>CAJNOJ010000020.1:0-738210 GCA_905250025.1 Adineta ricciae
CGACAGCCGGAGTCATTTCGACAGCACGTGGTGTTTTACCCTGCGGTTGTCCGGATGGACGGTTGTCTTCACCCGTACGCTCTGGTACAACTGTCAGCGAGCCTACAGTTGTTTCTTGACCCACTGGATTGGCTGCAACTACCGCATACTGACCAGCATCTTCTGGTCGGACCTCGTCAATTTGAAGAACGACTTGTTTCGTAGGAACATCATATTGTGTACGATAACGAGGTGTTGCTTGCAGCGGCTTGTTATCTTTGAACCAAGTGAACTAAATATTCATGATTATTAAATACACGATATTGCTATGTGGAAAAGTTTTTACCGTGGGCGCTGGTTTTCCTGCTATCGTGGCACGCAAAAGAACTGGTGAGCCTTTCGGTGCTTGGATATTCTCCAATGGTTTGACTATCTTCGGTGGTTGCGGCTGCGGCAGATCCTGCTGCGTAGGCTGTGGCGCTGTCACTTGTAACGGTTTAGGTTGCTGGAAGTCTTGAATATCGGCATTGGTTAGTGGTCGAACAGTGAGCCTTCCGGTTGTTTCATCAGCACCATTGGGGTTAGTGGCGCGAAGTGTGTATGTACCTTGATCTTCAGGTCTTGTGTCAAGGATTTCCAGAGAGACAGTCTTGGGCACGACATCATATTTGGTGATGAATCGATCACCAGCAACAAGTGGCTGACCGTTTTTTAACCAAGTAAACTAGAAGAAAAGATGAATGTAATCAGAAATGGTGATTTTCTCGAGAAATAATTCAGCAATGCTCTACTTTGGCGTTCGGAGAACCTGCATCAATCGTGGTTGAGAAGATCGTGGGCATTGTCTCTCTTGTTTCGTTGTCTTTCAATGGTACTAACACACGTGGTGCTAAAGGTGCTGTCTCGGTTGGTTGAAAGTCAACACCAGGTGCTGCTTCTACAGGTCGTGGCGTTTTGCCTTGTGGTTGTCCGGATGGACGCTTCTCTTCACCTGTCCGTTCTGGTACAACTGTCAGCGAGCCTACAGTTGTTTCTTGACCGATTGGGTTGGCTGCAACTACCGCATACTGACCAGCATCTTCTGGTCGAACCTCGTCAATTTGAAGAACGACTTGTTTCGTAGGAACATCATATTGTGTACGATAACGAGGCGATGCTTGCAGTGGTTTGTTATCTTTGAACCAAGTGAACTAAATATTCATGATTATTAAATACATGATATTGCTATGTGGAAAAGTTCTTACCGTGGGCGTTGGTTTTCCAGCAATGGTCGCACGCAAAAGAACTGGTGAGCCTTTCGGTGCTTGGATATTCTCCAATGGTTTGAGTATCTTCGGTGGTTGGGGCTGCTGCATATCCTGTTGCGTAGGCTGTGGTGCTGTCACTTGTAACGGCTTGGGTTGCGCGAATGACTGTGCATCCGTGTTTGTCAATGGCTTCACGGTAAGCTTAGCAGTAGTTTCATCGGTACCAGTCGGGTTAGTAGCCCGGACAGTGTACGTTCCTTGATCTTCAGGTTGGACATTAAGAATTTCCAAAGTGAGTGTCTTGGGTACGACATCATACTTGGAGATGAATCGATCGCCAGCAACAAGTGGCTGACCGTTCTTGAACCAAGTGAACTATAGAAGATAGAATAAGGAATGATACATATTGTATTGGAAGAGAGAAATAATGATGAAGCTCACTTTAGACATGGGTGAACCTGCTTCAATGGTGGTTGAGAAGATGATGGGCATTGTTTCTTTTGCATCACTATCCTTTAATGGCACCATTACGCGTGGTGCTCGTTTCTCTTGAGGGAGCAGGTCTTGCTCCGTTGTATCCATTGGTGACACACTTGATGGGATATCAATACCAGAGATAATCTCGAGCGGTCGCTTTTTATCCGCTTGTGGCTGTTCAAGGTTGCGAAATTTGTCTGCGGGAACGAATGGACGTTCATCAACACCTGGTTTATCTGGTACGACATCCAGAGTACCAACTGTGGTTTGTTCACCAGCTGGATTCGATGCCACAACGGTGTACTGGCCCGCATCTTGAGGACGAACATCGTTAATTTGCAGAAGTACTTGTTTGGTACCAATATCATAGCGTGTGCGAAGACGATTCGATGCTTGCAATGGTTTGCCATCTTTCAACCATGTGAACTAAGATAAGAGACAAAACAAATTGAAAACGACTCAATGATAAATACGCCGCTTCACTCACATTTGGTGTTGGCGTGCCAACAATCGACGCTTGAAGAAGTACAGGTGATCCTTCATTCGCTTTAGTCGGTTGTAAAGGAGAGAGTACTTTGGGTGCTTCCGGTTTCTGCATCTCCTGTTTGGTTGGTTGAGGAGCTTTGACTTCCAATGGCGCGAAACGTTCGGGTTGGACAAAAGGACTGTTGTCGACACCAGATTGAGTAGGAACATTTGGACCAAATGGTTGATCAAAAGCGGCAAATTTCTCCGGTGGAACAAAAGCTGAAAGAAAGAAAAATTACAGAAGTTAAAAGACTATCTTCAATAGGCCAAGAACATACCATTCGTATCAACACCAGGGCCTGGTAAGACATTGACTGTTGTCTGTGTCTCATCATGACCAAGTGGATTTTCTGCTTTGAGAACATATGAGCCAGTATCGTCTGGGCGAGCGGCATTAATTTGTAGGAGAAGTGTTTTCGTAGGTAAATCATAATGTGACCAAACTCGATTCGATTCTGGAAGTGGTTGACCATTTTTCAACCATACGAACTAACGGAAAATGCTTTAGTAGAATCAATTAGTTGAAGTTTTCACTTACATGCGGCTGTGGAACGCCTTCAACTTTAGCGGTAAAGTTAATCGGTTGCCCTTCATTACACTCGATTGGTTGTAATGGAGCGAGAATCTTCGGTGCTACAAGTGGCTGTTTCTTCTCGGGTGTTTCATTCGGTTTTTGTTTCGCTTGATCCAAAGCTCGTAAGACATCTGGACTCAGATAACTATTTGTATCTACGCCTGATTCATCCACAACAGGACGCAATGGTACCACCGTTTCCAGTGTTCGAAATGCGTCAGGGGCAACAAATGCTGTTCGATCGATTGATGTCGTATCGCCACGTACTGTCAACGGGGCAGATGTTTCAACACGCTCTCCTGTCTTTGGATTCTCAGCAATCACAGTGTAATTACCTGAATGAAAAGAAAAACACAATATATATGTTTCACTTTCTTGCTTAAAATAATACCAGCATCATGGGGCCATATATCACTGATTTCCAAAACAAGTGTTTCCGATGGAAAATCGTAGTAGGTTTGTAGACGATTTGATTCCAATACTGGTTGATTATTACGAAGCCATGTAAACTAAAAGGGGAACGTTTTCTACACAAGTTTCCTTTTATTTCTCTTCTTTACCTGTGGTGTTGGCCTTCCACGTATTTTCGCCGTCAGTATAACAGGCTGTCCTTCTTGCGCAATAGCTGGCTTCAATGGAACGAGAACTTCCACGGGCACACTTCCCTCCTCTTCTGGTACCAAGTATTCATTGACTGGTTTAGCTTCTAATAAGCGAAATATTTCTCCGCTAACAAATGGTGAAGCGTCAACACCCGAACGAAGATCACTTGGTATGCGTGGCTTGGATTCTAATGTTGAGAATTTTTCAAATGGAACGTAGCCAGTTTGATCTATTTTCGAAACAGGTACAATGATCAATTCTGTTCGTGTACGATCTTGACCAGATGGGTTTTCAGCAAGTAATTCATATGTACCAACATCGCTTGGCCGACTGTCGACAATTTGAAGAAAGCAACGTTTAGTTAACATGTCATAATGTGATGTCACTCGATTCGATGCCATCAGTGGTTGATTATTATGCACCCACGTAAATTGCGGTAATGGATAGCCTTCAACTTGTGCTGACAAAAGAACTGTTTCGCCTTCAGTTGTCTTTGTTGGACGAAGTGGTGTAAGAACTTTCGGTGCCGAAACAGGCATAGCTGCATCACTTTCTTCACCGCCGACAATCGCCGACGGATGTTTGATGTGCCGTTCATCCAAGGGACGAAATAGTTCTTGGTTGAAAAAACTTGTTTGGTCGACTCCACTGATGATACTATTAACCTGTAATAAGGGTTTTTCTAATTTATCAAACGCTTTTTGTGGTACGAATGAACGTTGATCAATATTCGGTTGATTGATATCGACAGTCACTTCACATGTTGTCTCTTCTTGCCCAGTTGGATTCTGAGCAACTAAACGATATGTACCCGAATCATCTTCACGTGCGCCAGCAATAGTAAGAAAGATTGTCTTCGATGGAATATCGTAATGCGTACGAAAACGATTTCCTTCTGGTAACGGTTGATCATTTTTAAACCAGGAAAACTGTGGTTGCGGTTTACCTTCGATTTGAGCAGAGAGAACCACTGGTTGGTTCTCAACTGCCTTCATATTACGAAGTGGTATTAAAACAGTTGGTTTCACCTGTTCGGTTTGTTCTTCTTCTTCTTCAACAATTAATTGCGCCGGTTTAATCTCCAGTTGTTGTATTTTGGTTAAATCAACGAGCGGTCGTTCGTCAACGCCACTGATATCTTCAGTTGTACGAGGTTGATTTGGCTGTTCTAAAAGTCGAAATTTATCAGCAGTAATAAACGATTGATCCCGAACACCTGGTTGACTTGAAATAGTCAATGTCGCCGACGATGTTGTATCACCTGATTTATTGTCAGCGCGAACAGTGTAAACACCTGTATCACTAGGCCGAGCATCGTTTATTTGTAAGACAATTAATTTCGATGGAATATCATAATAAGTGGTAAAACGAGATGATGCAAGTAACGGTGCATTATCTTTCGACCAGGTAAAGTTCGGCATAGGACTACCAGTAATTTTTGCGGTTAAAACAACTGGAGTTCCTTCTTGTGCTTCGACTGGTTGAAGTGGTGAGATAACTGTAGGCACTTCCGATTTCTCTTCAACATCATACGGTTGTTTCATTATACTTGATGGAATTTCGAGTAAACGTATTTTTTCCATGTTGACAAGTGATGTTTCATCAACACCACCGAAATCATTCAAAGGCCGTCGATTCGGTTGAATTTGATCAAATACAGCAAAGCGATCTGGTTGAGAAATGTATGAAGTTTGATCAACACCTGATTGTACTAGTACATATGGTTGTTGACTGAATGGCTTTTCTAGTTTATTGAAGACATCCATTGGGATGAATGACGATTGATCTATCGAAGGTGCACCAACAATTTGTATTGTAACTGATGAATGTTGAAGCTATATACACAGTAAACATCAAATTGTTTATCGACTAGAATCAACTCGTGTAACTTACTTGTGGACCGTTCGATGCTAATACAGTGTATGTTCCGGTGTCACTTTCCCGTACATTTTTTATTGTCAGTGTAACACGTTTGCTAGGTAGATCATAGTTTGTAACGAAACGGTTACTTTCGCCTAAAGGCAATTGATCCTTCAACCAAGTGAATGTTGGGATTGGACTGCCTTCGACAATGGCTTCGAAAACGACTGTAGTACTTTCCGGCGCTTGAACCGATTTCAATGGAGTTAGAAAACGTGCGGGAACTTGAACAACTACTTCGCTTGTATAGTCTTCCGTTATCTTCGTCTTGAGCGGTGCTTCAAACTGTTGAAAGAGTAATGGATTAACAAACGATGTATCGTCAACGCCTGTGGTTGCCGGTGCTGTTGGACGCGTCGGTCCAGTTCCACGTTCGATTCGTTCAAATGCTTCGGCTGGTACGAATGCTGTATTATCGATTGGCGTCATGCTCGGTATGACGTTGAGACGCGCGTCACTACGCACTTCACCAGTTGAATTATGTGCGATCAATGTATACACAGAACTATCGTCAGGACGAACATTATCAATACGAATCCATGCCGTCTTTGATGGAATATCGTAGTTCGTTGTAACACGATTCGATGCAGGCAATTCAGCACCATCTTTTAACCACGTTAGCTATAGAACGAAAGAAAGAAAGAAAACTATGAGTAGAATTCAGGTTGTTTTCTTTGGCTGTACCTGTGGGACAGGAAAGCCGTCAATATTTGCAACTAGAACAGCAGGCTTTCCTTCAATCGCTTGTGTGCTCTTCAATGGTTGAAGAACTCGAGGTGCACGTTTGATTTCTTGTTCCTCGTATACTGATTGTGGAGCAGGTTTTACTTCGAATTGTGCAAACAATTGCGGATTGACATAATTGGATGTGTCAATTACTGGTCCTTGATCCACCAGTTTCTTTGTTGGTGCAGCTTCTAGATACCTGAATGCTTGTGGATTAACATACGAACTTTGATCAACTGATGGACCCGTATCAACAGGTTTTTCTTTCGGTTTTGCTTCGATATAACGAAAAGCTTGTGGATTCACGTACGAACTTTCGTCTACAGCCGGTCCTTCCGGAATACGTTCCAGTTGTTTCGGGCGATCGAGCCAACGAAAAGCTTCTTGTGGTACGATTGGACGAGTGTCAATTGCGGGAGTTTCATCCATGCGAGGCGCCGTCGTCGGTTTTTCTAAGTATTTGAACACTTCTGGATTAACCAAAGGTGTAGTATCAATAGCCGGTGTTGTATCACGTGGTTGTGGAGCAGTTTTTCGTTCCAAATATTTGAATGCATCAGGATTCACGATGGGTGTCTCGTCAATTGCTGGACCAACGTCTTCAGTTTTCTTTAAAGGTTTACGTTCTATGAAAACCAAAAAAGTAATTAACAAAGAATCAAGAATTTATCGCTGATTTACCTAAGTACTTAAACGCTTCAGGATTGACAATCGATGATTCATCAATACTAGGACCTTCTTCAGGTTTCTTTGGCAATCCCTTGCGTTCCAAATATTGAAATGCAGCTAAGTTAACTTGAGGAGTTTCGTCAATCGATGGGCCTATATCTTGATCTTTCTTTAACTTGGTTGCGTCAGCTTTTCGTTCTAAGTAACGAAAAGCATCGGGTGCAATGATCGGTGTGTCGTCGATCGATGCACGAGTAGTATCTTCTCGTTTCGTTTTAGGAGCTTGCCGAGCTTCTACATAACGAAAGGCATCAAGATCTACAATCGGTCGATCATCAATTGCTAAATTATCCTCAGGCTGTTTCGACTGCTTTTTTGTTTCCAAATACCGAAATGAGTCAAGATTAACGAATGATTCACTGAAAGCAAATTCCATTCAAATTCTGTTAGAGTCCGAAATAAGAAAATTACCTATCGACACCACTTGTGACACGATCAGTACTTTTATTAGCCGTGCGAAGTTGTTTATTTTCAGGTGTTAAGTATTTAAATGCATCCGTTTCGACGTACGATCGTTGGTCGACTTTAGTTTCTGGTACAACTTGTAAAGTAGCAGTACTACGATCCGAGTTCATTGAATTATCTACAACACATGTATAATAGCCTTGATCTTCTTTGCAAACATCTTTGACACGTAGAACAGCAGTTTTTGTTGCTTGATCATAATAAGTCGAGAATCGTGGTCCAGCCATCAAAGGTTTACTATCTTTCAACCAAGCAACCTGATCGAAAAAAAAAATAGAAATTGGAATTCTTCAAGTATTTTCCTCGAGCATACTTTTGGCTTTGGGTTTCCATCGACTTGACAAGTAAATTGTGCAGTTTCACCTTCAACTACTGCACTGCTCATTGGTGTTTTCGTAATTTTAGCCGGCCGAGGCTGTGAAGTCGAAGTGTCAGATTCTCGACGTTTCGGTTGCCGAGCACCGACTGGTTGTTTTTCCAGATATTTGAATGCATCAGGTTGAACGTAAGACGTTTCATCGATACCAGGTGATTCTTCAACGATGACATGAGCAGTTGTTTCGACATAACCTTGAGGATTTTTAGCAATCTAAAGTTGCAAATGAGAGGAGTTATTTTCCAACATAGAAAGGAAACTACATACCACAGTGTAAACACCACTATCTTCTGGTCGTGAATCTGTAACACGTAGTGTAATTGTACCGTTATTTGCATCATGGGCAATTTTGTGTCGTGCTGATAATGGTAATGGAACGTTATTTTTAAACCAGAGAAGCTAAGTAAAACGATTGATGTCGTATTGAGATTGACGGATGAAGAAACATACCTCAGATTTAGGAAAACCTTGGACTTGACATGTTAATTGAATGGGTTGTCCTTCTTTAACATCTTGATCTTTTAATGGACGACTCAATGTTGGTGCAGTTGGATGACGCTGGGGAGCAGCACGTTGTGTCTTCAGGGGGAAAAAAGTCAAAGTAAGGATATTCAATATACGTGACAACATTGGGTGAGTTCTTGACTTACTGGCTCGTAGAAAACGTCATCGTCACTGGTACCATATGACATGTAACCACTGCGGGGCGCAGGTTTTGTTGGTCGCATACGTTTCAATTGTCGTTCTTCGAGTTCTTGAACTAAAGCTTTGCGCTGTGTTTGTTCCACTTTTTTCTTCTGAATATTTTGAAATTGTGCTAGAGTAGAACAAAGAAGAAAGAATTTCTTATTGATATCTTCTATAACTGTTATTTACCAGCTGGAACCAATTTTGCACTGGTTGTTTCTTCATTGGGTCCTGATAATTTAACTGTATATGTTCCAACATCTTCATCTAATGCTGTTTTGATAATCAATCGAGTTATTCCGCTGTTCAGATTTGTCACGTGATAAATTCTATAATGAAAACATGTGTCATTGATCTTAACAACATTAAAATTGCTACGTACCTATTGTTCAATTGTTGAGGATTGTTGACGATTTCTACTTCATTACGAAACCATTGTACTTTTTCTGGCTGTCCAGTAAATTTACATTCAAAAACTGTTTCGCTGCCTGTATATAATGGTTGATCTTGCAAACCACTGTCGAGAACTTTGATTTGTTTATCGGCATATGTTGATTTCGTATTGAAATTAGGTAACAACGGCGGAGCCGGAGGAATAAATGTTTGAGGTGCTGATTGTGGTTGCTGTGGCTGTTGAGGCGCAACAGTTTGAGGTTGTGAAATGTACGGCTGAAATGGTGCTTGTTGCTGCGGTTGCTGTTGTTGATACGAAACAGTGCTGTATGATTGTTGTGAAGTAAGCGATTGAGGTGATACTTGCTGTTGGTAGGACAATGGCGTGTGTGAAGTGTATGATTGTGGTGAGTATTGTTGCTCAGTAACTGTTTGATTTGTATAATATTGAGATAGAGTTCGTTGTTCTGGCTTTTGATGATGAAGAGGTATTTGTGCATGAGTTGAGTGAGTTGACTGTGTTTCATAAACTGTTTCTTGTGGTACAGTGTATTGCTGAGTTGATTTGACATGATGATGTGTTCGAACGGGTCGTTCTAAATAGTATAAGAAGAAGAGAATGCAAATCAAAATACAGCTGCGATCGATGATACCTTCAACGGTGAGAGTACATGTTGTAGTTGCTGATCCTGATGGAGTGTTGGCTACACACCATACTTGACCTGTATCATGCTTTTTGACATTGATAATTTCTAATGTAGCAGTGTCGTATCCTTCAGTAATACGATAGTGTTGATTATCGGGTTGAATGGGTTGAGCATGATGATACCATTGAATCTGCGGTCTGGTTTGATAAGGACCAACTGATGATAGATGTACGGTGATCTGTACGGTTCCTCCTTCCAATGCGTCAATTGGTTCCAATGGCTATGTTACAGAGAGAAATCAAGAGATAAGAAGTTAAGGGTGATTTCTATACCTTTGTGAAATTCGGTCGACTAGTAATATATGAAGTTTCCACTGTGTCATATTCTTGAGTAAGTGTTGGGCCTGCTTGTTTAGCAACAGTTGCTACAAGGCCAGTTTGACGATTAGGTTGTGTACGATATGCATTAGAGTATATCGTTTGATTATCCTCCTCGGTTGTGTACGTTGTTTTGATATTTGGTTGCGTTGTTTCTTGATTAGACGAAACCAGAAATGAGATTGGCTGAAATTTCGGCTGTGTTCCATGAATAGAATAAGTTATTTCGTTGTTTTGTTGATGCGACGGTATTTGATAGACTTGTGTCTCTTCAGTTACTTGTGTTATTGTCGATGATGGTTTCGAGTAGACTCGATAAGATTCAATTGTTTGTGTTGGTCCTTGTCGATATAAATCATTCGTTGAACTATCCAGCTGACGACGCTTTGGTGACGGTCCGCCTCCAGTTGCTAAAATGAAACAGTGCTACTATTGATACCGCATTCTAGTTCACTTACAATCCACAGTCAAACGCGCTGATGTACGGCAAGTACCATAACCATTCGTTACAGTACATGTGTATAGACCTTGATCCTCAGCAAATGCTTCTGGGATGTAGAGTGTCGCTCGACCATCGCCGTAGTAATCCAAACGAAATGATGAATCATCACCGATTAATTGACCATCTTTATCCCAGATTATTTCTGGAGCAGGTTGAGCTTGAAAAAAGGAGAAGGAGCAAAAGAATGACGCGTATAGGTAAGAAAAACAATATTTACCAGAAACTTTAATTTCAAGAAGAACTGATTCACCTTCTCGAATGGTTTGATCATTCAAAGAAACAGTAAAATATGGAGTATAGCCTTGTTCATAGCCAGTATTCGTTGTCAGAAGTCGTGACGTAGTTGACGTTAACGGAGTATCAGGTTGTAGAATTAAATCTACTTGATCGAATGGTTTTACACCGCGAACTGTTGATCGACTGATTGTTTCGCCATATCTACCAGGAGTATCCGAAGAAGTTATTGTTCGTGTTGTTGTCGTATAACCACTAGGAGAGTCGCTATCAACAGTTGAATATTGTTCAATTATACTATTATTGTAACCAGGTAAACCACCTGATACACGAAATTCAACTGGTTGATATTGACGAGTGACAGTTTCTAAAAATGATTTCACAAGTTCCACATCTCTTTCTAGATGGCTCGATCAATTACCTGTCATCACTGTTGAATTGTTATCCCTTCCAAGAGGCGAATTTGATAAGATTCTCGAATTGTGACCTCGGCGGTATTGCGGAGACACCGTGGATGTCGTACCTCCATCAACATTGAAAACTAATTCCAATGGTTTATTCAAATCAGCATGTATTGTCGGCGAACCATATGATTGCATTTGTTGATGACCTGAACCTAAAACATACATTTCATCGTTTTCTACATGTCTATCAGTAGAGTCCGTCACAAGCGTATGTGAACTCGTTTGACGGTGTAAATGGGATTCTATTGTTGTTTCGTCTAGTTTGTCATGTTCTACAATCGTTTGACTACTCGGTTTTAGAGGGGATTGAAAGGACGATGGTATAGCAGATGTACTCTCTTGTAGAAGTGGACGCGTATAGTTTATTTCATCTTCCAATTGTCGATATTGTTCAGTGATGGTCTCGTATTGAGTCTGCGTTGAACTCGGTTGTCTTAAATGTAATTCGATTGATTGCGGATGTACACTCCGTGTAGTTTGATCAAATAAAACGGACGACGTCGACATTTCAGGTTGGAATTCACTTGAACGAACCTGTTTTGTTTCATATTTTCCGTGTACATCAGCAAGCATTGTCGATGTACTTGTGTCGATTTGTTTAGGTTTCGGCATAATCATTTCCACTTCTTGTTCGGAACGTGTTGTTTGTTCGAATGTCACACTCGAAGTTGATTTTTCCAATTTTGATACGTCAAATTTCGTGCGTGATCCAGCAGGAGCTGGTGCGACTTGAGCAAGGACAGTACTTGTTGAGGATTCAACATCAAAACGTGGAATAATTAATTCATACGGCGCTGTTTGTTGAGAAGTATTGAAATCCATCAGTGTCATAGAACTTGATTCTTCTAATGTTTGAGGAACGTATGGACTTGGTTTCAATAGTCCACAAATACCTAACTCAGGTTGGATGCTAGCTAAAACGGTTGAAGAACTATCTTCAATGTATGGTTTACGTAAACGAAGTTCAAGTATTTCCTCGTTTGGATATCGATCACGTTCCATCGTGTACGTAGACGTACTTTCTTCAGTTCGAGTGGTTTTTGTTTGTTGACGTGTTGGCTGAATTGATTTCAATTCTAAGCTCGGTTGAATATTCGCAAGCACGGTAGTCGAGCTGTCACGTAATAATGGTCGTTCGTAGACATCTTCCATTTCGTCGTATCGTTCATGAAAATTTCTTTCCGTAACGTTCGTGTCAAATGCTGTTGATTTCATTGATGTGATCTGTGAAGTCGCTGGAATATCAGCAATGACTTTCGATACACTTGGTAAAACTCTTGGCCGATCGACAACTAATTCAACTGGTTCGTATTTAGGTCGCGCCTTGCGTAAGTATGTTGTAGAATGTTCGACTTCTTTCGTATTCAAACTTGAATGTTGCTTAGGAAATACGACTTCCATTGGACTGTAGGTTTCTACGGGTTGATCATAATACTTCGTCACATGATCGCCTAATGAAAATTACAATAGGAAGAGCGTGCTATCAAAGAAACAATTCCACTTTATTTTACCAGAAATAGTTTGTCGACGATCAATTGTAAATGTTTGTGGTTTACCAGGTTGTCGTTTGATCAGTGTTGTACTATGTTCTGAAGATGATCTGTGTTTGGGTACTAACAGTTCCATTGTATCAGCTGTAGTCTGGATAGACTCTTCCAGAACTCTCAGTTCATGTTCACCTTCAATAGGTCTTCGTCGAGTATCGATCTCCATGACCGGTGCTCGACCACGGCTTCGTTTAATTATTGTTGATGAATGTTCAGCTTGATTATATTTTGTTTTAGGTAATTTCACTTCCAATACTTCTTCGATTCGAACTTTGTCATGAAAATATTTCGTTTCATGTTCATTTTCAATTTTTCTTCCACTGCCGGTGATCTCCAAAACGCGTCGTTGTGGATGTGTTTCAGTGATTACTGTCGACGTATGCTCAGCCATATCCGTCATACTCTTTGGAACTATTATTTCCACACTATCGCCCGGACCAGACTGGATCGGTTTATCAACTAAACGCAATTCATGTTCACCTTTCAATACTGTTTGAATATTATCGACAACGTAACTGGATCTCGGTCTTCGATTTTGTTTCACTATCGTCGATGAATGATGACTCGTTTGTGAAGTTAATGTTGGTTTAGGAAATAACAATTCAACAGGTTTATTTCGTGAACTTGGTTGGATAGGTTCAGATATAATACGAAGCTCATGTTCTCCGGATAAACGACGCTCACGACCTAATGTTTGACTAATATCCACTGTCTGAAATCGACCACCTTTTCTTGATTTAACTACAAATGTTGATGAATGTTCGGCGGGTAATGTTTCGATTGGTTTCGGAACTGTAAACTCCACAGGAAGTGTCTGACCTGATGTAATAGGTTGCTCGATAATACGTAGCTCATGTTGACCTTCGATGGTTCGCCGACGTGGCTGTTGATGAATATTTGTTGTAGACCTTCGTGTTGTCTGTCGAGTATCTTTCAGTAGGGTTGATGAATGTTCTCCATGTGTTGTTATTAGTTGTGATTTTGGTACGAGAACTTCAACGGGTAGAGGTTCTGTACGCACATACTTGATGCTCGTCTCTCCTGGTATGGAACTTGTCGACGAATGAATGTGTATTGGTTTTGAACGCTCCTTTCGAGTAAGATTATAGTCTATTCCTGAGAAATCATCGCCACTCAATGTCAGATCTGTTGTAGTGAGTGGTTGAAAACGCTTTTGAAGAAGATTCTCCGAAGCTGAACGTTGATATGTATTGTCAAAATGATCTCTACTTGTTATTGTCGTTGTTCTGGGTTGATGGTAGGTTCGTTCAATGGTTTCATATTGTTCAGTTGTTTCATAAGTTGTTGATTCTTTTCGTTGATCCACTGATTTTCTTCGACGTTTCAATTTCACATATTCATCAGTCAGATCATCTAAACAACGAAGGTACTGCTGTTCAACATGAAAATTATCTCGTTGCCGTTGTTTGAAGAGATTTTCTGATGATGATCGTCGTTTCTTTTCGATTTCATATTCGTACGTTCGCGTTGTTGTCTTCGGTTGGTTATTGTTATCGAAAGGAATAAAGATTTCTAAACTTTTCGGATATTGTCGTACGCAACGATAATCACCCGAACGTGTTAATGAATGGCTTTGAGATGGACGAGGACGTTTATTATCATTTCGCGTTGGTGTTATGAATGCGGACTGTTGATCCATTGATTGAGACATCAAGGATGAGTATTGTTGTTGTTGGTTAGTTTCAATTTGTCGTTTACGTGAGATAGACGGTGATGGTGACATTTCAACAAGCAAATTAGACAACATGTTCTTGTTGATGCCTTTGCAGGAAGAGATATACAAAACAGATTATTTATTCTTAGATACGAGTTGAAAGTTACGATAAATATAAGGATACATTCGGCTCGTACAACAGTATTCATTGATTTCTTCGGCATGATCACAGATTGAATGAGATATTCTATTTTGTTGAAAAGCATTGACAAGAGAGTACATCGTCGTTAGTGCTGAAAAAACGAGCATCAGGCGACAAACTAGACGAACCAACGAACGTACAAAATACAAACATACGTATACATATGTGTATTCGAATAGCCACTACCATCAATACAAGGAAACAACAAGAAAAGAAGAAAAGCGCGTCAACAAGACAAAAAATAAATGACATGTTTTCTGATGATATATGCCCTATTGTTAGGTAACCTACCTCGACTATTTTCATCATTTCCGCTACTTGCACTTCGACGTTTGACTATTCGCGTACGAACAGGTGAAGAAGATCCTCGATTCATAGTAACTAGACGAGAAGATGATCACTACTTCTCATGAAAGCAAAGAACCACAAACGACTGAGACGATATTTTACAAACACAGATATTTTTCTTTCTGCTTCTTCTCGATATGCCTTTTTTCTTCTTTCCAACAAGAATGTATTTCCCTTTTCTGCCGTTCCCTATCCTATATCTGTTATGCTATTTTCCAGAATCGATCATTCTCCGCGAGACGTTGTGTATAGGCACATACGTTCGTTCTTTTTTTCTGTACAAAGAATCGATGGCTTGAAGATAGATGGATAGATGGATATCGACTAACTTCTTTCTGTTTTATCTCCTTATTTTCTACCATCTATCGTTTGCCTTCTGCGTTAGGTCGTTATACAAACAAGTCTATATCTTAACACATATGACGAGGAAGATGGATATAGAGAAAATGAGTTGTTGTTATCATCTTTTCCTTCTCCTCTCCTCTTTTCGCTGTTACAGAAGGAAGATCGTGGCCAAGTATTGTCAGTTGGAGGCGGACAAACAACATTTGTTTGCAAGATGAAGAACAAAAAGAAAACGATGGCAAGATCTGTTGCTTTTTATTTTTCTCAAGGGTTCTCTAGTAGAAGTCTTAACGTATTGTTAATCAACTAATGAAAGACAATTCTAACCACAACGACATACTTATCTTTCTTGTATTCTTTTTATTCATGGTAAAAGGGCATTCACAAAGCAAATGCATACGAATAGACAAGGCAAGCAAGCCATTTCAACTATTAGAGCGATGCATACATATATGTATATATAACTATATATATATATAAAAGCATCAAAGAAAACGACGATGTACTCTAAATAAAATAAATGAATACTGTCTAAGAAAATAAGCATATGCGTGCATGAGGTAAAGACAAGTGCATTGGTCAAGAGAAATCATAATTGAATCCAGGTTGGACGCGAGATTTTCTTACCGTATCTTGCAATGGTAGGCGGAACGAATAATTCAGCAGTACAAGTTGCTTTGCCCCACGCATTCTCCACATGTAATGTGTATTTACCAATATCATCATATCGAATATTAAATATAGTTAATATGTAAGTATCATTAAAGATCTGCTGTTGATAGTGTTGATTAGAACCTAAATGAGTTATTGGCGAGCCATTAAATAACCAATAAGCCTTGATAATAATTAGATTAGGGAAAAAGTCGAATTTTGAATGAGAAAAAAAACTTACATTTAGAGGTTGTGTACCAATTGCTCGTGCTTCGAATTTGACTGTGGAACCAAGAGATGTTTTCTGATCGTGAAATAGCTGTCGAAATTCAGGTGGAAAGCCAACTGGAGTAGTGAGCATAGGTTCAGGTGCAGGCATAGTTGACAGAGTGTTCATTGTAAATGATAGTTTTGGTGCACTACCGAATTTCATTGTTTTTGCTTGATGAAAACTTGATCTACTTCGTGATATTTTCGGTACTTCCAGCGTATCCGTAGTATTTGCAGTTTGAACCTGTAGAGAAGAGTAAGAACAAAAGATTCTCATCTTTCATGTACAGATTTTTTAAGTGAAGCATACTTGTTGTTCATAGGTATTGGACACGGATTTTGTTTCGGTGATGAGAGTACTTGTCGGCACAGTTTGTTGTTCCACAAGTGCGTTGGACAGGAGTTTTTCGCTTTCCTGTACTGCTTGACCGCCAATTGGTTGCATGTGATTGGACTGAAGACGATCACGTAGCATCAGTGTATCACTCGATTGAACAATAACTTGACATGTACATTCCGCTTGGCCCATGGAATTCACTGCTGTTATACGATAAACTCCCGTATCATTCTCCTTCTCACATCGATCTTTCGTTAATGTGCATAGTTGTCCATCAAATGTAACCATGAGATCACGTGAATTTTTCAACGGAATATCATTTCGATACCAAATGATCTTTTAGTACATGAAAATAGTTGCTTTTCTTTCGCTTCTCAAAGAATATCTTACCTCCGGTTCTGGATGAGCATTTACTGCTGCATTCAGTTTCAACTTTTGTCCTTCGCTGATGGTTGTATTACGCAAGAATTGAACAAATACAGGTTTACTTGGTGTATCAGATAATTCTGATTCTCTGTAAGAGAAAAGACAAAAGAGCTTTCCAATTGCTACAGAAAAAGATACTTACGGTGTTCGACAAAAAAAGTCTTCCACGGTTAGTTGTGTAAATGAATGAGCTTCTCCTATACTATTGCGAATTACAACTATATATGAACCAGTATCTTCTGGAAACGCTTCTTTGATTAATAATGCTGTATAATCGACTTCTTTGACAACCTATGATTGATAAAAGTCGACAGACAACTCGATTGTATATACAGATTGAATACTAACCTTAAAATCCCGAGATATACCAAGTGCTTCGAAATCGATGGGAGTGCCATCTTTCAACCATGTTATTGTACCTTTGGGATATGCAGTAAAACGGCAAGACAGCTTTACTGGTTGCCCTTCGCGTACGATATATGAAGCCTGTAATGGTTCAGTGAAACGTGGCTCGTAGTCAAGGGACATATCGATATCTGTAAAGAAACGACGATATCAATGTTTAAAATTTTTAAAGCTTCCGCTTTTTATCTATTTAGAAAGGGACACTGATGCAAATAAGCAAACTATTTGTCTCATAAACTAACAACTCGCCTATCCATCACCATGTCTCAAGGAGATCTTCGACGACAAGAAAAGAGAATGAGGAAGACAATACCATATAGTAGTCGGCCTTCGATATACACACAAAAAAATGAGGGCGTTAGCAATGTAGACAACTATTGGGCGTTTCTTACTATCTTCTTCTTCTTCTTCCCCTTCTTTTCTTCTTTTTTTTCTTCTCATACTTCCTAGAATACGATATCGAAGGAGGAAATCCAGTTAATACATGTTTCTTTCTCGGCTTTGCTTTTGCTTCTCATTCTTATTTATCATATTGTTGTTGATTAAATTTGACACATAGACCGGTTATTCATAGAACCTTATCATAGGAAAACATTACGATTTACTTTTTTGTCGTACATTATCAAGTGTCAACTGATATCTATATCGCCGTCATATGCTTTTTGGATTAGCGTCTTCTTAGATAACATGTAATGTTTATACATCAGAACATAACTATTGAACTCATATCTGCACGACGAGAATCGAATGGTTGAATAAATATCGTAGGTCTAATGATGTTGGTATATCCATTGTCAATACATCGTCAAGGATAACAATATCAGAAACAGATAAGTAGGTACCTCTGCTTGTTTTCTTTTGCACTTGTGTGCATTAATTCAAGTATATTTACAATTGACATGATAAAATACACCGATTAAATCAATTGATTAGCCTGGTAAACGAATCAAATTGAATATGAATGAAATTAGAATTCGAGACTGAACATCTGTCATATGGAAACCTTCTAAGAAGCCTGTTAGATTGTTATAACTCGTTAAAGCTAGTGCCAAAAGCAAATACCAAGGAGAGCAATAATATCAGTCCATCAGTCGACACTAATATTTGTGTCTTGTTACAATCTATAACTGTCATTTAACAAAAGAAGACAAGCGACAAATTCCTCTCGTCTCATATGTATCATTTTGCGTCTCCGTTGTCGAACATTTAATCTAACATCATATCGTTGTTACTGCGAACAACAAAGACTTCAGTACAACGAAATTTCCTTCAAGGTTCACTCAGTCAAAAAGAGAGAACATTGTTTTGATTGCTTCAATCTTGAAACAGAATAACTAATAGATCTATTAATAGACAATTAGCAGTTAGACGATAAATCATTCTACTCAAATCAATAATGATTTTTGACAAATAAGATTTGAAAGCGAATCGTACTTCAACAAAATTATCTCTTTGCGAACTTCTACATAGAACAATAAACATCAACATCGTTGACGTAATCAACATTTATTAGATCATCGAATGGAGTATATCAAAAACTATACATATGCATCTAGGCATAGATAAAAAAAATACATTAATAGGAAAAATACAGCATTTGTCTCAAACAGAGACATATGGGACACTGAAGATGTAGTCACGTTTTTCCCTCACGAATTTGTGTTTACTAATAGATGAGTTGTTTCCGCAGCTTCGAGAATCTTCAAACAGAAACGAAAGAACTAGTACAGAAACGATCGCCAGGCAGAAAAGATACCTGTTGAATAATGATACTCGCATCTTGTTTAGCTTTGTTAAATAAATCCGTTTGACCATGAAGAAGAGCAAGATTATAGGAGAAATTATTCATTGCTTTGGTAAACTTCTTTCCACGTAGACCGTGCGTTTCGAACAGTTTAGGAACGTTCTGACTGAACTCGTACAATTCTGTTTGTACACTACTCAACTGTAAAAGAAAACAATTTTTTCCGTTTAATACATCATCAACAGAAAATTTCGTTTTTACCTTCTGATATATTAGATTGCCATTTTCTACCAAAGCTCGACAACGACCTACGACCTAAACGATCGAACTTTGTCATTGATCACAAGCATTATCGCTTTATTTATCACGTACTTCTTCTAAAGCGATGATACTCTGTCGAGATAATTCGGGCAACGTCGTTGAATATTCGAAGATAGGAATCTTTATAAGTACGATAATTATCAATTTGGTCAAAACGACATTCCGATTCACTTACATCTGATTGGCTTCGAATAACAACAGCACCGATAAGATTGCCTTTCTGTAATCGACTAGCGATTTTTCTTACGCATTGTTTGACATTGGAGATACCTGGTAAACCACAATGTTCGTTGAGTTCACTTAGACTCTGCTCTACACCATGCCGATATTCGAATGCCGTTTCTAATGGTTGTATCACTGACTAGAAGTATCGAATACATTGGTGATCTGCTCATTGCTTGCTACATACTTTGAAAAGATCATCGATTCGCTTGTAATAGACTGATCGGAACGATGCGATATGCAGTTTACGCCGAGTGACAGAACGACGATATCGTGACAATGTTCGACAAGGTTTCTATTGAACAGAGGCAATCTCAAATTATGATCAATGATTGCGAAACATACAATCGTCAAAGATTTACTATTGATAGCAACATGAACAAAGAGATAGGCGTTAGGAAGGAGATCTCCACCAATCGTATACAGATGAACGTGTCGATAGCCTAGAATTGAACAAATGTAGGAAAGAAAAGAAAAGGAAAGAGTTTACCTGGGTGGATGCATTCAAAGGGTAGTGTGAATTGTCCGATAAAGTCATAATCTAGTGAATCATCGTCGAGTACAACGAATCGGACGAGTGCCAATTCCGGAAAAGCGATTTCAAATTCAAATGTATCATTAAACTGAGGGTTTTCACCTGCCAAAGAAAACACACATCGAACAACGAAGATTAATCAATTAAGTCTTACAGTTATGATAGACTGTCTTGGTTCGCGCTTCATCACAATCTCTAGGTACGCCGAAGATTTGCACAACAACATACGGGTCAACTGAATTGGCTTTCAATTCTGCTTGTTCAGGTCGAGGAAGATGAAGAGCACTGATTACCTTTGAATTTTTTAGAGAAAAGAAAGAAATAAAACATTCACTTTCTAAGTATTTCATACTTTAATATGTAGTATTTGAGGTGTATTCGATGGATACAGATTATTTGTTAGTCTATTGCTCGCTATTGTATTACTATTGGATCGTAAGTAACTTGGTTTAAGGACGTATCCACAACTGCCATTAGTAAGAAAACGGCCGATATACACGTCCATAAACTTTCCAGCAGTTTGGTAGTTCATTGCCACTAGAGAAAAGAACGCTTTTCAGAGCAATTGGATTGTCAAAGAAAGATTATATCAGTATGTCGAGAAATAAACATCTAGGAGATTTACTGTGATCAAATGATGGTATATTCGGTATGGATTTCGAAACTGTCTGTCAGTTAAATGAGAAGAATACTCAGGAAATGAAAGAGTTCGGTTTTGTTGACAAATCACTATGTAACTAACCCATTTGACAACCAACATTCCAAAAATCTTGCGGATTAAGATTTGACGAATCGACACGCCATGTTCCTGGTGTCACTCTGGAAATAAACCGTTTATTATAAGTAATAAATTCTTCTGCATCGGTAGTCGCTAGCCGAAATCCTGCACTTTCACTAAACGTACACACTTGACCAAGTTGTTCTATACAAATGAAAAATTTCGATGATCTATTACAGAGAATTATTCTTACGTTCACTGAATGCGGTAGTGAAATCTTCGAATGGTGCCGAACGAAGTAAACAAACAAGATCGGAGAATACCCGAGATAATTTCCGATATTTTTTACAATGATTCAATTCCTATTTCAATCCAAACACTAAACTATACTTAACTCTTATCTTTCCAACCTTTTTCGATCGTCGTTTATGGTCCTCGTAACAATCATCATCGTCGGTAATTTCTCCATATTCTCGATTGATTTCATTCGACACGGATGCAGATAATTTTTTACTCTAAATCATCAAGTACAACTTTGCCGACGATTCATTCCGTCGTGCTTACTTTGATAATGACTCTACCACGCAATGCATTCGGTGATGGAAGATTTGCATCATTAGATGATAACGAGCTACTAACAAACAACTTTTCACCGAAGATTTCAATTAGCAATTGAGCAACACGTTCCTGCTGACTGATACAACAATGTAGTTCCATGCATAATATCAATGGATAGCTAAAACATCAGAGAGAAGAACGAAATATTTTGTTGAGCATTTGTATGTATTACTTGGATGTTTCGAATGCATAATTATTGATACATTCCAATGCCTCTGACAAAGCTATTCGTGATGTTAATGTACCATTATGTATCAAGGGCTGCCCATCAGATCCATCGAAACAATGGAGATCCAAACAGCGGCAACCACGCATCAATGCATGAATAAACCCATCGACACTCGATGGGCCTTTTAATTGATCAGCCAATAGAAATCTAAATGTCAGGAATGATTGTGCTATAACGAGGATTTCGCCCACTTACGTATTGTAGGACGATGCTATAAAATAGTAGTTTAATGGATGATCCATATCTTGTGTAATCGATCTCTGACTTGGGTTAAATATATCACATTCCGAAGATAAAAGATAATTCGTAAAACCTGACAACTTGGAAGATTAATATCTGGCTCATTCGTTCTCCATGTTGACTTACCATCGATACCTAAGTGTCCTAAGAGTCTCGCTTCCACCGAGGGCTCAAATTCTTGGATGATCTGTGTACATTTCTCTCGTGTAATTTTTGACATCTAAAGCGTAGAATAAGAAATTCAAATTTCTTTTTTCACAAATTAATTACGCCTTGTTCAGCTTCGAGAAATAATGTTAAATCTTGCGTTGAAAGAAAGTCCTGATTCCGAGAATATCTACACAAACAAAAGTAGATTGCTTTCTTTTTATAGCCTGAATTCATTCGAACTAGGTCAACCTGACTAAAAGATGATAAATCTCCGGTCGTGTCGAAAGTTTTTTAAACACATCAACAAGTTCTTCGGTGGAGAAATATCCCCGATCACCTTCTGGTTTCTTCGCTTGAATTTCCTTAATGAAAAGAAGTCATTAATGTAATACTTTCCTGTTAAATGAACATGAAGATTTACTTGTAAACGAACTTTTAATTTTTCTTCTGAAATACCATAATCACTCAGTAGCCGAATGGTTTCATCTTCGTCGATCAAATTCTTCTCTGTTAACATTTGATACTCATTAGAGTTCATATGTTCCAAATTGCTCGATGACGACAGTCCAGTTGCAAAAGCATCGCGTAGCCAACGATCACGCATCTGTTGTCGATCTTCGAGATCTACGAAAAGAAGAAACCAATGCTTAGTATTCGAACTTCAATCTTCTACCGGCTGATGTCAACGGATTTCCATGAGTAGTAATCAGACACGATAAACCCGTCACCCAAATATTTGCCTCATCAGCATTGCTGGCGACAAGGTCAACCGAGACGTATTCATTCGTTTCATTCGTATAAATAATTGAAAAGACGGATTCATTCTCATACTGTTGCGCGTGTTCACGTAGACGTTCAGTTGTTTTTCCCAGACGTACTTCTTTGATTGAATCAATTGTAACTAAATTATATGAAACTAATAACACATTCCAACAGAGAAAACATCGTTTTTACTGTTTGCCTTCGATGGTTTCTTCGCAGACGGATACCAACTGATTGCGGTGAGTGTATCGTTTATTTTGTAAAGACGACGAAACTGTCGAGCATAGGATCGAATTTTGAGTAAATCACTTCCTTCTTGCATATAGCGAAGACAATCAGTCACTGAAATGAGCCGTAGTAAGAATTTCAACTAATCTTCTTATGCATCTTACCATCGGCAACATTTTTCTCAAATGGCATCGCACTGAATGAGACCACTTTTCTCTTGAATGTTTTACTCGTCGGATTATCTTCGTTATTCGAACTGGCATTTGTCGAAATATTCTCTTCATTCGTTGAATTGCTTTTGTTATGATTCTCAACAATAATATCGTCATGAAAAAATGCTCGTCGTCGATTGATTTGTTGTTTTCGAAGAGCACTTATCGGTAGTGTCGTGATTGTATTGTTTGTTTCATTAACATCACTATTCATGTTCCAAGATTACCTAAGATCTGCTATCCTTCATTGAATGATTTTGTTATGATCAAAACAAAAATATATTCATCTATAAAACACGAAGAGAGGAAGACAGATATTTATTGATAACTTTTGGTATTACTATACTTTCTATTATCAACTGTCATTTAATACTTGTGCGAGAGAGAAGAAAAGAAGAAGAAGAAGAAGACGAAGAAGAAAAAAAGAACTGCATGTTTTTCTCCTTTTCTTCGTTCTAATATGCAGTCATTGGTATAAGGAAGACAATCTAATGAAATAGGCGGAAGTCAACTAAATAGACGTGAACACACAGATTTGTAGCGCTAAGCCGATTACAGATATATTCAACATCGAATTTTGTTTTGTTGCTTACTAGTGAAATTTTTTTGTCAGTCACTATTTTGATACATGAGAATAGGATAATAGAAATGATGGCAAATCTAATTTTTTCCTCTTTTCTCATTCATATGAGAAATGATTTTGACAAGTAGCATGGATATGAATTCCCACATACGTATCTCGATTGCTGATGCTATTGCGTTTTTTTTCTTTCTTCTTACTGAAGTATCTGTTTAAGGTAGGCGAAAGAGAAGAAGTTCTTCGCGTCTAATTTAGTGTAGTAAACGGTGCAAAGAAATAATAATTGTAATTATTCTTAGAAGCACTATGTTCGAGTTTTCTTTTTTTATGAGAAGAAAAAAAAAGCCGAGAATGTGGACGAAGATATTAAATAATTACTTGGCAGAACGTCTTTCCATTCCAATTTTCTTTTCTTACAACTAATCGATAATAAGGCGAGATTAATAATAGGATCAATTAGTTTGAATATCTACTTATGCTTAATGATTATCCAAATGCTAAGAGAAGAAGACTCTATCAACATTTGTGTTAGATGTTCGAACTGTGAATTATTTTAACACAGGAAGACAAAGATACACAGACATAAGTACTGTCTTCCGTTGCCTTTTCTCAACTTGATTTTACTCATTCATTCTCTTCAACGATGCTTTTGTTAATGATAATAGACGAACGAAACACTCGCGTTTTTTGTTGTCACTACTGCTGATGCCTATATACTCTTTCTTGACTCAATTAAGTGTCACTATTATTGGGAAAAGATATGATTTTGTCTTCATTGTGATCGAGTTATTGTAATCGATCATTCTGAATACCACACCGATCCTCAAATCCAATCATATAACGCCCTCGGACTACTTCAGTACACGCATGGCTGCTAAATGCTTGTCGTTATCGACATATTTTTTGTGTCTTTCGAGAGTTAGACGGAGTCAGCTGGATAAAAAACATGCATAGATTCGACAGAAGTAATAGAGAAGATAGACGAAGGAAAAGCCACTGTGCGTTTAGAACCCTGGGCTAATGTTTTTCCTGGTAACGATTGCATTTAACTCGAACAAAACAAAAAAAAAAGAGAGCTGGTATTTGATGCTGAGACGCACGACGAGATCTGAAATGAATACATTTGTTTACACTTGTTAATTGATTTAATTACGAAGATTGATGTAGATGGTAAAATAAATATCAGTTTTCTAATTGGTAAAAAGCTAATAATTTTCATTTGAATTAGTCTTTCTCGCCCAGATCCTACGAAGAAAATTTGCGTGGTTTCCGTTTCTTTTTTTAAACTGAAGAGAAAGAATGTTTTAATTATATGACGAGCTTTTCTTCTCCTTGAAAATAATAAAACAAAACATAACACTCATCAAGGTTGGGAAAGAATCTAAATAAATCATGAAGAAGTTCTCGTTGCACCACGTTTAATTTACTACTTACGTCTATGAAAATGAATGCATAGGAAAGTATCTTTCATTACGGCATCCAGTTAAATCGCTAGACTTTCGAGAAGAAATCATTGCATTGAAATTTATTTGAAAAATAAGAAAAAGACTCGCATTCACAGATTAAAAAAAAAGTGTGCCGACTAGAAAAATTATTGAATAATTCTCAGATTGATAGGGAGAGGTTATGTTGTTCATCGATGATATCATTCGCGAGAAAAATCTTCGGTGAAATAATTTTGATTCGATGAAAATCGATTATTAATGTGGAGAGATACGAGAGAAGACAAATGGTTAAAATCCACGTCGAAACAATCGTAATTAAGTGATAATTCCAACCCTACGCAAGCAGAATTCGAATTTAATCGTCCATTTAGATTTACATACTTGGGTCGTGGGCAACCAAAGGCTGTTTTCCTGATGATATTTGAAAAGAACGATTGCTTGAACGATGAGGACTAAACGAACAAAAGGCGTTTGTTTTACAATTGCTTATCAACTGAAAAATTCATGAAATATCTCAAATACTAATTAGTTTCTAACATTATGATTACATTCGTCAGTTAACCAGGCTAATTGTAGATGAAATTGAATCTACGGAAGGCTATTTTCTTGGAAATTTGATTCTGCAGAGTTAGAATAAGTGTATGATAATACTCGGCAAGATTCGCATACGAAATTGTGAAATTTAAGTTTAATGTCATTCTTTTATCTAATTTGACAAATATCGAGATCTAATTGCCTAAATAGATCGATTCCCGAAGGACATCTTTTCTCCTGTCAAAACCGGCTGACTTAATAAAAGCAATTGCCTAATTCAATTCGTTTTTTTTCAATATCTCATTTGCTTACATATGATGAGTGTCAAAGTACAGACGATTGTTATTAGACTTCGAACGATCGGTAATATTCGACTTGAATACAATAATGGCCGGATCCAAAGTGATAAAAGCATTTCACAATACAGAGCTCCAACACTTGCTAGAAATGTTGCGTGCATTGCCACGAGACGAATCGAATGAACGTTGGAGTTCTATTCGAAAAGATATTAAAGATAAGTCGAAGAATAGTTCATATACGAACAGGAAAATTGCAAGTAATGCTTAAACTGAATGCAGCGATAAGTCCACAGACGAGAAAAGTGACGTTGAATCGAGAATATTTTCTTCCGCATGTCGGATTATTCCGAATGAGTTCAGCACTGAATGAACCGATTGAAATAGCGAACATGATGATGGAAGACTTACATTTGGCGATACCGAATGTAGATTGTAATGAGAACTGAAGAAGGATGCAATTCATTTTCGAATTTTTCACTAAACGATAGAAACTACTCACGAAGAAAGGAAGCGACATTGATCAGTTGCGAATAAATACATGATTCTGGTGATTGACTTGATAATTGACTAAACGAAAAATCGTCTTCAATTAGCATCAAGCCGAAACTATTCGAACGCTTTCATATAACTCGATTTCGAGCAGCCCCAAGAATAGACTATTTTCCTCGAATAATCATGCGTCGAGAGAATTATTTCAATTGATATAATTGCTCAAATATTGACACATGCAATAGTTTCTTTTGTCTTCGAAGACATTTATGCTAATTTCTCGCGTCAGTTGTCATGCGTGTTTCTTATTGATTAACAATTAACAATGATGTAAACTGGTGAAACTAAAGGTTATTTCGTGACTACCAAGCATATGTAAATTGATGCATCACTCTGAATATTATTAATATTCTCGAATAGAGTTTATATAATCAATCTTACCTTACATATGGAAATTCAAATTTCGAATGACCAAGATAGATTGCGAAGGCGAAACTTAATGGAAAACATTCTTCTTCAACTGATAACACATACAGACAGTTTGACTTACGAAATCACATATGCACATGGAATGAGAACACAAACAGACAAGGGAAAGAAGTAGAGGTGTCCCTCGATCATCACTAAAATAATTATTGATAGTACAAAATATTTAATCGACAGAAAAATATTCACATCAGACAGTTCGGATACTGAATTGCTCTCGTAATCGATTTAGTCGAAAGTTGTATGTGTAGTTATCGGAATCGAACAGGATCGGAAATCACTTGTGTAACACTTAGTGAGTTGTCGTCTATTCGGATGAAGAGCATTTGACTTCGAGAGACTCGATACAAGTGTGCGTTTGTTTCTAAGAATCAATAAGTTCAGTTTTAGCTCTAACCAGTGTCTTGACTTTCTTAGATAGCGGAAAGATCTAAGAGGAAAAAGAAAAAAAGACTCCCTAGTGTGTTTTTCCTCTGTCTATAAATAGATATTTCCTACCTATTGATATGACAATCTGGATGTCAATGTGAAAATGAATCTGAAACATAAAACATCGAATAGCAATACATATGCATCCAAACGAAGCAAGCGCGCCAGAAAGTTGAAATAAATGAACAAAGAAGTTTATATTGGACGGGAAATTTGTACAATAAAAAAATCCGAAAAATAGTGCGTGTTTGGTTGATTGATCCACAGATCGTCGATGAAAAGCAATCTGACCAGAATAAATCTCTTGGTTTCTTTGTCTAATCGGAAGTTGTTCGTTTTGATGCTGTTGAAAACATAGCGACGATAATTCCAACAAGAATTAGTATAGATAATGTTATCGTAATTGCACATAGAAACTTTCGTCGATTACATCGTCGATGACATCGACGTACCTAAGAAGAAAAGTTAGTATTGAATTTGGATGTCTTCTTCTTCTTCTTTTCATGGAACATACAAAGCACGAAACAACAACAATGACGACGACGACGACAAGGAATTTTCAACGTACTATAGATGAGCTGCTATCACTTAAATAGTGACGAAGGGTCGATCGGTGCCCTTCGAGACTTCTCTCGGTGATCAGATCTGTGGTGTATTTATGCATATTTTCAACTAAAGTAGAATGATGCAAATTCAATCGCTTCTTTAGTCGAATACGAACTGAATTCTTTGGAGTAGGATGTGGCATGATGTCGCAATTGATAGACGTCAATGTGTTCAATTTCATCACGAAGTGTTTGAATATATTGAATTTGACTAAATGAGAGTCGATTGATTCGATTAGCAGAGAGCCTTTCAATGGAATTTACTTCAATAATTCAATGTAACGATTCGTTTCGTTTTCTTCTGCTTCATGATGTTCGTAAGAGACTTCGTCGGCGGCGATTGTGGAATCTTCAAAACCCAAATTAACAACATTTTCCCTATCTGCAATGTTCATATTCAGAAAATCTGTCTTCAATCGTCAATAGAATTTACCTCCGGTCGCTACTGGAAAATAAACGAGTAAAATGGAAAACTTATGAAGCAAATCTTCGTAATAGCTGAGAGACGCTAAGGTGAAACACAAACATTTCTCGAAGCGTCGCACGGTAAGTTCACTTTTAGTTCTAAACAGAAACAAAGTTTTCGCCATCGGTCACGCTGTTCGTTTCCCCCAACTTACGATCCAGCTACGGCAACATTACTGCCAAGCACTTCACGTTGATGATAAAAACTACAGTGAATACGTTCTTTTAACTTTTGAATTTTATTTCGGAGCTTCGTTGTATCACACGATGTGCCAAGGTAGTAAACATATTGTCGAAATTTGGCTACATCTTTCATACAGTCATGTAAAACCTAAAAACATACATTCGAATGAATCCTGTGCAATCAAAGCGCAGACGTACTTTGAAAACTTCGCGGTCATCTGGTAGATTTGTATGAGTTGTCGTATGTCCTGCAGAACCTTGTCGAGTCGTTGGAATGATATTAGCTGGTGCCATTGAGATGATCGATGATTCAAGAACAGAGCCCGTTGCGGGCATTCTTTCTCGAAATGTCAAAATCCTTGATTAGTTCTAACTAAGAAAACCAACGACGATGACAAACGAATGAATATTCATTGAAGTTGTTTTCCATACCAATATTTACAATGATTGTAGCGCCGTGCTACACAAGAACGAATCGAGAAATTTTTACCCGATTACAATGATTTTTCGAAAATATTCCTCAAAATATGCGCAATTTCAAAACTTCGTCTACATTTCACTTCTCGCGATAGAGGTCGCCTACAGTCAATACTATTAATAAGCATTAGATGGAAATGACATGCATAAAACAACGTACTTGAATATGCAAGTAGTTTTATATAAACAAAATCATTAATCATAATCGAAACACTGCACTGTTGTATTACCTGCACGTTTTGTTTTATCCACAATTGATTATTAAGATGTTGTCCGAAGTCATACTTTGTATACACACACTTTCTTTTGTTCGACCTACAAGTATGATATAATATTTCTCTAATTCATAATAAATAAAGACATTTCATATGAAAAAAGAAAAAAAGAAATAAAAGTACTCGTTACATTAAATAAAAAGTATTTTCTTTCGACTGATAAATATTTAAAAATGAGAAAGTTTGCTGCGTTTAAAACGAGCAGAAAACTCTCAACGAACGATTTCAACGGGATAACTAATTGTAAATAATCACTCGTCAACGACAATATAATTATACATTAGACAAATGCATTTTTGATAAAAAAAAATCCATCTCGATAAGAAGCCGTTTTCATTTGCGAGAACAAATTATGATCGATGTTTTCTCTCGTCGAAATCGCCCTGCAAAGATACAAGAGAACGAACCGAAACAACATATTGATGAATAAAAGAGAGTATGTTCTGTCATGTCACACCCTGTAATATAGCATGGAAGCAAAAGAATAATATCTAACTCACAACGTTCTTCCTGTGACGACGAGTGCTCTCTCCATCATTTCAAAGTATAGAGTCGGCATACATATAATAGTATGTAAGCATCGAAGTACGAACGATGCTGTTTTCTTTAATTAATAACCACGAGAGTGACATGAAACGGTTATATTGGTTAGCAAGACAAGCGAGGCGAACAAAAAAGATGATGTTCGTTCGCATTTCAGAGGTGATAATGATAATCTTGCAAGTTCGATAATCTGTGCGACGGCGGCGACGAAGTTGTATGAGACAAATGTCGATTCGGATATCAAATAACAATATATTTGATAGAAAAACACACAAGAAAATAACAAGAACAAGAACAAGATGCGAGGATGAATTAAGTCGCTTTTCTTTTTCTTTTCATTTTTTTCTTGGAACTCTGATCATTATCGAATAGAGAATCTTGTTCAACAGTTGGTGCTGAGTTGTCTTCAAGAGAATTATTCGCTAGATCAAAATTCAATGCTGATTGGTCTTGTTTGGAGCGATTGTGTTTAAGAAAAACATCTTGTTTATTCAATGGTTCAATACGAACGCCAATACGTGTTCGTACTTTCGGCTGATTCAAACGGCGATACGCTGTTTCGGGATTCCATTCACGCCCTAATGGTTGTTGGATTAGCGACTCGAATTGATCAGCGTTAACGAATGGAAACGGTAGATCGCTGACCTGAAAGAGAGAAAAACGTATGATTTGCTTTTCTAAGCAAAACAAAAGATGCATACGCGATGTTCGGCAATCTTCTTGTCAGCATTTTCGTTGATGATCACGTGTTGAAGATGAACATCTCGGCGAGGCGGGGCAGGCTTCGGAGGAATTAAAAATCTACATATAAAAAAGGATTTATCTTCGTGATGATTGAAATCTATTCTTTGTTACTTTCGTTTCTTGCGTTTGTTTACAGGTACGCCGGCTCCAGCCCACTCACCCCAACCAGGTAATGATAAGTCAATCGCTTTCGGGCGATCACGGTCAACGATATCAGTTTTTTCTTTTTCGAATTCAGCAAGAACGTCATCGTCGGCAAAAGCTTCTTGAATATTCATGCGATGTTGCTGACTTTCTTCTTTTTGTTCTTTGTTTTCAACTTCCATTCGTTTATTAGTCACTGGCATGTTCAGATGCTCGACAGCTTTAGCTGGAGTTATACCATATGTTTCTTTCTTTTCTATCGATTTATTTTCTGGCTGCACGACTTCATCCTTATTACTTTCCTCCTCCTCCTCTTCTTCTTCTTCTTCATCATTATCATCGCTTTCAGATGACGAACTTTCTTCATTTCGCATTTCATTTGGCTTCGAATATTCGGAGGCTGGAAGAACCGCACTTGTGGTTGTTAGCCAAGGATTTGCTTCGGCTTCGACTTGAGATGGCGGAAGGATCAAAGGAATTTCGATAGGTTTCTTTTTTGTTATTTCTGCAGTTGGTTTTATTGTCGTTGCTGTTGCATCATCGTCATCATCATCATCGTCGTCATCGTCATCATCGCTCGCTACTGCTTGTTTTTTACTAAGTTGTTTACCAAGCTTCAGCTGTTCTTCGACATCTTCTCGGACCTAGTCGCATATAAACGAATTGATGAAGTAAATCAGAATTGCACTTACTTTTGTATTAAACTTAGCTAACAATCGTTTTTCTTTTGCCCATTTGGTTGAATTTTTGTGGCGTAGAGTTGAACGTTCTTCAACACGATGTCGTTCAAGTTTTTGTAAACGTTCAAGAAACTCATCAGGATTTTCAGTAGCCAACTTTTCCAGATCTTTCTCTTCTTGTTTCTGACGTTCTTTTCGGGCAATACGACGAAATCTACGGGAAATAAACGCAAGACAGGCAATTCGAATACACAAACATTGAATTTCTCTCATTACTTTTTGCTTTTAATCTTTCGTATTCGCTTGAACTTCGATTGTTGATACGATATTAACGCCCGCATTTTCTTCAATTCATTTAACTTTGCTTTTGCCTTAACAGAACATTCTCTAGTCGATTCTGTAGACATTAAGACGACTACTCACTTCAAGCAAGTCCATTTTACTGATGATTTTCTTCTCTGCTTGCGTGAGCAATGAATCCGATTGAATGTTATTATTGCTTGTTTGTAATATCGCTGCAATATCTTTCTCCAGCGAGCTCAACGGCTTGAGTTTACTCACAAATTCTTGTGTGGTTTGAAATTGAACACCACCGTTTTGTAGTGGAAAATTCAAAGTTTCTGCCTGAAATGAAACCATCATCTTCATTTGCTTATTCGCAAATATCATCTATTTACCGTTCGATATTTTTCCACGACAGGATCCCATTTCTTTAAAGATTTCTTTTCTTGAGTGTAGGCAGCAATACGTTGAGCCTAAAAGAAAGATTCTTTTTTCTTTCGATGATTATCTTTCGAATAGAAAGCGACCTTATCAGCTTGAGGCTTTTGCAATGGTTGTTGAAGAACAGCTTGATGTTTATTAACTTTAGCTAATTGTTTTTTCAATGTCTGCACTTGCAACGACGAAGATTTCTTTAAACTTGATAACAGTTGATGGCTCTTGATCTTCTTCGATGCATTTGCTAAAAGATACACAAAATCGATTCGATGAACTCACGTCGTCTGCACTTACATGTCTGTGCCGATGCAAGAAGATTTGTCGGATTGCTGATCGGTTCTGTCCGTAGGGTGACTTTCCTATTCGAAATAGTGGACACTTATTGGTGAAACTCGAAATGAGATCGTTCTTACTTCTTTTTACCACCCAAATGAACGATAGAATCGATGAGTTTCTCATGTTTCGACGTTTTCGTGTGTTCGTATGATTGCTAAATAAAACCGACTTTACCTCCATCGTTCGATTCGAAATCTCATACCTCTTCATCGTCATCATCGGCTAAAACCGGTTCGTTAATAAAATCGTCTTCCATCTGAAATATGGAACAGAGTTTCAAAATACTAATCAATTGAATGCATATATCTCAATTTTTCATTCGTCGAGATTTACAGTACGATTGGAGATAGACTTTAAATCAATCAGAAATGACCTGGCGAGAACTCGAGTAACGAATGATGGCGCCAGATGTCGAACCAGATACACCATATTCATAACTTTGTTCTGATGATATTACTCGTTTAGGTTTATTTGTATAAATAAATATACAAAAGATTCTAGAATTCATTACAAAACTATTCGATAAAAATAAATAAATAGCTTGGTTAAAAATACACGTAAAAAAAAACAATTATAATTGCTGGCTTAAAATATCAAACTTTTTTTTGGAGAGCAATGCTGTATGTACATTCAGGTGTGATTGATCATTTTCCACTAAGGTGTGTGGCTTTCAATGCGTATTTTGGCGGTAAATTCACTAAACCAAATGTACCTTCAGTGGCTTCTGGTAACGGGCCGGTTTTATCGAAGTCATTGTGATATAAAAGTACCGCTAAGATACCAGTCAATAGATTAAATAGATGTTTTTCTGCAATACATGCTCGGGGACCGAATCCAAAGGGTGAGTAAGCATCAGTTGGGATGCTTGATGCTTTATCGCCAAGCCATCGGTTTATGTCGAAATTCATTGCGTCTATCCAAGCAATGGAATGATGTAGTGCAACAACATTTGCACCGAATTGTGTACGTTTTTGAATGTGAAAGTTACGCCATTTGAAATCTTCTAACGTGGAATGAATGACAATTGGAACAACTGGTGAAACACGTAGAACTTCTTTGACAAACGCTCCAGTGACAGCTAGAGACTCAGCCGATGATAGATTGAACGACGAATAACCTTTCGATCTGTAAAGAGAAACGATAATTTTATTTCTTATTCTTTGAAATGTCAATTTATTTTACCGTGCCTCTCGGCGGCATTGATCAGCTGCTTCAGGATATTTAGCAACATAGAGTAATAACCATGAAAGTGCGCCTTTGAGCATTTCACTTCCATGCATGATTATGTCGAGTACACAAGCAGCAATATCGTCTTCATCGAGACGCGGTGATGACTCATCGAGCACATCCAAAATTGAACTGAGAAAATCTCTATTTTTTGCCGAAGATGAGATCGCTTGTTCTTCAGATAGACCTACAATAGCGCTGCTTTCATCGCGTCGGAATCGTATCCATGTTTTGATGTAGTCTAACACATTCTCATTGATATCTAACGTTTCAGATAAACCAGTTAGTTGTGTTAACATAACTTTAGCTGATTTGGCAAATGTATCGGCGTGGATTGCTTTCGAAATCTTATAGAGATTCTGTTCGAATAACTCGAAAGTTTTGTCTTCGATCGATGCCGCTGTTGACGAACATGTTAATCTTGCTAACAGGCGAACACTGAAATAGAATGTCGTTCGACGCACGTCGAATTTTTCCGTCAAATGCGTTTGTTTGATCTGATCTTGAACAATCGAGTCGAGTCGTTTGCCGACCAGATCATTATCCATATGATTAACAAGAGCCTTGTGAATTATCCGAGCATTGTGGTCCTGGTGACGAAAGACGATGCCTAGAAAAAAAAACATAAAACGCTGCAATTATCGCAATTGCTTTTCTAATAAACTGACACTCCTTCAAATAAAACCAAGTCACTATCCATAATTATTTCAGACTTAACTATCATAAAGCTGCTTATTATATTCCAGCTAATATTTGTCTTCCAAAGCACTCATCACGGCTCTCTGTCTCGACATATGATGCATCCTTTCATTATTTATATATTGAAAGCTACATAACATCTTCTCAGGGTCAATTTCTGTTATAATTAGAGCAATTCACTTCGCCAAACAAATCAATTTTTTCATAGGAATACCTGTGCGAATGTGTTTTCCTTCTTTGTAACGTAATTGATTTTCAAGGTACCCATCGACTTTGTTACTGACTAAATCTGCACGGCCGATGAATATTTCATTAATCAGTCTTGGGTCATTGAGTAAAACTAAACGACCGACATGAGTCATCACTGTACAGGAATCAGGATAGTCCGTAGCGAGTGCAAGTAAATTGTCCCGTTTCTTACGATGAAAAGATATGGCATCTTTGATGTTTCGCCAATCACGAGGCCCTTTCGGATAACGGTATCGATTACGATCTATCATGGGAAAACAACAAGGAATTTACAAGTTGTTCAAAGTTGAAAATACTCCTATGTCGTACCGTATTGCCATTTAAGTAAAATAACAATGATTATCATAGCAAAATGTATTCCGAACGATAGAATATAACTTAGCCATGTGTCTTCTTCCGCTCCTGACGAATGATCCACATCGGCAATCGTTGATTCGAACGCATTGCCAACAATGTTCGCTACTTTCGTACCAACCTCCGCTGCTAATTCGACTTTTTCAACAATCTTTTCAGTAATATTTTCCGCTGCCATGGTTCTAGTCAATCTAAGATGAGACGAAGAAAAACAATACAAGAATGATATTGTTCTTGACTTAGACAAAACTGAGTTCGTTACGTACAAACAAAATTTATTTTTGTTGTCTTTCTCTGGTTTTTTTTTCGATGCATCAATGCACATCGTCGATTCAGCAAAGAAACAAACAAATAAACATAGACACGAAAGAAAGCGAAAGAGAAAAGAAAACGAGACACACGTGTACATATTCAGGTGAGATCATCGTCACAACTAACAACAACAAAAATGAAAAAAAAACAAGTTCTTCTAAATTTTTGCCAATTGTTGAAAGAGATTCGACGGGAGAATCGACTCAATTTTATCCGTCAAATATTGCAGAGGTACACTGAACCAGTTAAGAAACAAGCGAGCGATATACGCAGCAATTTCGGGATATTGATGAGTAAGTAAAGCAAGCATGGCGGTGCCTGAACATAATCCAGCTGTGAATAAAATAAAAAATGGCAGTTCTTTTTTCGGAAAGACAGAGACATCATGAAACGCTAAACAAAAGACACCTTACAGATGGAATTCGTGAAGACAAAGCAAAACTTTACCAGGTAGTAATTCTCGATCAGCTGCTTCCGTGCACTAAAACACAGAAAGAGAGAAATTTTTTGGTTTTACATGAAATGTTAAAGGGTGATTTGACTTACCGTTGGATATGGATGAAAGAGATGTCCCTTTTCTAATGGATATGGGATCATTCGAAATGTTCCTTCCCATGTGCAGTGTAGAAGATTTAATGCACCGTCGACGCGACGCCAATGTGGCAGATGAAAAAACGCGTATGCAATCGCTTCTGAATCACCACGTTTGAGAATATGTTCAGGTGGTAAAATCAAACTTTTCATCTCTAATAAATACTACAATGAAAAGCAGAGGTTGAGTTTGCTTTCGCCTGTGTCAAATCCTTTTGTGAGAGTCTTTACCTTTGGTACGTGTGGATTAAATTCTACTGCTCGATGGATGGCCTCGACTGCAGACATTTCCGCTGCAGTTAAACCTCGTTTACTTGCAACGTCAGGCGAAAATCTAATTAGACAATATAGATGAAAGTTCGAAGAAAAAAACCTCTTTTTCGAGCTACACATGGTTAATTGATGCACTAATAATCAGCTTTGCTTTACTCTTAAAATAGTTAGTATTCTATATTCCTTAAAAAGTTATTTCCGTCTTCGGGCTCCGACTGAGAAGAAACAACCTTGAGACTCAAAAACTACCTTTGATGAAGTACACCTGGACCGTAATGAATCTTCCGCAATCTACTAGAATAACTTTCACTGGAAGTTTTACGTACGTGGCAGCAACTGCTCTGGCTTTAAGCAAAGCAGCTGTGTAACAGATCGTTGCTGATTTCGGTAAACTGATATCTGAATGGAAAAAGAGAATTGTCAACTAACGTAAAGAAAAGTTTATTCTTACCATCGTATTTGGCGAGCACGCCCTGTACATCGGGATAGTTTTGAAGTGCAAGTAGAACTTCAATAAGATTTTCATGAATGTTAAAAACCGACATCATTGGAAATTCTTTCACCAGGTCACGAAAGATTTTTGTTGCTTCACGAAGTTTACCCAATTTTCTTGCACACATACCCAATCGACGTTTAACATAGATTAAGATATTTGTATTACGTTCTACAAGAAAACATGTAGATCATTCCGAAAATTCGTCTCATCGAATTCTTTTCGTACTATGTACAATATCTTGGTTATGACCTTGCTCGAGTAACTGTTGTGACTTTCGATAGGCGTTCTCTGCACACTTCAACGCTTGCTTCAGAATTCGTTCGACTTCAATGATTGTCGTTGCTTCTTCTTCCGCGAGAAGTATCAATGCTGGAGCACATCTACAAATGTGAAAGCGTGCCTTTGTGGATTGATTAATTGACGAATTGTTTCTTACTCAAAATTTTTTTCTAGTGCATCATGAGCTAATTGAATACGTGTGGATGGTGCTCGTTCGCGCCATGCTCGCTGCATCACTGAAGAATAACAGATTCGATCTCAGAGAGAAACTAAAATCCTAAATTGATAAGTTTTACTCTCGTATTCCGGTTTGCCTTCGTCCAGTTCGCAAGAAAAAAATGTTTGATGTTCCTGGGCAGATAAATTCATATCATGAAAAGTTAATGGTTCTTTGCTATTGTACTGCGTTAAACGTTGGTATTCCGCTCCACGAAAGAGTGCACAAGGGTTTTTCCAAACTTTACATTCATTGGTACCAGTCACCGGTATTGTGGAATCGATTCCATTTGTTAGCGAATTATTTCCAAGCGAATTGGTTCCTCCACTATTACTACAACCGTTCGTTAACGAGGACGATTGTAAAGATGAGTCATTGTTAGTCAAAGTAGAATTTGTCGTATCATTTCCATTTAAAATTGGAGTTAGATGATTGATTGAGACTTGTTCGATAAATGATGTACCGTATCTTTTAAAATACCACCATTCGAAAATCTAGATTTTGTAGGCGAAGAGCAAAGATTTTTCTTCAGTGGAAAGACATTGCATTACTTACCAGAATTAGGCCAGAGATTAATGAGGAAGTGCCTGTCAGAGCGACGTAAAATTTCGGGGTAAGAGTGTTGAAAAACATGGTTGCTGGAAGGAAAAAAAAGAATGTTTTTCATCAATGAAGAAAGATTCTCTTGGAAGGAAAATAATCACGAACTACGAATATTGAATGAAAAAAAATCAAACAGAACTTACAAAATATGACGTTTAACATGTTTGCTGTAAATAATCACACAACAGTGAAAAGCCACCCGAGAGAATGAGAAGGAGGAGAGAAGGAAGATGTGCGTGTATGTGTGTGATGGTGCCGTGTAATATTACAGATACATGAGAGAGAGAGAGTAGAATAGTAGCAGCAGCAGTAGTAGTAACGCAGATATAGAAATATATATCTAGAAAAAGATAGATAGACAGAACGAGAATGAGAAAAGAAAAAAAAAGACACGTATTCTTTTTTTTTCTTCTTTTCTGTAAATGGGAAAACAGTCGGCAAAGAGAAGAAAAAGAAATTCATTCTTTTCTAACCCTTTATTGGGTCTCTCTCGTTCTTTTTTTGTGCGTATGTGTATCTGTGTACGCTTTGCTCGTTCTTTCTTTTCTCGTCGCATCGAGGCAAGTTCGTCGTAGAAGAAAAAAAAAAAACTAAGAAGACAAAAAAATATATATAAAGGCATCACAACTGTTCAATCATATAGATGTCTGCCATTAAAAAAGTGACAAGAAACGGCCACATCATCAACATCTGACGGAGTGTAGTGAACACAACACGTCGAGTTAAAAAAGTAAAATGTGATTCATCTACTACGCTAAGTTGTTCCTCAAATTTCAGAGACAAAAGAGAAAGAAAACGAGGAAAGTTATTTTTAGTATTAGTCATTCAATATACTGTGTTAAAAACGAATTGAAAAGCATTAGTAAATTAAAGAATCTTGCTGATGGAAGTGTTTACCATTATTGAAACTATTGAGAACATTCAGCGGGCCACGGAGTGATGCGATAACAACGAAAATGAGTAAAAGTATTGAGATACTCCAAAGATAGTTACACATCCATAGCGAAATAGAACGGAAGTTTTCCAAAATAGTGAACTGGCTTAATTCGTTCTCGTCCTCGTCACTGTAGCTCTCATCGTCGATTCTATGGTGATGATTTAACATAAAAGACTTCGATGTTCAAAGGAAGAATAACAAAAATCTAGAAGAAAGAAAGATGAACAATGCGAGAAGTATTTCACACATCAATTCATGTCATCTTAGTTTTAACGACAGACTAAACGAGTGAATATCAAAGATCTCTGTATGATTCAAGGTTTTCACAATCAACAAAAAATGTCAACTTTTATTTATAACAACTCTATTGCATGTAGAAATAGTTCATATGTGCATTATCTAAAACATTCAAAGAAAGAATGGTAAGTTAACTTTCCCATTTATCAGCATGAATTTTGAAAAAAGCACAAATGAGCATTGCTATCATTTTTCTGCGAAGAGAATATTCACATCCTACTTGTTTTGTCCGATAAAACCTCAGTTTCATTGAATCATCATTTGCCTTCATGCATGGAAGACGAGTGTATATCATACGAGCTCGTTATGTTGATTGTACTCGAAAGAAAGAAAAACTAAGTATGATTGTTTCTGCATTATATTTTTTTTCTCGTTTTTATCAACAACAACAGCAACTATAATAGCCAAATAAAAAACAGATGGCCACAGTAATACAGTTAATAACAGTAAAGATGATTTTCAGTCAAACAAAACACACACACGTGTGTCGGTGTGCTGAAATAACAAATAACAACAAGAGAAAATAACTGAAAAATGTAGACGAAACAAGTAAACGAATAAACAAACAAAAAAAAAAAAGAAAATCACTTTTTCTTTTTCCTATATTATACCGTCGTTATCTGTAGCTACTGTTCTATTCTTTGATTATCACAAGTAAGTCGACCTCTCGACAACCCAATGAACTTGTCATTGTGGTAGTAAGCGAGGTAGAAGAAACGTTGTCGTTGTTGTTGTGATTGGTTCTTGTTTGATGTAACAAAATTGTTGTTGTTGATGTTGCTGCTGTTGTTGAAGAGCAGCAAATGTGAGTAGTTCGATTGTTGTTGTCGTGGTGTTTGCTGGTGTTAGTGGTGCAGTTGTATTGCAACCGAGAATTTTCAATGTTGCTGAGCAACTATTCTCATAGTCTTCCATCGCAGTTGTCATCGTACAAGATGATGATGAGAGAGATGGACTTGAATAGCAATAGATTGGGAAATCATCATCAGGATTGTTTGGTTCACGTTTAATCAATTGTTCGATTAGTGCATCTGAAGAAAGGAATTCGTTTCTTTTCAAGTCAAGATAGAGAAAAATCTTTCCAATGAATTTTACCGTTTAGTGTCGCTTGACGAAGAACGTTACATGCAACGATTTGTGCAGCAGCTTGTAAACCAGTTGCTGTGATTTGCTGTTGATGAAGAGGTGGTGGTGGCGGTGGACAGGTGTTATTTGTCGTTGTTGTTGTTTCGAAACACAACGTTGTTGAAGTTTGCTGTTTCGATATGGGCTCCTTCGAGACGAATGTACCATTACGAAAGAGAATAACTTCACGAGGTGTAGACTTTACACGGCGACGTGTTGATGAACGTGTTGATGTTGTTGAAGATGGTTTTAAGAGATCCGTGTCACTGTTACTTGTAGAACTTAAACCTAAAGTAGTTGTTTTGGAATCGATTCTTGTTGCATCTTCAGCAATAATAACAACGCTGGCTTTGGGTTCTACAGAGATGCATAATATCAATTGAGATAGAACAAGTCCGAGGAAAGTCTTTTACCTGCAGCAGTTGAGTTTAAGCGTCGTTTGGTCGATGCATTACTCCTTGATGCTCTTCAATGACAAGACGAAATTCAATTCGAGTAATTTCATTTATAATGCAAGAGAATCTTACGCTCGAGAAGTAACTCGACCACCTCGTTTGAATTTCTTTCCCTTCAACACGCGTGCAGGTACAATCGGTACCGATGGAATCGGTGACGCTGTCGTCGCTAGAAATCATCAAATAAATAAAAAAAAACTTCTCTACAACAATTCAGAGACGTACTTGTATATGTATGACCGATGGTTTTTCCATGAGTAGTAGTAGTATTACTCGTAGTTACAACTGGATGAAATTGTAATTCATTTCCACTGACGTATAAGGTTGTCGGCATTTCAGCGGGTTCGATTTTGGGTTGATGGATCAAATGAACAGTTGTTGTCGTTGTTTTCGTTGCTGGTAACTGTTGTTCAACTGATATCGGATGAAAAATATCCAGATAGTCATTCTCACGGTTGATATGCGACAATTGAGATGAATGATTGAACTTATCAGTAAGAATGTAGGTATAGTTATCTGATTTCGACTTTTCTTCTTCTTCTTTAACGTCGATATCATTAAAACCGAAAATGTTTTGCGGTAGTTCATGTTCGAATAATTGATCTAGTAACAATGGTTTCATCCAATCGTCATTATCTTCTTCGTCTTTATTTGGGTTCAATGCATCAAGAAAATCGTCATTGAAATGTAACAACGGTGAGAAGGCATCGAACATTGATACCGGCGGGGACACAGATAGTGAACCAAATAATGTTGGATTATGCGATGGAGCAAAGTCAATTTCCATTTTACACAACCGATGAATCACCGGGGATGGGGGATCAAAAAAAAACAAAGAAAGGTAATGGTATAATTTATTAGGCTAAAGAAAAAACGATGTTTTATAGTAAAGAATCACAAGATTTCTTCTACATCATGCACGTGCACTAATTCTCGATGGAAGATAGATAGTTATCGATAATAGGTTCGTATACACAAAGACAAGTACATATTTCTATTGCGTAAATATGCAGGACGAACATTGACTCTTTACGAGTACGAAAGTCGAAAGAAAGGAAGGAAGAAAAAGAATACTATCGGTCTATAGTAACCATTGTTTTCACGAATGTATCCTCTAGAAAAGCGACTCTGATCAATGGTAATTATATGAATAGAGTGCGTTGCATAGTAACAGAATGGAGAACGTTGACAATGGTCAGAAACAAGGACGCATCTTCTCAACGAACTAGATAGATTTTATTGCAATGAGAGCATCATCAGCATCAGCTGCTGTTCGAATTCTTCCGACAAATAAAGTCTATCGACAATTATTTGATGCACAAGTATTTCTTCCGAACAAGATCGAATAGAAATGGGAATCTTCCGGTTTTCTTTAGGTACAACTAAGTGAAGCTTACAATCGAGTACATGATAATCAACTCTCCGAACCTGTTAATATTGTGACACATCCTGATGCAACACCATTAGTAAAAAATATCAGACCTCATGGTAGGTTATTCTAATGGAATGTTTCCTGAAATAATCTGATGATAATCTAGAATCTCAAAAACGACAATGGCTTTCTGGGTTGCCTTATACAAATGATCCTTCAATTAATCCAGTAACTATTTTGTAAGAGACATGCTTGTGAAAAAAGTGATTTCGATCATTTGGAATGTTTAGTTTTCATGATGAGCAAAAGCGTCGTCAAACCGAAGAAGAGCAAGAACTTGAAGAAATAAAACAAGAAGTTTTCAATTTACCTGATAATGTTAATAATTATGGTTTGTTGTTGGAGAAAAAGAACAATCTAGAAATAGGAATTTCTTGTTACATTCAATTAGGTTCGACTGATAGTGACGGTAATGCAAGAACAAATGTGACAGAGAGATTAGCCATTAATCGACAGAAGAAATTCAATCAAGTATGGAGCGAATTTATCGAGAAGATCGCTGAACTCAATCAAGTAATATCATTGTTCATTAATGAACGATGTCACTGAATGTTTTCTTATAGAATTTAGTCAAAGACTTAGAAGAGATCACTCGAGAATGTAACTCATATTACGAACAAGGTGATAAAGGTATGTCGGATCAATTGAAAACAAAACGTACCTGCTACGTTCTTCCTTTTCTTCTTAGAACTTGAAAAACAACTACAGACAATGATTTACCAAAAAGTACAATAGAAGATGTCGAATGAAATGGACTCTAATCATTCATTTGAGTGTTTAGGAAATATCTGCATTAACGCACATATCGTTTGATCAGGTATTTGAGTTCCTTGATCAATATCTTCCAGTACGTCATGCCAAAATTCAAGATTATTGCCAATCCATCGAGGAACTTGAAATGGAACGAACACAAAAGGTAAACTATCGATAAAAATCTTCTTATTCATGATTTTTCTCACTCTCTCTCTCGGTCAGATTCGTGAATTGTTTAAAACTTATTCCGAGCGTCTATACCATACCCATCATCTGTCCGATATAGAAACAGCCGCTCAGTTAGAGCAACAAGCTAATGTAAGTCTTTTCTTTGCAGAAGATAAACTAAATGTTTGTGCATTTCTTCAAGAAACTAAATTCGCAAATGATTGAAAATCGAAAACTGTATGCTGAATTAGAAGCGAGATTGCTGTCTGGTGAAACAGATCGAGTTCATCATTATCGCGATCAACTTGTTGATCAACACAACAAATGGAAAGAAGACATGTGGATTATTAACAAGCAAACCTGGATGTGAGAAAAACCATGTCTGCAATCAATACACACATCTATTTTTTTATGTTTAATTTTAGTGCACGATTATCACAATGTAAAGTCAAACTAGATGCAGCAATTCTAACGTCATGCGAACCGATTGGACGAAAGCTTGCTGAACAAACACGGCGATTTGTTGAACATGTTAACTCACTAAAGTATGATTCTATTTTTGTCATTGTTGTTTGGAAAAAATTTGTATCTGACATGAACAGTTCGTTCGTTCCACCGAAATCAACGAAAGACAATATTCAACTATGGTATAAGCAAGGTTATGAAATAATGGATGCGATCGTAGACGAAAGAAAAACGCTTATCAATCAAGTCAAACGAACAGTTCTAAATGAAGTTGACTTTCTCGAAAAACAATGGAAAATAATTGAAGTAGTGTTACAACAGATTTCGCTAAAATTTCATTTCGATTTACTAGGAAAAAGTTCGTCAAAATCAAATCTATGACAATGAACAACTGCAAATGGTTTTCGAACGAGATATTGAACCAATCCTGGACGAACGCAAACAGTTCTTACAGGAATCGATCATTGATCAGGCGGAAGTATGTCCCGTGAATTACCTTTAACTTTCTCTTCTCACTTAAATATTTTCTAGATAGAATACGAACGATTAACGAATCGAATGTACAATATTCTTGATCGTCTCTTAGCTTTCATTCAACCGCTTGCTGAACAATGGGATAATCATCAGATTCGACTGGAAGATGTTACAGCACAATTAGTTGATCTAATGCGTGAATGTCGTCGACCGCATGATCTTCAAAATGAAGTAAATATTTACTTATAGAGAGAAACGTTTTCGATGGTGTTTTCTTATAGAAAAAGCTAACTAAACTTGATTCTACTCTGGATGAAATGCGTAGTGCATCGAATGAAGCGGTTCTTAATCGATTATTAAAAACCGCATACGATCAGCTCGATTCGATCAAAACAAGGTAAGACAGTTTTCTCGATATTCATCGACTTTTACAAATCAATATCTTTAGTTTTACGCAATTCTATCAAACGGAACATGTAATTGTGGATAAATATTCTGAGATGATCGCTGGAGAGGTGAAACAGTACAAAAATGAAATGTTAGACTATTTTCATGCACGCGAGATTCAAACGAATGATGATGAAAGTTTGACATTACCGAATGCGAATCCTCGATTATACACAACGTCGATTGCGCGAACAACATATGAAATCGATGATTTGAGTAACGACAATAGCGAAAATCTATCGGAGAATCAATCTGGAGAACAGATATTTCTTACTGAAGATCAAACGACAACAGATGCGGTTCCGTTTATTAGATCATTTCGAATCCCATCGAATCTTGTTCAGTCGATTATGTTCAAGTAATTTGTAGTTTCTCAAAACAAAAAAACGCTAATCCTAATGCGTTTTCTTTTGTAGTTTATGTCGAGCTTTTCTCGATTATTACGATCAATGGCAAGAAGAAACGACCCGACGAGCCGATGCGGTTATGTATTCAAAACATGACGAACTCGATAAAGAACTGGATTTTCAAATGCATTTGCATGAACCGAGACGAATGCGCATTGAAAACGATGTTCACAATATCCGAGCAGGTATTTTCATTCTACAAATTACAACGAAACGAATACATATGTCTTAGCTGAACTCACCTCACATGACGAACGTATTGAACGTCACATTCGCGGTGTTGATGAAACCTTAGAACGAACAGATACAAACTATCGTCTAATGTTAAACGATTTCTCCAAATCGATCAACACTTATAAAGATGACATCAATAGTTTAGAACAGTTGTTCATTAGTGCAACCACTACAACACGCCTGGTGTCATTGCAAGAGCGTTTAGCAAAAAAACGTGATGGGTTTATGGATAACGTTCGAACAACATTGCGAAGTTTCCGTAAACAATTTGACGAAGCAATGGAGATATTACGACAAGCGAATGCGAATTTTCGTCAATCATTTATGTAAGTGGAATCGAAATCGACTGTAGATGGTTGACATACTTTGCTTTTGTAGAATATTTTCCGAGGGTGGTAATTACAGTCGGGAGGAAATCGAAATCTACCGTCGAAAACTTGAGAAGACCTCCGGACAGATTGATAAAGGCGAAACAGCGATCTTGAAAGAAATGGAAAAATTAGAAAAGAAACAATTAGAAGAAGCAACAAAGATCATTACACAATTTCAAGAACGGTAGGTGATTCGAAGGAGAACAAAGCATGCATAACGAGCTTGATTTAGTTTCAAAAATCATATGGTCGATCTTCAATTTATTGAACTTGCGAATCGATGGATCAGTGAGACTCAAGTGAAAATCAAAGCTGAAGTAGGTACAAATAACCAAGGAGCGAAAACATTCAAAGATTTAATTATATCTTATCGAAATCAAATTGATTCAATGTTGAATCCGAATGTCGATAAACAAGTAAAACGAGAAATTCAATTGAACCATCGGTAAAATTAGCAATCGAATGTTTGTTTAGACAACGACATTGAATAAAATACGAGAGATTTTTCAAGAGATCATTTTGAATAGTTACGAAAGAGCATTTTATTTGAAATGTTTAAATAACGAATTGCTCATCCCAGCGTCCGTGGTTACGGTATTACGAAACAAAGGCGTGCTTACCGAAGGTAAGAAAAGCGAAGTTTCGTTTGGAATCGATTCATATTTGAGATTATTCTAGAAAAATTGGTCAATGATTTGATGAATGCTGCTGCGACTAACGATGAATTGAACACATCGCGAAGATCGTCGAAGATGAGTGTTGATGAAGTGAAAACGGTAAAATTCGCTGCACCAGCACGAACATCAACTCGAACTAAAGGAGGAACGAATACTGCAGCTTGTTTAACAAGTGGACAACCAGAGGAAATGAATACGATTTCAACAATACGGACTCTTCTTCAGTAAATTTTATATGAAACTTTGCAGTACGAGACATCGGAGTATTTTTAGTAAAAGTGAACAACCTGAATCAGATGAAATCGTTGAATCGGATGCACCTGCTACTTTAGGTATGTACTTACTCGATGTAGGACATATCTACATATGAGATTTTAGTGTCCAACACTCGTTCGACGATATCTCGTTCATCATCGCGTTCATCACAAGGAAAACTGGCAAATGCAAAACTAAAGAATACTAAACGGTAGAGATTTTGCGTGGCAATCGTTGCACCATTCGTGTATCTATTTATTACAGTGCATCTGTTGATAGTTCAGTAACTTCAACTACAAAACGTCAACCATCTGGTCGAACCAAAACACGGGATGAAATTTATGCATTGTATTGTACATTCGGAGAAAAGAAACATTCCAATCATGATTTCATTTCGAACATCTTGAATATTCTCCGAGAATCCAATGAGGGCTTACTTACTCATGCGGAAGTAATAACACAACATAAGACTATTTGATGGTTAAAACAGAAAACTTTCGTTCTAGTTGTACTATAGAGAGAAAGGTCCACGTCCAGTCACTCGTCCTCAGGCTCTGCGCGAAAGATTCGATGAATATGCGAATACAATGATTGATAAATTAAAAGGTTACGAGGAGCAATGTCGAACATATCACGAACAATCAATTAATGGTATGTTCAATATTCTTTGTTGTCTTCTTCGGAAAAGCTTTTCTTCAAATTAGAATTTCGTGAAATGCTGGAGTTATTCGAACGGACATCATCGTTACTAGCTAAACTTGAACTCGATGAACAAACCAAACAGGCGGAAAATGTTCTCACTGGAACCAAGCGCAAGTTTGATATAATCTGCGACGAGAATTGTCAACAAAGTGAAAAAGATAAAGCAAAGAATTTCGAGCAACTTCGTCCAACACTTGGCCATCCAGCACGAAAGAATGAATTACAAGAAATCGATAATCATGAAAAACAACGCGAAAATGAACTTCAACAGCTAATCAGTGACCTGCGCTCGAAAACGATTGTAAATGCATTGTTTCGAGAGCAAATCATTGAACGCAAGACTTATCTTTTTTTAGAAAAGTATTCAAACGGATGCACAGACGACTATTCATACTTTAGCAACAAATGCAGAACGGTTGTTGATTATGTTCGACGATATTTTAACTGCCGATGAGATTATTAAAACAAGTACGAAGCAAAAGTTTTTCTCGTATCGAAAGCAGAAGACAACAATATGTGTATCTATCTAGAATTGCCGGAACCGAAACAGCCGTTGAGCGAATTATTACGACGGCAACAATCGGGAAGACCATTGGAGAATAGAGAACCGAAGCAAATACTGGAGCGAAAGCAGGGCCATTGGCCAGGTATATTATTTCGATTCGATTGCAAGAGAAGTCCACGCTTTCTTTCAAATAGGTGTACCTTTACTTGACGATCAATTCAATCGACCCACAGCAATAGCAAAGAAACGTTCAACAGGAGCGAGTCAACGACAAAAGACATCAGCTTCTATTGTCACACAAAAGACAACTCTACCTCAGATCGAAACCATCACACAACGTGATCTTGCCTATCAGGTTTGTCATCGGAACTTTTCTGTTTTACAAGTAAGGAAATGTATTTGACGAATTCTAGCGATTCAAAGCGCTTTTGTTACAAACAACATCTGACATTGAAAAGCGTTGTTCTTTGATATTGAGTGAACTTGACCGATACCGAGCACATTGGGCTGCATCCATTGAAAAATTACAACAACTACGAACATGTTAAAAAGTCATCTTTTTTATTTCCATAATTTTTTCGAATAAAATATAAATATTTCCAAAAATGAAAGTTTTTATCGCGTTCATTGACGTTCCGTATGATTGTAGCGCTGCGCGTAGGAGCAAAAAAGGAAAGAAATGATATCACATCCATAGTTTACTCGTCGTTGTTTATTCCTATTGAGTCCTACACCTAGAAGATCTTTTTTTACTCGTTGTCCTCACTACTTCAAAGATAAGAACATACAAAGGACATTTACATGCCTCGTGTAGCTATAATCGGAGCGGGAGTAGTTGGTTTGTCTACTGCTCTTTGCATTAAGTTGCAACATCCTTCATTAGGATTAACAATCATCGCTGATCGTTTTCTGGAAGATACGACTAGCGACGGTGCCGGTGGTCTCTTTCGACCAGATGATCGATTCGTTCTCGGTGTTGATCTGTCGACTTTAAGGTATTGAAAATTTTCAGGTATCAGACCGAAGACAACTGTATTCTCTTTGAAATAACCGAAGAAAATGGTCTCAGACATCATTCGAGCATTTTAATAATATTATTTTTTCAAATATTGGTGCCGAAGCAGGCATTGCTCAAGTATCTGGTTATCAATTGTTCAACGAACCACGACCTGATCCATCCTACCAAAATATCATCTATAATTTCCGTCATTTAAGCAAAGATGAACTAGCTACGTTTCCTGATCATTACAAGTAAAAATGAACCTTAGAGTTGCATGAAGACAAGACTGAAATGAACACTTTTTTTTGCAAGATATGGCTATTTCACCACGACTTTGTATGTTGATACACGCCGCTATATGAAATATTTAACTAAAATGTAAGCTGAGAGAATGCGTTGGCAGCGAACTCGAGATTTCTACACTTAGATTGGCGGAAAAACAAGTCACATTTGTTCAGAAGAAGATTAATTCCATCGAAGAGGTTGAATGATTTATCGACAGGCTCATTATCAAACTGCGTTTTTCTCTTCTGCATAGTTAGTGGATAGTTATGATATCGTTGTCAACTGCACGGGCTATGGAGCTAGAGAACTATGTCGTGACGAACTCATTCATCCAATACGTGGACAAATGATCCGCGTTCGAGCACCATGGATAAAGCATTTCTATTATACGGATGATAATTGTTATATGATTCCAAAGTAAGTCGTCAGCAAGATTAGGTTTCTTTTCAAGTTTTTCTTGTTAGTTATGATACCATTGTTCTTGGTGGTACTCGTCAAGTCGATAATGATAATACGCAAGTTGATTTAAATGACAAAGAAGGTATTTGGCAACGTTGCCTTCGATTATGTCCTAGCTTAGCAGTAAGTCAAAGAAAAGAGCATGTAACTAAACCTGACAATCTTCTTTGATTATCTAGCAAGCAGAAATTTTATGGCACTGGGTAAATGATCCGAAGAAATATTTTTATTTATAAGAACGTTTTGTATTTTTCACAGGCTGGACTTCGACCGAATCGAGAACCTATTCGTGTCGAAACTGAAACCATCAAACACGACAATAAACAACTCTTTGTAAAGCAAAATATGCCAAGTTGGTTTCCTTAACAAAATTTCTTTCATTTCAGATCGTTCATAATTACGGTCATGGTGGCAATGGTATTTCACTGTCATGGGGCACCGCCGTCGATGCAACGCGTCTGTTCTCTTCCTATTTGAATGCAATCAGTACTGCAGATAAACAACTATCGTCTAAGCTATGAGCTCACAGACTTCGGTATCGAAACGTACTATGATTTTAATATTATTTTGTGCTTCTTTTTATAATATCATACGAATTTCACTACAAAAAAAACGCTACAATCACTGTCCAAGTGTTAAAATAGGCGAAAGATTGTCACTTATGCTTGTTTTCACATGATCGAAGGGAAGGAAGTGAATTCACAAAGGAATAAGAAAATGTATCGATGCGAATGATCAGTTGTTGCTACGACCCTCAGTTACTCAGTTGAAGTTGTACTAGCACCAGCCTTGCGTACTTCTCCTTCCAGTAACTCTCGCATATCGGCCATGGCTTTACCAATATGTTTACCAAACCGTTGCGAATCCTAGAGTAGAGTTTAGCAAAGTAGATCGATAAACAGTCTGATTGAAAGCGCTTACGGTTTCTGATGATGACTTATTCGATGAAATATGAAAGAAGATAAGATCTTCCGATGCAATTATATAACTAACACCATAACCATCAGCAGCGACCTAAAGGTAAAACAGAAATGATTCATTGAGCAAGAGCAGATTATCTCTTGTAATTCAAATTAGTAGCGAGCAAGAGCATGCAGCAGAGCAACAAACAAATAATTAGTGCAAGAAATTCAAGCAAAGGAAAACAAGATCTTCACGTTTACCCTAACAATTATGCCCGATCTCTTATTTATGTAATCTGCAAAGTATTCTCATACGAGAGAGACTTCAATTAGCATCGTGAAATCAAAGAGCGTCTACTTCTGCCGACTCCACAAACAAAATGATAACTCACAGGTCCGAAACCACCACCGGCCATAGCCCCTTTCTTTCTCCGTTCTTCACTATTATATCGATCTTCATAGAAAGCAGGTGTCTATTAGATGAGTGAACAAAAAAGAAAGTGCAAACATGCAATGATACAACGGGGTTAAAACTAAGCACAATATTAGTGAACATTGAATGCTAATTTTCTCACAGGTCCGAAGCCGCCGCCAGCTCCTATGACGCCTTTGAATTTTGTCCAACCAATTTTGTCTGCAAGCTCTGGTTTTTGAGCAATCAATTTTTGGACATGTTTATCGTCGTAGAGCGTCGGCGTCTTATATAGATGTGTTCGTTTCGGAAATGACTTGTCTCTCAACTAAGAAGATGTGTTTCACTTACCTGACTAGTCGACAATTTCCATGGTTCCTGAAGAACCTGTTGAAGAAATGGCGAATCCAGACCAAGAAATTTCGACACAACATAAAGACAAAACAAATGTCGATCAATCCCTTTGCCTGTCATCGCGTCACGATATTGTTGCTGATGATAATCACAAGCTAGTCGAAGTAAGTTTATGCGTTCAGCTTTCTAAACAAAACAGTGTTGATGAACAAATAACTAAACCAATCAGTTAGTGATTCATACCGTGACATTTGGATCTTCCATTGCTTTTACCCATAGACTTGATTCAATTGAACACGAACGAACAGTTTCTGTACGGCCATCACGAAAGAGTCGTGTCATCGATGCTTCATATGTTAAATTAAAATGGCCGGAATCCTTCAACAAACGGATTTCTGAGATTAGTTAACGGCAGAAATCAATCACATACACGATAATGTGCTAACTGAAGTGCCATTTGAATGTAAGCATCAGGTGAGAGTTTACATTTCTTCATAAAACCTTTTCCATATGTATCCTGAACAAAAACATGGAGATCGACATCGTTATAGATTTTCTTCGCTTGACTAAGACTTTTTTCGATCATAATTTGACACTAAAACATCAGCAAATGGAACCACGATGAATCTTACAAAGATGTCTCACGTTTTCAGAAATATTCCATCGGAGTTTAACGGGTTTAAGTGCGGTAAAGCGAGGTGTGCCACGCGTATTACCGAGTTCATTGTAACTAAAAATCAGATCGTTTATCGAAAATCGAATAACAATCCATTTACCCATAGTACAGAATGTCTTCCGAAAGTACGTATTCAACCATATGGCCGGAAATGGGCGCATCAGCCTAATACGAGAAGAATATATCTTGCAAGTAGCTAAGTATTCAAACTATCTTACCCAACTATGTTCGACATTGAAACCGAACTAGAAATAAAAATGATTCATCTTAGAAATCGCATCGAGTTCGTTGATATTCACATACCACAGCATTTTTACTAACAACAAACGTGAATGATTTGTCGAACCAACGATTGTATCCTTTACCATGGAGAATTGCATGAGCATATTCGTCGAATTTACCAGTCATATTCTAAAGTGCGAACAATGAGATTTATCAAACGTACGAGAAGTATTCTGTGTTAGACGCAAAACACCATGATTAGACAAAACGTATTAGAACAATAATAAGTCATATTTAGTGTTATCGGACGAAAATAGATATTAATGTTGTTTACCCCTTTCTCGGCCGCTGACACTGGTGTATTTTTATCTCGCTGGATGGAGTCGAATTCATAATTATGAAAGGGTATGAGGAATTTAACTTACAGTTCCGATTTCGAAATCTTCGTCATCCAAAATGAGTACGAATGCGGCCTTTTCGATCGCTTCTAACGAATACCGATTGACACCAGAACGAAAATATTTTTGGCGAGCGTCTGCCCAAAGCGGTCGTTCACCAGCTGTCAACGCAGCCAAGTGTTCTTCACCATTATCAGGTAAGGTTGTATCACGAAGAATTTCATCCAATTGACTGAAACACAAAGTCGTATGAAAACTATCTAACAGCTAATTCAACGCACAGTTGAAGTTCACATGGTTCCAGAAGAGTGTTTTTGTAGAACATGTAGACCTTATACCAACGTCCTTTATGATAAACAGCAATATGATGACTGTCGGAATAATGGACGATTTTATCTAAGATCAAAAACATTATATGGGAAATTTTCTATCGAACGAAGAAGTACCTGTTTCTTTGCCAGGTATGCGGACAGTATTGAATTGACGTTCATATTGACTTGAACATAAAGGAATTAATTTCTGTACCATAAGCTAGAATGAAAATCTTGAGGGTGAGTATGTCTAACATTGCCGTCACGAATGACATACAGGTTTGACAGTTTCATGATCCAGTTCAGTACGGTATCGAAAAGCCGCACATGTGACGTTGGCTGCTCGTGCTGTTTGAATGGTTGTTGGTCGTACATTGATTGCATCCTTGACAAAGAAAAAGACAAATTTTGAAACTCGATGGGTTTGTTTTATTTCGATATAATCGATTAAAATACGTACGAGACCGTAGAAATTACTATTGACCATAATTGCCGATCGACCACGTAGATAAATGAACTTTTCCCACCAATCCGACACCTAAATAACTCTACGTTAGTTAGACTAAATCGCAAAGCAAAGACTGACATAATTTGACGAAATAATCCACTTAAGCCAGAGATATCTCTGCAATTTCCTTGCAATTGTTTGTTTGAATTCTTCGGCTAATCTTTCCATACGCTGATACTCAGAATCATCATACAATGGTCGCACTGATCTCAAGTAACGTCGTAGTGTATCATCCAAACTTGGTAACGGTAGTGTTGGCAAAAGGTTTTGACATGAATATAGCGATGGATTACGGCCGACACATAACTTCACCAGCACCGACCAAATCTTGGGTACTAAGCCAAGTTCCGTTCCATGCTCATGATACATCCAGCCATGATAGGAGAATAATTTCTTCAATGTGTATTGTCGAACTTGTGTAAGAACAACGTAAACACCGGCGCCAAAAGTAATGCAAGCAATAATTTTTGCATTTTTTGGTGCAAAGTAGCGTTGGAAGATATGTTCGTCCAGCCAATCAATAGCATTGAATGACGGATCATGACCTTTGAAATATAGTACGGAGACAATTCCGCAACAAGCAATACCACGAAGTGGATGACCAGGATATAGTGAGTTGTAAAGAGAATTTAATGTGCGACGATAACGAAGTTTCCAAGAGCGTAAACCAGCGTAGATGAGTGCTTTGAAAACGTCATAACTTACGTCAACATTAAATCCTAGATAAAGTAAATAAACAAACAAAGAAAGTGAATGAAAAGAGATACGAATATTTTAAAATGCACCTTCAGGACCAACGGTAAAGGAGAATGCAACAGCTTCATGTGCCTCGGCCATGATTAATTCGACGATGGAATGGAAATATTTTTCGTTGAAATTTCGCTTTACTTCGCTGTACTTTGACCCGTTCTCTTCGTTCTTAATGGAAAGGAAGTATATGTATGTGTATGCGAATGCGCGTTAGTTTAACGTACGCTACAGAATGAAAGAAAAAAGAAAAAAAAGAAGAGAAAAGAAGAAAATATGACGAGTAGTACGATATGCGTAACTCCATTACAGAACACAAACAATTTTGTATGCTTTTTATAACGATACAAAGATAAATATACACGAATCTCTGTTAAAAAAACGAAAATGTTTTTTGCTGCTAACTTGTCATATCACCACAATCATCGATTATCTAATCAGTTAGGTAAAAGTTAAACAATGATCATTCATATTTATTATTTATGTCATTCAAACAGAAAAAAAGAACCTAACAAAACCCATTATTTTCATTCTTTTCGAACTAAATATTACACTTCACAACAAACAGATAATAACATGCAAAATAATGTTAAGAATAGTTATAAGGAAGAACTTCAAACTAAAATAAAACAATTATGATTGAGGATGATATTGTTGAACGGGATTGTAGTAGGAGTTTTGTGGAGGATAGGCACCATATGGTTGTTGAGCAGCCATTGGTGGTGGCGGCGGCGGCGATGAAGCATGAGCAAACGGTGAACTGTTTGCTGCCGGCTGTTGTGGTGGATATGCATTGTTGGGTGCATAGCTCGGATGTGCTGGTCTTTGTTGGTATAAATTCTGCTGTTGACCATAATATCCTCCTTGTTGTGGAGGTGGCTGAGGAGAAACTGTTGTCGGTGAGGATGTTGGTTGGTGATATTGATGAGCAGTAGCTGCAGTTGGTGGTGTACTGGGAGAAAGAATTGTTGGTGGCCCGTTGCTACTTGGAGTCGCTACAGGGGGAAATCTTGGTGTTGTGTTATTGAGTGCAGGTAGTACGCCAGTAAATGTTGTTGGCGGAGGACCAAATGTATTTGTTCTTGCATCTTGCTCTGGTTTGAATACTGAAGGAACAAAATTTGTTGCTGGTGTTTGTGAAGCATTAACTAAATTTCAAGAAGAATAATTATACTACTTGGTATAACAATGCTTTTCTTCTTACGCATATGATTTGCATTTAATTGCGGAGTTTCTGCTGTTGCAGATACTGATTTCTGTGATTCAATTTCATTTGCTGTTGCTGGTGCATCTGACACGTCATTTGTTGGCAATTGAAGACGATCAAGAATGGTTTGAACTGAGTTTCGAATGGCTTGTAACTCCGTCCGAAAAGTTTTCTCATCAATGAAATCTCCTTGTTTATCTGAATTTGCATTGATTTGTTCATTACCATTGACAAATACAAATAGACGAAGAACTTTATGAAAATGTAAAGCCACTGTCAGATCACTATCATTCGAAAGAGTGACTTTATCTCCATCATCATCCAAATATTTGATTATCAAGTCATCGGTATTCGATATTTTACCAACAAAGATACGCTGCATCATCAGAACAAGTTCTACAACAGTAATGCTTTACTCTTAGTTTTATCACACGGAACAGACTTTACCATTCAATGTTAAATCTTCATTATTGATCATCATTTTCCGGATATCATCAGCTAATTGAGCTTTGATGATCAATTGACCTGATAATTTGTCATTGTTCATTGTAGCGCAAGTAGATGAAGTTGGTGAGCTAGTCATTGATGAGAATTGATTGTACGATATCAGAACAAGAGGATAGCTATCAATCTCACAAGGATAGCCACGTTGATATCAACATGAATAGATATAGGTGTTTCCAACGCCAATGAGTGTCTTGATTAATAGAAGAAAATTAGGTGAAGACGTTCGAGTTGGTTTTTAGATAAATTCGAAATGATTTTAAAACATTCTTCATTCATTTGAGAGATAAATAATTTGCCTCCTGCAGATGTCCTTCTATCATGGAACATTAAGTCGAAGTTAACAGAATGTGTTACTGATTAGCAATAACTGCGTCATATGACGTTGATGAACTATTCTCTGACTTTATGAATATCAGTCATAAAGATGATTAACTTTTTATTTTTCTACATGTGGATAAGTATAAAGATCAACTCTGAATAGTTGATAGATGACTATATCTCATTCTCTGGATAGAATTATTCGTGCTAGTCAGCAAGCTCACCTTTCTAAGTTGTTTTTCAGATCATCCTTGAAAATTCTCCTTGTATTCTTTGACATTTATTGTTTAGGGAAATAGTCATTTTTCTCGTTCTATGTTTGAATTTTCTTGTAATGTTATAACATAAATCAATCAATGATGATTAAACTTTGTGTTCGTCACAACACTTCGTAAACTAATCTATTCCCCAGGAGAATTCCTCTCGCTACACAACATGCATTCCATTACTTGGCATATACAACTTCTTCGTCTTCTTTTTTTTTTCGTATTAATTAATATCTGGTAAATCAGTCGACATTGTACTGCTTAATCTAGCTTTGGCAAGCGTGCATGTCTTCACTGAAATCAAACACCGCTCTCGTCGATTGAATCGCGTGTATTATCTTTTTTCTGAAACATAAAACGATGTTTATTCAATAATATGAGACATAGAAAAGATGTCTGAATTATTTAGTTTGTCTCTCGATAATCTCACTGAAGAAATCTTTGTTTGGTTGATTGTAGAAAATTGAAGTATGATCAGTCGTTTTTGTTTTCTATAAATCAATTTGTGTGTTTCGATACAATTATGTTATTATCCGACGTTTTTCCAGATGAAGAAATTATAGATCCAAGTGTCTACTTGATAAAATAGCGCTTAATGTTCTTTTATCGAGTGCTTTTTTAAACTAATAACTTCCTTGTGGAGGAAAACCTAGAACGATTTAAGCCGAGAGGCGATGAAAAGGAAGAGAAGTTTTTTAGTTCATTGTTGGTATGAACTGATGAGATCGATTAATATAACGGATAAGCGTATGAATGAAAGTGGTAATGTTAGCTCTCTGCTTCTATCGTTATCTTGTTTTTCTCTTATTCAGCCATGCAGCTTTTCTTTTATTGTTGTTCTTGGTAATGTTTCTCGAATGAAATAAGTTCTGTTATCGTTCTATAGAGCGTGTTGTTCAGGGAATTGTTTTCAAGAAGGGAAGAACGAGAGAAAAATAGATGCAGTTCTTCATTTTTCCTTCTTTCTTGTTTTTATATCTAGACATGTTCCTAACTAAGGCTTAGAGTAAAAAACGAGACGTTGATGCATCTTCGCACACCGTCGAACGCGCCATTCGACTGTTATTATTTAGTGATGAGCAGGCAACAAGCAGTTGAAGCTCTAAGAAAAGGGGAGAGAAGAGAGGTAAGAAAAAAAAATGAAAAGATTTTATACTGACGTCAAATGCGCTGATAATAAGATGACGGTAGTGTTGCTAGTTTAATTGTGTAGAACAACTACCAACGGTTTGACTAGCAATTGAGAAGACATACACATCTCCGGTTACTTTCTCTTACTTGAATAGAGTTATAAAGAGAAAAAAAGGAGAGAAATTGCTTGTTGCTGCCTATTATTAACGATGTCTTTTCATTTGACATTCTTCTCTTCGTCGAGGTGCAAATCTGCTTGAGAGCTAACTAGTTACTTTATATTCTAAATTATACGAAGAAGAAGCTCTTTTGTTAAACTATTTTTATTACTAAATAAATAGTTGTAAATAGAAATGGATGTGCGAATAGATCAATAGGAAAACAAGTCGAGAGGTTTTGACTCGATGATTGATAAGTTCTATTTTAGAAAAAAAACAAAACAATGAACTATGACAAATAAAAATACATCGAGCAAAGTCACATTTTCTTCATTTATGAGTATGTCTTTTGCTCTGTTTCTTCCTTCCTATCACAATCCATGCTTTTTTTTATTTCCTTTGATGACGACAAATTCCATACATCTTGCTGTCTATCTGTCTATTTAAAATATTGTGCGTGTATGCATGCGTTCTTCTATGCTCTTCGTAGAGAGAAGAAAAAACCCGTCACATCATCTGTGATTGTTGTCTTGTGGCAATGACCTTGATCAAATCAAACTCTTCTCATTGTAATATTTAACCATTCCCTTCTTGTTATTTTGCTTCTCTTTGTCTATAATTCTTGACAATTGTATGTCTATCTCTGATTTTTCTTGAATATCGTTATAACTCGACTGAAAGTCAAGGCCCGGAAGAAAAAACTGACGACATATGTATATATAAATTATTGAAATTAAAAGCTTTTCTTTCGCCTTTCAGAATTTTATGCATATATGTCCTTGCACGACGATGATGAACTGTCGAAAACGAGAACTATGCCGATTAGGATGTCTTCCATTTAATGAATTCGTTGTGAGCGATGTTATCTATCAATGAACGTAACGGTCCGCTTTATCCAAGGTAAAATATGTTCCTGACATTTATTTTCCCTGAATAAATAAGACCATTATCTATCAAATTTATTTCTAATATTAACAGTTTTTCTCACTGCCGATTTAGTTGCGTTCAGAAAAAAGAGAAGGAAAAGAGAAAATTTGACAACAGGAAGCAAACATTTTTTGTTTCCCAAGCTGATAATTTATCTAAAAACAAAGAAATCGTGATAGATTAGTTGAGGAAAAACTACCACCTCGTTTACCATGTTTGCCTATGTAGAAGATCATGCAAGTGGACAGTCGATGGGCTGAACTAGTTGTGGCTAATCAAGGTTCTGTTCCATTTGGCATAAATCAACAGCTGTCATCTAATATTGATCGCCAAATATCCAGCATTCCTGTTCATTCACCACCTGTTGTATCTGCACCACCACCACCACCAACAACAACAACAACAACATTACTCACGGCTAGTGTCTTTCCTCCACAACGTGTCGAGCCAGTCGATATGCCTCGTCCGCCACAGCAACACCAAGCACAGAATCGAAACCGAACTGGTTATGTGCGCCCAGCTACCGCCGATGATCAACAGGGACAACCTTCTTATCCACGAACCATACCCATTCGCCATGTAACACATCCTGCCGATCAGTCATCATTCGTTGTATTTCTACGACGTTTATCGACACTATCTTTTCTTCTATTCGTTTCGACTCCATGTGTTATTATGGTCAGTTTGATTTTACCGATCATACTATTGTTACGAGCATTCATTCGATTGACTTGTCGTTATCATTGTACAATAACACCCTGTACGTGTGATTACCTATCAGCAGGTGACTTATTCTGGTTGTATAATAGTAAAACATCGATAAATCGAAATAAGAATGAAGACACAACGAAATTGAATACACAATCAAATGCACCATCTGCAGCGGCGGTTTTCTTTCTCGAAGGTACTATTGATTGTCCATCTTAGCAGTTTATTTTCTTATCTTTATATTTAGGTCCAGTTAATGAAAATGCTCTAAAGAAACTTCTTATCAATCGCTTAATTACGAACACTTCCCGACGTGGTTCAACGACCGGACAGAAGACCTTTCCGCGTTTCTCCCAAATTATTCTTTCACACTTTTCCGGTACCATGTGGATTGATTATTCCGCCTTTTCCATCGATGAACACGTTCACGAAATTCCACGAGATATGAACAACGACGAGGACATTCAGTCATACATCTCAACTCTCGTCTCTAATGAACTTCCGTTTACTCGACCCCTTTGGCATCTGTATTACAAAAATCGTTCATCAGTGCGTCCGAATGATAGTGTGCTTATCTTTCTCTACCATCCAGTTCTATCCGATGGCATATCATTGATACGCATTTTGCTAAAACATGTTGTTGATAATCGAACAACCCAACTCGATTTAAAGCCACGTTATGCCGGTCGCCATGGCGAGCATATCTTTGATTACATCAAAGCGTATTTGTTTGGACATATGTTATTGTTTAGTAAAATTCTATTTAATTCGTCTCGAGATAACTTTCTCAAACGGATTACTCATCCGAACCCATTACCGACAACGAATTTGAATCAACGGCAACGAATTGTGCTCTGGTCTTCACCGTTTAATCTAACGCGAGCAAATCGAATGAAGCTCGTCACACGAACACGTATGAACGATTTACTTTCAACTGCCGTTATTTCATGTGTGAAACTCTACCTCGAAACACACGGGTAAGATCGAGATTTTCTTTGATCTTAAACTAGATGAGGAACAAATTCTACACTGAAGAGATTTTCGTAGTAATCTAATTAGCACTTTTGTTATCAGAAAATTGAATTTGGCTGAAAAGAGCCCAAGGATTATCCTTGTTTATAGACCAATGTCACACAAAAAAGAGCACTTTTCACATATCTAGTTTTCGAAAGAGATTGTCCTTGATGACATTTCGATATTCATCGATCCGTTGAGATTTCATCCAATTAACATTGATCAATAAAAGATTTCATTGGGGGGATTATTTCTCGTATAATCATTCCGCAAGATGAAATTTTTGCATCTTTCTTTGAATATTAGTTTGGCCAATGCAGAAAATATTAATTGCATCATGCCGTGTGATCTACAATCGAATACAGCGAATATTGTTATGGGAAATCATATTGCACATATATCACTGAATCTACCTTTGCATATCGAAGGAAATATTCCAACGCTATGGTCATTTAATGATAATACAAAGCGAATGAAACAAAATGCTGATTATGCAACAATGTTTTTATTTAATTATATTTCCTACCTTCTGTTTCCAATTGGAATCGGTAAGTTCGAAGAACTGGTGATACAATTGCACAGTTTTCATCTCTTCACTTTTCTTTTCATTCAAGCGAATCGATTGATGGCTCGGATTTATAACAATGCTAGTTTATGGTTAACAACAATTGCTGCAGGCAGCAGTACCACATTAGCATCGATGTCCATATGTAATCGAGAAGTTCGTAGTTTAGTGTGCCTTAATCCCAGTATTGGAACATACAGTATTAACTTTTGTGTGACATCGTATTCGGATGAAATTCGCCTTGCTGTTAGTTGTGATTCAAATCTTGTGCCTAATCCACAATTTTTTACCGAATGTTTTATTCAACAGGTAGAAGACGAAAACGAATATTTCAGATTCACTTGTTCTTTCTTTTGATTGGATGTAGTTGAATCTGGTTTATGATCTTCTCGCACATAGAAGAATACCCGGTGAAATTCGACGTATCACTCGGCCACCGAAGTTTGCGCCGCCGAAGAAGAGTATTAGTAGCATATCCGACATATCCGATGATTTAACAATTGAAGAAGTAAGCTGATCAAGAAGGATGGAGAGAAATAGTTTCGGATATTTCTAGATTCAATCGAAAATGTCCACGCTACAACAAGAATTACTTTCATTGAAAAGTCAGTTCGAAAATGTTGACGCGACTGATCCATCGGGTCAAACTCAACGTTTAATCATAACAACCAAATTGGAAGAATTACGACGTGAATTCCGAGAATTGCTAATCAAGTTGCAAGAACGTCAATGTGAAATGTCAGGTATGATCCCAAGTGATGAAGAAGATGAAATGGATCCACACGTACGAGTACGTCTACGATCTGCAAGCGTTGCTTCGAAGATTTCTTTGAGATCAAATGAACAAAGACAAGTTTCCTCAAGGTACACGGATCGTGTTACAAGAAAGCTTCTTATACTCGTTCACTTTTGTTTATTCAGAAATTATCAATTAGAAGATGGAAACGAATGCATTCCAGGGACAGTGCAAAATTCTGTTTCATCGTCGAAAATGAATTTTGTCGGACAACGATTGGTAAGATCCACAGATGTATAGTTTCTGTCCTTTCATCGAAATTTTTCTTCAGAATAATCGAGAACTTGCCGGCATGCGTCGTGCTCAATCGGTGAGTGTTTGCGAAGACACCAGCGTGGATATTCCACGTCCAACAACGATCGTAAGTCGAACGCGTCCGACGACGCCATCGAAAAAGTTAATCACAACGACGAATGCAACGATTGTACATCTTGATCCACGTGAACATTGGAAAAATGGAAGTGGAAACTAAATGAATCTCAAGAGAAATCCATTGTTTTCATATCGTTGCTCAATCTCAGCTCCTTTTTTTTGTATATAGACCGATTGATTCAAATGGTCTTTCTTATATTTTTCTGAGCATCTATTTTTGTTTCGTTTGGTTCTACTTGTTGTCTTGTTTGTTTACTTCTTTTTTTGCATGTGAACTAATGGTTGAAAAGAACACGCAAGAATCGACGAACTTCATGATGAGAGCTTCTTGTCTGCACTTCAAATTACACGACTATACACCAAAAGACTCCTTTTATGAATCTAAAATTAACTCATCTATTGCATGGTTTCTTATTAAAATCCCATCTTCCTACGGGTAACATTTTTCTATTAATAAATGTTAACATCTTTTTATTTCCATGAGATTACCTGTGTTTCTTGCTTTGTGACTCATCGAATCAAATTAATTTTGGTGTCAACCGTTATCTTAGATGCATCTCTCAGCTTATTCACGTTGAGTCCTATATCATATTGAAATTTAATCCTTCTTTGCGAAGTAAGAAACAATCAAACTATTATCCTGTGAGGTGTTACCTTACTAGGCTATAAAAAAAAACATGACCAGAGCACCCACTTTCTCTGTATGAGTAGGTATTGTCGTATTTCTGAATGATAAAAACAGGATTCTAAGGCGTCATCGAATAGAATTTATTTGCCGGGGGATTGCAAAGGGACAAATCATGTTCTACAACGTTATCCTTTCCATGTATATAAAGGAGAACAGAAGAGCACTGATAACCAAGCGTTGATTTTCATATTAGCAATAATGTTATCAATAAGTTTATTATTTGTTTGCGTTTCTACTTTGATTGGATATGTACATGGTGCAAATCAATGTGAAGCTTTTATTGATCTAACACTGATCATTGATTCATCGAATAGTGTACCTGAAAACGATTTCGAACAAGGCAAAAATGCTCTGCTCGATCTTGTCAGTCGTCTCAATGTCGGTGCAGATAAAGCCGGTGTTGCTGTGTTGAACTTTGCATCAACAGTTTCGCTCAGTGCTAATACTGATGTATATGAATTCGATCGAACTGAATTACTCCAACAAATAGCCGCTCTACCACGATTGGCAACCAATACGGCCACTGGCGAAGCTTTAGCTTTGGCAAAGACTTATTGTCAAAATCGTTGTCGACAAACGGCGCGCGCAGTTCCTCGAGTTTTTGTCATATTTACTGATGGACACAGTAATACAGGTCGACCGCCCATACCAATTGCGAACGAAATACGTTCAAGTCCAATTGAAGGAACAATCTTTGCTGTTGGCATCGGAAACATCGGTCCCGATGGTAACAAAGAATTGTTAGGAATAACCGATGATGCCAACTATATCATGAATATCAATTCATATTTGGATTTGGCTCGTGTTACAAATGCTATTACAGAAAAAATGTGCGAATTCCCTGCCTTTGTCCTGCCCGATACTACTATAGAATTTGCAGCACCATCAAATTCCAGCCGATATTACAAAATGCATACAGTAAAGAAAAATGCCTTTTTCGAAATCGAATTCAAAGACCAAGAAGGACAAGTACATATTTTCGTAGATTCTCTGCCTCATTCATTGATCTTTCGAACATTTAGGCTGTGGTGTATACATCTACTACAAGTAAGAAACCGACTTCATACACATCAAAGAGCATGACAAGCCGTCGTAGTGCTAATGGCAAAAAGATCTTTACAACGTTCGTGTCTGCTGATGCAAAGAATTTTTATTTTAGCGTCAAAGGTACGGCAAGAATGAATAAATCGCAGTTTATTGTACGTGTTCGTCCTGTTGAGTTTTGAAAGATGAATGAATAAAAAGTGCGAAATATTTTGAAGTTTATGTTCCAACACAATTAGAAATATCTTTCTTCAACGAAAGTTAAAATAGATTGACTTTCTCGTTGTGCATCGTCCAGTAATGTCTTTGCTGTTTCTAAATAAGTATTTCGTATAGTCTAAAATGAAACACATATGAACAATTTTCTTTGAAAGAATGTCTGTCAATTACAATGACCTGTGAATCACTGGTATCGTTATTATTGTCTAATAATGAAGAAGAAAGGAATTCCAGACGTTTGCATGCGCCATAGACTGCAGTTTCCAGACATTTGATTGCCATCTAAAGAGAAATATTGGTTTTCGAATCTATAGCGAATCCGATTTCAAACCAGAAAATCCGCTTTCGTTTGAATATTGAATAGCAACGCCAATTTTCGTAATGGCTCCCATAGCTGATTGACCTGTTGAGCGATATCGAGCGAAATATCGAGACAATTCTGTAAACAATGCTTTTCAGTTAACCGTTTACTAAAAATGAAATGTTGTATTATCTAAATGACAAAACTGTCGTTGCAACTAACAAGCGTTTTTCTTCCACACTTATTTCTGCCATTTTCTGTACCATTAAAAAGGAATTAAATGCGTTCGTATCTTCATCTAATGTTTTCATCAATGTTGATATTGCTGTATGAAATAGAACGGTAAGAGCACGTATTTCATTCTCCACTGGTTCGTACTGAAGATTTCAAACGAACAGTCAAATAAGCGTTCACTCAATCGCTCTTACTTTTCGCATTCCATAAGTCAATGATGCACACATTGTGCTCAATGCCGTACCGAATGTTGCGACTAACGAAGTGACACAACCTCCACCTGGAATAAGATTTCGAGCACTAACATGCTTGATTAAATCTTTTAATTCCATGGAAGTTAAACTGTCTTCTTGTCCTTCACGTTCGCGAATAATATATTCAATAATTCGATCCTTTGGACTGAACGGTGTAATTGAATTTAGACCTAAGCGTTGAATAACTAAGCGAATCTTTTGATCTTCTTCTAGAACGAAGAGATTCTCCTTTCGAATGAAATAATCTGCAGCGAGTAGTAAAGACTTTAACGGTACAATGCCGATGATTTGAGAACCACAAACGCCAAGATTGAGTAGTTCAGCTTCTTGAACACATTGTTCGTAAGCAACATGGATATTTGTGATTTCAAAATCAGTCAAGTTCAATGAAACTTGAGCTAAATTACCTTCCGATGACCACCAACCAAGGCCACGAACACATTTTAATTTTCCAGGCTAAAAAAATATACTAAACAATCGACAAAAATTCGGTTTTTCTAAAGTTATTTACTTCGTCGATGTCACGTCTTTCCTGTCCGAGGTTCATTGCAATACGATATGCTTGCTCTCTCGTGCCAAGTATATTAATATTGAAAGCAATCAAAGATTTCCTTGCCCCAACACATGTCGCTCCCCACGAAGGAACAAACTCACTTGGTCCTTTGTTTTAACACAATTTTAACAGTTAAAATTCATTCACTCCTGAGAGTATCTTACCAAAATCAGGTTCCCATTCTTGCTGTCGAATCTACGTACACATCTATAGAGGATGAAATTGTTGCCTGTTTTCTCATCATACTTTATGTGCCAATCCTTCATATTCTCCTTCGCGTATTTGTGCCAGATCTTTTCGATATTCTTTCTCCTGTGCTTCACCGTATAAATAAACAGGTATATGCAATTCCAATGCCAATCGAACAGCAAATTCACGTGCTAGAGCAATACAATCAGCCATTGTCGCATTCCGTACAGGTACAAACGGTACTACATCCTAAAGTATCACCTCAACAAAATGACCAAAACTCTTGTAGATCAATTACCATCGCACCGATTCGTGGATGTTCGCCAACATGCTTTGTCATGTCGATTAGATTATGCGCTACTCGAGCAGCAGCGAGTGCTGCTTCAACAACGCCTTGTGGATGTCCGACAAAAGCTAAGAAGAAGAAAATCGAACTGATTCTCGAGATTTTCGAGGTGGTTTTACTGTAAATGGTTCGGTTTGTTGCAATACCGAAATCAACATCCAATAAAGATACACCTGGGATAGTTGCAACAGCATGGGCAATGGCGTCGATGACCTTGAAATAAAAATGAATAAAAAAAAACAGACAAGATGGACTCCATTCGTTTACGTCTTTCCGTTGACCTTCAGAGAAATTCGGTACACATTCAATAACTCTCTTCATCACTGTACGAATTTTACGTCTACTCTTTGTTGGCAATCACTGTTATGAAGCATGGACTGCAAGGAGGAAAAAAGGCTGTCTCATTCTGTAACAATCGCACATGGATGAAACCCAGTAAAAGCAGAACAGAAAAGAAAAGAAAACTTTTTGATCATATTTAATTTACCGCCTTGATTATTTCTCTGAACATTAAATGTTTTCGTTCATAAGTTTATTTCGACGAGCAAAATCGCCAAAGCGTATTCTTCTCTTAGCCTCATTGCGTCCAGGCAGTGGCAATGCGGCGACGGCAGAGCGTCTCACCCATGAACTACAATTAACAGGAAAATTTACTGTTGATTGCATATCTGTCGATACTCCTCAGACTGAATCGCATTCACTTGTCGCATCAATGGATGAATATACAGCAATTCTCGCCTTGCATGTCTATCGAGCAGGCCATGTTCTAACATCGATTTACAAAAATGAACGAATTTATCATCCACCACTGATTCTCATATTTGCTGGTACAGATTTACATTCGTGTGAATCGAAATGGATACCAACGATAGAATTCATTCTTCCGTATGCAGACGGAGTAGTTTGTTTCAGCAATGAATGGAAAGCTTATGTTGAGTTGACTTATCACAACTACTTATCGTGTAAGATAACCGTCATTCAGCAGAGCGTATATTTAACGTCATTCCATTTCGAACAATTGCCTTTAATAATCAACAAAAAGCCAATTCTATGGATTGGAGAAATTCGCTCGGTGAAAGATCCATTATTTGCACTAAAGGTTCTGCCGTACTTAAATGCAAATGAATACCATCTACTCCTCGTTGGCGACGAGAATGATTCCACTTTAACTGAACAGATTCGTTCAGGTTCATCGAATTTGACCTTACTCGGCCGGCAATCTCAAAGTCTTGTCCATACATTGTTGCGAACATCATTTATATATATAAATACATCGGTGAACGAAGGAATGTGTTTAGCAATACTCGAGGCAATGACATTAGGCATACCTGTGCTCGCTCGTCGAAATATTGGAAATCTGAGTGTTGTCAAACATGAAAAAACAGGATTGTTGTTTGATACACCCGAAGAAGCAGCTCAATACGTGTCGAAATTAGAGCAAAACATCAGGTTAAGACAATCATTAGTCGAACAAGCCGAAAAATATGTAAAGAAGTATCATGATATCACTGATGAAACAAAATCCTATCGAAAATTACTTCAGGATTTAATCAGATAAATAAACAATAGTCAGTGTGCAAATATATATATATATATATCATTGTATAAAATTCATCAATCTGAAGAGTAAAAACAATTATTACTAACTGATTTATAGGATAAATTCATGTACAATATCGGTGATCAGTGTTTAATTTTCATCTTGGGGCGATTTTAGAGCGGAGTTTCGAAACGGTGTCGACCGAGGTTGAGACGACGATGTCAGAGCACTAGCCATATGCTTCATTGCAATTCGAGCAGGTGGATAAACACTGAAAAGACTACTGTTAGATGGTTGTCTCTATAAAAAATACAATCAATAGGATAAAAGAAGAGAAACCATTGAATGTTGTTACCCGAGTCAGGTCACTGGATGTTTTCGAGTGAGTGGATAATTTTGTTATGGAAGTGAGATCTTGTTGAGGTATGAGTGCATTTTTATTCATATAAGTATGATCGCCTTTTGTTAAACCGAACTACGAAAGAAAGATCTGCGAAGATCTATTTGACGGATAGAAACTTACAGATGAGCGATTGATGGATAAATTACTTAAATGACTATCGCTACCAGAGATGTTTCGTCGTTGTTCCAAAGTGCTGAAATAGACCGATTTCAACGATGGTTCAATTTCTTTTCATTGGCACTCACCGTGGGAAGACGTTGCTGACTTGTTGTTCGAAACTGCGATTTCCTCGAACAGACGATGAAACTAAATCCGAATATGCAATTGCTTAAAGAAATCTCTCATTACAATTATTATCGAAAATGAACCTGTAGAATCAGCATCGTTGTTACCGATCACATCAGAAACTGTCTGCTTGGAAGGTATTCGTTGCGCATTCGTTGCAGTATCTGACGTTGGATGACAATGAACAGACTGGCTACGAAACAGGTCTCGTTTACTTTCGCGAGTCTATTAAACGAAATACTTTGGTCGGAAATTACAGTATTCAACGAGATTCGTCTTACTTTAGAACGTAGTAGATGAGTATCGTTAACTGGTCCTTCTCGCGTCGGTTCTGGCACGATAATCATTGATGAACGATAAACATACGATTCGGGAATTTGTTGTTGATTATTGGTTACCAATCGATATTGGTCCAGACTAAATCGTTTATTGATGTTTTGCAATGATGTTTGAATTAGATCGACTGGAGGTTGAGGCTTAGGTCTGAGTAACACTTCGTTTGCATCATGTCTCAATGTTGAAGATGATTGTTCACGAATTGACGGAGTCGATTGTTGGCTGGGAAGATAAGTTTTGCGAAGAAGACTTGTATTCGTGTCGATATTCTCGTTCACAGATCGAGATTTGAATGTTGAGGATTGACCTTCTTCATCGCTGGACGATGAATACGTTCGAGTTCGTGCCCGGATTATCTTCGGTCGATGTTGATTGAACGAGACTGATCTATCTGGTAAAGCATTACTAGTATGATGTTTGGACTTTTCGCATGTGAACGATGCCGAAGCGAACGATAGATCAGTGTGCTCATCAACGCTAACATTGTGATTTGTTGATGAGGATCGATGTCGAGTAGGAATGAGATTACTATCTTCATATCTTAAAACAAAACAAAACTCAGATAAGTTGAAGATAAATAACGGTATTGAATCTTACGATCTACTCAGTCGACTCTCTGCTTGAGAAGGTGTTTCACGTTGATGAAGAGATTGTGAACGTTTATGATTTAAATAATAAAATGCATCGTGTTGAATGCATTGCTCAGATGTTAAACGATCTGCGGAGCGTAGTTGTAAACAATTCTTTTGAGAAAAGAGCCAAATTCTTTCATCAATACAAACCAGTCGAGATATTTACTTTGAATAAATGTAGGAAATCAGCAGGAAAGATTTGATTGAACTGACTTTCCAAAGGTTCGACATGTTTCACTGTAGGAAACTGAGATCGATGAGAATATACATATACAAATCCATGAGAAACGCTAGAAATTACTTTGAAGCCTTCAAATTTCGGATTGCGTATCATATCTTCCAGATATTTCATTGGTAACTGTCCTAAACTTTTCTGTATACGATACAACTGATCAATATCACTTTCACCAGCTAGAATACACCAAAACTACAATCGAGCTAACAAAACTCAAACAAGATCCATACCAAATAAAGCTTGACCAGTTGCCAATTCAGCCATAATACCTTGAAAAAGAAACAGAAATAGTTTCTTCACGCGATGAAATTCAGTATCACTTACATCCACATGCCCAGATATCCACTGATTTACCATAAGCAGAACTAAAATAACGATTTCAGAGATGAAGAAAATCTACTAGATTTATTAATCAAACACAAAACATATGAACGAAATTTTACCCCACAAGCAACTCCGGTGATCGATACCATCGCGTTGCAACCTAAACATAACGTAAATAACAAAGTCTTTGCCTACATATTCTCATACATAATTTGTATAGTAATCCGCTGACGCTTGTCCATTACAAAACCTTGCAAAACCAAAGTCGCACAGTTTCAAAACGAAACTTTTTGATATAAGCAGATTCTCTGGTTTGATATCACGATGAATGATTTCATGTGTATGACACCAATGAACACCACTGAATAACTGATGCGATAATTGACGTACCTGTTCGAGTGGTAAACCTGTTGGATGTTCTTGTAAGACTTCCAACATGTTCTAAAGCAATAACTGCAAGTTTTCTTTTGTAAAAATTGAAAGCGCAGAACAAACCGAATCAACATATTCGAAAATGAGAAAGTATCGCTTCTTATCGCGAAACCATTCGATTAACTCGACAATATTTTCAAATCGAAGAGATTGTAAGATCCTCAGTTCACGTTCGACGATGTCAATATCACTGTTATAACCTAAAAGGATCAAAATATACTTTATCAGGAAGAAGAAACAGACGCGAAGTATTCAAACCGGGCATTTGTTTAAAATATTTAATTGCCACAACTTGCTCGGATTCCTAAATGACGAAAAACACACCATCGATTCGACTTCTCGATGCATAACATCATACTTTCTTTCGAGCTTTGAGCACGAGTCCATATGCACCTTGATCGAGATGGCAAATGTCGAAGAGCAATCGAAAAACATCGAAGAAATCTTACCTTCACCAATCACACCGAGAACTTCAAATTTGTCTTTAACTTTTCTCGGTATATGTCTCATCATCGCTGACTCGTTTTGTAAGATGAAAAATTCAGGCAAAAAATTGATCAATACGTTCTCTTACTCTATTACCAAGCCAAAACTCATGTCTGCTTAATGGCATAACCGATTTGTGCGATGTTGTTTTTCGCACTTTCAATACTTATCGCGCATTTGTTTGCTTCGTCTTGCGACAAATTTTTCAAATTTTCTTTTCAAGAATTTTCTCCGACAAGAACGAATGAATAAGCAACAGAGGTCACCGCTGTAAGCAAATCAATACAAAAACAAAAAATAGTATTGTGACAAACAGATCGTTTAACAAGCACACTCCCGAATAAAACATAACAAGTCTCTGATTTATTTCTTATGAATGATACTGTGTATCAGTGAATCGTGAAAAAGAAAGACAATATAACAGAACGAAAAAAAACACGTCTATACATATATGCACAACAAAACAAAGTTCTTTTTTTTCGTATTCAAAACTCACACCCATCAATACCGTCTAAATAAAGTTCGTACTCTTCTCGATTGCATTTACCATCTGACGTAAAGATATGTTTATGAAATGTACCATTGACACTGGCTGTAACCACATGATTCGGATCGGAAAATGCACAAATGCATGCCCATTCGTTATCAACTTTAAAGTTGCACAGATCACCATAAGCTTCGTTGAGGACATGTGGCAAAGCGACCATTCGGTTGGATTTCGAATCTCGAATACCATAGATATGCATGGTGCCTTTATCGCTGGACACACATAGGAAACTGGAATCGAAACTAAATGCAAGACTATAAATATCGGCCGTATCGGAACCGCGTCGAAATTCGACGATTTTTTCACATAAACCTGTTGTTAAGAATATACGAATTAGAGTGCCCTATTTGAAATAGTAAAAATTAGAAGAATGTTTTTATTGCTTTCAAGCAGTGTGTACTCGTTTTGAAGCAGTTGCTAAGAGACTACCAGTAAAATTGAGTGCAATTGAAGCCAATTCACTTCTATGAGCTTGAATGATACGTGGATTATAAGACATATCATCATTTTCAAATCCATTCATATTCTAATACAGAAAAAAAACGACAGAGTATATATGTTTGATTTGAGTCTTTTCTAATTTTGCAATTATTAACTGGTAGGACGTATAATGGAATATGAAATGAGTGAGTATCAGTTGACAAGAACGAAATAGATGTGCCCGTTTTCTTTTTTTGCTGTGCAATACTTGTTCAATTAGAATTTGATCCGGTTAACAAAAAGAAAATCTATGCACTTCATCAGCGACCGTACGCACGCATACTCGAATTTTCCCATAACTTTGAAATTTTTTCAACTACAAAATAGTCGATTCGAAGTGGAAAATTACAAGTTCTCTTTCATCTCAGACAAGAACATACTTAATCATTCATTATAGCGAAAGAGAAGAGAGGAAGAAGAGAAAAAAAAACGTCAATACCATATCATCCTTTTTTTTTATTTTTCTCTTTCAACCAATAAGCTTTTTTAACCAATCATCAGCTTTTTCGCCTTCTTCTCTCTTTTTTCTTCATCAACGAAAGAGAGAAAGTATACAATACATTTGATCATATTACTCGAGTACGTGAAAGGCGAGAATATCAGTCTATATATCACCATCTGAGATTTCTCGACATATGATGAAGCCAAGTACAACAAGTTCTTCATATCACCATTCAACATACGATTATCATCATCATCACAATTTTCCGTCAACGTCAGCAAATCTTTATCCAGCATATTACCCTAATCATTACATATCTCAATCGAATATTTCAACCAAAATAGAGAATGATGATTCATCGAATTCAGATTTACCGCCGACAGCTGCCAACACTTCGCTCATTCAAAATCCAATCATTCTCAAACTACCAAATAGCAATAACATCGAACAAACACTGACATTGACCATTGATCATTTAGCATGTGTTTGCGAAGCGATTCAACAAAGTGGTAAAATTGACAAATTAATCAAACTCCTTCAATTATTACCAGTGAAATCATCATCACCTGACGCGGCCTTGATACATCAACATGATAGTATTTTAAAAGCACGCGCAATCATCTACTACCACCAATCAAAATTTCGTGAACTGTATTGCTTATTGGAAGCACATTCATTCGATAATCATCACCATCCCGAACTGCAACAACTATGGTACAAAGCACACTACATGGAAGCACAGAAGATCCGTGGACGAGCATTGGGAGCTGTGGACAAATATCGTATACGAAGAAAATATCCATTGCCAAAATCGATCTGGGATGGTGAAGAAACCATCTACTGTTTCAAAGAGAAGTCTCGTCAAGCATTAAAAGAATGTTATCGACAGAATCGTTATCCCACGCCAGATGAGAAACGCTTACTAGCAAAGAAAACAGGCTTAACATTAACACAAGTCAGTAATTGGTTTAAAAATCGACGACAACGAGATCGTACACCACGAACGTAAGTTTTGCCCTTTGAATAGCAGCGAACAACAAAATTGCCACTTATCCTGAACATTATCCACCTTATGTTCATATCCTAGTAGTCATGACACATTTACAACCTTTCCACTTTGCACTTCCATCGTTTGAAAAATGTCAATTGATTTTGTTTCTTTTTTTAATTAATAGACAAGATCTTCAGACATCGTTACTCAACCAAGCGGCCTATTTTGCTGCCGGATCAGTCTATCCCCATGGATTGTTTGGTGCACCGTCATCATCATCATCAACAAATCAACCTATACCATCAGCCAATTCTTCATACATTCATCACTAATTCTCGAAAAACGACACGAATCTCTCTTTCTCTCTCTCACTTTTCTCATTGTTGTTTCTAGTCTGTTAAATAAAGAAGAAGAAAACGACAATGTCAAAAGTGAATTCGTTGCAGACGAAAAAAAAACGTCCATAATAAAGTAGTACCTGAGATACTAACAAAGAAAAAGCAATTTTTTTTAAGTTTGGAAAGCAATGATGCACTAATGATCATCTCGGATGTTTCCAATAACATATAATCATTTGCTAATTATGTTATTTCATCCGTTGCGCATCTGGTTACCTTCTTTCTTTCTCAGCTACCTGCTGTATTTTGTCATTAGAATGAAGACAGAAAGATGACACGCATCTTATAAATAGGCGATGTCAACTAATTGATAATCATAATGCGCAAGAGAAGAAAAAAAAATTAATGAATGAATGGCTGAATTCAATTCATCCTTTTTCACTAATCACTAAAGTATACAGAATCGAGCGCAAGTTATTTGATGCGGTCATTATCGTACCGAATACAGAGCAAGAAAAAAAATATAATCTTCCATCTCCACTTATTTCTTGTCGATCTTTCAAATGAATATTAGCATTCAAAAGTATGTGCGCGCTATATGATACCTCTGCACACATTCATTAAAAGTCACTGCGCACACGCGTAATGACACAAAAAAGTGTACTCATGTCAATCAATCAGTCAACTTCAAATAAGACTTTAAAAAGAGATTCATTTGAATAAGAGATCATTTCTGTACTTACTAACAATTGAATGAAACCACTTTTAGATTTAGTATTGAAAGGAAAAGCGATGATCGATCCATCGTTATTCGATAGTTCACAAAGACCTGTATGAAATGAAAGTGTAGTTCTATCATTTTGGTTATAATACATACATACCTTTTGGATTATCTTTCGTTTCGATTGTATGTAAAAGTCGACAGTGATTTGGAAAAGAAAATATATGAATTTTGTTTGTAAGTACGACTAAAAGTCTATACAAAAACAAGCCTTTTCAAACATATAAGTCAATAGTTCAAACCTAGTTCGAGACATTCGTATAGACATGACTGATGCATTGAAACAAAGTTCAAGTACATGCGTTTTGAGTTGATTATCGTAAATATTGACTGAAAAATCATCCGATTTCATCGTTTAACAATCAAGCAAAACCTACCGACATTCGACGCGAAGCCTGTGCTATAATCTGCCGGTACATAGGCAATTAAATTCGTTCGATAGAGCATTTCAGCATATATAACATGACCCACTTCTGAAAAAGTTCGATTTTTACTTTAAATCAAATGAAAATCTTCATTACCGAGGTAACACTTTTGTGCAAGTGGTTCCACATTGAATACACGAATTCCATCACGTGTCGTACAAATAAAACAACCTACGAATTCGAATTGAAATCTTTCTCGTCGAACATCTCTCACGTACTTGAATCTTGATTGAAACGTAAACTAAGTACATCAGCTGTTTTGCGCATACATCTGGTCGACGACATGAAATATCTAAAAACATACATTGAAATTGACTTCCTAAATTTTATTATGAAATATTCAAACTAGAAAGTGAACATTTATTCATTTCATCGAAACAAAAATTTAAGAATCGGGCGAAGTTAACAGATAATCGTTAGTAATGTCCTTTGACCAATCAATATCAGCTAAAACAATGTTAACTTCACCTAGAACATGTTTATTGACATTTAAGATATTATTCCAAACGCTGACACGCAACGTTCGCCTAAAATAATCGAAATGAGTTGATCGACTCAAAAGATTTCTGGACTTGCTTTTGAATCTCTGTTCGATCGATCTCATAGGTAAACTAAACGAAAAATAAAAGTTAAGAAAGTTCAGTAGGACAAAAAAACTCATACTGTTTCATTAAATATAGGATTTCGTGAATTGACTATGTTTCCTTTTCTCTTCGTTGATTTAGACTCATCAGGAATTAGATAACATTTACAATATGGTCGCGGTTCGTTTCCATTCGATAATGGCTAACGGTAAACAAACAAAAGACGATTTAGAACGTTGAAATTTTTAACCTTACCAAATTACTAGCGTGACGAACCATAACGTATAGTTTACCATTTTCATACTTTAGTATTATACCAATTTTCGCTCGATTATTGACCATTGGATCTTGGAAAACACGATCTCGTGGAGAAAAATCAATAGGAAAGAGACTTACATTCACTGTTTTTCTCTCGACGGTCGTTCAGTTGTTGATCACGTTGGTCGGTTTGAAAAAATGTCGAAACTATATTGGACTGAATATGAAGGACAAATGATACAGTTGAGATCATTTCGAAAATTTGAGAAATTACTTCGATTATCTCATTGGTTGAAGTAAACAACTGTTTGAGAAATTCATTCATATCAAGAAGACGTTTTTGGGCGAGTATTCTATTTTCTGTTTGTTGAGACATTTTCATTTCGAAACCAATCGATGGAAACTGGTTGATCAAGCATTCATAGAACTCATATAATTCATTATATGTTCGATAATGATACGTTATATCCGACCGTTCAACTTTGAATTTATAGAGATAATGCTTCACAGGCACCCTTCGCTTTTCATAATCGATCACCTGTGCAGATTTGATTTTGTCTTCGTGAGTAATAGCGTAGGTACTCGGAACAAACGATGGGATTGTTTCACTTGCCGGCGAATTTGTTGAACTTAACGGTTGCGCCATTTTATGTATGAAGCCATTCAATCTCGTCCACGTTGAGTTGAGACTATCAACGATGAGATCGGTGAAATGTGTGATACTATCTGCATAGTTCTTCGATGGTGCTAAGCGCTCGTGAACAAAACGAACAGCATCGTAATTCAGATTTGGTATGTTCGATGAACAGAGATGGGAAAGAAGAAGCAGAAGCAACGAAGAATTCTGACGTAAAGTTGTAAACGCATTGCAGCACAGATCAACAAATTCATGCATCGCATCGTTCGAGGTACCACCGTAGGACATGGCATATAGCATTTGTTTAGTAAAGATGAACGGCGCCCGATCGCTGAAAATAAAAGTTAGAAACAATTTGCAAAAAATTATGAACACTTTCTATCGTGTAGGAACTTACCGATTGAACCATCCAAATTTTTGTGTATCACCTAGATATTTTCCAAAATCGATATGGAATAAATGTCCCGATTTTTTCACCATCACATTTTCATTGTGACGATCACCAATACCTAATATATACGTCGCCACGCAGTAACCTGCGCATGAGTACATTAAGTTATCGATTGCTGTATCAAGATCCCGTTCTGTAGTGTTATTCTTATACAGCCAATCATATAATGCTGATTCACCGAATGAACCCTTGATTGTCCCAAACGGTTTTTCGATGTCTAATAATGTTTCGCTGTCTTTGATCATTTCAATTAAACCGCAACGCTCTTGCGTCAAAACAACATCGAATAAACTCAATCGAAAATCGAAATTATTCGCTTGCCAAATCTGATCCATACATGATAATAATTGGAGAACGATTTGATCTTGCTATAAGCAAAATTTGTCAAAGATTTTGATTGAATTACGAAACTTACACGTAAATCATCACCGATTTTGAACAGGGTTTGATACTTTTCTGAAGGAAAGCTGCTCGAATTAAACACCAGCTTCATTGGTAATGTGTATGAAGGGAATATTAAACATGCAGATACATCAATATTGTTTGTTTTGAAAGCAAATTGACATGGTAAACGGCAGGATCGTTGGCCAGATTGGAAAAAGTCTTTATTGATGGCTTTCAATTGTTCACTTAAATATTCGACTCGATTCCTTTTAGATTCTTTGATTTCCAAACCGATCTTCTTTAAGTTTACACAGAGATCGTATTCGTTTTGTAATTCCACACGAAAATCATCGTTCATAACATACAATAATGCTAGCAACATATAATAATAACGTGTAAAGTGGATACTTTCAGTTAAAATCAGTTGTCTCAGATACCAATAGAACTTATGTGCGAGATGACAGTTCCGTTGACACTGTTCAAGAAGATATTCAATAATTGGTGATGAATAATCATGATCACATTTCATAATTTGCAAAAGTTGAGGAAGATATCGGAGAAGATCATGAGAGTCAACTTGTGACATAAACGACCGATAGGCACAGGATCGTATGAACATATCTGGAAAAGCTGCTAGGAGAAGTTCGAGCGCTTCGATTTCATTAATTGTACGTTGCTGAGTAATTGCATTGACAAAACCGTAAACATCAATTAAACTCGGATAATCCCAAACGGTGCGAGATTTTAGCAGTTTTGGTAAAGCATTTGGTCTGTGCATGAGGTAGAATCGATGCGACCACAGATGGTAACGTTCATCATCAGAAAATTCACGAGATAAACTGCGAATATAAGCGCCTAGAATGTAAACTGATAAGGAAAAAAAACACGCAAGAAATGATTTACGAACTTTCATCTAGTGCGTTGGAAGGGGATTGCTGCTTGCGATTGTCGATCGTTGGGTCACTCGTCAGCAAGATATTATGATCGATGAGAAACAAACATCGTCGATCGAGTAATTGAGAAAGTTCTTCTTGTTTTTCTGAGCTGATTTCTGTTATATTTCTAGCTACGATATCCTTTCTCGCTGGAATATCTGGCCAGAAGTATGTGCGATTACCAAACGAAACAGTTAATATTGAACAATCCCGATCGGATACATTTCTCAATGAATAAAATCCAGTTCGATTCGCAGTTGTATAATCAATGATACCGAAGTATCGTTCGCCGGTGATAAGATGACGTTCGTGATCGAATAATGTTTGTGAGCACCAACCAATAAGACGCATGGACATCCCATCGAATACTTCTGAAACCAAAGATGTTAATATCGGGTCACTGTCGTCAGTAAAACTTGCGTAGATTTCGAATAAGATCAACGTTTCTCGTTGTAATCCACAAATATGCGCGTCGACAAATGAAAGTTGTTGATCAAATCGGACTTGGGAGAAATTGTCCTGAGATGTATTACGTACGAAGGACATTAATCGTGTCATTTGCTTGTCTCGTGTTTTGTTTCCATAACAGAGACGAGCGATCACACGAACTGTTTTGACATTTGATGGTAACGAAAAGAGACTATCGATATGAACAGTGAATAACTCTGAAGAGCTGGTAATTGGTTGCCAAATCGATGCAATCGGCTAAAATTGAGACGTGAGAAAAATGAATGGAACNCTGCGATGTATTACGTACGAACGACATTAATCGTGTCATTTGCTTGTCTCGTGTTTTGTTTCCATAACAGAGACGAGCGATCACACGAACTGTTTTGACATTTGATGGTAACGAAAAGAGACTATCGATATGAACAGTGAATAACTCTGAAGAGCTGGTAATTGGTTGCCAAATCGATGCAATCGGCTAAAATTGAGACGTGAGAAAAATGAATGGAACATAAGAGTGATGTTTTACCGATGAGGAGAGATATTTTTCGATATCAATCACTTGATTGGTGTTATTGCAAACTTCTAATTCATACGGAATTAAAAACGCTTGGCAATATGTTTGAATATATTTCATTAGTGTAGAAAGTGAATGAAATAATAATTGAGAGAGATGTTCTTGTGTGCCGCGAGAGGAATGTTTCATCAATTCGATATTGTAATTTCTCAGTTGATTGTATTTATCGAGGATCATTGATGATTGAATATCCGAACATGTTAGTTGAATTTTTTTCATGCAATTGATCAGTTCCTGAATGGATTTGATGCAATCTTCGATGGAATTCATCACGAAGCTGGGACTGAGTAGCCTATTGATACACTGTTCAGTTTGCTCGAGAAGTCGATTGATCTTTTCGCGGAATTCTTCTAACCAACGAGAATCGAATGAACGTGTTGGATAAGATGTGAAATACTTGTTTTTAATCAGCGATTTCAATGGTCTGAAGCAAAGCGAACAAAAGGAAATCAGGAAAATTCAATAAGTGCATAAATACTTGTTCGGTTTATTCGTTGGAAAATATTTCTGCTGTTCGTTCAAACAGAAGCGTTCGAAACTAATCTGTTCTTGCGCTTTGGAGATTGATACTGGCTTTTGAACGAGTACAAACTGAACTGGTTTAAGCGAATGAAGACAATTATATACATATTCGATGTTGGATAAGACATCGTCGTTGTGTAAATATTCTTCGTGGGAACGAAGTTTAAGTATCGATTGCTCCACATCAAATGATATGGTGTTTTGCAATTGTCGTAGAATTTCCTGTACTGTTGATTCTAAGCTCACTTTTGTTAAGCGTGTAGGCTCTTTAGAATCGGAATGAAAGATGTGAAGAGTAACCGATTGTTGAAGTTGTTCGATATGTTGAGAAGTACGATGCTGAATATGTTTACAGTAGTAAATATCGTCGATCAAAGACTAAAATTTAGCATTCCAGTAGAAGTACTCATCAAATCATGGAAGATGAAGAGCAATGATGTGAGTAAGAGCGACAAGACCTAGTGAATCGTTTCCTGTCATAGACATAGCTGATCAAAGGTCATTTCAGAAAATGTGTTCTTACTATCAGTTATTAGTTCACTTACTTGTTTCGATGAATTGTCATTTCGAATTCGTTCAGCAAGTTGGCTTAATGGCTTTAATTCAGCAGACGATGTCAATTTCAATCGTAATTTGATAGGATGAGGATAAAATGGAGATGTCTGAGTGTTTGGCTGTACAAACGCCAGTGTCGACGGTCTCCCATCAACTTGTTTCAACGGATCAAATACGTCAAATAGCGATGCATCATTCGCATCTATCATATTCATCAAATCCTTGGACATGGAATTGAAATTTCCAATTTCACTCATAGGTGATGGTTTAACGGGAATAGTTGTTGTTTTGTTTTCTGATAGACTGAACAGATCAAGAAGATCTGGGAACAATGGATTTTGTAACATCGATGGAGATTCTTTACTATGTAGTGTTGTTGACGCAACCGGTGACGGTATTGGGGAATTCTCAGTAGTTGTTGGTAAAACTATATTAGGTAGTAGTGGACGACGATCCTTCGATGACATCGCTATTTCAGAGTTTATTTAGTGAAAGACTATTTAAACTATGAAAAGAATGGGAAGAAAAGGTTCTTTTACATTAACCGATGATAATAATTACTTGACAAAAAAAAACAAAAACATGACACTGAAAGATAACGGAGACGAAAGAGATCTTCTTCTTCTTCTTCTTCAAATGATATTTTATTCTCGAAATGAAATCGAATGACATAATCACTACCATAGATGGCGTTGTTCAATAGTTTGAAAATTTTCTTTATTCATTCATTTATTCGTAAACATATGTGTATTCTTTTCTGAATTTAACAAATCAGTTACAGCCTGTTGTCCTAATATGTAAGCTAGTTTCAATGCATCTTCCTTGGCATATAACGCCGTACATGTACTTGGTTCATCCGAATGTTGAGCTCTTGTCAAGGTTGTTTTCTTCTTTTCTTCGACATGTGGTAGTGTTAGGAAATGTACTATTTCAGGATAGAAATGTCCGTAAGATGGTAGATCATAGAATAGAATATGTCGAATGCCTTTGATACGATATCGATGATAGAAGTGAAATCGTTCGGTCATTAACAGAAAACGAACTTCTCGATGATAGAAGATGTTTCTCGCTAGAAGAACTTGCTTTTTCGTTGAATATTCGCTCAGTGTTAAATAATTGAACTGTTTGTGTTTCTCCGTACGCATATAGTTTCTCAAACGAACAAAATCGAAATACGACGAGAGATAAATCAATGTGTGATCATAAGTCGATGTGTCGAAACGAGGAAGAATATGTTCAACGAAGTAATTAAATCGTAACGTTGGATCACACACGGGTATACGTTGAAATAGTTGAGGAAATGCTGATAATGGACGTATATACCCATTCAGCGGAAAATGCGGTTGTATCAAGCATTGTCCAGCATAGTTCATTGCAAAACGATGAAACAAACTAAGAAATAGTGGACTTGTGAATGACGAGAGAACGATTAGTTGACGATAGAAACGTGCCCAACCATTCAATGACCAATAGCGTATGCGAGAAAAGTCTGTTGTTGCTGTAGCTTGCTGTGGGATGACATTCAGATTCTCTAAGATAAAGAATAGATGATCGAGATTTTGCATGGATAAGATATCCAGTTGATCGATGTAAACGCATTCGATTGAAGAGAGAAAGTCAGCGATTGTTGAAGCATTGTTCGCTGACGAATCTTGATCTTTGTCGTCATCATCGGAATCGGAATTATCAGATGCTTCCGCACGTTTACGTTTTTGACGACGCTTTTCAAGTAATGTTCGAAGACCGACCGGTGAAACAATGAGAAAATCGGATTTGTAAACCGATTGAAAGAATTTCAATGATTTACGTGTTACAGATATGCCTGCAAATGAACACTATTTCTTATCTGTCGAATATCATGTCGTCAACACTTACCTAATCGAAAATGATCATCGATATTGCCACTGAATATTTCATTGTATTCATCGGAAGTTCGTTGGAATTTTCCATCGTTCGCTGGGGTATCGATTTCACTCCCACCATATTCTTCTTTGAATCGTTTTCGGTGACTCATTTGTAATTGATCATCCTTTTCGCTGTCATCATTGGTGAGAAGGAGATTTTCAAAACAGTTTACTATTCGTCGAACACTTTCACGAAATGGAACGATGATAAGTACTTTCGGTCGGGAGAAACCTTGATCACGATAATCCAGATCGGGATTCTCCTTTAATTTCGCATTGTGAGATAATACACGGGAACGGGTTTTCAAAACATGATTTATCAGATGTAAACAGATAACAAATCGTAGTTGTTCGCCGACATCGTTCGAATTCGTTCGGTTTGGGTAGTAAACATCGTAATATTTATGAATTAGCGAGAAGAAATCTAGCTGTAAGGGTGTTAATTGACTACCTGAGTTTTCGATATTTGACAAAAGAGATTTTTTGATTGCGAATGAATCAAGATTAGTGACTGGACATGGCAGAATCGGCGATTTGTCCGTAAATGTCGATGCAAACTGACAAGAACCAAGTGACAACGATGAGAGTTCACTCGTCGTTTTCGATGATTTCTTATTGATTTGTGCTTCATCAATCAATGTTTCGAAATGTGACAGAAATGGATCTTCTCTAGTCGCCGTTTCCATCCTTGCGAGATCTAGAAAAAAAGAGGAAAACACCGAACAGATTTTCCATTCCGGCTGCAAAGTTTCGAAAGACCGAACAATTTGTTCATCCTCCAATTAGCTTGGACGTGTGTCATAGCCAATCAGCAACGATATAGTAGAAAGCGCCATCTATCGATCACCGATAATCAAATAGATATTGAAAAATCTTTCAAAGTTTTTTCTTCATTTAATCACATGCAAATTTCCGGATATTATTCAACTAATCCTAGTCTCTTTCTCGAACATACTTCTCATTCTGATTGGCTAATGAACATGAGACAAAGACATGACTGCGCTTTGTATATATATAACCCCCCGTTCGCTGTTTCGAAGCAAGAGTTAGTCGTACATATCATATTATTTTCCCTTAGAATATTTTGATTTTTTGTTTTTCAATTATCATCTCTACGATGTTGGCAGTTGCATCACTAAAACGTTCGCTGGAATTCGATCCAGTTGAACAAGGTGTTAAACGTAAACGAGCTGAGCTGAAATTACCAACAACAACAACGTCATTCACATTAAACAACACTCCTTCATCACCATCGAAACAATCATCGATATTTACATCCTCGCCTATAAACAAACAAGCAATCAAATCATCATCGTTAAGTTCCATCTCATCGTCACCATCATCAACAGCCGATGACAAACCGATGTTTACATACATCCAAACTGCTCAAATGTGTGCTCGACTTTTACGTGAACAAGATAAATCCATACGTGAACAGTATGAACAACTATTAGCCACGAAACGTAATGAACAATACGAACAATTCGTGATATATTCCCATGATAACATTCATCGAAATTCTTCCAAAGAGAAGTTAGTTCACTTCAGCCAACCACAAGAATCCGATCAGACATCCATTGAAGATTTGTCTTATATATCATGAACATTTGTTTCTTTTTCTGCGTACATATTATACATACGATCTTATTTCTTCTCTTTATTTAAATGTTTTGCCATATATACATACACACACACACACACACATTATAGTTATTAAAGAAAAGCATGAAATTATCGAAGTAAAGTTTTCTTCTTCAATCAATTGATTAAAAGTATTATATTGAACGATCAGAACATTTTTCTATCAATAAAAAATCACCAGGTCTTCGTGGAGAAGGTTAAACTTTCTATTTATTTGTGATTTATTCCTTGTGTATCGATTTTCAGTGACCTTGTTGAATTATATCCATGTGGAGATATATATATATATATCGGTTGTCTCCTGAAAGATAATCATTTTGGATGAGTAGAGAAAGTATTTCGAAATGTCGACAAGCGTATATTTGATGAGAAAACTTGTTTTCACAATCGTCATTTGCACAGATCTACGTCAGTGAGGCAAATTCCGACCAGAACGAGTTTTCACGGTTATCATTCGATCGATAAAGTCGTGTATGTACGCATGAAAATTAATATGCAAGTGTGCTTTGCTATTACTGTTATTTACAAGCTATTACGAACGTATATTATTCATTTGAGTTCGCTCGAGAAGACAGCAACGAGTCTTATTCGTTTCTCATTAGGAAGTGGGAAGTGTAATTAGAATTGATTTCACATGGATTATCTTTTCGGAGTGTCTGATATTCTAATCGAACATTACCGATGATCTTTTCATTGAACGTACAAATGCATTAGTTGGAGTGCCGTACGATAATAGCTTTCGCGCTAATGACATGTTCAAACATATACACGTACTTGTGAGAATAATTCGGATTCAAGGATGTGACCTTAAAATATGAATATGATTTGAAATTTTTTTCAAATTTGCTCGTTAATGAATCGTTTCTTCTCTTTTTTTTTCGTACGTGTGATCAATCTATTTTATCGATCATCTCGATTTCTCGAAAAAGAACGAATAGTCATCACGCATACACACAAATAAACGTACATAAAAAAAAGAAGAAGACAATGATGATGAGCAGAAATAAATGAAACAACAAACAAACAAACCAAAATAGCGAGCGGGAAAAACACATGAATAAATATACACACGCGCGTGCGCGCATACACATGAAATGAAAAAGATATGTGAATCAAGAATAATAGTGATAAAAACCAACCAAACAGAGATTTGGGTATCTATCAAGAATCAAGGGTGGTCACCGGTGTCGATGATGCAAAATTATGGGTTTTAGTCGTTGGAAGAATATGATGAAGTTGAACGAATTGAACCAGACCACATGATGACGGTGATGAGGGTGGTGGTGTCGATGGAGTCACGTGCGTCGGAAAATATGGCGTTGATTGAGATAATACGTACGAGGTTGATGATGGTTTGCTAAAAAATGGTTGCTGTTGTTGTTCTCGTTGCTGTGAAACATCTATTTCATTCTGATTTATCGGCAACGATGATGATGGTGGAGTAGGTGGTGTTGAAATCAACATGATCTGTTGAGGTGTTGACACAACAGCTGTTGAAGGTAACGATAAAGGTGGTAGGGGTGAGGTCGAAGGTGATGGTGGTTCTGGTTCAACGACTGTTGATAATGCTTGACTGATATGATGAGATGAAAATGAATATGAATGATTAAGTTCAATCGATGTTGAGGGTCTATGTTTACCACCTGTATGAGGTACTATGGGTAAATTCGAGTTATTTGCATGATCAAACGAAGCGTCCAAATGTATGGGATTGGATGTGAATGACTTCGATTGATAATGATGCGCTAATGATGTTGTGTGCTTCTGGACGGTTAAATGCGAATGTAAATTATATGATTCAGTGAGTGATGGTTGTGCTGACCGTTGCCATAGTACATGTCTAGAAAAACGCAGATAACAGTTTAGATGCTATAATGTACTTACCTTGAATGTTACAACATACTTGTATGTGAAATGTGATTTGACTGTTGATAGAGGAAAGATTGTTTCATCAATTGAATCATTATTTTCTTGTTCAACATGACGATCGTAGAGCAATCTAGATCACAATTACGTACATATATGCAATACGTATCGCATCTGATCGACAAATCGTAAGAATATTCGTACCTTCCGCCTCGACCGATGCGTACGCGTCGCTTCCCGTAATGATTACCATCAGAGCAAGCGAGAGAGTAATACGATGAAAAACTGGAACGTTGTGATGGAATACGCTGTTGCTGATCCTGGTCAATTGGCTAGAAAAGAACGATATTGAACTTGATGCGGATGACAAATATTTACCCTCAGATATCTGCATCCTGTCTTAGGTCGAAATTGCCAAGGATCAGTTGCTTCTTCGTCATCAACACTCGTTTCTGTTCCATCTAGTCTACTATTTATATTTTCATTTGTATTTGATAATACAGATGAACCGTCCTGCAAAAGAACACGTCGATTCGTGCTATTTTCAAGCTCCTAAAAGCATTCATTGAAAGGAAAACTAAACTTTCGAAATCCTATTCTACATACCTCTCTTTGCTGCAATTTTCTTGCTGCTTCAAGCAGTTGAGCTTTGAGCAGGATCGCACCTTCGGGTGTACTATCTGCTAGGGACCACAAATCATTTGATGAAAGATTTCGGTGAGTTTTTCCTTGTTTGACTATCCCTGGGAGGGATTTTTTCAAACGACGTCGACCACTCTGCTGTTGTGTAGGTGAATAAACAGCATTTGATGGTGACAATCGTTCAAGAAGTGATTGTGGTGGGATGGAAGATGATTGTGATCCCATATTATATACATGTGATGAAGGTGGTGTCGATAGCAACTGTGTTAGTTTATCAGTCTAAAATAAAAGTCTCATGTGTCAGAGAGAGAGATACTTGATTGAATCAACTTGAAGTCAGCTTACGTGATTAGTCTTTTTATGTGAAGTTTTAAATCGTTTGATTTTCTGTTGTAATGAATCGTTAGGATCAATGGATAGTGGTCGCGATTGAATAGGCGACTGTAGTAGACTAGCTAATGATGTTGCAGACAAGTGATTCTTCTTATGATTTTCGAGACGAATCAGCTGTGTTAGCAATTGCTGATGGTGTGCAGACATGAAGTTCTGACTACTGTTCATCAGTGACGATGTTTTCAAATGGGAACGAGCATGATGACGATTTCGATCTGGATTCGTCGACAACGATGCAGGCGATGGAATTTCATCATCCGATTTTGACTCACATCTGGACGAGCATAGAATAAAAAGGCAGACAACACACAGAGTTCCCTAAGCGAGACTCTCCGGTTGCCACCGACGACGGGTGGACAGACAGCGTACCGTGCTTGGAAAATTGATAGTGCGCATTCGAGCCGCGATGCTTTGGTTGTCTCACGCAGTTTGATCAGATTTGTTAACTTCCTACGAATTTCAAAAAGCAAAATACGCCGTGAAACGAGTGTCGTCAATGTGTACATGAACTTACAAGACGGCTTCGAAATTAGCACGTAGTTTGAGCATAGAGAGATAGGCTTGCTCATCATTCTTTCGATTCTATAAAGAGAAATCTCTGGTAGGTCAAACAAGGAAAATCTTTATCGATTTTTACTTTTCGTGTAGTCATCTTTTCTACACGCCGTCGAAAAGCAACATATGGATGTTGTTTGCCTTTCTCTTCTTTGATATCACGTTCTGTGAGCAGACGCGTCTTCAATCGTTTGTCCTAATCATGTTTGGAAAAAGAAGAACAAAAAAACAAACGCTAAAATATGATGCAATGGACGATAAAACACATGAACGAATCGTTTTTCAGTGTGTTTTAAATCTCGATGTGCTTTCAAAGATAATTTATACTTAAGAAAATGTACCCGTATTGTTCGTCGTTCATGCCAAAACTTGTAGACGGTTTTTATGTGTAAATCATTGGTAAGAGACGGATGTGTCGATGCAAACAGTGTTCGTGCTTCATCCAACGAGACAAGTGTTCGCGTACTTGCATTCTCAAGTTCATCAAAAATCGTTTCGTACTCCAAACAGGTAAGCTCGGGACATATCGTCTGTCCTGACTTGGTGAACCAGTTATGGTCAATTTCATCCATATCATATTCAGGTTCGTCAGATTCGAGCTGTAGAGCTAGTAGAGAGAGAATATGCTGATGAGATACAACGAAATCAACGAGGAGATGCATTTCATACGTTGGAGACGAATGAGTTCTTTAGGTAAAACAACAGTCGCTGGATAGATCGATTGACTATTTGGATCCTCGAATAGGTTTGGAATTGGAACAGCGCGCATCTTAGCTGATCCAAGACGACGTTGAGCATCGAGAGCATTTTGAAGATGATATTCCTAGAAGAAAAGTATTCAAATGGTTTGTTAATCATTCTATTCAGAAAAATGAACATTGCCAATTTCCTCGCGAACTCTTTTAACTTGAGTTATAAATTATGTTTCTCATTGTATCAACACATACTACGAAAAGTCAATATTTGTTATGGGATCACATACAAGCTAGTCGACTCTTATAAGTCATCTTTAAACTCAGAAAAATATTCATTATTTCCTTCCCGAATCGATAAGAAATGAAATGTTATCTACCGCTTCTTCTTCTCGTTCCATTCCTGATACAAAAGGCATCTGTGGTACACATCGTTGTGGTAGTTGTGAAGTCGATCCAGTTGACTGTTGAGTTGCGTTTGTGGATGCAAGAGAAACGAGAAGATTGTTACTAGAAGATGACTGTGTCGTTGAATTCGTAAGATTATTATTGTCATCGTGTTGGTCGACGAGCAGTCGGATACGTTTACTCGGATCGAGATTTCGTGCTCGAAATAGAGGTCGATTCATCGAATCTAGAAACATAAAAACGTCGAGATTCTCTTTTTTCTTTCCTTCGCGAAATTTCAAAGATGAAAAAGAGAAATGCACTCGCTTACGTATGTATATATACATACATACACATACTATGATTACTACTAGGAGATGACTGACTGACTGACTGAAAATCAATATGTACATCGAACATTTGCCCGTCCGAATTTGGACGATGAATGAATGAACTAACGCGATTATTTTTTCCTTTTTTTCCTTTCATTCTGTATGTATACATTTCGGCGACGAAAGATTCACGTGGTGATGAAAATTTTTCTCTTCCCTTTCGGGCTTGTTACGTTGTTTTGTTTTCTCATGGATAGATAGATAGATAGATAGATAGAGAAAAAGAAATCAATCTATCCAGGGGAAAAATAAACTGAAACTATATCAGCGAAGGACATCTGATAAATGAAGAATCGATGATTCGAAATACGCGATGTACAAAAAACGAAAAGGGACAAGCAAAAAGTCTTGAAAAGGTAATTTGAGTACATTTAATAAAACATTCTTTTCTTTGCATTTCAATTTCTGTCCTTAGTATAAAACACTAATAAAAGAGATATCTAAACGCTTTTTACTATCACATGCCACGTCATAAATATTTATTGCCATGAAAAATAGGAATAGAGAAGAGATGCGACAGTTATTTTTCCAGAATATGATATATCGAATAAAGAACAATCATCTAGAGACAAATTCAATAAAAACAACATCGATTGTTGATCTTAAACAGGTGTCAACTATCTCGACTCTATTTATGACGTCTAGCAAGGTCAATTCGCCCACAGACTTGTTCTTACGTAATAGGAAGAAACAGTATAGACAATATTGATGAGAAGACATGCCAAAGTTTTCTTTCTTTCGGATTGCTATCATCGAATGGATGAATTCAGTTTTTTACTAATTGAAAATTTTAGTTTGATCTCTAGTTAATTCTTCAGTCATTCCGTCGTTCTGTATCCATAGCAGGGATGCTATTCAATATAACGTGAGAAACGAGAAGAGAGGGAGGGAAAAAAAGAAGTTTGAAAGTATACATTAAGTCATTCATTGATGTCCTGTTGTTCTCAATACATTAAAGAATCTATTCGTAATGACTCCATAGAATGTGCTAACAAGTTTTTAATCTTTTTCTTTGTTTCTTTGTTCAAAGATGTCGTGTCGATGATGGTAATCATCATCAACTACAGACAGAAGACTTCAAATGACATGATCATGTTGCTTGTGCTTTCTCTATTGTGTATATCTCTCGCTCGCTGGCTCGCTCTCCCTCCTTCCCCTTCCAACCTTCTCTTCTTCATAATATATCCCACATACTATCATGATACATACATGGCCATTTGTGCTCGCACGCTTGTTCGTAAAATGAATCTCGCGCGCGCGCACACACACACACACACATGATAAGAGAGCGAGCAAGCAAGCAAGCAAGCAAACGGACGCGTTTTACTTCTATTCTTTTTTTGCCCATCGTGTATGTATGCGCAAGCACGCATTGCCTTTTTCTCCTTTCCTCGGTGGCGACCCATGTATAAGGGATATATAGTATTTCAAGCCTGCAGTCGCTGATTTACTTCTATCTACTATTCACTTACGAATAAGAAAAAGAGAGCGCGCACAAGAAGAAAAAGCGAGAGAGTGTCGAGTAAGCTATCGGGCGAACGCACGAGTACGAATCTGGATAACGACGCCATTGCTTTTTCTCCCTTCCTCTCTCTTTCTCTATTTATATGTGCGTTCATTACATAGTCGAGAATCATAGAGAAGAAAAGAACGAGAGAAAAGAGAGGAATATAAACACTTTCAACATAAAAATACACAGAAGTATATCACGATAAGAAGCCCTTACAAAACTCTATTCAATTTTCTGGGATCACAGGAAATTTGATTAACATAAATACTCTTTTGACATGAATGTAAAAGAATTTGGTATGTTGTAAGAAGCTGAAAAGTTTTCTTTATGTATAAAATCCGACTAGTGTGAAAGATTTTACTTACTAGGTAAAGAAAGAGGAAAGAGTGGAGAAATATGGAGCCTATTTTTGATGTGTTTCATCTTTACAACAAGAAAAAAGAAAAAGCGACGGATGTGTATGTGTGGAATGAGAGAATTCTGCCGTCATTGCAGCCGAACGTGCGAGCGCGTTCGCGCGCGCGAATGGAAACAGATGTGATGAAGGCGATGGTGCTGTAAAGATAATAGAGTATGCTGCCTCTCGGGCCATTCGTTTGCTCTTACGTGTAGACTGGAAGGACAAAATTACTGTATTTTTTATCGTTATATAGACGACTACGAAGAGCATTGTACTTACAGTCCAGACCTTTAGGTTCGCCTAGAACGTATGCGTACTATGGTGAATGAAACTAATGTATAAAGAAACAGTCAAATGTACTTTTTATGTAATATATCATTTCGAAGAATATAACCTCAAGAAAAGAAAAGGCGTTAGGCATCCAGTCATATATATATAGGCAGTTAGTTCGAAATTATATATTTAGATGAATAATGTAACCTTAGAATACGTAGATATTCCAATTGAGAAGAAAGAATGACTTATCAAAGAGTAATGTTAAACGATTTCAACTTAATCACTATCAACGTGCTCTCATTAGACCGTTCTGTCTGACTGATTACATCTAAAATAAACAAGTTCATACTTTTATTTTATTTTATTCGAAAAAACAAATAAATATTTTTACTATAACCTTCTTGCTCAATTCATCTTCAGATATATGCATTAAATTGAATGAATAAAACGACGAAAAAACCCTTAGTTTCTTTCTATCTCTAGTCTAGAACACACAGATTTCATTTACTGTTAGTATATCGAGACGGCCGACTGAATTTATCAAAATGAAACGAGTGTGCTCTACTTAGGTTATGAAAGAGAGTAAGATTATTTCTTCTCAATTAGCTGGAAAGCGGTTTTCTTTGTGTGGAGTAAGTGTTTTCATTAAGCACGGTCTTTACTGGATTAACAAAGCGTATAAAGGCAAACATAGTTGTGTCATCAAGGGAAGTTCTTGGCAGAGATTTCAAATGCAAAAGCCGATGGTAAAGCTGACTTTCTTGAGAGGTTTTTAATGTAAAGTACTTCAGGTAACAATTTCTTAGGAAAGCAATTGAAAAACTAGCGGATGCAAACTATTTCTGCTTCCATCGTAGTTTCATACTACTTCCGACTATTGTTAGAGTAATCATGGAGAGCTCATACGCACATGTAATACAATGATTTATTTGGGAACGGGAAAAGGTCAAGAAATGTACTCATATCAATCGTTTGGAGAACCTTCAAAACAAAACGCATCATATTTATTCTCAAACTATGTGAGTTCATCCGATCAATAGTGCAATAAGGGTTTTTTAGACGCGCAACAGTGTTTGATTATGCAATATTTTATTTGATTAATGTCAATATTAGCGTAGCTATGACTGAATTTCTTAACATTTACAAAGTATCGATGATAAATTTATTATTTTTTTCCGAGGAAAATTCTCGTGGGTTAAATATGATAGTCGTGAACTGTTTCATTTGAATTTGGATTTATTGTAAAGACCGAACACCGCAAGAATTTGTAACGAAAAGAAAAGCTCGTAAGATATCTCATATTGAAGAACTCAGGAAAAAAAATGTTGATTTGTGACGAATACATATATAGTTGAAATTATCTGATTTTCTTCGGAATTAACGTCCGGCACACAAGAGAGAACGTTGTACATTGATCTGGATATGTGATTCGCAACGACTCATGTCAGTTGGTTTATTGCTCGACAATTTCATAATAGTGACATGTCGGAATGCTTATCGCATACGTATTGAACACTAGATTATTCTGTTCTATCAAGATTTATTACAACAGATATAATAGAATATAAATCAATACTAAGCACCACGTCGAACATCATATTCGGCCGTAATTTCAGCTAACATTTGTAATAGTGTATCAATTTTTGTGCGTAGAACGTTATTATCTTCTTCTAGTTCCTTTTTGTTTTTTTCCAATCTCGATATTCCTCGCGATGTCACTGGCGTACCAACAGTTCCGCCTAAATAAATCCATAATAAAACTCACTGATAGAGAATTATCAACTGATCGCTTACCCGATGTCCAGCCAGCTTGTGATATATCATAGATGAATTTTTGATTTCCAATACGTACATCAATTGATTGATATCGTGGTCCAAGTTCACGTGCGAGTTCTTCAGCGGGCAGTTTCAACGGTGACCGAGAAACAGACTTACGAGGTTTCGACTTTCGAAACGAAAATGAACTAGAAAATGGCATGTGATTATCTTATCTAAAAGAAATATATGAGCCCTTATTCATACTCAGCATGGAACACTTTTCTACGATCGCCATTTAAGTGTCGCCATCGTTCAGAACTGTTACCATGACGATAAGAAAATCAGCGAATAAATTACATTCCACACTTGTTTTATTGAATTTTAGTTGAAAACGTCTGTGAATGTTGATTGTTTTTGACATATAAGCGGAGTTGGCGCTAGGAGTCGCATTCGTTCATATCCAATCGATTTTCATCGAACATTCAATTTGCAATGACTCACCAATCAATCAATAACTTACATCGTACGATTCGAATAAAAAAGAAACGTAAAAACATCGCTTGTTTTTCAAGTGATACAAGAAAAATCGAACAAATCGTTTTGTTTTCTCATTTATTTATCTTCGTTCAGATTGATGCTCAGTTCAGTTCATTCGTTGCTCTCGTGGCTCAACGAAGCTGAACATGTCGCCCGATTCCAACGTTATTTTGGCGTATTACCCTTACCTTCTGCTCAGCCAGATTTGATTCCTCAAACTGACAAGACAACGCATCTCAATACCGACACTAATAGCAATCTAGCTAATCAAGCTCTCACAAATTTATATCACCGACATCATGAAAGGAAAATAACTTATGATAAAAACGTCTTAGACGAATGTATTCAAGAAATCAATCGTAGTTCGAATCAGAATGCAACTAAAAAACCAAGTCCACCTGATGTTGATTATGTGGTCACGTCATGGTTTTGGTATTATTTCTTTCAAATCGGTTCGGCGTTAGGAAACGAAATTTTTTATATTTTATTTTTTCCAACATGGTGAGTCAAGTTCGAAATGTTGAAAGATCTTCACGATTCCCATCTAGGATCTGGAATATCGACGGATGTGTGGCGAGGAAAGTATCGATGTTATGGGCGTTCTTCATGTACATTGGTCAAGCTTCAAAAGATATTCTGTGCATACCGCGACCGTCGTCTCCTCCTGTACTGCAACTTGAGAAACGGTATTTCATTTTGCAGCGAACTAGACCGTTTGTTTGACTGTATTGCGATCTTTAGCTATGTTGCAGAATACGGATTTCCTTCGACGCATGCGATGTTTGCAGCTGGTATTCCTTTCTCACTGGTGTTTCTCTCGCATCAACGATATGAAGTAATTTGAATCGATGCTCTCGCACGGAAATCTCTCTATAGATTTCATCTAGTTTGACCTGTGGATTGGATTAGTCAGTGCCTCAATTGTCTGTATTTGGGTGTGTCTTAGTCGAATATATCTTGGCATGCATTCATTGCTTGTAAGTTCTGATCGATTGATCCTCATTTCGCAAGATATTGATTTTGAGTCAATAAAAAAAAACGCTTTCTTTTCTTTCAAGTGTCTGCGAAGAGAAAGAATCTCCTCAATTTACTAATATACACACTTCACAGAAGGTCATAGCTTGTCTTGTTGAAGGAAATATGTACTTCTACCTGAAGTACCGCACGTCTATTGTTACATGACGATGTATACTTTGTATGCAGGTAGTGAAATTATTCATCGATTACTGATTTAATCTGATTAAATCGAGGAAACGATGATTTCAATGAATAGCAAATATTTGATCTTCAAATTTGAGATGAAATGTAACACTTTCAATGCAGAACTATGATTAACAAAGGATCTATATTTAAACAGCCTCTTAATCGGTGTACGTGAAGGTTTCTTTTTGTTCTCCTAGGATATTGTTGGTGGTACTATATACGCATGGATATTAGTCTTTGTCATGTTTTTTTATGTGGAAACAATCGATAATTTTCTATTAAATCACATTGTTTCGCCATTCCTTTGCTTCTCTCTTGGCATATTTCTGATCAAATGTTATCCAAGTCCAAAGCAATGGTCAACGGCTCGTTCGGATACGACAATCATCTTAGGTAGTACAATTGGTTTCTTGTCAGCATCGACAATTATGAATGAAATGAGCTTACTTGAAAAGCCAATTTTGCCGCCTGTGTATGAAATCATGGCACCTGATCTTGGCCTTTGTGTTGTACGAACGATTCTTGGCTTAGTTATCGTCGGAATAACACGGGAAATAATCAAAACAATTGTTTTATTTTCAGCCTGTTCTTTCTACGGACTTGACTGGAAAAATCCCGAATCGAAACGTTTTGCTAAAATCGAAATGCCGTATTACTATTTGACCTATTTTGCCATCGGGTTTAATATCGGTTTCACCTGTCCATTAGTTTTTCGTGCTCTGGGAATTAATCGTGATTACAGTTACACAGAATTATAAGAGTCAATGTTATGTTATCTCTTCTTAGCTCAATCGTACACCACAAATCAACACTTTATCTTTGCTTCTTCTCTTCTTACACTTGTCGAACAAAATTTCTCTGGTGATAAATATTACGTAGTGTTGTATGTCTCTTTCTACTTATATAAATATAGATAACAAACCAAACATGGTTTTCATCATACAGTGAAGCGTATTGAAAACGAATGATGACAGGCAAAAGTCTAATCTCGCGATGTGAAAGCAAGGAATAAATACGACACTTATTCCCCGGTGACAAAATCTATTGGATTTGATTTTCATGTACCAATAAAGATACAGAATTCATTGAGTACATTCTAGACACGGTAGATCTCTCTTGTAACTTCACTTGTTTTTTTTTCAACGCACGACTAGATTGTGCCGGAGAAAATTACAAAAGTGAATTGATGGTTAATTATTGAAAAGAACTTCCGGTATACAAATTCTCTTTTGATAGAGAAGAGGAAATAACTTTTCCTTTTCTTCAACTGACAATTAAAAGTAAATGAATTGAACATCGATTAATAATCGCGTTTTCAAAATATGAATTCAAACATAAACAAAAGAGAAGAAAGACTAATGGATTGTTGTGTATACGTGAATGGCGAAAAAAAAGAGATGATGACGATTTCTCAAGGTAAAAAACAATTTTTTGTTACGAATAAAAACAACTCCTTGAAAAACATTAACTCCCAGCGAGTCGATCTTTTTTTTTTCATAAGAAAATGTCGCTTTTTTCGTCTTGATGAGAGATTTATTCACTTGTCGTTCTTCCATCGTTAATATATGTCGTGTGCGTATGTGTGCCGCTTGTCTCAGATTCTCTTTCTACTGCGTTGACGATATGACCGGACTTATTTGATCGATCGCAGCCAAGCGACAAGTCCATTGTATTCAGGACATTGATGAATGAACATTTTCTTTCTTCTGCCCATGACACCTCATGTCTTCAGCATCGATGAAAATGATGACGACTAATTGAAGTATGTCTTTGGATTTGTCTGCATTACAGATGCGTTCACCATTCTTTGATTCTCTCAATGAGACTAATCATGTTTGATAGAAAGAAAAAGACAGCCGTCAGATAGTATGCATGTCTTCAGACCGATTAGCAATGAAACTGCGTGCATATCGCACGTAAAGTCTTCAATTGAACGGAAATAAGATAATAATAGGGTTCATGCTGAGATTAACTTCTGATTTGAGAGGAAAATATCGGTCAAAGTAGACAGATAGAGAAGCACTTGACCAGACTAAGTCAAAAAGAAGAATTAACCGTAAGTTTGATATGTAGGTAGGCAGATCTCTCTCTCTCTCTCGTGTAATGATAATTAAAGTATGTTCCTAAACCATAGAATAATAAGATGAAAGATAAAATCTCAGTAATTTTCTTGTGATCCTTTGTTATTCATGGTTCTCATATCTATCTTTGTTCAGCAACGTATTGCTGTCAGTCGACATGAAACTCCCTAGATCAAACGAGGCGTGTATGTCTACCGACTGAGTTTTGTTCAACTTCGAATCATAAACTTTCTTGTTCGTCAATCACTTTATGTACATAAGTAACTCTAGACATTCACACTTATTCGAATTGAAAGAAAACATTTCATCGTTTTTACTCACTCATCGTTCAGATGACCCATGTCTAGTCTTTAAATGATCAATGAATTTTATTACTTACATCGAGTTGTTCTCTTTCTTCGATGTAGGTCGATCTTTGCCAGTTAGTACTCTTCTGCAATATCGAACAATGAACGTTGAAATTAAATTATTAGGAGAGAAAGCTTCCAAGATCAGATTAAGTTTTTTTCTATATGCTTGAACTGAATGTCATCATCAATTGTGTCAATATAAGGCTTCATCAGTGAGACTAAAAAAAAGAGAAGAAGATGAGAACGAAGAGGAAAAAGAGAGAAATAGTTTTGATTATCGCTCTTCTTAGAAAATAATGTTTGGGCATTATCTCATCTGCGTTTTTTATCTTTGCCAAGTAAATATGAATTGTATGTGTAGATGTGAAGAATCGAATATATATATATTTCTATTTTTTCCTCGTTTTCTTGTTGATGTTCGACGTCATTGGAACGGATAGAAATAACGACAACATTACGCTCATTAACATTGTCGTTTCCTCAAGGCAAGAATAGAAAACTGTTGAAAAGGAAGAAAAAAAAATCATTATCATTATTGAAGGTATATAGTTGTCTATTACAAGCTTTGCTCGTACTCATCTCCTCACGTCAATTTACCTTGAAAAGTAAATTAAAATTCACATTGATTTCACCTCTCATGCGAGCGATACTTTTGAGCATTGCCATTTCTTCTCGACAAGATAAGGAAGCAAAGATTTCAATATATTAGTAATGCGTCAATATGCAAGCTAAATTTCAATCCATTTGTTATCTGAAGGTCACCAATTTTTTCCTCTTCTTGATATTTTAGTAATTCAATCAGTCTTTTTTTTCTCTTCTCTTGTAATATATATATATATATATATATATATATATATATTGACTGTAGTCTATGCCTTTTTTTTCTCTTCTCGTCTATAGATATATACGTACGTACGCCGACTACCAAGCAGTTTTTGTTACACTAAATAGTTCATATTCCTGAATAAATTATGAATGATTTAGCGGAGAATATGGGCTTTGACGCTGCATACGAACCGGCACCTGTTGATGAAATCATCGAACAAACGTCGACTGTTTTCAACGGAACAATCAATAGCACTCTACAGTCATCAGTTGATCAAGAGTTCGCTAGGAACAATGACGCTCTACGACTTTTACTCATTACGATTGCTATCATCATTGTACTTGTTTGTATAACAATATCGACGATTTTATTTATTTTCATTTGTCTCAATCGGTATGTACAAAGATTTGTTTGTGTTCTATCGTATTGAACAGAACTGTCATCGCTCACTCAATTGTGTGATGTATATCTGTTGCTTGAAATGATATCTAGATAGCGATCAGGACGTCGCATGAGTCGAGCTCACGGTCTTTTCTCTAATAGTGACAATTGTAGTAAATAACATGCCTATTCCTCTAGGCATTTTCGCGTTGATTTATGGAAATGAGCGCATGTATTATTTGTTTGTTTGTTTACTCAATGAAAGAAATTGATGAAATCTTACGTCGCTGTTTCGAAGCCTCTAAAGAATCGACTTTCTTGTGTACTACTCATTAGAATTGTTAATCATATTTGCTTTTAGACGCCGAAATTCTAAACGTCGTGAAAAACAAGATCGTCCTCTTATATCTGAATCAACTGACAAAACTTCGCGAACAAATTCTGTAAGATGCCGATTGATTTCTAGTCTCAATTCATCTGGACTTTCTACTCGATTCTAGTCCGGAAAGAAAAAGCCTAAACCGGGTAAAACATCTGGGAAAACGACTGTGCCGTTAAGTTCAAGTACCACAAACGAAAAGATTCCAGTTGGCCAATTTTACTATGATAATCTTGACGATATTCCGTACATTGATGAATCACGACCGACTAGTTACATTGATATAACACGAGTTTAATTCTCTATTGAAAGCGACTTTCAACGAACAGTAAACTCATCGACAACGGAATGAAGTCAGATATTTACAAATATTACATACGTTTAGTCGAGATTTTATTTTCATTTCCATTCGTAAGGAAAGAAATTCTTGTTGAATTCAGTTTATGTTTTTGTCACTGATTAAAAACAAACGCGAAATATAATGTTGTTTATGTCGACGAAAAGAGATAGGTTTGGATTTCAACATATATGAATAGGACATCGATTAAAATCGCCCTCTGCATATATGAGAGAGTTAAAACAAGTAATTTAAGTCGACCGTTTAATCTACATGTCTTCGTTTCATTCATTATACGGTAGAAATGTATCGAACTTGACGCAATGTCAAGTCACAGACGTCTGTAATGTAATGCGATTGTTTTTGCATGCATTACAATGTGCATAGCTCTGCTCGCGCTCGTGTTACATCAGTATTTCATTTCCTTGAGAGTTACCTAATGTGAATGAAGTTCATATTTTCCTGGATTTATCTCTGTCCTTATCGAAAAGGACAAAATGTTTAAGAGACGTGTCGAGTCATTCAGACTAATATGTTATTTAAGGGCTATATTCGAAGGTTTTATGTCTTACGCGTCGAATTAATTTTTCATGGTTCTTTTTGTTATGCTCACAAGAGGAAAAAAACGTAATTAAATTTTGTTTTGTTAACGAAATTTACATGTTCGTCTCGTTTTTTTATTATTCAAGACTTCACCTTGAGCATATTTATAAATACAGGCAATGGTTTGTTTATTTTCTTCTGAAGTATGCTAGACGAGACATTACAAAGTATCGAAAATCATCGAACAAAGAAAATATACAAATGAAATTGTCAGTCGGACAGATTGCTTCGTATCATGATCATGTCTCGAATGTAATAAACACACGGGATGGACTTCGTTTGAGCGTAATTTGTCTCTGTGAGTAAGAAAACATGACACTGATTGTTCGAATTGCTGACGCGTTCTTTTTTTTTCGCTCGTTCGTTCGTTTATGTTCAGTTACGCTTGATTTGTTATTCTAACATTGTCATATACACTCGAGAGAGTATCTTCATTTGCATCAAATAAAACATGTACTTCAACTCCCAATTTCGGATATGTTTCATTATTTATTGCTTGCTTCTTCTAACAGCTTCTGTTCGATCGATTATATTTGTTAATCTTTGGAATTCGTGTGTCGATGTCGCTGTTGAAAAAAACACCTTTCCGATGTCATTAGTTCAATCAGCGGATTATTATCAAGTATGTCCAGCACGTGACGAACACTGGCGTCGATTCGGTTCGTCTGTATTTCGTATGCACATCTTGCGAACGACGGAGCCGAAGATTGATAAATATATTCACATCCAACACAACGGCTATGCTCATATTCATAACGAAACGCGCTTAACAGTAGCGAAATGGTATGGCGCTGATCATGAAGAACTTTAGGAAATGTGTAACTTTCGTTTTTTTTTCTATATATATATATCGGATGAAAATCATCAGCATAGATGTATTTTTTTCTTAAAATAACAACAATAACATCAACAACAAGAGTAAAAAGCGGCTGCAAACAAGAAAAAAAGAAAACAGAATATAAATAAACCAGCACCACATTAGTTGAAAAAAAAATGAAACAGCACCAATAAAAAAAACAAAGATTTTTCTTTTTTTTTTCTCCTGATAATAAAGGAATATAATCTAGCAATAAATATGACGAAAACAAAACAGATTGCAAGTTCATTGCCTAAAATTAAGATTACTGATTGGTATCAGAAGACGCTACTGATGTTGAAGTCTAAAAACGAAAAAAAGGAAGAACGTGAGCATATTTTCAATTGAAAACGATCGTCTTCGGGGTATGTCAAGCAAGCATGCAGTGGGTGTATCTACGATTTTCTCAAACATGCGTATGTTTTTTTTTGCTCGAGAGTATAGTCTACCTCTCCTTGGCCACTAGGATGTATGTCATTCAAATGTTTATCGAGTTGTTGAGTGATTGAATCTTGATTTTCAAGTGCTTCTTTACTTGAGCGAATCAATTCATTCAACTGTTCAGCACGAATGTCAATCACAATCGGTGATAATGATGGTGATGGTTGTTTAACAAGTTCAAATGATTCGTCCTAGATAATATTAGTAGTCAATAGAGCTAGATTGATACGTAAATAAAGAAGCTAAGCAAAAGAAGAGTTCGTCATCCTATCCCTCGACGTGCAACAACTATGAATCAGAAAGAAAAGATAACGTCCTTACAGCAATCACTGCTGGACTGTTAGTAGCAAGCAGAAGTTTTTCGTCAAGCTGGTGTTTTAATGCACAAACTTCATTCGTTGATGCATCGTGCATCGATTGTAGCTGTTGAATTTCATTGCGAAGACGTTGGATTTCACCAGTTAAATGTTCATTCTCATTACGAACTGTTTCGACGACTGATTCTTTCTGAAAGGTAAAGACAAAGTTCAGATATATGAAAACTTCCATGCAAAATCCGATTTACATCTTTCAATTCAGAGAGTAGTGATTCTTCTTTATTTTGTACAGTTTTTTCAATCTCTTTCAATTGATTTTCCTAAAAAATAGAGGAGAACTTTGCAAGATAATTGAACGATTAGTTGACTCACAATGTCATTCATGTTTCTTTGAAGTTGATCATTTTCGCGTTTCAATCCTGCACATTCCTCTTGCATATTGTGCTACAGGAGATCCATAGAAAATCATATCAAAGAAAAATCGAAACTCCTCACCTTGTTGGTTTCTACCAATTGTCGATAGGTGGAAAACCAATGATCTGAATCCTAAGATCAAAAAGCCATTAGTACGTACAGTATGTGGAATGAGGAACATCATTACCTGATTGTCTTGTGGTAGTTGAATTCGAAGATCTTCAGTGAGGAGATCAGTAAGCATTTTGCGGAGTTTTTCACGCTCTTGATGAAGATTTTCTTCGGATTTAGCAACAGTAGATTTCAGTTGCTCAACTTCATTGCGCAGAGCATTACTTTCTTGATTGTGAGATCTTGAATGAAAAGAAAAGATTATATCAATTGTAAATGAAATGTATCCTTACTCATTCGTTTGTTGTTGGAGGTTAATTTCTTTCTAGAAGGAAAATCACATTGATTTTCAAGAAGAAGATCCTCAGAAATTTACTTTTAATTCCTCAATTTCTTTCGTTAATGTTTGTATGGTGTTTTCGAATTCGCGTTCTTGTTCCTGTTTCGATTCGATTGTTTGTTTCAATTGTTGAATTTCCTTTTCGAATTGTTCACGTTCTTCAGTGCTGACTGTGAATGTTTGAACGTGTGTCGGCGACGATGGTTCAACGTGAACAATATCTTCGCGGCGTAGTTGTTCATTCTCACTTTCGAGCTGCGTAATGCGACTTTTAAGTTCGTCGACTTCCTGATCATTTGATTGACGATGGAATTTTTCTTCGACTGATTTCAATTCTTTTTCACTTTCTTGGAGTAATCTTGTCAGTTGCTCATTGTAACTACAACAATTCCATGAAAAATCGACATGAAATTTGATCGGAATATTCTTACCGAAGTAGATCTTCTTTTTCCTTCTGTGCTTCCTTAGCTAATAAATCATTACTGTGAGCTTTCTTTTCCCAATTAGCATTATCCATCGATAGTTTCTTCACTTGTTCACTTAACAATTGGAATTTGAGATTGTTTGAATCTCCAGTGTTTGTCGTTGTCAATTGTTGTTGTAATTGAGCGTTTTCTTCAGTTAAACGTTTCACTTGCATTTCGAGTGTTTGAAGTTTTTGTTGCTGAGGTTGAGTAGCACCCTGCGAAGGAGTTGATTTATGGGAAACGGAATCTAATTGAGCATGAAGAATTTGATTTTCACGTTCTTTATCAGTTTTTTCTTTTAAGAGATCATGATTGCGGCGTTTTTCGGCATTGAGCTCGTCAGTTAGCTCTTTGACACGTTTCATGGAGTTTGTTTTCATATCTTTAGAAATCGGAAATGGTTACATGAAAGCTTCGCTGACAAATGCACATACCATCAGCATAGGCTTTGGCTGATTCATCCATCACCTGCCCAATGTGGCTTTTAGGATCGATTTTTTGGCCAAGTTGTAACTGAAAATGAACAGATAAAAATCACGTCGAGACCTGTTTAATGATTCGTCTTACTTTACTCCAATCTTGTTTGACGAGTAGTTGCTTATTAGCAATCTTTTGCATGATTATATCTAATTCATCAGTTGATAATGGGTATGCGTCGAGTGCGCACATTAATTCAGTAACAGCAAGTTGAGAAGATGGAAGAGCTAATAGCAAAAGTTCATCGAATATAGAGCCAGATGACATACAAAACAAAACCCTACCTTTAATAAGATCAGCAACTTTAGCTGTTGGTGGTGTTGCTTTTGTTTGTTGTTGTTGTTGTTTAGGGGGTAGTGAGGTCGTTGCTGTCGGAGTATTAACTTGAACTATTGTTGGCTTTTGTGTAGGCTGTTGGCGTTGAACTGAAGCTGGAGATGATTGCTGAACAGGAACAACAGTTGGTGTTGCAGGATTAGCATGCTGCAGATAAGCAAAGAATATATCAATTAGTTTGACTAAGTTTAACTTACAGGTTTGTTTTGTTGCTGTTGCAATGGTGCTGCTGTCGATTTATGTCGATTACCACCAACCACTGTAAACGGTTCATGATCTTCGATGACTTCGGCCGACTTTTTAGTTGTTGTTGTTGCCATTGTTGGTTTATTGTTGGTGGTTGTTGACTGTGGCTGTTTTTGACCTTTCGTTTGTTGTTTATTTGTTTCGACTTCATTTTTAGTCGTTGTTGATTTTGGATGAGTTACCGGTGGTGCTCGTGCTGTTGCGCTTTTAACATTTGCTTCGACTTGAGTTAATGGTGTCTTATTTTTATTGCGTTTACGAGCTTTTGACGAATTTTCAGCAGTTTGTGATTGTTGTAGATTTACTAATTCTTGTTCGCTTTCTTCCTGTTCATCATCGGTTTCTTCACTAGCTTGTACTGTTGTTCCTTTCGCTTTCGTTCGTACTTGTTCTTCGTCTTTGGCATCACGTTTGGGTTTCTTTTGATCTTTGCGTTTCTTCTTTCCTTGATCGACAAGTGTTTTTTCCTTTTTCTTTTTCTCACTTGTTACATCCGAATGTTGATTACTATCGTCGTTCGCCAACGGGTCGGACATATTTATTTTCCATGCCAAAAAGCCAAAGAAACCTACTAATGTTGCAATGATAACCAATGCAATAACGATAGTTAGCCAATCAATCATATTGTCTTCTCTTGTTGAGTTTGCTTGTTTGAATTCCAAATACACACTCTCACACACGCACAACACACTTAGATAAACGATCTGAAAACAAAGCAGAAACAGCGTACACGAAGGCAACGACAACAGCTGGAAGTTTTATTTCGACTTATTCGGACACGTTCTAGAACGAAAATGAAGAAGAACCAAGGCAGAGAAAAGAAACGTATTAGCTCCCTATCCTATATAAACAAGAAAAGAGGATATCTTCGACCGATGTAGCACGTGTATGCATTTTAGACGAGAATTTCTGCAAGGAATCTATTTGTTATTATTTACAGAGATCTTATCTTATCGATCGTTTGCATTGTGAAACGATAAGAAATGAGAATGAAGGTACGACGACATATCAATGGCGAATATCAGCCAATTGGATGATAACATCACTGATCTCTCGTTCTCGTCTTCTTCAATAGGAAGAACACACGAAGACATCTGCACGAAATCACAGCAAATCATCTTTCTCTTTTCAAATTTTATCACTGATGGCTGTTCATTGCCTTATTCACCACGCTGATATACAAGCAATTAAAAGCTCATAGGCATAGCAAATATAGATCAATCAATGAAAAGTTTGGTATAATGTTTCCAATGGAGCAGTTAGTGCAAAGCTAGTGCATAAATCTTCAGATGATTGATAAGACCAGTTTAAATTTATCTTATATCATACGTCAATTCTATTGTATTCTGTTCGGATCTTATAATGTGGTTGAAAACTAGACTGAATGATACCTGCTCGAAAACCTTGATGCGTCATTTTTTGTTAATGGACAAATATCTGTGACGTTTTGATTGACGTCAAACTACAGTAAGCTTTGTGTCATGGATGGATGCCTTACTAATTTTGCTCTTAAAGTAGAAATATTTTCGTGGGATCAAACGGGTCTTTCGTCCTATAAATACTCACATTTTCGAAAGCAGTGCATATTCATTTGCTTACAACTTCTACTTATCTTCTACACTTCAAACATGTATAACGCATACGGTGCAAATCGAGCAGCGCAACGTGAACTGGCATCCGACATGTGGATTCAAAGACACATTCCCGGTGGATTAAACAGTAAGTTTCTCTTTTTGAAATGAATCTTTTATAGTGTTGATCTAATGGCATGTTCTCATCTAGGCCCATTAGGACGCCAACTGGATAACTACCTCGGTGGAAATCCAAATCCAACATGGGGCCAAATGACGGGTGGTTATTCAGCCTATCAAGGCTATGGCAACGGATATGGCTATCGTCGGTGGTAGTTTGAATCAATCATGATTATCATTGATTTCATGTAAAATATGAAAGCATTTGTCATAATTTAAATAAAATCTCGAAAACATCCATTTTGTAATTGTTAACGATGACGATGTGAAGTTGCAAATTTGCGAGAGATGCGATAAACAAACTCTGATTGTTGTCTGTGAATAAAAAGTACGAGTAGATCAAAAACTATCGTCAGAAACAAACAGAAGAGTTTGAAGTATTGACTCAAGGAAAGAAAGATATGTTTTATATAAATGCTTTTTGAATATATAACAAACACATCAGTCCATCTTCTTTTTCTCTTGAGTCTATTACCATAAATTTAGAGTCTAATGCGCGCGAAACCATCTAATATAGACTCACAGTATGAATCGGACGACGACCAAAATTCATTGAAACATAATGAATCTTCGCCTGATCCACACTATCATCGTACTGTTGTTAACCCATATGAAAACTCTGTTGGCAGAATTAATTCAGTAGATGACAGAGAAAGAGAAACCGAACCTTTATTGGATATAAACAAAGTAGAACCAGTTTCGACAAGTTACCTACCATGCACAAAAATATCTTCGCGTTATGTTCTCGCAATTTGGGCTTTCTTTGGTTTCTTCGCTTTGTATGCAATGCGCGTGAATTTATCTGTTGCCATCGTTGCCATGGTAAAAAGGCTCTCCAGATTCGAAATACCATAGGTAATCTGTACTTATTGTTGTTGTAGGTAGCTCCACAGAGCACCTTGAATCGATCAGTTCAAGCATGTCCGGTTACGAAAGTAAATTCCACAAAACCTCCACCCGTAAGCTTTACATTATTCATTGGTTGTAGAAACTGTATTTCTTCAAAATAGGAATATGAATTTGATTGGGAGCCATCAAAACAAGGACTAATTCTCGGCGCTTTTTTCTATGGCTATATTACTACACAAATGTAAGTTACCATCTAGCTGGAACTTCCCTTCGAATACGATGTTTCTTTCAATATGATTTGTAGAATAGGAGGTAATACAAGTGTGTACGGATGTAGTCTGCTCATATGTGGAAGTCGTTTTCTTCTCAGGTAATTTGGCTGAGAAGTTTGGCGCTAAATGGATTTTTGGCGGCAGTATTTTGGTTTCGAGTATTCTAACGCTTTTAACACCACTAGCAGCCCGTGTTGACTATCGTCTACTGGTCGCAATTAGAGTCATCATCGGTATGGCCTCTGGTCCAGCCTTTCCATCAGCAGCAGCACTCTGGGGGCAATGGGTAAAACTAAGTTTTATCATGATAACTCTTATCTTTTAAATATAAAAGATCCCGGCATCTGAACGTAGTACAGTTCCGCCAGCAGCACAAACTGGAACCAATATCGGTATCATATGTACCACACCGTTAGTCAGTGTCATGGTCGACGGCGGCTTTCTCGGTGGATGGCCGTCGGCATTTTATGTTTTCGGTATGAAAAAAACGCTTTATATGATTTTCAGACAAGTAACTCTGTTCGATAATTAGGTGCGCTTTCTGTTTTATGGTTTATTGGTTGGTGCTTTTTTGGCTTTAATTCTCCGAATGTTCATCCAAGAATTTCGAAGAAAGAACTCATCTATCTTAATAAAGAGATTGTATCACATCCGACTAAAGTATGAAAATCATAACGCCAGATTGAATCTCATTCTGCTTATATTCGAAGCGTCGTCGTACACCGTGGAAAGCAATCGCGCGTTGCGCACCCCTCTATGGTGTTGCAATCAATCATGTGTGTTTTAATTTCATCTACTATACTCTGTTGACGTCATTACCAACTTATTTTTCTACTATACTTAATTTCAATTTACATCAGGTTTCACTCATTTCGAAAAGTTCTTGCTGATCAGTTGAATTTTTAGAGTGGTTTTACTTTTGCTTTACCATACTGTGCGCAATTTCTTACGATTATTGTTATTGGCCAACTCGTTGATCGTATTCGAGCACGAAAGATTCTCTCGATCACAGTGCTTCGAAAAGCACAAGCTATTATCGGTAAAACCATTCAAGTTCAAAAACGAAAGCTATAGTTCAAGATTTTGCTATTCAGGTACACTCGGTACATGTTCATTTCTCATCGCAATCGGTTACATGGGATGCGATCATATTGGCGCTGTTATTTGTTGTATTCTTGCGGTTGGCTTTCTCGGCTTTAATACATGTGGACCGATCATTGCTCATTTAGATATCGCATCAAATTATGCTGGTAAGATTTGACGTACATTAATAGCTCTCATTGTTTGGCTTTAGGAACATTGGTCGGAATCACAAATATGCTAGCCACTATACCTGGTTTTGTCGGTCCATATGTAGTTGGTGCTATTACGAACGATAATGTATGATCTCCTTTCTTGTTTTTTCATTCATGATGAAACAACACATCTGTTTGTTTGTTCGTTTGTAGCAAACAATTGCTGCTTGGCGAATGATATTCAGCATTTCTGCTGGTATTGGTGCTTTTGGTTGTATAGCCTTTTGTATTTTATTCAATGGCGAAGAACAAAAATGGAATCGTATTGATTATGAAGAAGAATCGGTTGATACCTAAGCAGAATTTGGACTCGAATCTTTCTATATTTGTGATTTTTCTGATAAGGTTTAACAGCAGAACACAGTGGTTATAAAATTATTTCATACCAGAGTTGTATTCTATTGCATAAATCTATAAAACTTCAATACTCAAATAGAGAGAGAACTTATTTTGTCAACACGGATAAACAGATAATTATTTGACTATTTATCATGTAATGTCACCGCTCAGTGACGCATTCAATGCAAGAATTTCGCGTCCTAAAATCACAAACGAATTCTGTACCGAACATTAGCTTCGTTCTTTATATAACTTATTGACAAACATAATCAAAGCTTATCTAAACTATCGATGTGCCGTTTTATGCATCTCTAGGGGAAAAGCATGAGTATATCACATAACATCAGTTATATTCTCCAATAAAAACAGTGATAACAAGAACAAAAAAAAACGAATGGATTTCTCGTGTTTATACTGAATACACTTCGGTAATGTTTACAATTAGTTGTTTTCATCACGTTTCGTGTCCTTTTACGTTTTGGCACTATTTATTCTTTCGGAGATATATTGTAGAGAGTATCTTTACCGATGACAAGTTTCCCGAGTACAAAAAAGTTATCTTATTATCTTTCGAAAATAGAGATAAGTCGATGGAGAATCAAAACGATACTAATTTTCGCCTGTTAGAGGATTACTTATTTTAAAACACTCCGCTTTCATTCTGGTATTTTTTTGTTACTATTTACAGATATGATTGATGAGTACAGAAGAGATAGAGAGGAGAAATATAGACGATGTGCTAAGCAGCATTCGATCTATTGTGAACGAGAAAACAGTGAAATGGAAAGTGATTTGACCAAACGTCGACCGTCGTTAGTTCCCGATTGCTTGCCTGGATTACCTGTTGGATGGTCACCAACTATACCAATAGTAGAAGAAAACGACAACGACGATGAGAACAATTCGAGATGTTCCTCATCAAGTGCACTCTCTTACTTACCAGCCATAGCAGATTATGAAATAAATCCATATATGGCTATTAAAAAGTTTCAATTGAATAATCATGCGCCGTCGTCCATGGCGCATACGTATGGTATCTGCGTTTTGAATACTGATGCAGAAGAAATTCTTGTTTGCGATCATTATAATAATCGTCTATTGATGTTCGATTCGATGACTGATGGGCATTTATTGGAAGTATATCGTGGTGATCTCGTCTCACCCGAATGCGTAGCAACACGACCAAATCATCCTCAACAGGTCTACATCACGAAAGCACATTCGCTGTCTCTATATGATCTGGAGAAAAAGCAGTTTATACAGAAACTGGGCATTGAAGAAAGTGGCCATGCAAATAATCGATTTAATCTACCCGGTGGTATCGTTGTCGATCCAGAAAATGGGTAAGTTGATGTGAACAAACATACTTTCAAAGAAAATCTTCCTTTCTTCATTGATAACATCATAGAGAGGTTTACATGTGTGATACATGGAATCATCGAGTCTGCGTTTTCTCACCCGATTTTCGTTACGTTAACCGTCGATGGTACTTAACACGATGGGAACAACCACAGTATAAAGTAAAACCAAACTCTCTTGCCATTAATGCCAACAATCAATGCGTAGTTACATGCGATGATGCTCCAACGTACCGCGGCGCTGTTTATCTGTTTGATAAGATGGGTTATATACAAAAAATCTATGACCAACAATCACGCAAACAGCATCGAAATGTCGAAGCCAGGTTAAATGTGCCACATGGAATTCTATTAGATGATGCAGGAAATTGGTTGACAGCGTGTTATTCCGATTCCGAATCAACTTGGGTCGAAAATCGAGTAGAATCCGATGAGCAGGAAAGAATCAATTATAGATATCATAAAAAACTAGCAGGACCAAGCGCTTTAGCAATGAAACGTGATCAGACATTGATTGTTGGTGATCGAGATGATAGTGCAGTTTATTTTTTTAAACCAATTGCCCAACAAAATTGACTAAATTTATTTTTATTGTAAAGACAAAAGTGCTTTGTATTCTGATTGAATAAATATGTTTCTATGCCAGCATCAAGCACTATCTTCTCGCAATGATTGTATCACAACTCCCTAAAGTCAATCAAATTGCGCGACAATAGCTAAATTTGATAGAAAAAAAACGAAATAAACAATCACAAACTCGTGCACTGTAATATTGCATTTCTTTCTAGCGAACTTTGAAATCAGCTTCTCGTTTTTATATTCGTTGCTCATTCTCACCTTGAAACATTTTATGTCTGCCTCACCACAAGTCTTAACTGAGACAAAACCGCGAATATCAAACGAAAATTGATACACAACGACGTATTTCTCTTTGAAATGCATGAGTGCTCACCAGGATAGCAGATTTCTGTGTAAATATACCTTTCCCTAAAATCTTTTCTACTTAGAAATCCTCCTAAAAACTTATTCATTTTTCGCAGTACAAGTGCATTGACATTCATAACATGATAGTCATATTTGTCAACTAAGTCACTCATCTGTTCTGTTGATAACATGTCATTTTATCTGATGATGTATGGTGCGATCATCTTTCGAAATATACTACTATTGTATTCATGGCGTGATTCTCTCTCGAGTACACGAATCAACATTGTGTCTTTATATATATATTCGTCAATGTTCTCAGAACTTTCTAGCCTTCATATACATCTCTTTCTTTTCTTTCGCGCTTTCAAAACTTTATCTGTGTATAAAACCATCCCTTGTAAAATATTCTACTTGGCAGTAATAATCGCATTGAACAGGTAAGCTGATAGAAATGCACTAATCGATATTCTAATTATATGAAAGAGCTGGCCATGAAGATTAGAAAAAGACAAGACTTGATGATACACGACTCCTTTACGCTTCGAACATATAACCTACAATTTTACGAGACTACTGATCAGATTTCTATTTTTATTTCTTTTTCGTCATTATAGACAACAAATAATAGTTCGGATCACAATCTTGCAAATATGAACTACAAAGATCAATCCGTATTGAACTATCCAGTTACCAAACACAACTACAGTATCTCTCGTATATTTCGTTCAATATTTCCTTTTATCGGTGAGTTACTACTGCACAACACACGTGCCCTTCAAACAGTTTCTCTATGATTTTTTTCGACATGATGGGAATGCTTCCATCTGGTCGTATATTTCTTCGTGCATAGATAGTAGCGCCATGATTGCTGTTTTAGTGACGAGACCCAAGGCAACTATTTAGCGTACATTCTTACGATTGGTAGAGAAAATAAGCATTCAGTGTGATTCATAAATATTGTTTTTCATCGTTATTATTACTTGTCGTCAGAAAAAAAAAAACTTTGAACTGCTTAGAAACGCTGTCTATAAGAAACAGAACTGAATCATCGTGACGTCAGAACTTTAGGACATTTTGATCAGGTTTTTGAATTTCTAGATCGTAATTGATGGCGTCATAAGAACTAAGAAAGTAAAATATTCCACAAAATAGTCTTAACCTCCTTTATTCGAACGAAGGCGATGATTGCATTCGAGAAATGATTTTTGCGATTAAATACAGGCAATGACATTTAATTTGACGCCTGACTGATTTAGCGTGGTCGAAGCCCTCAAGATAATACATAAATATGCATATACATAGTGATCGCCCCACTTACATCCCCCCTCTTTATATATTGTCGAATGATATTTTCATTCATTTGAGACAAATAAGCGCACAGTAAATAGGTACATTATCTTCTATTATTTTTTCTCCCTATTTTGCAGACTACGATCCAATGACAACGACAACAGTTCGATTTTATGATTCAACATTTTATACAATTGCATTAACATCCGTCGCATATTTGATATTTCAAACCTATTCAATACGTCCATATGCCAATCGTCTAATCTTGTTCCTTTCTTTCCTATGTACTTGTCTTAGTTGTGAAACGTTTTTCCATATTTTTCAACCGAATTCATTAATTCAGTTCGCCAATCTAAATATTACAAATTATTTTTCGCCAACTGTCATTCATTTAACTTTATTACTATCAATATCATCATTTCTCTGGAATGCAACGCAGTGTGCTGCATTAGCAACAATCCTACTTCCATCAAACTCAAACGATAATCAACAACCACCCAATTTCGTCCTACGTCGATGGCTTCGTCATGTTTGTGTCGATCATTTGTTTGCGCTTCTACTTGTCCGCTTAGGACGCTTAACTGATGTTGCAACCGTGACAGCATTGAGTAATATGGCAAGTATTTGTGTCATTGCTAGTTGGTGTTCACAAATAGCCGTTTTTCCATGTATGCTGTGTTTTCTTCATTCATTATTTATTGATCAAGGAACCATAACTGATAAGAATGTGACACCGACAACCTTGACCAATGCTGATGAGTTCACATCGGTCTTGCATCGCTTGAAAATCATCAAAATTATGGGTTTAGCATTATTCGGTTTGAAAATTTCAGCGTTAACATTATGTGAAGCTTTAGCTTTTGGATTGACGACAACTATTTGTTTATCTTGTCTTATTGTTGCACCACCCGGACGAGAAATGTCAAAATATACCAGAATATTCGATATATTTATTGGTAAAATGCCCGGTGAAGAGAAAAATGAAGCGATTGCGCTTGATTGCAATAAGCAGCAGCAACAACAACAAACTATTACAAGAAGATCAATAGGATCAAGAGTTGATGGTAAGGAAGCAAAACTTTTGATACATTTCTCCATAACTTGATGTCATCTAGATACTCATACTCATCCGGTAATCGACCATCGACAATTATCCAATGGACATCTTACTCATTCAACATCATCGCCAGATGTGGTTAAACTAGTCCCTACGACGGATGAAGCCAAACCTGTACCAAAAATAGTGATCGACTATTCAATATTGACCGACGAAGAAGTTCTGGAGTTAGTCAAATCAAAGAAACTCTTAGCACATAATCTCGAAAAGCATTTACCATACTTACGAGCAGTTCATATTCGACGACTTCTTCTGAAAGAACAAATGATTTCCATTAAAAACACATTACCATCATTGACTACCTTACCGTATGAACATTATGATTATTCGCTGGTCATCAACCAATGCTGTGAGAACGTTATCGGATATGTTCAAATACCGGTAGGATATGCTGGTCCTATACGTGTCGATGGCAAAAACTACTATATACCTCTAGCAACTACAGAAGGTACGACTAGTTTTTGCACTGAATAGAGAAAAACTTACTTTTGTTTGGATAGGAGCACTTGTTGCTAGTACCAATCGTGGTTGTAAAGCACTATCAATGTCGAATCATGGGGTGGACACCGTTGTTTTCAATGATGGTATGACGCGCGGTCCTGTTCTGAAGTTCAGCACGATACGACAAGCACACGAAGCATATGAATGGCTAGAAACAAATTTCGATGAAATTAAACAATGTTTTGACCGTACAAGTTCATATGCACGTTTAACTAACATCAAACGAAATCTTGCCGCACATTACTTATTCATTCGATTCGTGGCTACGACTGGTGATGCGATGGGTATGAATATGTTATCAAAGGGTGTGGACGCAGTACTAACGTTAATCAAGACAGCATGGGCAGAAACAGTAGATATTATTAGCATTAGTGGCAATTATTGTATAGGTAAATGAAAGATAATCTATATAAAAAATTTCATTAAAAAAACAATCAAATAATTGTAGATAAGAAACCATCAGCGTTGAACTGGATTGACGGACGGGGCAAATCGGTTGTAGCAGAAGCTGTGATATCACATGAAATACTCGAAAAAGTTCTCAAAACTAGTGCCAGTCGATTAGTTGAATTAAATCAATCGAAGAACTTACTCGGATCAATCATGGCCGGTTCAATTGGTGGATTCAATGCACATGCTGCTAATCTTGTAGCTGTAAGTTAAATATCCTTTGCTCGAAACGATAAGTCTCCTATGATCTATTCATTTAGGCCATGTTTATTGCTTGTGGTCAAGATCCCGCACAAGTTGTGTCTAGTAGTAGTTGTACGTAGTCAGCATTACTCTCAGCTAATAAAATCATTCCATAATTTTCGTCTAGGTTTGACATGGCTCGAAACCACCGGCCCTGAAAAACAGGATCTATACATATCATGTACAATGTATTCCCTCGAAGTAGGAACCATTGGTGGGGGAACGAAGTTAGCTGCACAAAAAGCTTGTCTGGAAATGCTCGGTATTGATGGTTCGAATGTACAAATGCCTGGTGAGAACTCTTGTCAATTGGCTCGTCTCATTTGTTCAACAGTGCTAGCTGGTGAACTTTCCTTGATGAGCGCATTAGCAACGAATGATCTGGTTCATTCACATTTACGACTCAATCGAAGTGCAACTGCTCTCAATCAAATCAAATCATAAATATTTCGATGGCCGTAAATATAGACAATAGAAAATTTTGATACCCGCGTGTTTTTTCTTTTTTTGTTTTGCATTGTGTATTATTTTCAAAAAGAAAAAGAAGGGTTTATCGATATTTATTCAGAAGAAGAAATTACCGAAAGAAAATATTTTTGTTATGAACAGACATGACGTAGCTGATGTAAACATGTCACATTCTCTTTATTGTTGTCGATCGCTGGAAACGACCAATACGGCTGTCTTGCAAAACAGAAAAAGAATATCGATGCAGAAAATAGATAAATTTCCAGGGGTTGTTTTCTTTTGATGTTACTGAAAGTAATAATACAATCTGTCTTTTTTTTATCGGGATATTCATCGATGAAAAGCGATCATTCATTGTCCAATCTTTTCGTGTTTTCAATGATGAATCTTTATGGATATAAAAATCGGTATTTCAATTCCCCTTTCAACTTTTCTTGATACTATCCTTGAGCATTGTTATTCTTCCTCCTTTTGTGTATTATTCTCTCGTACTCTTTATCCATTCGAGACTGATTCTAACAATCTATTCTTCTTCCTTTCCTTTCTTTCTCTACTTAGCTATGCTAAATGTTATTCTAGTGTCGAACTGCAGCACGGCGTCTTTCCCAAAATGAAGAGCAATCAATACACATCTTCATATTGTTCTCCTTGTCTAGATATACATTCTTAAAGATGCATATTCCGCGTATATACACATTTATAACAAAGAGGCGGGAAGCGGTTATCTCTATCTGTATTTTTTTCCTCTTCCGGTCGCCCGTTGTTATAGCGATATGCATTACCCGATTTGGTATACGTTGATGTACATCTTCTCTGGAAAAGTAGAAGCAGAAAAGAAAGAAAATATCCTATTTTGGTACATCTGGATATAGTCTAGAATAGATAGTAGCCGCCGTTCTTTTTGCGGGCAATCTCAGTGGAGGAGAGACATACATATCTTTCGAGCATCTCAATCGTTATTTGAAACAAGACTAGACAATGTGTGACGAAGACGTTGCAGCTATTGTTATTGACAATGGATCGGGTATGTGCAAAGCTGGTTTTGCCGGTGATGATGCTCCTCGATCGGTCTTTCCATCAGTCGTTGGTCGACCACGTCATCAAGCTGTCATGGTTGGTATGGGTCAAAAAGATTCTTATGTTGGTGATGAAGCTCAATCCAAACGTGGTATCTTAACACTCAAATACCCCATTGAACACGGTATTATTACCAACTGGGATGATATCGAAAAAATTTGGCATCACACTTTCTACAACGAACTTCGTGTTGCTCCAGAAGAACATCCCGTTCTTCTTACTGAAGCACCACTTAACCCAAAGGCTAACCGTGAAAAAATGACTCAAATCATGTTTGAAACATTCAATTCACCAGGTAAACGATGCCCTTAGAAACATTTTGTCCTATCTAATTGATGTTTCTCTTTTTTCTTTAGCTATGTATGTCGCTATCCAAGCTGTACTTTCACTCTATGCTAGCGGTCGTACAACTGGTATTGTTCTTGATTCAGGCGATGGTGTCACCCATGACGTACCCATCTATGAAGGTTATGCTCTACCCCATGCTATCCTTCGTCTTGATTTAGCTGGTCGGGATTTAACTGACTACTTGATGAAAATTCTCACCGAACGTGGTTACTCATTTGTCACCACCGCTGAACGTGAAATTGTCCGCGATATCAAAGAGAAATTGTGCTATGTTGCCTTAGACTTCGAACAAGAAATGGCAACAGCTGCATCAACATCATCACTTGAAAAAAGTTATGAATTACCTGATGGTCAAGTCATCACCATTGGTAACGAACGTTTCCGTTGCCCAGAATCACTCTTTCAACCATCATTCTTGGTAAATTGATTCGAAGCAAAAATTCCCGAAAAGAATAACAATTCTTTTTACCTAGGGTATGGAAGTTGCTGGTATTCATGAAACAACATTCAACTCAATCATGAAATGCGATATTGATATCCGTAAAGATTTATATGCTAACACTGTCTTATCAGGAGGTATGCAATAGTATTTCTGGTGAATTTTGACATCGATGAAATGTTGTTATCTAGGTACTTCAATGTATCCTGGTATTGCTGATCGTATGCAAAAAGAAATTACAGCTTTAGCACCATCAACAATGAAAATCAAGATCATTGCTCCACCTGAACGTAAATATTCAGTATGGATTGGTGGTTCAATCTTAGCTTCACTTTCAACCTTTCAACAAATGTGGATTTCAAAACAAGAATACGATGAAGCTGGTCCATCAATTGTTCATCGTAAATGTTTCTAAATCGATCGAAAGAAGATCATCAATTAGAATATTTCGTTTTTGTCTTCTTCTTTTTCTTCTACTTCTTTTCGAGCAAACAAAACAAAAAAGAAACCGTGGAAAATTGCACGTACACTCTACTTCCCCCCTTCATTTCGATGATGTGCCATCATTACCTTTCTCTTTTTATTCATTCAACTTTTTTCTATCCCTTTTACATTTTTGTGCAATGACAATACCATTCATATTCATCAGCCTGTTTTGGGATTAAAAACATGAAGAAAAAAAAACATAAATTCTTACATATTTATATTCTTCTTTCAACTGCAAATCTTTACTGTATAGCTATTAACGAAACTGCTTAGCTATTTATCGAGTTTATTACTATGCACCTAAGTTTAAATTAGGTTTTTTTCCAAGTTGCATTCTGTGAAAGCTTTTTTGTTGTATTTATAATTCGATGGTGGGTGTATTTGATCTATAAAACGCTTTGAAAGAAAGGACTTGAGAGTCGTTAAACAAAAGGTAAGCTCAGATATGTTTCATCTTGCGAAAATCACCGAATATTGCAATTTTTGTTGACTATTTTCGATCACGGACTGTGAGATGGAAATTGAGCTACATTTTCGAACCTGAATCTAAAAACTATTTTCTGCTAGAGATTTTTCACATTTATCTGATACAATACGTTATCTTAATATAGTTAGAATTTATTACTTTTAGTAATGGAAGTTAGTGCACCAAATACGGATTCATCGTTACATCTTTCAGCGAAAACTGAATTTCTGATTGATGGCAAATATCGTCTCGTTCGTAAGATCGGTTCAGGTTCATTTGCAGACATTTATCTTGGCATCAACATCACAAATGGTGAAGAAGTCGCAATCAAACTTGAATCAGTCAAAACAAGTCATCCTCAATTATCGTTTGAATCAAAATTATACAAAATTCTGCAAGGTGGAATCGGCATTCCACGTATTCGATACTATGCCCAAGAGAAAGATTACAATGTTCTTGTTATGGATCTACTTGGACCATCACTTGAAGATCTCTTTAATTTCTGTTCCCGAAGATTTACGATGAAAACTGTACTAATGCTTGCTGATCAAGTAAATGAAACTGATCTGAATTGTACTTTTCTTCAACCGAACACGTTTTCTCTCGTTTAGATGATTGGTCGAATTGAATTTGTGCATAACAAAAACTTTATACATCGAGAGTCAGTTTTTCTTCAATTGAAAACATTTCCTATGCATTCATATCACTGTTTAGTATTAAACCCGATAATTTCCTAATGGGTATTGGACGACACTGTAATAAGGTACAATTTGAACATATTCATCGGTTGTCTATTTTTCGTTTTCCGCTTTTTTTCCTAGGTGTTCTTGATTAATTTTGGTCTAGCAAAGAAATATCGTGACAATCGAACTCAACAACACATTCCCTATCGAGAAGATAAAAATTTAACTGGTGGAACGCGTTATGCATCTATCACTGCCCATCTCGGTATTGAACAAAGGTAAGTTGACTGAGACGGGGCGGAGAAAGGTCTATGATTGATATTTCTATGCTGATTTTAGTCGTCGTGATGATATGGAATCGTTAGGTTATGTTTTGATGTATTTTAATCGTGGTTCATTACCATGGCAAGGTCTTAAAGGAGCAACTAAAAAACAAGAATACGAAAAAATATCCGAGAAAAAAATGTCAACACCTGTCGAAATTCTCTGCAAAGTAAGACGAGCGGAAACGTCGTTTTCTTATCCACTCACATTCATCTGTTCGCTTTTAGGGATTTCCAGCCGAATTTGCTATGTATCTAAACTATTGTCGAGGTCTTCGTTTTGAAGAAGCACCCGATTACATGTATTTACGTCAATTGTTTCGCATTTTGTTTCGAACATTAAATCGACAATATGATTGTATGTTTGATTGGATGCAACTAAAACAGAAAATATCAGATGCGTCTCCAGCAAAACCAAACTCATCCAGCTCCATTTCACTTTCATCGAAAGGTAATGTTATTTTGAAAACTAACAAACATCTGTCTATTCAATTCATAGATACGTCTGATTCATCAAACACTAGTCCCTTTTATAATGCATGCCGTGAAAATGACATAAGTACAGTCGAAGAATATTTGAAGTCTATGTCTTTGGAAGACGTCGACCGACTAGAGCCGAATGGGTCTACTGCGTTGCATGTAGCTGCATACGAAGGACATGAGAAGATAGTCGAACTCCTATTAAAAAAAGGTGCGGCGTGTTCAATCAAAAACAAATATGATGCCACCCCGTTAGATCAGACTAAATCTAACAAGATAAAGCAGTTAATAAGACGTCGAATGAATCATACACGTTTTGTCAGTGATTCTGTGGAATGGATTCTTAAAGCAGATAATGCTGATTATCAAGCACATGAATATCTAAAACCGCTCGAATCGTATGGCAAGCATCCGCGCTTTTACGAGTACATTACTTATATAAAACAAAATTTTCTCGAAAAAGATTTACGAGATATAGATGATATCGATATGATAAAAGAATATTTCGATAAGGCAATCAATGAAAAGAATCCAATTTATCTACTGATTGCCTACACTGCTGAAACAAATTTCTACTCAATTCTGAATATTCATTTGGCAAAGATGCGTGTTGAGAATTTAACTGCCGAAGAAAATCTTAAGCTCGCCTATTATATTGGAATAATTGCTCGTCATCCAAACTTTGATACATTATCGTATACCGGTGTTACATATCGTGGTATGATGGTGACTGCTGATGATATAAAACAATACACAAAGGGTGCTCGAATTTTGACGAAAACATTTTCATCATCTTCAGTAGAACCAAATGTAGCATTGCGATTCATGACGAATGATTCAACAACGAGCAATCGATCAAGTACATTATGTATTTATGAAATACGTAATCCAAGAACTGCATTAGATATTCGAAACATATCGATGTTTCCGGATGAAGAAGAAGTCTTGATTTTACCTTACTCCGCATTCAAAATAAAAGAAATCAAAACAAATTACAACAGATCACCAAGATATGAAATCAATCTACAAGAATGCGATCCGTGGTAAAACGAACTACTGACACTGATTTTCTTCATATTTAATCACGACTTTTTTAAATTCACAAAGAAAAGAAAAGAAAAGAGATCATAAATTGCCTGATATGTCATAAACGAGGCAATGTCGTCGTATCAAACACTCAACTCACTGACTGATAAACCATTACCTTTTATGATTTCAATACACCTCGAAGTAAATTCTCATGCGATACTCAGTTACTGTGTAAGCATTTTTGAACTCTACGAAAACAACAAAGATCGGCATTAATAAGTGATCTCACTCATGATTGTTTGCCATTGGGAGAATTTCTTTGTTGTGCGGCATAGAATGACATTGTCTTTATGTCATTTCATACGACTAGAATTACTACAATGAGAATATCGACAGACAGTATGCACACTGTATAAAGCTTTCGTTCTCTTTCTTTTGTATACGTATATCCCTTTGTTGATGTATAGACATACTGAATGATTGTGTTCTCTACAATGAGTAGGCATCAAACATAGGCAAACAAAAAACGTAAAATATATTTTTCTTTCTTTTGCATTTCTTCTTCGATTCTCATCGCATCATTTTTAGTCTTCTTCTTCTTAATATAATCGTGCAAGAGAACGAATGAAAATATGCATCACAACTCATGGTTCTCCTTCCCCCTTCTGCTTACCTTTATCGAAAAGTGAGCGAACTTCTTGAAAGAAAAAATAATATTGCAACATCGACGAATATTTGTATTTATTTAACATGTTTTTCTCACATAGGTAGAAAAAAATGACCGATGTTTGAATATTTATTACGAATAATTACTTTGACATACGTACACTTTACGCCACATTATTCGTTCTAACAAACAGTGATCGACTTTCTTCTGTTCGAAATTCCGGTGTTCTTCTTCGTCACAAACATGGCTGGTTCATCTCGTCAAAAAATCTCACTTCTCTTCCACCGTACACGTTTAAAATCTCGTTATATCTTCTCAATACTCGTTGGACTTGCATTGGGCTTTGCCTTAAGTCTTGCCAGTGTGCCATTAATGAGCATATGTGATAGTTCATTATCAATACCATTTTCCTCCTCGTCAGATTTTTCTCTTCACAATGGCAGTTTCTCATTGCGTGACAAATTCGATCCGTTTCGAATCTTAAATCGGCAAGCACGATCAATTGCTGATATTACACTTGTCGATTACGGTAGTAAAGATTATGAACCACGAATTCATCCAATACAATCAGCAGCAATGAAACCAAATAATACCAATAGTAAAAGTGCACAAGCGGCAGCAGCGACAACAGCACGTCCGCCACCTGCCCCAAAAATCGTACGACCACGTTATATAGCCGACGAACTTGGTATTCGTGAAAAAGTTCTCGTTGCTGTTTTAACCGAGACAAATCATTTGAATACATTTGCTTTATTTCTTAATCAAACATTACAAGAGCATGTGAATCATCTGTTATTTTTCATTGATGACGTCGTACAAGATTTTCCGAAGGGTTTGCAAGTTGTCGCCATTCATGATAAACGAGTGTACCTGAAACCATTCTATGTATTAAAATATCTAGCTGAAAAGTTTATTAAAGCTTATGATTGGTTTCTGCTTGTACCAGATAATACTTTTATACGAGGCTTCAAGGTAAAAATCAATTTAAATTTCGATTGTACAACTTGGCAATGTCTTGTTTTAGTTACATGAATTTCTTAGTCATATTAGTATCAATCAAGATTTGTACATGGGACAAGCGTTTGATGATATTCACGCGGTGTATTGTTACTTTGGATCCGGTATCATTCTATCCGGAGTAAGTTGAAAGATGTTTGTTGTTCGAGTGAAAAATTTTCGATGATTGCTAATTGTAGACAGTGCTTCGAAAAATCTACGATGAACTTGATTGGTGTACGAAAAATGCTTACTCACAAGATCTAACTGATAATATCGGACGTTGTGTTTTAAAAACAGCTAAATTGCCCTGCACAAATACGGCTAGTGTATGATTTGTTTATGGTTCATTAAGAAAAAAAGGAAAGTCTCTGTCTGTTGATTTTATAGAATTATCAATTCAATGCATTTGTTGATTATCGTTTTGAGTTCGACACAGACATCGATAAATTAGCAAAAAGCGCTACATTCAATCAATCGTTAACTGTTCATCCCGTGCAAGATCTCGAAACAATGCTGAAACTTCAAAAGTATGTGTTTTCAATGTTTCACTCTTCTCTTCAATTCTAACGATGTTCTATAGGTATTTTAATGAAGTTGAAATCAATGAAATGACGCAAGAAATAACCAAATACGAGGAAACTATTGAAAGTTTATCTTGCTACGCCCCTGAGGGCTGCGGAAATATACCTTGGCCTCCAGGAGTGCCCGCTCCTTTCAAACCACCGACACGATTTGATGTTCTTCGATGGGATTATTTCAATGAAACACATATCTATCTCAAGACAGATAGTGAAGTAGTTGATCGACTAAAACGTATGAACTTGAAGGATATCGAGCGCTTTTTTCATCTTTTTTCTTTTAGAAATCGACTACGAAGATGTGCATGAAGTGATTGACCATTCTGTACAGCAACTACAGAAAAAATACGGAACTGAGTAAGTAAATCTAGAAGATCATTAGGCAGTTAATTTTATTGTTCTATTCTAGCTTAAAATTCAAACATTTACGCAACGGTTATCGTCAATTTGATCCAACACGTGGTACACATTACATTCTTGATTTGATTCTTATCGACAAAAGTGCAAATGAGATTGTTAAACGTGCAGAATTGATGAGACCGTTAGGTAAGTGAGAGAATCACAACTAAAATCAGGATATATGTATCCTATGTCCACAGGTCTCGTGGAAATCGTTCCCATGCCATTCGTTACGGAAACGACGAAACTCTTTTTAATATTACCAATTCATTCCGATGAACAATCTGTAGCTTTAAGATTCCTTAGTCATGCAAACAAAACATTGTTCGAACACGAGACTCCTGATAAGTTCGAATTACTTCTCACACATATCGTGTACACAAAACAAGAATATTCGCAAACACAAAAATGGTTCGAACCTCTTCGTTCGGAAATTAAGTTAATTCACCAAATACGACCAAAACTGACAATCACGTATCACACTCTACTTCTTCCGTCAACGACAATTCCACATTATTCGAAACCAATGTATTTATTAGAATTCTTTCAAGCAAAACTTCGCACAAATTCTTTAATATTTATTACGAATCCATATGTTGATATCGATTCCGATTTTGCCAGTCGCTGTCGATTGAACATTATCGAAAACACTCAATGTTTCTTTCCAATCGCCTTTTATCAATATCATCCACGTATTATTGCGCGTACGCATCATCTGACAGATAATTCTACAATTGAATTACACAAATTCCATGGTTGGTTTAATTCCTATGCATATGATCAAATTGGACTTTATATGAGTGATTATTTAAATTTGAAAAAACTCATCTCGTATCATAATATAACTGAGTCGAGCAGCAATCTTTACGATCTATTTATTCAATTAACCGATATGCATATTTTACGTGCACCGGATCAGTCGTTACGTGTTCATTATCGGCCGATTCAATGTGATCTCACAATACAATCGAGTTCAATTGAATACAATCGATGTTTAATGCAACGAGAAAAAGGCCTAGCGTCTCGTAGTCAATTGGCAATGATTGTTATTGACAATGAGCCAATTAAGACTAAAAAATAAGAATTCTTTCGCTTTTTTTTCTTTATGCTTTTCCTTTGACTTGTAAAATTAAATGAACGGTGAATACCAATATTTCAACGTGTTGAAAAGACGTCTCTATTGATACAATCAATATGGAGTCAAAGAATGGCTCTGACCAGAAACGCATATGTATATTTGCATTGATCCTTTTCATTTGATGATGAATTTTATTAGTACACTAACTATCCCATAACCAATCTCTAATTCTCACCTCACTAATAGTCCAGTACTTAAAAAGAGTATTCTCGCCAAAGCTGTTGGTACAGTAATTGATAACGTGAGATATTATATAGCTTAATTACAAATTTCACTCGTATTACTTATGTTTTATTTGAGTTTCCCTTGGATCAGTCGATAATAATATCCACTACGTGCAAGTAAATCTGCGTGAGTTCCATATTCGACAATCATTCCATTGTGCATTACATAAATAACATCACAGTTTTGTACTGTAGACAAACGATGGGCAATAGTAATTGATGTTCGATTTTCTTGTGCACGCTCCAATGCCTCCTGAACAATCTTTTCGCTCTCGCTATCCAACGCACTTGTTGCTAGTTAAATACAAGAAGATGATAACAGTAGATCAATTTCTATGCTTACCTTCGTCAAGTAGCAAAATCTTGGGATTTCGAAGCAGTGCACGTGCAATGGCTGCAAGATGCAAAGAAAGTTTCCTTAGTTGTGTTTTAATCGTATTTGAGAACTGACTTACCAATTCGCTGCTTTTGTCCACCGGATAATCGAAGGCCTTTAGCGCCACAACTTGTTTCATATCCCTAAGACAAAAAATACGAAACGTTGATAAATTCGAATACTAGGTAAGTTACATCCGGAAGTTGTTGAATGAAATCGTGGATATTCGCATTTTTGGCTGCTTCAATGATTTCCTCCAATGGAATATCTTGGCGACTGTTATCACCGTATGCAATGTTCTCACGAATAGATGTGTCGAAAAGGGCCGGTTCTTGTGAAACAATACTGACTACATGAAGGAGAATGAGAATGGGGGATTGTTAATAGAAGATGAGCGTATTTATTCTTACTTTGTGATCGATACCATTGTAAATCAAGACTTCGAATGTCTTTTGAATCAATAAACTATGAAATAGTAATTCATATCGAACCTATAGGAACATATTTTGTGTACATACGATTTGACCAAAATCTGGATCGTAGAACCGTTCGATCAACTGAATCATTGTTGATTTTCCAGAGCCTGAAGAACCTTTGAAGACCAAATCCAGCATTTGCAACGATAATGGTGTCAAATCTGATTATACATACCAACAAGTGCGACTTTTTGTCCTACGAAAAAAAGAATATTTCACAAAGAAACGGAAATATATACAATCACCTGATTTGATGGTAAAATTGAATTTTTTTAGAATAATTGAATCTCTGCGAGTTGGATATACAAAATAAACATCTTTAAAATCGACATGACCAGTACAGTTTGGCTGTTGGTCACTAGCATTATAATACAATTCAAACATGAGTGATGTACACTTACAATTTTATCACCATCCGTAGATTGATTGTTAATCGGAGGTTTTCGTTTTATTATATTGAAGATATTCCTAGCGGCTACGATAGCTTTACCGTAACTTGGAACCCTGTATCAAATTTTGTTTCCATCTCGAACAGAATATTTCACAAAACTTACGATACGAAATCATAAACAGCTACTTGGCTGAAATATACCACAGCATCCATAATCCTAGAGATAGAATTACGTATGTAGAAGAAGACTATTGGCCATTTGTCATGTTTGATCTTACACAACTGCATTCACATCGGTAATAATCTGCTTATCAAGAAGAGTGGTGCCCAAAGATAGAATGGCCGTTACACAGAAAGTATTCGTGGCGAACATTATAGAAATCAATAGGCTTATTATGTGTATCTGTTTTCTTGATAACCTGCAATAGAAAATATAAATGAGAAAACAAGTAATGCACAAATACCGATAAAGAACATTCAGTATTCGAGAATATTCATTGTAAAAATGTTCTTCTTTCGTCAATTGAACCACTGTCCGGATATTTTGTATGGTTTCCACCGTGATCTACCAATTATGATCAATATATAAATGTAAATTAACTAACTTGTGGTTCTACGAAAGGATTTGTTTTCAAACCTTTCCAGCGTCTTGTAGGAGTTTTTGTTGTTTATGGGCAAGCCGCTTTGTGAAGTATATCTGTGCACAAAGCCCACATATGTCTATGGGGAGAAAGGCACAGCTAAGCAATGCTAATTGCCATGAATAGATGAACCCAACGACGAAACAAGTGCAGTAAACAGCTAGATTTTGTAAAATAGAACCCAATACGACACCAGTCGTATCTTGTATCGTTGATACGTCTGTTGCCAGAATAGTACATAACGCCCCTGTGCTGTTTTTTGCGTTGTCGAAAAAACCGGCATCTTGGCAAAGAATAGCATAGAATGTTTTCAAGCGAAGGCGCCGAGTAATATTGCCGCCAGAATAAGCAAACGTACTACTCTGAAATACATAAAATAGTCAAGAGGTATCTTTAATTTCATTACAGACTAGAACTAATTGACATATCAAATAAATAAATGCGCAACCAACAGTTGTAAGGATATTTTTGTTGATTTTGTGGTGTTGTGTATCAATGTCGCATTCTTGAAAGGCCTAATGAGAACAGAACGCAACAACTATTATTGACATTGAACAGTAAGTCGTCTATAAACACTTACCGTCATGACATTCACCTGAAAAATACTAGGCAATACACAGATTGCGCCAGTAATCATCGACATAAGGCATCCAACACCTATCCATATCCGTTCTGGTTTGGCCATTTCGAGAATGTCTGATATTGGATTGCTTTGTTTTTCCTAAACGATTAGTGATTAATAGCATATAAAAATAGCTTAATGCCAACGATCACCTTTGTGCTTTTCATCTTGTTATCAACCTGAGCATCATCATAATTGACTATTGTGCTTTCTTTTCCGTACAGTTTTGTCAGCACTGATGGTGTCGTACTAATGACCGATGAACTTCTGTCCCTGGTCACATCTAAATGTGATTGATCTGAAAGAAATTGTTTTCTCATTTCTTGCTGTTCAAATGTCAATTCTTCTTCTTCCCCGGCTTGACGAATAAGTTGCTGTTGAACCAGTTCGAAATAAACACTCTTAGCTCGTATCAATGATTCATGGTTGCCTTCTTCAACTATTTCTCCGTTTTTCAATACAATGATATGATCAGCGTGACGTATTGTTGATAAACGATGTGCTATGACGATTGTTGTTCGACCTATGTGTATAGAAACAAATGGATTGATATTTCAGGCTCGTGCTAACAAATGAAAAAAAAAGCAACCTTGTGCAGCACGATCCAAGGCATCCTGAACAATGGCTTCACTTTCATTGTCAAGTGCACTCGTAGCTATGACGACAAACAGGAAACTATTATCATCAATTGTAAACAGATTTACCTTCATCCAGAAGTAAGATTTTAGGATTCCGAAGAAGTGCTCTAGCAATGGCTGAAATATTTGAAAGGAAAGACAATTCTCTCTGTTTAATATCACGACTATGACATTTCTACTAACCGATTCTTTGCTTTTGTCCACCTGACAACGCTAACCCACGTTCTCCAACTTGAGTTTCGTATTTCTATGAAAGAAAACAAACAGTAGAATGCAAATGAACTGGTATTTATACATCTGGTAAAGACATTATAAAATCGTGTGCATTTGCTATTTTAGCTGCTTGGTGGATTTCTTCATCGGTAGCTGAATCCGCTCCAAAGAAAATATTTTCTCGAATAGTTGTATGAAATAGAACAGGTTCTTGACTAACAACACCGATTTGTTGTCGTAACCATTTGAGGTCATATTCATTGAGCTCTATGCCATCAATAAGTATTTGACCTGAACTGATTTCGTAGAATCTTTGTAGAAGTTGCACACACGTTGATTTTCCTGATCCAGATGATCCTACGAAGGCAACAGTTTGCCCAGATCTGACATGAAATGACAAATTATTCAGAATTGTCACGTCTGATCGGGTAGGATAAGAAAAAGAGACATTGATAAAGTCAATATCGCCAATGAAATTAACCGGCTGCTTAGCGAGTTTTTGTGTCGTATCTGTCTTCGACTAGAAAATTAGATGGAACTATATTTCATTCGTAGACATCACTCAGTCTACTTGATTGATTGTTTTTTCGATGTTCGAAGCAGCGGCTAGCGCTTGGACAACTGCTTGAAAATATGGGCTGACCGTTTTGATGCTGTATGCAGCATATAAGAGCGTTGTGTAAATCTAGAAATACAAAAGCTACTTTCTTACGCGTCTGAATTGCAATGAGCGTAACATTTACTGTGTACATGCTCCCAATAGTGGTGTCGTTCTCAAGAACGCGTTTCGCTCCGTACCATAAACCTACATTGCCGAAATGAAAACAGAAACTATGAAGAGATTATCACGAGTACCGAATGCCATCAAATTGAGATAAAGACATACATAAATGCTTATTACTAAACCATTGGAAAGATCTCTTCTGAGATTAGATGCTCGAGCCATATTCACATGTTGTTCGTATCTGAATGGAGAAAATAGTCATATTCAGTGTTAAATGATGTCAATAAAACCGTTGTAATTCTTTTGTTTGTCCATTATAAGAGAAGACTGTTCGAATTGAACTGATAGCTTCTTCAGCAATTGATCCAGCTTTTTCATACGCCGTCAATTCGATTGCAGTGAATTTTGAAACCAACTATCGATTGTATAATCACTTAAAATCAGTTGCTTTTCAAATTAAACTATCCTACTTTTGTCACAGCGATAGGCGAGACAAAAAGTAAAGCGGCCGCCGATAATATCACCAATGTTAAGTTCCAATCCACAGTCAAACCTAGATTTATTCATTGATAAAAACAACAGCACTGTACATTTGCACTTACAAAGTATTATACTGCATATTAGATTCGACAAGGTACTGATTAGTAAACCAAGTTGATTACCAATACCAGTGCGAATTTTATCCATATCATTCGTTAGCAAAGAATTGAGTTCGCCAGTTTTGTGATAATCAAAATAAATCATGTCTTGCTGAAGGATCAGTTGAAATAATTTCTGTTTCATGGATTGAACCTGTCTTTCTGCTATGAAATTAAATATTGTTAGATAAAAATATTCTAGCAGAAATACGACAATAGCAAGTATCAATAAGAAATTAATTTGCTTTTTTGTTTGATTTGAAAGATCATAATTAATGTCAGTAAAATTACACGATCTAAATGAACATTGTATTCAAGATATTAGATACGACATGAAAGGTTTCTCACGAAATCCACGTGTAATAATTGGCTACTGTCAGTTCGATTCCAGGTGGACAATGCTCTTCAGCAAGGGACGTTAAATTAGCCAAGCAAATATTGGATGACCGTGCAACGAAGAAGCCTACTGAATTGCCAAAAAACAAACAGTATAATGGTGCTTTGAGACTAGCAGCACACGAAGCAACTGTTGCCATGATTGCATAGAATATATCAAGGGGTGTAAGATGTCGAAGCTAGAATTATATTTGATAAAAATTGCTTTTACTCCTATGAAGTATTCGTGGCTGATTACCAAAAATTTGATACCGTTGCTTTTGAAGACTTTTTGTGTTGAATTTTCTGCATGAACAGATGCTTCTCTGTGAAAGAATAAAATAGATAACAATATCGTCGATCATTTATTGTACTTTTCAGTCTTGATTTTGTCTGACTGCTCTTGGTTGGCATCTCTATCATTCTCTGAGATGTTTTGAGTACATTTTTGAGCATCCATTTCTTCTAGTGCAAAAAATTCTGTATCACACGTTTTCATCGACTGAATAATCTGGTAAACAAAATAAATCTAATCAAACGATATTCATCATAAGGCAATGAATCATCCCTAATCTACAATGTATGAGTGTATAAGAAGATACTGTATTTGTGCATAGATAAGGGTAGTATTTAACATTGTTTTGATCGTTCTACCGATGAGGTATTCATGTGACTGTATAATCAATCATTAAGCTTTTAGTTAATGTGCATCCATCCATTACGTTTACCTTTCATGAAATATGCAGACCAAACACCGACAGTACACCTAGGTGATGTAGTGGAAATTAGCAGCGGATTGTCGGTGTGAAGCTAGTACCAGAAAACGAAAAATCATGCAATACCTTATGTTCAAATGAAGTCACTTTTATGAACGGGAAAACGATTGGACATAAGGTTCTTGTGAGCCTGTCTGCAGGGCTGTGGAGTGATGTATATCATAAAAGAACAAAAGGAGAATCACTTCCCGTATACTGTGTCTAACACACACACATATATACGGGGAAGAAAAGAGAACAGAGAGAAAGAATGGTATCGAAGATATCATTCTTTCAAATGGAAGAAAAGAGCGATACGTGATCGCTAACAGTTCTGAATGGTTTTTCGTTTTCTGGTGATAGTTAAATGGCGCTAACTTCACACCAATTAACAATTCGTGGGTATTGTAAGTAGTGGACGACGTCTGCCTTTTTCTAAATATTCTCATATTGGTTCAATAAGATAACGCTTCTTTGCGCAGAACTTTTCTATCATTATTTCATTTTTCCAGATAGTGTCTATATTTTACATTTATGCCTTGTAGAAAGTTGGCAATCTCTCGCAAGCGAATTCGGACCAGAGATATCCACAGGGCACTTTTTTACGTCCTGCCCTGCCCTGAAGATCAGGGCAAATGGGTATCTAAATGTTTTCAAAGTGAAAATCGGAAAATGTATGATTGATTCAATAATATACGTGTAAGATTTATAAGATAAAAATGATTTTTATCTATCCGTCAAAGTTTTACGCTTATTTCTTGAAATGATAAACTAAAATAGATTATTTGTTAAAAAATATTGAAGATTTAATTGGCAAAATATTAACAAAGTACAACATTCAGTATTTTTTTATTTGTTTTTTTTTCTACTGACCTAACAAACAACCAATCAACTTCACTTGATTTTTATTCACCGTTATATTTTTTCCACTGAATATGATTAAAACGAAAACTATACGCCCTCATCCTCAATTACTATAACATAGAAAATAACCAAATAGTATTTATGGTTGATCAGAAGTTCTAAACTCTAGTTTATAAATTTTACCAAACAGGTAATATCTCCAGTTTTATGAGATAAATATTCCCTTTTCTGAAAGAAAGGGTTATACAGCGTTTAAATCGTGGGCTCAAAACGCTTAAAGTTTGTCTATCTGTCCTATCCAATCAGACAGCAACGTTTCTTAAATCATTGAAATTTACCGAAAGCAACCAAAGACTGAATACTACTAAGGTAATCGGAGCCGAGGAACTCGAATCCGTTGTTAGTTTTCCTTACTTACTATGATTCGTCTTCTTCCTTTCTCTTTCTAAAATTTTTGCCATTCAAGAAATCAGAAAAAATAGTATCTATTTAATATCCTATTTTCCTTATGAACTACAGTATGTGGGATCGTTCGATAGAATTTTACGGGAAATAGATCCGCAGAAAGTATACTCGTCAGTGTAATAGTATCTTATTAACTGCAGAGACAACGGCTAGCCGTGAGTGACTGATAGGAGGGAGGCCTACGAACGACTAACCAGTAAGTAATGGGGCGTTTAGTAAACATAGCTAGTACTTGAAAACTATTCTCTGACAGATGGGTAATTGATTCGGATCATAGAAAAAGAAGAATCTTTGTCTTATATTGATTCTCGTATGGGACACAATGCCATGATCTAGCTGAGATCCAGCAATAACCGCAGTCTTCTATTTGTTTTTCAATGTATCTGAATATGTTCAGCAGCAGAGCAACTGTTTCAGAAAAGGGTCGACGAATCCATACGATGAGTGTTACTTGTATAGTAGAATGCCTCGTAACAATAATATATTTGAACAATTGCAGCTTAAATTTAAATATAATCTATAACCTCATGTGGCGTTTGATCAAATGATTACACTTGCACGAGAAGCAGTTTCTGCCATCACCTGAAATAAAAAACCGCTCACTCAAGAATTCTCAAGGGACTAAAGAATATTTTCAAAAACGAATTAATAAACACTTTCGACAAACTACTAGAAAGAACGCAGTTCGTATTAATAATAGTAGTGACTATTTAGGATCTGTAATAAAAAAATTGAAATTTCTTTTTCGTTTTATAATTCTCCTGGAGTTTTGTCTTGGTTCTGCCTATTGCAGACTTCGTCTGAGGTTTTCTCACCCAGTATCACATTGGAAAAAGCGACTATTTCTGTTTATCCCCGAATAAGAAAATAATGCATAAAAGCAGCGGGGCATAATGGCTATGCCCTGCCCTCTGTCCTGTCCTAGTATCTTGTAAAACAGCGCTGCTCTGTCCTGCCCTGTCCTGTCCTGCCCTGCCCTGCCTCGTGCTCTGTCCTGTCCTAGTATCTTGTAAAACAGCGCTGCTCTGTCCTGCCCTGTCCTGTCCTGCCCTGCCCTGCCTCGTGCTCTGTCCTGTCCTAATATCTTGCAAAACAGCGCTGCCCTGCCCTGGGAACATCTCTGGTGGGATGCCATTGGAATCATTTTTCGTCACAAAAAGTCGATTAATATGAGATTTTTTGCGTGAGATTCAACGATATATCAGAAATATGAGAAAGATTTTAGTCATACCGAGATTCAGACATATTAAATCATAATGGTAGAGCAAACTAAGCGTAAAAAATATTTCGAACTTGGAAGGTGAAGGGTTGCTAAATGAGATATATCGGTGATGAAACGAACAATTTTCGAGAGCATATGACATTGAAAAAGTTAATTACGAGTGCATAAAGGTAAGAGGGAGAGGGGAGGTAACTGATCGAAAAAGAAACAGTATTTTGCAGTCATTTACCATTTATGGTGATTTCAGGATAAAGAAACATTAAACTAAAGTATGATCATCGGTTGATTTGACAAAATCAATGCACAAATTGTGAAAAGCAAAAACAGCATAACATTGTAATTCATTTGAATGACAGATAAAAGTACGTAAGGAGAACAAGGGTGACTGATCGTGTATAGTATTTACATGGATGTCATAAATAACTATAATTGTTTGCAATTTCATCGATCGGGCTGCGAGAGATCGGGCAAACATTGATAAATAAAAATTAAAAAAAAAGGGAACGGGGTTCGTTTTGCCTTTTATATAAATAACATTGATGATTTGGGTATTCACTATATTACAAATACGATCACTCGAATACACCGCCCAAAACATATAAGAAGTATCCATCTTTTTTCAGCTATAAGAAAAGCAGATAATAATTTGTTTAAATCGCACTAAAGTTTCACTCATTTCTAGTTCTAGACACAAATGCGATCGAATCCATATATACCGTTAATCGCTGCCTTAATTGCCTTACTTTGTATGGGTATAGTGGTAGGCACTATTGCTGTTGCTCTCATTCCAGTATATTTGCAACAAAAGGGAGATGATATTAGCGTTGGTACTAATTCTAGTGAGAGTGCTATTCGAATTTGTATTTAAAAAAATTCTACTTCATTCTTTATTTCCAGATCCACAAGTTTACGCTTTGAGTTATATAACAAATTCAAAAAATCCAACTTCATACTCAATAGAAGATATGAATGCATTGAGTGCACAAGTAAATTGTACAGTTTTTTTTAATGTCTTCTAATTCTTTGTATTTTTATTTTCAGCTGAACCAAGCATTGAATCTAAAGGAATTGGTCACGATGACAGCTAAATATGTACCACCAACAAGTAGTAACAGAAAGAAAAGAGCGTAAGTTCACGAGCGACAGTATTCTAACATAATTTTACTATTATTGAAGAGCAACTGAATGTGTAAAGGGGCAAAATACAACAAATGGTATATTTGAAATGGAATTCCGAATTGACTATTCCAAAGCATGTCGAACACAAGTGTGTCAACAAAAGTTGGCTGATCAAGTTAATTCACACATTACAAGGCTTTTCCCATCAATTAATCTATCAGTTAATTTGCCTAATGGTACTTCAATCAGTTTTTCATTGAGTTTCTGTTCGCTGAAACCAGCTGTTAGTACAACCACGACACAGCGTAAGTTTTGCATAGCTTCGAGAGCATTGCGATAAGAAGTCTTTTAAACCATCTCTATAATTATATAAAACCAAATGAGATTCTCTATTAATTTTTTATATACATTTTTTCATTCGACTTTAGAAACTTCAACAACCTACACTACCAATCTGCCTGCCTCAACTGCATCAACAGCCACTACATCAACAACCACTTCTTCGACAACGTCAACGTCAACATCAACATCAACAACAACAACAACAACAACAACAACAACAACAACAACAACAACAACAACAACAACAACAACGACAACGACAACAACAACAACAGGTATTAAACGATAGAATCTAATTAACTTTTCAATTGGTGACATATTATCGTTATCTCTTTCATCTTTCATTAGTTGACTGAGAAATACTTTGAAAGAGATAGAACCTTGGTGGATTTCAGGAAAAATATACGATGATCAATCAACACAACTATTGATATAGTACCCTGAATCATTCAATTCTATTTCTTTAGTATCACTTTGTTTCAATGGAATTAAAGATCAAGATGAAACTGATGTGGATTGCGGGGGTGCCACTTGCAGTGCACGATGTGACCTCACGAAAATGTGTTCCCAAAACTCAGATTGTGCTAATACCAACTGTCATAAAACATCGAAGACATGTCAAGGTTAGTGAATTGTCTTTCAATTGAACTTGAACGAAGATCTCATGAGAATTAAGACAAGTATAGCTTTGTTGCTATGAAGAAAAAGGTACCTGTAGCTGTGAAGTTTGATCGTTTACCGCAAGATCATCATAACTATAAATGGATCTGATTAAATTCTTTCATTTTACTTCAGCACCATCGTGTGACGACGGAAACCAGAATAATGGTGAAACTGATGTGGACTGTGGTGGGACACAAACACCCTCGTGTCCTAGATGTGCTGACGATGAAACATGTACGCAAGATACAGACTGTGGTTCCGAGTCGTCCTGTGATTCATCGAACGTATGTGTCTCTTGTTTCTCAGGCGATGAAATGGTAGTATTAGCAGATGGTAGTACTAAGTGGTTAAAAGACACTCAAGTTGGTGAGTTTGTTTGGACTATGTCCTCCGATGGAACGCAAACATATTTAACTGAAGTGATGATGATAGCAAATACTCAACGAAACACAACTAGTTAGTATATCAAATATATATTTCCCACTTGATGAATTATCTATTAATTTAGAACTTTTCTATACAATTGAAACGGAAACTAATCATAAATTGAGTCTTTCACCTGATCATTTTATTCGTGTGAAGCATTTTGATTATTTACCAGCAGAACAATTGACTTTGAATCATTCTCTTTTTGTTGTGATGAAGGATGGTTCTATTCATTCATCACGTATTCGTACAATAAATCAGGAATACAAAACTGGTGTTTATAATTTGTTTACACTCGATGGAACAGCACTTGTTAATTATATTGCTGCTTCTACATATATTAATAATGGATTTGGATCGCATCATATGAAACATCGTATTTACACACCAATGCGTATTGGTTATTATTTATCGAAACACTTTGAATTTCTTCATAATATTTATGTAACAAATGAGTACGGAGTACATTGGATTGTTCTGAAACATATTGAATATCGTCATGTTCTTATCTTCATCGATCAAATCATGATATCTTCAATTAACTTTTTTTTATCGATTAAATTTCTTACCATTTTATTTGGCGCAATTTATATCAATAAGATGATAAAAGGTTCTCATTAAAAATTGAACTTTTGGTTTACTAAAATACAAATTGTGATCACGATTTATTATATACGATTAACATTTTTCCAAGCTATATTTTTCAATTTATACATTTTTTTATCTGTGTGTGTAGTTTTCCTATCAATAAAATATCAGTCGTCTCGAACTTGAAAGTTGAATTCAGATATTCATCCAATTCCCTATTACGGAACACTTGCTATTCAAGATCTTTACCGGGAAAATAATAATTGCTTTCTATTTCATGTTTTGCCACGAAAGATTGAGAAGAAAGGTTATCTGTATTATAGTGATCCCTGCTTTCGATATGATTATAATCACATATCTCGGGTTAGCTTCATAGGATCCTCGATAAGTCGAATTTACTAGATTGTGTCTATTGTATTACGTTTCATCGTTATCTCATTCAAACGCATCTATTTGGTTCTAAACTCACTGGATTTTAATATAGATAATGAATACGAGACAAGTATCGATAAGAAGAACATAATACTAGTGAAAAAGGTTTCATTAGATTGCCGTTAGAAGGTTTATCGAAAAAGATCAAACTATATCTACATGGCACTTCTCTCGTGGTAGAAAGATCCGTAATTGTGTTCTTGATTGTAGAAGCTTTATATGAACAAACATCGATTACGTTCTGTGCTTCTGAAGTTGGACGCTCGTTTAACTGAGGATGACCGACAACGTTTTCATTTCTTCATGGGGAATAATGTTCCTCGACGAATTAGGGATGATAAATCGCTGAATGGAACACTTTCCCTACTGGAATCGCTTTTCGATCGAGATATAATCAATGAACGAGATTTTACGTTTTTGATCGATGCTTTTGAAGAAATCGAATGCTTCGATGCGGCAAAGCTCTTACGAGGTTTCTTCTTTTCTTTTTCCTATATCTGTTTAAAAATTTTCTTAAGAACATAGAGCAATATTGCAATCATTAGGTTCGAGACACTCAGTACAAAGCTTAGTATCGATAATGCCACCAGTAAGAGATGGACTCTTATCTAGTGTTATCAACGATCAAGACAATGAAAAAGACGGAATCGTTATATTTAATCGTAAGTTAATCTTCATTTATTTATCGTTATTCTAGTTTTATTTTAGAACTGTTCAATACACCGCTTACTAATCTACAAAACAATCACAATACAACTAATGTTCGTACTGAAAATGAAGGAGCAGAAGTTACTTTATTAAACAATCGTGAGAAGTCATCGTCCTCAGGTCAATTTTCCTTGAGGAATTTTTTGTCAAGACATGTTTACATTTTATTGGTTATCTGTGTGTTATTAGTAGTATTAGCAACATTGTTAAGCCTTGTGATTAAAAAGAACAATCAAATTTCACATTTTGAACAACAAACTTCGCAAGTTAAACAACAAATCTCACAGTTTGAGCAACGAATAGCACAGTATGCACAACAGATATCAGAATTTAGACAGAACACAAGTAATTTGGACAATGAAAAACGTAAGTTATTCGCGGTATGAATACTCCACGGAAAAATACCTTCGATCATTTTCAGAAAGAACGATCCTGAAGCTCGGTACGACGTTTGGTGGAGATGGGGGTGGCCACTTTGATGATTCAGAAGCAGATAATTTTACGCATTCCTGTTATTTGAGTGGATTAGAGACAGGAGGTGATGATGACTCCTTGGTTCACGTACAATTTTTTTATTCATCTTCGAAAGGCGGCGATAAAGTCATCCAAGGTCCAACTCATGGCGATAAAAGATTTTCTAAAACTTCACGAAAATTTACTCTCAACGAAGGAGAGGCATTTGTCAAAGTTCAAGTATATTTTAACCATCGGAAGGTAATTATGGGAGATAAGTCAACGAGGAATGTTCTTATACTAACAGGAATACAGTTCGCCACCACGATAGGTCGATTAAGTCCTTTCTTTGGAAAACGCTCTGGCCATGAATTCAGCGAGAATTCCACTGGTTTTATTGTTAGTTATGTAACTGGAAGAAGTGGTATACTCATCGATCAGCTACGATTTGCTTGGTATCGAAATCCTGCTGTATAATTTCTTCTTGTGTCGAACTGTTAATCTGTCATTTTCATTCGTGCTGAATGTGATGTAGAATGTGAGAATTTTATTAACAAAAACACGGGTTCAGCGAAAAACGAAAGGCCCCAAATCGACATCATTGCAAAATTCACGTTTGATGATCAAATATCCATACAAAAATGAGATTCTCTTGCTCATAAAACGTACAATCGTTGATGTAAGCAACATGTAAAAAGCGACAATATATCAGAAAAACATATTTTATCAACACTTATGATATCTTCTGAAACAAATTTGTGTTATTAGGTAACTGTCGTGCATAAGCCTTTACTTTCTGCTTCCAAAAGTCAGCATTTTCTTTCATTCTTTCCATATTTGCCAGTACAAGTGAATCACCGGTACCGTACCATGGTGTATTCGACTTTGTATCATAGCCGAGTCTCTTTAACATTGGTGCTAATGCATCTAGTTCTTGTCGAACATCATTCGGTACATGACCAAACCATTTCGTCAACGCTTCTAGATTAATCGGTTTGATTACTTGATCGGATGAGTGTTCCGTTCTATGCAAAGAAGAAAAATAGTTGTATTTTGCATATTATGGAAAGAATCTTTACTTCGACAATGAAATTTTCTTTCCAATTAATTCTTCATGATGAAGAACGCTATCAACCCAGGGAACATCTAGGAATTTCAATATATTTTCGATTGATTTTTTCGGTTGAAGCACAAGTTGTTCATAATAGACCATCATGCATCGATTGCGACCAATCTGTTGACATTGTTGAAACATGGTTTCAATTCCTTTATTCCACATTTTCAAATTTTGTCGATAATCAGTTTGACTAAAACCAGTTATCGTCACTTTGCGTGTCATCACGGAATGTATCACAGCGCGTGCATCACGTATTAGAAGAAGAAATTTCGAATTTGGAAATATAGACGCAACATATGTCGCATATTTGAGAACAAAGGGATCTTTATCACAAAGAATATCCGCTGATAGACTATGATGAAGTAGAATTTCGTAAACGAACGCCCGAACGGCAGAGTCGAGAATAGCTTCCGTCATACCACCAGCTATAAGTCTATAGGAAGAATAAAGAATAAACTGAAATTATAATCAAATATCTTACCGATTCCATTCAACAGGCGACTTTTTCCATGCAGCTCTCATACTTAATATTCTCGGTATAACTCTCGTCTCTTCTCCACATCTGATAAGCGGATGTGAATCAAGAATTGCACGCATCAACGTGGTACCACTTCGTGGCATACCACCAATAAATATTGCCGGTTTAGACGACGAAACATTACGGTTGTTTGTTTGAACATCACTCGTACCAATGGATTTCGTTAGACATGTTTGCGAAAAAATTGGATATTTGGAAAAAAGCGTAGAAAAACTGAGTATGATTACGGTCAAAACTAGTGAAATAAGCCAAAGATTTCGTGTTAATCGTTGATACATATTACATAAATTGCGACGTCGAATAGAACAGCATAGCATTCTTATCTGTTGAGAATATTGATTTCTATAAGATAAAGAGCAGTGACAATTCTTGTTCGAAAATAATTTCTCTCGTGAATATGTAAACAAAGTTTTGCTATCATTTTTAGTCTAGTTGACGTGATGATACACAGACAAAGTTATATCATCGTTTACTCGATTAAATATCAAATATACTTTTCACGCTGTCAGTTCGTCAACGCATATATGCAAACTTACACAGTTGTTTTTTCTTTGCTGCAGGAAACTCCATCATTTGCTGCATTTACATTTTCAGTATATTTCTTCTTTACTCCATCTGAAATGAATAACAATTACAAAATGTGGACATTTTCTATATATAGTTCTTCTTTTCTTTTTCCTCACACACAGGCATACTGGTATACTATTGACGCTTTCTCTCCCTCTCTTTATTAATTCTATGTGACAAAGTAATTGAATACTAATAAAACAGTACACGCTCGAAGAATGACTATACGAATTATAGCAGATTGAAAAGGAAAGAAGACTGATAGAATTCAAACGTAGTATGTCTAACTCTTAGATTTCATAGATTAAAGTAATAATAAAACACGTGTTTTTGTAGAACATTAGCAATAGTACAGTAGGAATAGGTGCCATTTATGATAGATTCTCTGCCAGAATTTGGTTGGATTTTGATACATACGAATAGAAGTCACATTGAGACTGTCGATAGGTGTCGTTGAAAATTTTCTCGAAACGACATTGCTGTGTTGAATTATTTGTCTTCAGAATGAAATCTGTGTTTTTGCTCAATAAATAGTGTTTAATCGAAAATAACAACGCTAAATAAAACAACATGTAGTGTAGTCACAACGATGAATGAAATAAAGATGATTGCAGAGATACAGAAGAAAGATTTGAAAGTTGGAAACAACGTCGAGAAATAGAGAGATTAATAGATATAAATATATATGACTTATAGATTTAAAATTCATTTTTAACCAAAGAAAGAGGAATGAATGATAAAAACAAACAGACAACAACGAGAAAACAACCAAATTTATCTTGTATTCTAATTCACCGTTTGTTAATGAATTCTTTTCATTTATTATCAATTAACTTTTGTAATTCCAGGACGAGTTCACGTGCCATACGAAGAATTTCTTGCGCGTCATGTCGTTCAGCCATTTCTACAAATGAAGAAATCATTCAGACGAAACCTTTCAAAAAGATCGAACCATTGAAAAATTTGATGATATCGGTAAAATCCATTCGATTATCTAAGATAATGTCTCGGTATGATTTCATCATTGCTAATGCGATGAACAAAGCAAATCGTCGAGAAACCGTACGTCGTGCAGCAGTTATAGTTTCCCATATTAAAAATATGTCATCATAAACATATTCTAAAGAAGATGATAACATGAAATACATTATTGTTTAGGAGTAATACGTACCGCGTTTGAAGTCAAGTAAAAACCATCGATAACAGAAATAAAAATGAGTAAAATCTCCTGTGCGGTGGATGTGTTCGTAGAGTTCGAAATCAAGGATTTGTAATAATGAACGCATATGTCCGAAATGTTCATCCATGCCGGTGCCATGTGGAAAATTTGGCAACAAACGTTTCATTACATGACAAAAGCAACTATAAGTCATGACTTCTAAAATNTGTTCCTTTTCAAACCATAACGGCGGATCAAGTTGACCATGCGGCGCAAGACCACTTTCCAGACAAGACAGAAACGCTAATAGATGGCCGCCTTTATCTTTGATATGTAATGGAGGATATTGAACACCATCACGACCAACAAGAACAATTCGATCGCCGTCAGCTGAAATCGAAAAACTAGAACTCGTTCATCGCATCGTTTCATTTACCATGATGATGACAATGGAGATAGACAATTGAAGACATGTTCACGGAGATTGCGTAATCCCAGAGGATGCTATTTCGTTTCGGTGGATCGGCTGTAGTATTACTGTCGACGGAGCTTGGATCTTGACAGTTCTCCTTCGATGCTTTTGTTCCATTCATTAGTTGATTTGGTGTCCATTTTAATGCCATACCGTCTTGTGTCAAATGTAACGAAAGGTAACCAGGAATTGGGTCATGGCCCAGAATCTGACAAGACAGAATTTAGTCAACAAAACACTTCAAAGATAAGCTAAGTAAATACACATGCGTAACACTCGTAAATAGAACTCATTTTTTTGTCTCACTGAACTTTTAATAGGATGAATATGGAGCTTATTCACTCTAATTAATTTACCGGTTGAACAAGAACATTGTTTTTCCCGTAGATCAGTTGCGATTTAGCATTCTGATGCAATGATTCGACGTATTCTTTGCCTGTATTCGTTGCTATCGACATAGATCGATTATTTCGTTGATTATCTTCACTCGATGAACTTGCATGACGTTTCAACTAGAAAGATATCATTCGAAACGATAGTTTTTGTATACGATGACTTTCATCGTTATTTACATTGATTTGTAAACTTGGTCGATATTTTGGTGAGTGAGGATCATGAACATTGATCATCATAGCTGTCGAACTTGATACTGTTCGATTTCCGCTATGCATTCGATGTCGTTGGACAAGTTCATTGGCATGCGGATCTGTCCAAAGATGATCGGATGTTTTGACTCCTGTAAACTCCAATGCACATGGACCCACTATATTTAAGAACAACGTCATTTAATGATGAAAGAAATTTTCAGTTTAGTTTTACCAAGTAATGAAGCGAGAATTGGACCTTGAACAGAATTGCAAACCAGTGCGTATGGTTCGTAGTATTTTCTAGAAGTATACCGTGAACTGAAGCGTCTATCCTTTAGTTTCGTATTACATACGAGCTGTTATTCACAATGTATTCGACGATTGTATGAAGAGATCGATGGATAAGTGCCGTTCGAATCCATAAATAACGATTATATACAGCAGATCGAATCGATCGATGTTGAATTTCTTCACTGTTAGCTAATTTCCTTTGAATAGAATAAACATAATTAACTTATTGCGATTCATACGGTCACTGCCTATCTCTCCAATAAAAGAATGCAGCCATCCTATATCTATATTAGTATCTCTGACGAATGTGCAGTTCATACTTTGAAAAGCTGAATAAATTAGTTGATTCTTCACTGTAACGATTATCGTTATCAACAAGTTTCACAACTTCTGTTGCCGACGGACAAGATTTGGCGATTTTTTGTAATAGTGCCATTGTGGTGCTCGTTTTGAACAGGCCGACTGCTCGTCTTTTCAAGCCGTGTAGAAGACATGCTTCAACTGCACCTAAATCATTGCAAACGTAGAAGAAACATAAATCAAGAACGGGTCGATTCCTACTGGAAAACGTTGTTATACTACAATTTTCTTCGTGTATGCATTTTTTCATAACTGCTTCTTCCATCATTTGTTTGACCTGAGTGAAAAGTGAGATCGAATCGAAGCAAAACTTAACGAACGACTTACTTCTCGTTTGACATTCCAGAGCAGTTTTTGACGAAGTTGATCTTGCTCTTGAAAAACAGAGGAAATGAATATAACTGATTTGTGCAACGAATTTTTACCGTCAATCTCAATATTTGATTCGCTCATTTGTTTTTTTTTTCTTCTTCCACTTCTTAGATATTAAACATTTCAATAGGAATAGAGGAAAACAAATATAACTAAGTGTTTGATTACTATATTGTCAATTATTCTGTTTTCTTTTCCTTCTGTTCCCAGAGCATTAGGAAAAGAATCGATATAGAAAGTGTGCATGCTAACTAGCATTAATTTGAGTTAACGCTTAGACACCAATGGAAATTAAGATCACATCGCAATTGGAAGATTTGCGAAAGAATTTCAAAATTTTCTTGAAAAACATTGAAATAAATTAGGCATATAGTTTTTTCTTTAAAAGTATGCATTTATATTAGCGCCATCTATCGAAACTCATCTGTTGTGTTAAAACAGAGTTAGTACTTCTTGACCGAGATTCAGGAAGGTGCACTTGCTTTTCTATTTCTTCCATTAATGACATTATAATTGGAATAATGCACAAAAGACTTGGTAGGTGTCACTGACACAAGGAAGTTGTTTCTGGAATTCGATAATATAATATAGGAAATCGTATTCAAGATCATGCGAGAATACTTTAGTATTGTTCCGTCGTTTAGGCATTTAATAATACTTAAAACATATTAGATTATTATTGTTGTTATTAGCACGGGCAAACCGAATGAAGTGAGCAGGAATATCATGAATATAAATTGATGTGTGTTTTTATACAAATCAATGAATAAGAGTAATATGATGTTTCGCAGATGATCATCTGAGCATATATATTAATGTTGCTAAGGTTTTTTTGGCGCTTCCGTCAAACTTGGGCATGTGGAAACTTCATAAAACGCGCACGTTTGTACTCAGTAGAAAGTCATTTTTTAATGAATTCTACATTTGATGTTTACGGAGGTAAATATTAAAGTAGCGTTATCAAATCGATCGCATTATTAATGGAAATTCTCTAATGATCTATTAACTATGTATATATAGACATAATCACGATTAGAAACACCATGTTTTTGAAGAAAACAATATGTTACTTAATGAAAATACGGGAATAATGTATTTATATATCGCATTAGTCGCTATTGACTATGGTCGGTAGTTTCAAAAATAAACTTTCTTTGCACGTTAACAGTTTATTAAACAAAGAACTATCTCCTCAGGGTGGCCAGGGTATTATTTCTGAAAGTTAAGGATCCAATCTCAAAACTCATCATGATAATTTAATTAATTCTAATTATTAAATTGCACAAGTAAATACTTTCTAATATTTCACCAGACAACCTTTGTTATCACATACAGAACATGACACGCAGGGATAGGTCATGTTTCTTAATATATTTCACGCAAATTTCGATTCTAGAAATAGTTTTTCTCGAGGTTAATACACGCAATGAATAGTGCGCTGTGATCGAGGTAAGAATTCTTTTCACTGTTGACATGCAGATGTATCAATGAATTGGTCTCGATTACGATGATAAACAATCTCTAAACAACATGTTGCGTTAATTCTACTAGACAGTTTTGCTTTTTAACATGAGTGACAAATGAACAAATATGTTTCGACGATTTGAAAATGATTTCTATTCCTGCTCAACGAGACAGGAAATGAGTTTCTTCTTTATGCCGATCCAAATATTGAAAGTAAGTCTGACGAAGGTCTTTTATTGAACGAACACAACGTAGAAAACATGGATAAAACTAAGTTTGAAATGATACCGTATGTCCATTAAGCGAATTTTTGGCCTTGCAATAATCTGTCGTGGTTGTTGTAAGCAAAGTTTTACAATCAGACGACCTTGATTCATCACACACGGTTTGTGCAACTGCTGCTGGAAGGAGGAGGGTTCGGTTCTTAACGGTCGTCTTCAATGAAATTTGTTTTAATTTTGACGTATTTGAACAATGAAATATCTCGCGTAATTGTCGCCGAAATAGAGACGACGTGGCTGAATAGAGAAAAACGTTGCAACAACAATTTAGGTAACGAAATGTTTGAGTTAATGTAAACAGAGTCGGGTCAGGGATTGTCAATTGGCGAATCTGCATATAAAACCAATAGATTCTACAAAAAAGATTAGACAGTTATTTGATAGATTTCAAAGTCAATTCCTACTGGAATGGAAATGACATGACCATGAAAGCAATGGCGACTGTGATTAACATAAAGGTGATGTTTCGATCAGTATTTCGCTGTCGTTGTTGCCGTTTGCGCATCGATGTCGACGCTGATGATGCGCCTGTCCGATGGCCCACTTTCGTCACTTTTAATGAATGCTGAATTGCTGTTTGTTGACGTGCATGTAGTCGATAAACGATGAGGATATTTAATATTCCCAGAAAGATAAATGGAGCTATAAAAGAACAGTTCGAAATTTAGTGAAAAACAACGACTGATCTCGTACCGATGTAAGTAAAGATAACGGATATTGTTCCAAAGATTTTGTATACTGTCGGTTGCACTAATTTGCATCGTTCTCGATCATTCTCTTGTGTTGGATTATAGCTTAGAATTAATGGGAACCACGCAAAAATCAAACTAGATATTAACGTGTAGCTGATAACAGTAATTAATGTACTTTTGAAAGTGACGTATTTCGCTTTGTCGAATGGCTTCCAAACGGAAAACCATCGTTCAACAGAAATAAACACCACAGAATAACCGCTTATTGCGGCGAAGAGAAGGTCGAAATAACCATGAAAATGACTAAAAATAAATGCGAATTGGCGCTCTATCTCGGGCAGAAAGAAAAGAAACAAGATTACATACCACCAGAATGTCGATTCATCTGACAATAAACCACCGAAAAGCTCCGGTAAGATGATGTTAAATAATGAAGTTATTAACAAAAGAATATCACTGAGCGCGAGAACAATAGTAAATATCGAGACACAAAATTTAATCATTTCACGACGAGCAAAAACCAGTATAGACAATAGATTTCCAATGATACCAACAGCAACCGAACATGGCATTACCACATGGGTACATATATAAACAATAGCATTCGTATCATCACTACTACTACTACTATTCGAACTGATAGTGTTGTTAAGTGCATCGGCCATATTTTTATGATAATCTAAATGATAATCATGTGAATCTAAAAAAGAATTCATAACAAAAGCGTGTTTTTTTTCAATAGAACGTCAAATTTATTTTTCCTCTAAGATAGTTTATCATATCTACGTAAGAGATGTGGGAGTGAATAGGAAAAGAGTTTATGATTTCCTCCTTATTACATGAATTTCAGGGACAACTCAAGCTAGTCATATTCCACATGGAAGAGTCTCATCGTCAACGGATATCACGCAATAGAAAGCAATTCAATTGCAGGTTTCTTTCATTGTAGAAACTCAGTGAGGTAAAACATCATTACCCTCTTCTCACCGTGCTCGAACCTGTCAAAATACCTGTTGGAGAACAGATTGATATAAAAAATAATTTGTTGAATAAAAACTCGTCGGTTTCTCGGTGATGCATGAGACGACCAAAACTTCATTCTTCTCGGTCTTTTTATCCTCGCGCCTACCCATTAAACTAATCGATCATAATCCGATTTGAAAAGAGTTTTTTCTTCTACTCATTAATGAAAAAGAACCTAAGTCCTCTTTTTCGTACGTGTAAAATTAACATATAAATATGGAATACAATAACCAACTTCGAACATCACTCATTACATCTAATAGAGTACACATCGAATAATTTCATTTCCTTGGTAAAATATTACGACAAAACAACGCGTTTCTACTCAATCCTACGACGTCAATATTTACCATCTAAAAGCAATGGAAATAGTATTTCATCCAGACGCCACGCTTCCATGATTAAGTTTTAATCACCGGCCTAGTTGATTACTTATTGATAGAGAAAATCAGATGATCTGATCTGACGAATATTGATAATAAACGGCAATTTCCATAAGACAAATATTGCTTAGCACAATAAGATTATCCATCTGGTGTCCCTATCTTCTTCTTTGTTTCTTGTGAATGCAAAACACTGAATACAATTAGATGAAGTCTACTTCGCGTTTCAAATGAGCGAGCGAGCGAGCGAGATAGAGAGAAGGAGAAGTTCAGAGATCTAGTCATTCATATGCATATATTTGCCTATGAAATAAGAGAAAAATTGATATTGATCGACTTTCTTATGTATCATCATTAATAATTATACACAGACAAGAAAGTTTCATTCGCTTTTAGATTATCTTTCGTAGAGAGATAACTACTTATGAATATTGACAGCAAAAGGAAGATATCATTGACTTACTTGATGAAATTTGATGTAGATGAATGATTGGAAACTCGTTGCTTGGAGTGATGCAAAGAGATGTCTGCCTGCTAATCAGTCAAATGTTGTTGTCAATGATAATAACAAATCATAAAAAGAAATCTCGACAGACGGAAAGTCACATTTATAATAGAGGGAAGAAAAACTATCGCAAATGCATGTTCAAGTGATGTTTACAGCTTTTCTTTGTTCTTCGTTGTGATTTGTAGCTTCGCTCTCTTTCTCTTTCTCTCTCTCTCTCTCTCTTACGCTAAATCTGTTATATAAACGTCGCCTATTGGATAACGAGAAAAAACAAGTCGTTTTAAAATTCATCTATTCTTCACAAAAATTCTCTTATATACAGATGATAATTAACACATCATCATGGTTAAATAATCAAGATAAAATATGTATTCATCCTGAAATCTGAATACGATACTTAATTAAGGGCGGTTTTTTGCTCGGAAACCGGATAAAGAAGAATCTTATACTGATGTTTGTTTTTATCTTGGATTCTAGATTAATTCTTCCGCGAAGAAGAAGATATAGCTGATTCATCCTTCGCAACACACTCTGTCTAGAAATCAGAAGTCAAATCGATTTGATCAAATGTCAATCCGAAACGAGACAGAACATCACTAACGATCACTATCATCGACCTACAACAGCTGCTAATAAAATGTCTTCATCGTACAGGATGATATGAGTTCAGAAGGGTAAGATAATAACCTTATTTGTTTTTTGTCAACATCATTTCCCAATCGAGAAAACGATTCAATTTCATCCATGATTGAGAACATTTGTAGAAATGAAAACAAGATAATACTCACATGAACTAGAAAAAAAAATCGTTCTATATTCATAGATGAGAATGTTTTGATCGAAAATATGAGAGAAAATGTCTTGCTCAAGAACTCAGAAGAAATCAAACAATGAAACGTCATGACATAACTTTCCCCTTTGTTATTTCCGTTCACTAGCTTCCTCTAATTAACGCTTTTCTCTTCTTTTTCGATTCCACCATCTAAATACATTCTCATATCTATCCAATAATTGAAAAGGAATACATTATAAATCTTTTTCGAACAATGATCAACAGTACGAAAGCAACAAGCAGAGAAACAAAGTTCATAAAAATGCCCTACTTCCTATCGATGCACTCACATATTTCTGCAACTTATAAATTAAATATAGTGAACAAACGGCTACCATTTCTAGAAGAAAATTCTCAATGTGGCATTAATAAATCCCTTGACTCTTCTTGACATTCTGACAGAGTAACAATTAACTACTCATATGTCTACACCTTATATTGTGTTATGTATGAGATTTATTCTAACGATAACTTTGAACATGATTTTGTTCAGTTGGTGGAAAAGAGTAAAAGTAATTTCCATGGTAAACAACAAATATTGGATTCTCGATACTTACTAAACAAGCAGAAATAATTGCTGATGTGTGCTTTGTAAATATGAAATATACCAAATAGATTCAATTGATTTCAAAGTTTAGCAGGTACCTTTGGACTTGAGCGAGGAGAGGAGGGTTCTTCGACAAAGGTAATGATCAATGATAATTTGTTGATGAATGAGGTATAAATTATTAATTAACAATAGAAGGAAAACGATCGATCATCTCATTTCTGATTGAGTGTTAATATAGTTTAAAAATTGATAACGTAATCGATACTACACGACGTGATTGCTAGAACAAACGGTGAAACCTAATCATGTTAAGTGGTATAACCTACTCTAATCTGTAAATATGCAGGTTAAAGTCAGATCTCGATGATCTCTACAAATTTGAGTTTGTCCGACAAACGACTTATGTCAGTTAAGTGGATACAAGAATTTGTTTACAGTACAAAAGAAGAAAGAACGAAGTACATCCGTTCCGATAAAACAATTTCTATTTCACTTAGAACGACATGCCCCTACTATTATAGACCAAAAGGTACTAAATCGTACGTTAAATTAGGAAAAAAGTAGATCAATTCAACAGGTCCTTTGCACCTGATATTTATACTTGTTTAAGAGATTCCTAAAGTAAATATAGACTATAATCTTTTGAGAACACCTGGCCTGTGAAATTCTTACGGAATGTGTCTGAAAGTATCCAGCATTTAGATTGCAATGGCAAGTTAATAAGCTTATGTAAATATATTTCAGCCCTTTGACGTTCGTTCTCTGTAGAAAATATATCCACAAGCAATAGAATTCTATATCTCACGTGATCTAAGCTATAACTTTAATCCTCCCGTGAAATTTAATGAACCTTACTTGACAGAAATCCGTAAACACCTATTGAATGGAACTGATACTTGGAAAGGAAAAAAAAGCCATTAGCACTGAACTGCTCTTGTATGATATTGTAGCGGAAAAGAAATTCTGTATGGATTAATTTCCCTATGGAATGTAATATATCATAATTAGGTAGTGGCGATGGTGACAGACTTATTGGAAACGTTTGTAAGATACATTGACATTAATAATAAGCTGTTGAGTTTCGTGAAAAAAAAGGAGAAAGAAAAGTATTGGTAGAAATCTGTCAACAGATTGATTAACTTCGAAGCGACGAAAAAGTGATCGATAGTTTTGGTTGGAAATATATTCTTCTTTTGCTTTTCTTAGGCTTGAAGTTATGATTAGCATTTGTGGACGGTATTCCCTAGTCTCATTTTGCTTGTTGATGAAGATTAAGCGCGAAAAACAATATTGTTTCTGGACGAGATAACCTTTTCTGCGAAATAGATAGGGCAGTCACAATTTGTCAAATGCAAAAAAAAAGTAAAGCAAACAATGAACTTTATCTGACGGCATGGTGGCATAAAGAGAGCGTTGTCAATGTTAAAAATTCTATTACGATGCGCCGAAGTATTTGTATTTACTAATAAAGTTAAAATTCAACACCCAGAGTAGCATCGCTACCCCACGGCATATGCACGAAGGTCTTATTGCGCAGTAATACTGTAATTTAGTTTAATATTTACTTTGTGCTTCATGTCTCTCTCATTTATTTCATTCTGAGAGGATAAGTTTCATCTTCGTTGGAACTAATTATAGTTCCTAATGTACCTTCACTTCGTACGCCTGTCAACATTCCTCTTTCCGCATCGTTACTGATTGAGTAGTGACATGAATGAATTATGAGAGCAGTTCGATAGCTACAGTAGCTGTTGATATGCTCAAATGAGTTTTTCCATTGGATGAATGTATGAACCATTGACACCAGTCGATTCAAGTCAAATTTTTCAAGGCTGCAAAGTTCTCTTGGTTACATTCCAATTCAATAGTACTAGAAATCAAATAAAAACTATGAACATATAGTTTTAATTACACAATGTCATGCTTAAAGTGATTTAGAGTATTGTCCATTCGCCAGTGGAAATGCTGTCACAATCATGGCACTTTTTTCGTCAGGCAATTGCGTATACCCGTCGAGAAAAACTATTTTCAGCACTCAGTAATAGTGCACTGGAAGTTCTTCATTTGTCATCAGTAGTGTCCTTACTGAATCCAACTTATTGACCTACAAAATGAAAGAAATCAAATCTCTGGAGGAAAAAGAAAATCGGTTATCATGAATGACAAAGACGTAGATCAATCTCGAAGGAATATAGTATGTTTATTAACACCTATCGAAAACAGTCCCATATCGTTCTTTTGATGTGAATGATTCTCTGATTGTCAGTTTTCATTATTTATTGACGGAAAAATGAAAGTAAACCTTGATCTTTCATACTCTGAACGATACTCATAGCATTAGGAACAACGCTGACAGCAACGTTGATGAAAGTTTTCATCAAATTGTGTGTTAATTCTTGAAACATGCCACCAATGGTTTTCACACTCAAGTCAATGTTTTGATTATATTGACTGACAATTTGAGTCCATTCACCTTCGATTCTGCGAGCATGTGCTTCTAGTTCAGCTTTTGTTTCCGCAACCCATTCGTTGATTTGCTTCTGAATGGCATCGAGTTTACCGTAGAAAGCACGGATACGTTCTTCGAAATCGAATTCACCTTTTTCTACAGCCGCTAATGTATCATGTGCTAACATAAATACTTCTTCATATAAATGATGAATGTTTGATTTCAAACGAGCCATCAGTTGTGAGTATTTTTCTGAAAGCGGGTTTTCCGGAACGGCAATTGGACGCCCAAGAATAGCACCGATAGCATTGAATTTCTCATTCAATGGTGTTTGTTTACCTATCATAAAAAAAATAAGAGTCTTTGATAAAGTAATCTTCCTCGTATACCTGAAGTTAACATATCAAATATTGGACTGAAAGCATTATTCCACAAGGAACTAGCAGTTGCTTGGAGATGATTGATTGTGTTTAATAATTCTCGAATGAAACTATCAACATGACCACGAATGTCATTGACGAATTTGTCCACTGATTCGCTGAGTAGATTTGCAGCGGTATTGATAGAGTCGCCAACTTGGTTCGCTGCTGAATTGATAGAATCCCCAACTTGATTAGTGACGGAGTTTACCGAATTGCCGGCATTATTGATGACTTGGCTGATAGGGCCAAAGAAGCAGTGTGCAACACCGATAAGAAGAAAAGCGATGAAAATTGTCGATTTCATATTGTGAAAAAGAAAACGTTTAATTAGAAGCATTCAACACGTATGCACGTATACATATATATGTGGAATGAAATGATTAATTTATAATCTTTTCATTCTACTAAGAACTGATAGAATCTTCTATTTACCGTCGACTTTCAAAAGATTAGAGCAACGAGACAAATTAGTTTTTCAATGACAAAGGTTGAATTTGATTTTCGAAATATTCCGCTAAAGATAATTGAAATGACGGGAGATATGGGTCTTATGTAGACATAGTACGTTTTTTTTTCTATAACAATACCTTCGCCCTAGAAGTTCTAGTCAAGCAAAAAAACAAGCACAAAAGAAAGAAACTAGAGTTCATGTTTGTGATGTTCATGAATACGAGCACTTTTCTGGAGAATATCCGCTAATAGTTGCAAACTGTCTGCTGATAAATTTTTCAAATGATCCCGAGTCATAAATTCTTCATGTGGTTCATCTTTATTCAATTGTTTCCATACATCCGTGCCTGTTGGCAATGCCACGCTTTTCTTGTCTAATTCATCAGTAACTTGAAGATAGAAATCACGAAATATTTCCCGATGTAATTCTTCGTTTGCGCCAAATAACAGCAATAAATAACTGCGAACATCTTCAGAAGTAATTGTTCTTTTACTCAAATGTCGTACTGCATGCTCGTATCTCCATAGAAATGGTGCCTGACTCAGTGGAACATAAACTGGCGGATTCTTTTCGCAATCAGTTCCAAGAAACTCTTCTCGAATGTTTGTAGGTGCAAAATCAATAGTTAGTGCGAGTGTTCGACCATGTGCTCGTATCTGATGAAATTTATATGCTGGAACAAATAAGCAATCGCCTTCACGCAATGTCGTCCAATACCAGGGTGCTTCATGTAAATATTTATATTTATATGCATTGACTAAATCAACATCAATACGAGAGAATAGATCACCATTGGCTTGTTTCACTAGATCAAATTCACGCGGATAATGATTAGCTAGATCATAGATAATGAAATCTTTTCGACCATCCAATACGCAATGTAATGTGTGTTGTGCATGTGCTTGTAATAATGATGCAGTATCACCTGCACTGATCCAGAGAATAGGTTCTATTAAACGCGAACGAATTGTTCCGCAATTGATCACGGAAGGAAATGGTGTCTCTAATTTCATCTCATCAGGTATGATTGTATTCATATATAAATCATCCTGCCGATATTGTTGAAGGAAGGTTTTTAATGGCGTCATGACCAATGTATCCACTAGACGTTGCTTTCGTTTGGCAGCAGTAACATTTAAGTGACCATAATGTTTTGATAGATAAGTATCTGTCCACAGTACATCCATTGGTGAGACTATGCCACGAATAACGACGGATCGATTGCCTCGCACGAACAAGTTATAGAAACGCTCTGGATCGATATTCAATGAGTCTTCGATGATTGGCGCTTCGGCACGTCGTTGCCAACCTAATGGGCGTAAATGACCGAGTGCAAGTGATTCATGATGTTGAAGAATGGGCGGAAATGTTACATATAAATTCATATCCTTTGGAAATCCGCTACCCGTATCAGTCGAAGAGACTCCGATCTGATTGAGAGATAGAAAGAGAATTGTGAGCAGTATCATAATGTGTTGAAAACAAAACGAAGGAATGATACCTAGCCAAGCTTTCCTTTCCGTTTAAATACGTTTGTCACCAGCTGGTAACGTTATGCATATAATTATTTTGATTTGTTTATGAAATAAACAAGGAGAGACTATGACGTGGCAAGAATCAAGTGAATCAGTAGGTCGGTGGAAGATAGTGGATATTCTTTTATGAATTTGTTTATTTCAAAACAAAAAACACGATCAATTAGGTTTAACAACACTCAATGACTTTCCTTCATTTGATTTCACTTTACTAGCACATTCTTGTTCGATGTTTTTAGCAATCTGTGTAGTTAACCGTTGTTGTACAGCTTCAAGGCCAGTTTTTCCACTCCCGCCAGCATTTTTCTTCTTCTTGTTCATTTTAGTTTTCGATACTTTTCCACTATTGACCTTATTGCCACCTGACTTCTTCTTTATGTTCGATGGTAATTGAACTTTTGCTTTTAATTTACCTTGCGGCATTGCTGTGCTTTGTATCCTCGGTTAATTCTTATCTAAAATAAAACAAATTTGACCATACATATTTTTTTCTACAAAATTAAATATCAAGATTTATTTGTCCAGGAGAAAAGATCACGTAAAACAAGACATTGACTGATATCTTCTTCGTTTTGTGGACGAGACAATGCTCTTTCACCGTCATGATAAATAAACCTGAAATTCACAAAAGTATTCGATTGATTTTGATTCTAGACAACCGAATTACGTACGGAAAACGTAGAACCCAGATGGAATCTTCTGTGAGGTGAATCGGTTGAGTGTAACTCGGAAAGAATGTTGGACTGTTCGGGCCAGCTGGTATAACTTGAGGATGAAGAACGCATTGAATCGGTGTAGAAGTCGACGGTGTAACAACATAGGCACGCATCAGTTGTGCCCATACACGTGCACCAGTCGACATGACTCGACAAGAACATGGAGTATACAATGGCATATCAGATCGTACTAGTTTGGCACCATCATCCTAAGAGAATCAGAGATTTTGACTGTCGAAAGATCGAAAACTGAGGAAGACATACCTTAGGAACACCAGTCGGACCAACACGAATAACATGGTTCGGAGATGAACATAGAAATCGATGACCGCGTGGGCACTCATATTCACATCCAATATAAGCACGAATAGTCACGTCCCAAATTGACGAACTCTGACCACCTAAACATTCGTCCAAATGTATGAAAGAAAAATCACAAGAAAATGAACGGAAAAGCAACGTACCCCGACGATTGTGTTTATAACTACGCGTGGCTGTTGGACGTTGTTGATGATACTGTGCTGCGCCACCACCGCCAGGATTATTAGTGGATGCTTGATTGTTATGCGGATTTATATCCCATGGTATTAAATGATTTAAATTCGTCAAGAAACCAGGTTGTTGAAGGCCTACAATGTTATTTAGAGAAATTGCGATTGGAACGCCATCGTACCTTTTGTTGACACATAATCTGACGCTCGACCAATACAACATAAACTCCAGGAACTGAATCGCGGTAATAGTCCGGGTGGACTATCGGAATGTGTCATACCATCCAAATACTCGGTCGTACTGGGAATAGGCTGTACGTCATCCGTACATGTAACAAGTTGTGTTGCATCTGTTTTTTCACCCGTGATATTATCAAGGGCCTGTTGTTCTTCGTTGGGCGCGGGCGAATACAGCGCTACTGATTTTGATTGACCTGTAAATGTGAGAATAGATTAAGTATACACTAGATAAGAGGATATTTACTGAGTTCCGATGCACCGCTAAGATCGTTGACAAGATTGGCATTTTTCTCTTCAGTTTTCTGCTTGCTACCTAAATATTAGATGTGCATAATAACAATCATCGGATGCTGTTTGTCGAACTTTACCAGCTCGTATAGCTTCAGTTGCAGTAGTCGTTCCACGAAAGATTGGAAACTCGAAGTAGATCGGTTTTACGGACAACATTTTATTAACATCTTGATAAAACTCGTAGTTCGCTTCCTAAAAACCGAATACGACATCCGCGAATGCATATATTTTTTGTCTGTGTGAACAACTGATCTACCTTCAAACTGAATGGATCTTCACGTTCCTGTAAGATTTGACCGCAATTACTAGCTGCCATGAATTGCACCTTTCATTAAATCACAACCATCGATATAAACAACGATAGATACTCATTTCTTACTTTGCTGTTGTGCGCTCTGACTGGTAGATGTGCCAGATTCGCAGATTCAGATAAATCTTCTTCACCAAGTACCCGATGCAGCTGAAAGTGAAAGATTAGTTTCTGATTGATGTGTAACTGATGAAATTTATACTTTTCATACCTCATTTTTACATGGATTTCTTGTTAAACTAATTGCTTCACATAGTTGTCGACCGTCTTGCCACAGTCGCGTACATTGATCGATCAGTTGCTGAACGTAACGTTTATAACTCGAACCACGCGCGTAAGTCGCAAAAAACTCCGTTGCTGCTTGTAACTAATCAAAGAAATCATGATCAAGAGCTGAGGCCAAACTCGTGGATACGAACCCGTTGTTCGTGGAAATGTCTTGTATATCGTGATGGCAAACCATCTTCATAGTACTTAATAGCCATTGGTAAGCATTTCTTACATCGTGTTTCGCTTAGCTTTCCATCGGGATCGACATTTGCTCGGAGCATATTGAACGCCTGTCGCAAAGCTTTATTCGATGATTCAAATAAATCACGAAGAGAGTTAAACAGTCGTGTCCATGTTGTATATGTGCATAATTCAAACGATGATGATTCACTACGAGCACCACCAGAAATGCCATCATTGGACCACCCGTCCGTTAGAGCTTCTTCGACATGGCGAAAAAGAAAACGTTTGAAAGCAGACGAATCATCCTGCTGTTGAGAACTAGCACGATTGAGCAGATTGGTGTTACATGCTAAACAAGAAAAAGGCACTGATGAAAGAAACGAGAAGTTTTCTGTCATACAAGATTCTTTGGTTTGTTTAACAAAATCCTGTAGAATACCGAGCAATTTTTGAGTCTGTCCTAACGACGCTGCTTCTTTATAACAACGATGGATAAATACAAATGGTTGTTTATGTGCAATAGTAAATAACGCTGAGTTTCTATAAAGAAAAAGCATTTCGCCCAATCAGCTGATCGAACAAACAATAAGCCAGTCTTACGTTTGATTTGAAATGATATACGAACATCTCAGTGCATTGAAGATAATATTTTCTAAATTTCGTGCCATATTCACCGATTTTGGATCATCATCTCGATCGTTGTTGCCCGGTGCATCATTTCCCTTATGGTGATTTTCGAAAATAAACAATGCACGTGGTACACAAAGTCGTCCATCGTTAAGAAAAATATCTGCATCTTTCAAGAGATTCAGTGATCGAATAGCTTCTAGAACTGCCGGTTTACTCTTATGTCTTAAAAGTTCGATAATACGAAAGAAACGTAAATAGTTCAAGTCGAATGTATGTGACGAATGTGAAATCTAAGGAAGAATAAAGTGAACCTGTGAAATCGAATCATCGCAGCTCGACTTACAACTATAATATGCGATAATAGAAAGCAAATCAAGCATTTCTTAATAAAATTTGCTTGTTTATTCTCCCATAATTGTGCAAAATTTTGCATCGATGTATCCTCATGAATGTTATCAATTAAATTCAACAATTGATATGTGTCATGAAATGAGCGCAGATGAACGTAGATTGTATTATTGATATGATCGTAATAGTGTTCAAAATCATCTTCAGTATTAGTAATCACATGTTCTTTAAATGCCGGAGTTTGAATAAGTTGATTGAATTTCCACGATTTATTACATTGCTGTTCGAATAATGTACTTTTACCAATCAATGCTACGACACACAGTTGACTAATCTTTGTTCCTGAATTATCTACCATCATTCAAATCGATCTAAAGTATAACAGTCGAAATGTATCAATCTTGGATTTATTCATTTCGTTTTTCTTCTTTTTTAAATATGAAAAGAAAAATGACAGGCGAGACTAAGCGAACAGATGAAGAACAATACACAAGAAAGGAAAGGAAAGAAAAGAAACGAATGCGGAAAACCTTTGAGGGAAAATATTCAACGACAGCTAGCAATGGTAGAAACTATTTGGTCGGATCTTTTGGTGTGTGTGTATATATATATATGTGCTAGCTAACAAACATAACGAGGAAAAGTAACGAACAATGGATAAAATGTCTATACAATGTTTGCGAACAATAAATAAAAAGAAAAAAAAGATGCAAATAATAGTAGTAGTAATAATAATAATAGAGAGAGAACGATTGAATCTGGGTAGCTTTTCGATGTCAACTAAAAATTACAAAAGAAGGCACATGGAAACACAACAAGAGATATGTTCACGAAGACGGTTTTTGTTGAATAGTTCTACTGTTCCGGTGTGTGATTTTTTTCGATGAGATCATGTACGTTCTCAGAGACTTTCGACATAAGTTGCAGGATAGAGACCTATTCGACCACCGACGCGACCTTTACACCATCCTTGGTCATCTTCGTCTTCCAACTTAGTAAATATGTCACCTGAAAAAAGAAGGTTATGGGTAAACCGGAAAAGATAAGTGGGTGATTTGTATAGTTACCTTGTTTAAATGATAATTCATCTTGTTCTTGTGCTTCGTAATCATATAGTGCTCGTACAGGTGCACCGGCACTACTATCGAGTGATGAACCGCCTGTTGACGCTGGTGATTGATGAGACGTTTGATGCGATGGCGATAAAGAATCAATATTATCGTCATCGTCTAAAAATGGATTCGCTGAAGCTGGATAGGATGATTGAATATTATTTGTTGGGTACGGCGGCACATTAGAAAATCCGTTATTATTCGTTCCACTTGTATGATTTGAACTAAAATGGAGAACGGAAGTAGAGAGAATGTAAATCGGATAGAAAAGAATATCAGTCACATGAATGGATGCACATCATCACAATAGGATAAGAGTTTCTCAGCTTAGCGTGCAAAGGATAAAGCATGATAGATAGATGGACATTCTCATGTTCAATTTAGATAGACACACACACACAAACTCAAGCAAGGTTAAGTGGCAAGCTTGGTTCTCTACCGATTGGTCGTTGCACTTTCTCTTCGATTATGATTATCATGATGATGATGATCATCATCGTCATCATCATCACCGAAAGGATTCGCACTGCCAGTATTACTTGTCGTCAACGAGGGATACACAAATGGCTGAGCACTGCGTATCGGTGGTACTGGTGATTGATTTACATAACTAGACGAAAGCAGATGAGATGGCAATGGTCAATAGGATGGTATATTGAATTACTGGTGGGTAATATGAGCCCAATAGAACATCGAGAAAAAAAAAGAAAGTTTCTTACTTCGTTGATTGACGAATATCTGAAGTAGACATGTTAGTCGATCCTCCATTTTGACTTGAACGAATAGCAGTCACAATGACGGGATTTTCGCGTTCGAGATCGCCCTTTCGCCGCGAAAGTGTTCGTTGCGCATCAGAATATTCCTACAAAAACAGAATGATATCCATATATTGCGTTTCCCTGCTATATTTTGCAAACATAATAGTAGCGGTTAGCAAAAATAATTAGTGCGAGACAAGCAAAGATGAGAGAGAAATGTCATGATTATACCCTCGTGTAAAAGAATGAAACATATATATATGTATCCAAAAAACCAAAATGTAAGTTCATTTGTTTTTCTAATAGTGGAAGACTAAATATTTAGATAGGTGATAATCTACTTCACGTTTGACTCGATCTCGGCGAACGCGTGTGACAACAGCAGCTGTTCGTCGCATCGATCGACGAATAGTGGCATAGGAATCGACAACTAAGACAGCAGCACTTGTTTGACTAACAAAATGTGCTAACGGTCGACGGTGACATGTGTCATAATTGCACGTTGAATCGTCAGCATAAGAGAAGCGATTTGACTGTGTCGCTTGTTGTTGTATGTGTTGAAAGTGATTAACTAGATCTGTAGGTTCCTAAGACGTGGCAAGGGTAGCAATCGTTAAGAAAAGAAAACACTAAGCGAGGGTGTGCGAAATCAATAAGAAGCATTGATCGTTTCATTAGATAAGTGATAGGCAAGAAGAGAAAATAAACAATCGAATAAATACCTCGAATATGGGCCAATTCATTTTCATCGTTGCACCATATGTGTCTGACCACCATGATAAATCTCTATCTGGGTCGCAATTTTTAATCGTCTGAGAAAATTGTTGGAAGACGGATGGTCTAGGAAAACATAATTTGATTAATTTCGAGAAAAGAAAAGATTTGTCAGATAAATCGGTAAGCATGGCAGTGAAGTGCCTGGCAGTAATGGTGAAAATAGAACTCGATTTACTTAATATAATTAGTTTCCTTTCTTCGAAGGTAGTTCAGGTTTATTGGTCACCGGTTTACTTACTGTAATCGATGAGTCAGATCAAGACATTTTTCTGTAGCACCCAGAAATTCACGAAATTTCGCGAGACGATCTCTTTCGAATACTTGACACCGGGTGAAGACCTATGTAACAGTATAATGATGAGTTCGAAGATTAGAATGTCGAGCGATTCCTCCTCACCTCGTTCATATCATCCATATATTTCGGATTTGATCGATTCAATTCTTGAAGAGCTTCAGTGTATTTGCATTTAGCAGCCTCTTTTTCTTTCCGACATCGCTCGACTTTTTCGGCAACTTTAGCACGCTGAAATCGATGAAAAACAGGAGATATTATATTGTCTACTTAACATCTGTTTACTTGATCCTGTGGAATGGCACCATCGAGTTTCGCATTATTTTCTTGTGTCTCAGCCATTTTCAAATTCTTTGTTGCTGTATGATATTCACGTTTATATTTGTCAACTTTCACATACAACTTTGCCCATGGTTTTTGAGCCTAAAATTTCACACATCGATCGAATCAATCGCAAAGATGATTCACGAACTCGTTTGAAATCTTCATCAAAATCTTTTGTTGATTTGATGTGCATCATTGATTTGACATATTTAGCTTTTTGCCATGCTTTTATCGATGGTACAACATCATTTTCTAATTCATCATGAACGCTTTGGTGAACCTCAGCTGACGCATCAGCTTCATTCATAATTGCTTTCCAAGCTGACGTCATCGAACCGAATTCCGGTGCTAAAAATAGACAAAATACAAGCGTCATTGCTCATGATGTTTATGAAAACGAAATTCGACTGACATTTGGCAACATAATCCGACCATTTCTTCGACCAGCCTTTGAGCATTTTTGAAAACGATTTTTCAAGTTCAGCTCGTTCATTAATCATACTAAGTAGATCAGTTGTCAATTTATTTCCATCATCGCATCGTTTGACCACACGATTGTATTTACCGATCTAGAATCGGATCAAACGAAGATAAGAGAGTTCAGAGAGAGAGAGAGAAAATAATGTACATACTTCCCAGAAGGAATCAGTTTGAGGTAAGTAAAGATCATTGTCAATGTTGGATTTATCACCATTCCCAAGGTCCATAACGGCAGAATGAGTTAAATATTAAGGTAAAACAGTTCAGTTGAAGACAAGAAGAAGGAAATAATCTGAAATCAAATCGGTCATAGATCATACAAAGAAAACTATCATGTTATTTAATCCTTTGATAAATGTTGCCTTGGAGGAAAAAAAGATTCTTATCGCAAACACATGAATAAAAAAACCCTTACAGCACGCACTATACAAAAACGACGGAAGAATAGAACAAAAACAAAAATCTATTATAAGTCCACTATTCAAACTGAAACGACATATGTTGCTCATTTAATTATAAACAACGCTGTGTATGCGTACGTATGTTTGTTTTGATAATAGTAAAAATATAAATAGTACATTTCGATTTTATTTGCTCACAATTAAAACCATCCTACGATATGAAAAGGACATTTTTGTTAGCAGATATTGAAATCGAATAAATTGTGTTCATTCTACGCACGCTCAAAAATAAAAACGATTTTATTGCTGAACTTGATTAGCAATACTCACAAACATCCTTGACTATTGTAATAAAACCTAAATGAGTAAAAGCGAGACGAAATAAAAAACACGAGAGATAAGAATGAACATTGTTATACGGTCTATCGACAGTAGACAATGATCGTATCATATATACATTTGTGAACTGAACTCACGTTTGCAATATTACATTCTCGAGACAGGTGGCGATGATCTCTACTATTTAACGTCATCCGACCGATAAGATCTATTCTTTGTATGATTCCCAAAAGGAAAATTATGAGAGTCTTTTTATATCGTCTCTCTCCGTTTTGCACATCGAGAGATAACTGATCAAGACAAGGAAACGATCGCAATGCTATAGAATCTATCGAAGCTAGTTGTATCTCTACGTCCTTTGTTTTTCTCTCTTCTTCGATTTATTCACTTTAGGTCAATCAATGTACTGTCGACAACAGCAACGTAATGTTGGAGAACATATACATACATATATTCATACGAAAGAGAATAAGTTAAGGTATGTAAACGAATGACTGCTCGAAGTTCATCTCCGTTGTTATGGTGGGAGAGAAAAAAAAGCGAAGAGAAGATGAGAGTCAACGGTCTCTCTTGGTTGGTATGTAACGTTCAATATATAACTATGTGCGTTATTAAACATTTACGAAAAAAATCAAATGAACTTGAACTCGAACGATTAACAATTAGATAAATAATGGCCTTGTTTCTGTTCAATCTATTATTATAGATAAAGAATTTCGAAACGAAAATCTACCGTATAATTATAACGCATAACTTTGATTGCACGTGAAAAGGAGAAATGATTTGACGATGCAATAACGTTTGACTAAGCGTTTTACTCACCTACGTGTTAAACTGTTTTATCGTTTTTCGAAAATGAAATATTAGTCACTGCAATTATGCAGTTAAATAGACAAAAATGATTTAATAAACATGAAATATTTCATGACTAAGCAAACAATAATAAACAGAAAGGAAGACAGATACAGAGAAATAAAATGAAGAAGAAAAAAACGAATGTACGTACGTATGTATGCATACGACAAATTTTCATTGGTGACTGAAATAGTTTAACAGATAATTATCAATTTCTAAATTGACTTTATCTAGCGAAGTCGATTACTAAAACAAAATTTCGCTGTGTTTTTATCTTGATTTCTATCGGAATAGATGTCGCCAAAGGCAGTATCGATTCTCACTCGATTTTTGTTTCAACAAATCACTTACTTACTAAAAAGAATAATATTATTATCGAAGATTGTTTTTAGTTGTTTACTACAACACTCCGTTTCATCACCGAAACCAGTAAAATGGCCTCGCTAATAAGTCGTGGAATAGCACAGTTGAAAAGTAAAGAAATGCGCGATTATTTAATGAGGTACGAACTTAGGTACATGATTATTATATAAACTAATTTATCTTCGTCTATGTTTTAGCACGGTAAGATTTAACAGAACTGATGTATTTTGATTGTAACCTTCGTATTTATTTTTAATGAAAAGCATTTCTGGGGTCCAGGTAACGCCCTTCATTTGCTAATGAACAATACGTGACTTTGTAATTTATTTCTAGTTGCTAACTGGGGTTTACCATTGGCTGCTATTGCTGATTTGAAAAAAGATCCAGAAATTATCAGTCCAAAAATGACTGTTGGTAAGATTTTTACAGAACACGATCGGATGAATATGATGAATCTACTTACTTTTAATAGCCTTATGTTTTTATTCAATGTTATTCATGCGTTTTGCACTCCAAGTTAAGCCTAAAAATCGACTTTTATTTGCTTGTCATTTTGCAAATGAATGTGCACAACTTGTGCAATTAGCACGTTTTATTAATCACAAGTATAAATTGTCTTTTCATTTGATTCTTTTTCTTTAACTTTTCTCTCCAGGTATGGAACGCCCCAACCCATGAAACAGTATCAGGTGCCAGCTTCTGCAACAAAACCTACAGGAACAGGAACATCAGCACCCATTCAACCCGTCCGTTCAGCCTAGATCATGATGATACCGAAACTAACTGTAGTGATCATCGTTTGACGTATTTTTCTATTCTTTTTTTTGTTTTTAAATTATTTTCCATAGTAGGTTATTGAAAACTCTTGTAGTCAACTCACCAGTCATAAGAAAATGGCTACTCAACTAGACAATATCTGATTAATAAAAACTCCACATGCGATAATGGAACTTCCGACTATTTTCTTCTTTTATTCCCACTTCCGTACGCGCAATACTTCAAAGAACGGAAGATTTTGACGAATAGAAAATAGAACTTTTCTTTTAAATCTATGTACAAATAGCTTTTATTGCCAAATATCTAACTACAGTCAAGAAAAGAATGTTCTGCTTAGACTACTGTCACTTCCTTCGTCGTTGTTTCTCATTTTTATCTGATTGTGTATGTTCTATAGCCAGTTGTCTGGGCTCTTGAGATTGTGATCGAAGTCGCCCGTGAGTTGGCGGTGTCATCAGTAAATTGTCCGTGTAACCGCCGAAGCCATTACGATTCGAATTTTTAAAGCCATATTGTTCAGCTCGACTGAACCATTGCCGTTCGAACTCATTTTCATCATCAATATGTTCGAAATCACGATGTTCTAAAATTCGACCACTGACTGGATCACGTTCTTTGGTTATACGATGACCACGCTCACCGAGCCGATGAGCAACTTCCATCTTTTCTAAATTTCGTCCTGTATCGCGCACTGCTTTGCGTGTTCGCGCGAGACCTACACAGATACCGAAATAAATTGTAGACAAAAACTTCAGATGTTCAAGTATTTACCTTCGGGGCCACGTAGTTGTTCGGATGTTGCTTGAATGATTCGTGGTTGATCACCACTTCGTCTGTCCATGCTCATGACAGTTGCTGAACTAAATGATAGGCCTTGACCATTTTGACCATTGAAGTTTTGACTCATCACTGGTTCCAATTGACGAAACATTTGTCCCATACTGCCCATCATACTTTGCATCAGACCGAGCGGATTGTCAAATGGTGACAGACTTTGGTCATTAGTTGGTTGACGTTGACTGATTTGTCGATTTGAGTTGTCATACCGTGATCGATTTTCTAATGCTAAGCCTTCAAATGGTAGATCAAGACCCGAAAAAAATGGATCGTTGCGAAACGTTGCAAAACTATTCATTTTGTTCGATTGAAGTAATTGAAAATGAAGTTTTTTGCGCCGTAGTTTGATTTATATATATTCAGCAAAGAGAACATAGACAGTGAAACTTCGCGAGTGTTCTAGAAGTAGGAGAAAGAATGAAAAAGTGAGGGAAGACGTTAAATATTGTTTTTTCTCTTTCGGCCCTCTTTATACCGAAGGAAAAAAGAAAATATTAAATTTCTTGTTTTTTCCTCTGCAAGCAACGGTAGAATAAATGCTTGTGCAAATGAGCGTATACTCTGCAACTTTGATATTATCTCACACGAATCAGTATCAACGCAAGAGAAATTTGACAATGAGCTGAATCTGATATAATTGAATTGATACATAAATATTAAAGATGTCTCGAAGATTCTTTCCACGTTGTCGTTCGACGATAGAAATTCGATAGATCTCACTCATTTGTGTGGACTGAGGTGTAATAGGCACTACCTGATGAAGTACAGCATCGGAACAGTTCAATATGATTGAGAATTGAACTCAATCACACATTTTCCCAATGGTGTCGTCTTCCGATGCATCGTCGTCATTGCTGATGAATTTTAAAATGTTAAAGGCAATGCACCACAATGACTATGCTGTTCAATTAATGAATCAAGATTTTCATCGCCCTAGACATTCTCTTGTTTAAGAATTTTTTTTGTTAGGCTTCTCGATGATGATGATTGAGCATTGTCACTGTTTAATACGTGTGACAGGATAGAAAAAGCAGAAAAGAATCGATCGAAGTCGGTAAAAAATCTTTCCCACTGGACCAAAACGACCATCGAATGGATATTCATCCTCTTTATCGTCATTATTATTATTATTATTTTCACTCGCGTTCTTTCGTCGTTGAAATTTATCTACAGGTACACAAAAATGAGATTTCATCGAATGAGTCGATTTATTATAAAGCAGATTCGGTTTAACAGTACAAACTTCTCTTTGACCGAAATTCTATGTGATCATCCGTTTGCACTTCTGAAACCCGATTCCTGTAGTATTTTACGAGAATGTGTAACAGATGTTCGGTTCGTATTCATTGCTTTCGAGAACATATGATATGATTAAACAATTTCAGTTAAATTTTGCTTCGAAAGAAAATCTATATGATGAACATCAATGTTAAGAGTGGTGTAATCAGGATTTGATAGGTGGCCTGGCAGTGCCTTGTAGAAAAGTAAAAAATCTAAAACTTTTCAGGATTTTTGAAAAATTTCTCACAGATTTTTCAAAAAATCAAAATAACCTATGACTAAAAAACCTCCGTGGTCTAACAGCACCATGCCATTCCTTCGCTACACCGCTAATTCAAAAGCCAATACTGAGCAATAAGTACTATCAATAATGTCAACATGAACCTTCTTTTATATTCAGATGTCATTCTACGGATACTGCGCTCTTGGAATCGGTCGGCGCTTCATTCGAAAGCTAGGGTAACCTGATCCAATATACAAAGGCTATCGAAACCTTTCAATCGGACTGAATTTACAACCATGTTACGCATTTGATCTTCTACATGTATTATCAAGCAATCGCTTGACAGAAGTTAACTTACATGTCATGGCTAAACAGTAGTGCTATATAGCCTATTTACTTGTCTCTTTAGTCATTATCTATCAAACTTGTCTATTAAACTATGATTACATTTATAATGTTCTATGTCATTCATGATACAGATGACTGCGCAAAACGGCGATCGTTCTTTAAATGTTTCTTTTTTTCTTTTGTAATTGTTTGTTTATTACTCTTTCTTCTCCTCACAGGTAATCTTCTATAAATACATGTACATTTTGCCAGCGATGAATTCATTTTTGTATGTCAACCTGTTCTGTCTTTTAATTACCTGTATCTACTCTCAAGGTTAAATGGTTATTTCGTGTGAAAACGATCTTTCGAAGGAACACAATACTGAACAGTCATCGTTCGACGTAGAACACCCAAGTGTCAATGAACAAACTCTGCATTCACCGACATTACGCCAACGATGTGAAAAATTATGCGATGACATCCATAAAATTCAAATGATTGAGTACGAACAATCCTTAATCTCGGAACGAATGATTTCCATTGACGCTGAAAAGCAACAGTTAGAACAATTACTGAATATCTTACGATCATCAAAACCTAACGACAAGAAGAAGACGCCGAAATCCCATCCACACTCATCGAAACGTCTTCACTGCAAATCCAAACCACGATGAACTGCTTAAACATCCAATAAATGTTTCGTTTTCTTTCTTTGTATAGAACTATATTCCAATAAATAATACATCAAATATCACATCCTATCTGTTTTCCCTTCTCAGTGGCCCCTCGTTTACTTTAGTCACTGTGACCTAAACTTACCCAGTCCCTTGCCTAAAATCTTACAGTCATACTATTACCTTACGTATTAACGATCTGTCATGCATCATTCATTTTCCTATCATTCACTTTCAAACAAACATAAAAATATAACAAAACGACATTCAGTCATACGCTACCCGAACGATCAAGAGCTACATGTCCATGCATATGAAAGACGCATCCAACAACCCTCAACAAGCACCGCGATCTGATAAGAAAGAACCTCATGAAGCAACAGAAATTGAAACCATTGAACGTGAACAACGAGCAGTAGTAGAACGAATGATGCAGGTCCAAATACAACAAGCACGAGTAAAGCATTTACTCGATGTATTACAATCTTTAGACGATGATGAAGGTCATGACTGAACGACCGAACTCAATTACTTTTTGTGCCTGTTCTTCCATTTTGTACTAAGCGAAAGTTGTATTCAAATGTTTGTAATTTATTATACAAGAATAAATTCCAGAACTAAAACAAATTGTATAAAAAAAAAGCAATGGTCATGAATTCATAACAGCCAAATTTTCATCGACTGAGCTGTTGGATAAATCAAACGTTGAAGATCAGGAACGGCTGATTTCTTCACTTTTCTTGTCTGTGGTGTTGACGAGTCGACCGGACGAGGTGTATATTTTGACAACGACCATCGAATATGAGCTGGCCGTGGTGTTGAACACAGATTAGGAAAAGCAGCACATGTATTGAATTTTTTCGGTGTGGATGCTGATTGAGGTTCAAAGAGTGTTGAACTAGAAGAAAAATGCACGTCGGTAAATGTAAATCAGTAGATGACTAGATGAATTCTTACTTCATGTTGATGATTTGGAAATGTGGTGATGAAGAGATTCATGCACTGTATATTTACATACGATATTTCAATTGCTAATTACAATAGAGAAAGAATTGTTTACAATCAATAAGTTTAAACTAATAAGAATTAGTGTGATGTGATCCGAATGGTTAATTGATGTAATTGTTTCTCATATGAGCCTGTTATACAGTACAGAAAAGAACAAAATTGTATGTTCTTTGATTTATTAAGAGAACGTGTCAGTGAGAGAGAGAGAGAGAAGAGTGTGCGCAATTCTGAGCGTTTGTTGACATTGAAAAATTTCATATTTATTTATTTATTTCATATGGAGCCGTTATAGAAACGATTGATAATCTAGAAAACATTTGGTTTCTTTTTACCACGTACAAGAAATATTTATGTACAAAATTTGTTCATCCGGTGTAAAATCTACGCGCATATTATTCTCATTTTTTGTATCATAAAATTCTTTAATAAGAACGTTCGGTTTGATATTCCCATGCCCATCAGTAATTGTAACACGATAATTGCTTTCATCTTCGTTTGCTGACGTTTGAATGTCGGTCGAAGATGATGAAAGTGATGATTTCGAAGAAATATCATCATTTGAGCTGTAGCCACTTTCATACGTTGAATTTTTCTCATTCAGCGTTGTAGTTAAACAATCTTTTAATGAAAATAAGAAATGTGTTGGCTGGTTCAGTGGTACACAGGCGTTTTTCATAGCTGGGCCAGATAGAAGAATATCTTTTTCTTGTATAGCATGACTGTAGAATGGGTTTTGCTCAGCAACGATACCAGCATAATCAACCGAGATGAAATGCTTGCCTAATGTAACAGGTGTAAATGAGCATACGTAGGACGTTCGATGACGACGACGTATGAATACAGATGGAGAATGTTTGCCATCTGTTAATATATCGACGTTGAGATGACGATTGGAATCATCGAAGGGACTGTCGATAAAGACCTTGAAAGAGGAAGAAATAGAATCACTTAACATACTATTTTCTCATTATGAAACGAAAGACAAGAGGGAGATTCTAGTGATTGAAAAGAATAACCTTGAAAATAGCACGTTCTCTCGATCTTACTTGGAATTCAACAGTTCGATGCAACATAAGTTCTTTTGGTAAACCAACAACACGTATGCGAGGCTTGTCTCGTAAACTCAAACTCTTGTCTACATGCGCAATGAACGGTGAATTGGTTATATCTTTATCATTTTCGAGAATATGTATGGGACATTTGCCTTCCGTTAATGGAACGTATCGTACGGTTGCCATTTGTTGCTCGTAATCGATTTCAGCTTGATAGGATGGCTCTAATCGAAAGTGTATGTTTGGATGAAGTGTTTGATTAAGGTCAACGTAGAATTCTGTTGGTAAACCGACAATTGCACGCTTAAGGCCAGGACCAAATGGTTTTAATTTCGATGGAAAATTCAATTCATCTTGAATAACATCAATAGCCACTTGACGGTGAATGGTATTGTTGAATAGAACTAACAATCGATGCTCGCCAATTGACATCGGTTGATAGGTCAATTCAAGTAAGTCAGGCGATAAAGTACGGCGTTGCACAACGATCGTATGGCCATGTGGATCGAGAATTGAAATCGAAAACGAATCAACGCTGGGATGCTGATAGGTATTGTACGACGATTTCAATCGAAGACGAAAACGTGCGATTGAATTAACAATGATCTTTGTTGAACATCCATCACCCTCTAGTTCATAGTGAGGTACTTCTAAAGAAACACAGTAAAGTTTTTTTTTCTTTCGCTGTCGACAGTCTGAATAGTGAGGATGGTTTTGCTTACTTAGTCGTAAATTAGAAAGAATTTGCGAACGATATGGTGGATGTGTCATAATGAAATGATGCGTTTACATCAAATCGAGAAGAAATGAAAGTGATATAGAACTAAGAAGTCTATGCGTATAGGACTGTGTGTGATTTCTTTTTTCTTTTCTCTTCTGATAACGATCGAATCGATGATTTCGGTATATGTTACAAGTATATTTTTCCTCGATTTTACTATTAGATCGAAAATATATTCTGGTGGTTAAGTCAAGTATTTTATTTCGCTTGTGGAGATGAAGTAATCAAGTCTCAAGTAGATGTAAGGAGTTGACGTCAACGAATAAATGTTGATTTTTGATCAATATACTCGTATACTTCGAAACATGGAAGCGATTTTCGTTTTTGTGTTTCGCAATTAGATAAGAGGAAAATTATACAGTTATTTACCTTGTTGCGGTAGTTTTATAATTTCTTCAACTAATGACGACTGTTTCTTTTGATAGGAACCATAATTTGACGTTGGATTTCGAATAAAAATCATATGTTGTTGATTAATTACTTTAATATTATTATGAAAAAACGAGATTCGATAAATTCCAGCTTTATTCATTGGTGTATATTGACATGAAAAGAGTTTCGTATGACCTTGATTATATGTACTGATTGATTGTAGATCAATAGTGACAAGATTTTCGTCGGGATCTAAGATAATTACATCGAGTGGTAATGAAAGATTCGTTCGCATAGACGATGTTAATTCGAAACAGAACAGAATCGATTGATTTAATTCGTTGTATGGGTGATACGATTGTATACCTTGACCAAAACAGCGGATATCCATCTTTTGTGTCGGATGGATTTGTGTCCGAGCGATGACTGATTGTTGAAATTTAGAGAGGAAATCATCGAAATGCTTCTCATTCGTAAGCAGTTCATTTGTGGAGATTGTTGATAGTGGAGATAGATGAAGATATTCTTCGGCAAGACAAATGATTTCTTGTAAAGTTCGTAATGAATTCGAACAATGAATACGGTACATATTTGGACATAGAGAATCGAACGACGTATACAGTTTTCGTATAGAAGGAAGGACTTGAAGGAAATGACAGTTGGTCTTGATCATTGCTGATTTTTTCATATCGAGTAAATCGAGTTCATTGGGATTGCTCCATATCGAATCGTTCTCATGGTGATTAATGTTCGAAGTTAAATATGACGTCATTGGATATTTGTGATGTTTACCCATTTTCTTGGACGAGCGGTATTCTTGATTGAATAGACAAAGATCGACCTAGAAAATACACACGTTTAGATACAAGAAGGCTTAAGTTAAATCAAGTCTAGCTGTAAACACGAATACGACGATAATTGTACCTGATATGTTGGTAATACTGACACGTATAACTATTTATGTCAACGGAGAGGTTGTCCTTCGTCATCGTTCGACTCAATTAAAATGAAATAAAGAAGAAAAAAAAAGTCAACTTTAACTAACATGATTACAAATTAATCTTGGAGAGAAATTTCGTGGTTGAAACAAGTTATACGACTGCGTTTTTATGCAAAAGAAACCATAAATCTTCGTAACAAAATCAGACAAACAACGAGATATTTTCAGGGACAATCGTTTTACAAAAAAGCAAACGAAAGCCATTTTTACCCTATAATATGTTTATACTTTTCAAGTTCTTCTACACTATCGCAGAACATTCAACATTCGTATGATAAAAACTTCGAATTCGTTCTTACTTTAACTAACATAATCTTATCGAAGAACATTTAGAAATGTGTCGTAGACATATGCGTTCAAACTATCGTTATTAATTATTCTACTTTCTATGTTCATTCAAAATCGATTTAGAAACTCTTTATTTAATCATTAGAATCTATAATGAATGACGCTCATTAGATTTCAATAGTTCCTTCATTAAGAAACCTTGTTCGATACGTCAACTGATACATGTCGTTATGACTTACTTACTGTTCTATGAATTCTATAGAATACAACTACTCCTACATTTCAATTATGTAATATAAACTACCATGTATATCGTATAAACAATATCTGGCATGTATATCGTACGCGATATAATTTGCTTTCAATGTTCATATCGCGAATTACATGTGTTGCTCATCAAAGGAATGATATAGTATTAGAGTATACTTCTTAGGACGTACCTTTCTTTGATCTTTTCTTCTCTTCATACTTTCGAGTAAAGTGAAGTAATGTAAATGAACCATCTGATTTTCAAATTACTACTTGCAGTCGACAACAGAACAGAACAGAACTGAACGATCGAATTAATCTTTCGTAAGCCTCAAATGTATAATTAAAGTTATTCTTTGCCTGCCTATGACGTAGTGTTGCCTCTATAATCAATAAAAATAATATGCAGAGAAGAGAAATTTCAATATGATTCAGTACAACTAATATTCCACTGCAGGGCTAAGGACAAATCGATTCGTTCATATAACGATGAAGAAATCTTATTTATGCATGAATAAAGTTTTCATTTTTCTTTCCGCGGTATATCTTTCGAATTTCTCTTCGTGATTGGCTTACAGAAGGAATATTAAAAAGTGCACTAATCTCTCTTTTGCTCTTTATAAGGTGAACCGTGAAAAAAAAGAAAGGTTACACTCCGCGGCGGGGAATCGAACCCCGGTTTCCCGCGTGACAGGCGGGGATACTAACCACTATACTACCGCGGACGGTGCTCATTAACCGAAACTAGCTAACTACTGAGACACTATTTGTATTCGTCTTGAATTATGGATATATATGTATCCCACGTCAGAGGTTGTAGTACGTTCGAGAAGACTTTAAAGTAATTTCATTAGGAGAATTTTCAATTTTTTTCATAAAAGAAAGAGAACATATTATTCACAGACACAGGCAATTATAAATGTATGAAAATAGTGTTTTTATTGAGTAAGTCTGTCGTTGTTAGGTGCTGAGTAGTTTGAAAAGTATGTGACTACAATTGAAACTGTTGCACCTTGAACGTAGAAAAATGTCTTCTGGGTGCGCTGGAAATCAATTATCGTGTACTATTGGGCGTATCTTAGCTAATAGTCAAGAGGGTCTATCTTATCCGTTCGAAAGATTAAAAAAAAGCATACTTTCACTTTTTTGGATGAAAACATAATATAAACAAATTGAGACAAGAAAGTTGCAAATCACGTTTGTGTATATATATACAAGTAGTCAGTAGAGACTAAAATATGTCTGAAACGAATGGCATGTTGTCGAGTGATAAAGGTAGCATCTGAAAGAATGTAAGAGCAGAGAATCTGTTTTTCATGATTAAATAAATATATTAAGAGATAAAGTATAAGATCTGCATACATTAAGATTTCGTGCTGTTTGTGTGTGTGTGTTTTTTTAGATTCTCTGCGGAATTTTTTTTTCTTTAAGTGTTATTACAGTTCAAGTAGAAAGAACGAAAAAGTGTTGCCTGGATGTGTTACAATCGAGTAAGATAGTACGTTTAGTTGGTTTCGTAAAACAATCGGTTGAAAGTATTCGTTTTTAAACTATGGCTTGAATGAAGTACGTTCGTATTCGTTCATTAAGGTGCTTTTTTTTACAAATGATCATCGAAGCAGTCTTTATTTGGTCAAGGTTAGTCAAGTTTTACTCTTAAGAATTTATCAATATCTGACCGTGACGAATCACGGCTTCGCTGTCGTTTAAGTAATTGCTTCAATGTTTTTTCGAGATCGATTTCTTGTTCTAAAACCTGTTTGGCTTGTACACAGAGTGTTTGAAGAATATCAATTAGCTTCCTTAATTCGACTGCGTAAGGATGATTGATCACTGATTCATCATCATCGTCATCATCATCTTCTTCTTCTGATTCAGTTTGCTTCGGTAAGAAATCATTCATCAATGATTTACTGACAGTTTCATCTTCGGCGACATTCGATTTTAACCATGCTGTGGTCGGCAGAGTTGTTTCAATATAAATAAGTTCACGAATCCAGTATGCATCTAAATCGAAATGCGACTATTTTATCATTACTCATAACAATCTGAAACTTACTCGCTTTGGCGCGTGCATTTTCAACCGAATTATGTATGTCGCCGACAGTAATACCTAATAGGAGATTGAGAAACACAATTGTCATAATGACGACGAATGGTATGAATATAAATGATGCAGCAGTGAATGTTGCTTTGGAAAAGAACAATGTTTCGTAATCGAATTCACCGACAATCATCGAAGAGGATTTGTGTATAGTTTGTGTCAATGTAACAAATGCTGAGTGATTGAAAAAAATCATTTTTAAAGATATTGTAAATGCAATCAACAAGGGAAACATAGCAAGAACTAATAATGTAAATTTAGTTAATACTGTTTCGAGCATGATTAGGAAGCGACCGAAAAATGGCACTGAACGAAGAATAACTGCTGTATTAAACCATTGAAACAAGATTCCAAACGACACCAGTTGCCATTGAAGATATTTCATCTGTTCAGTTGCATCTTGATGAGGTATAAAGGCGACAATCGAAGATGCAAATGAGATTATTCCGAATAGTTGCGCAAACGGAACACGAAAGCCGCGATAGAGAATGATTTCAGAGAAGATTTTCAATAAATTCATCGACGACAATGCGATAATAATCCATCGTACTGTGGAACTAAGCATTATTGAAGACAGCCAAGATAACGATGTCGGAGATACGGATGTAGTTTTTAATGGAGCTGGAATTATCAGTGCATAGACGGTTAAAATTGATAGAAGTAGAAATGCTAAAATCCGAGGAAAGTAAAACAATGAACGATACAATTTCCATTTTCGTTCCATGAGTCGTACACAAAGAGGATGATCAAGTAACGAATGATGGCCAGAATCCAGAGCAATAATCAATGGATGATTACGATACAACTGCCGACTGCTAGTTGCATATAATTTATCGCTATCTCTAAAACAAACTTCGATATGACATTTGTTTTCCATTGTTCGTTTACTCACAGGAAATAATCATCAAGGTGTTTATATTTATAAACTGTACGTTCGACAATATTGCCGAAACGATTCACTTCCGTTGTTTTTAAAATTAATTTATCAAATGCATGGTACGCACAATCTGGCATGTATTGAATCATCTCTCTCAGCGGAGTTTGACGAGAGTTCAGTTTTGACATCAACCACGATTCGGTTTGCGGATGCTGTAGAAGAACATGAATGATGTTATTTTGTCGATATCTGATTGCAATTTCTAATGGTGTCTCTTCCTTTTCTTGATCGAAATCAACTCCCAGATTTTGACATAATAGAAGTTCTGCAATATCGACAAAGCCATTTTGACATGCAGAAATCAACGGTGATTGGCGACGTGATAAAACCGAACGGAATTCATTCATATCTTTCACCGAAGTTCGAATTAATAATTCAACGCATTGACTATGGCCATTTTGGATGGCAGCATGAAGTGGTAGTTGGCCAAGATAATTCGCAAGTAAAACATCGGCATGATATCGGAGAAGTACTTCAATTGACGAAATATGACCTTGCTCAGCTGCAAGATGCAAGGGCGTTTTTCCATCTTCGTCTTGTGCATCGAGATATGGACGCAGGATAGGCGAGTTGGCAATGATACTGACCGAATCGGAATCGATTGTGGTTGCCGTTGAATAGCTACGACTTTTCATTGTCATGAATCGATCGGATTTCTGAATGTAGTCACAAAGAAACTCGATTACATCGTAGTGGTCATTGCGTGCTGCGATGTGAAATGCATTTCGACGTTGGTTATCGACTGTATTCCATCGAATATAAGGATGAGTCAGTAATAACGAGCACATTTCGACAGAACCAGTTTGGACAGCAAGGAGAAATATTGAATAGTCGTTTCGTTTTTCGACTTGATCAAGAATTGGATACAACTGATCGTTAAGCACCGATAACAATCGATTCACAATCGTTAATTGGCCAGCAGATACCGCAATCATGATTGCATTCATATTTTTATTATCAAGACTAGCAATATCAGCACCAAAGAAAATCAACTGATCAACAATACTCGCACTTGTAGTAACGGATAAAGCAGTTCGACCGCGACGATCTTTGATTTCCAATAACAACAAACCTGTTAACTTATAAAGTTCTTGAACGATCTCTAAACGATTCGCGACACTTGCTATATGCAATGATGATTGAAACTTGGAGTTCAACAAACTCGGCTCAGCTCCATAGTTAAAGAGAAGATCAATCATCGCAGGATCACAAAGTTTCGCTAGACGAGAAAACAATCATCTTTTCCATTGGATTCTTCGAACACAAAGAGTCCAACCTACCTGCAATGTGCAAAGCAGTTCCTAACGGTTCAGTTTGTTCGTTGATAAATAGTTTTAGATCATCATTGGTATATTCCTTAAGAATAAATTCTACTAGTTGCATATTTCCATTTTGTACGGCTAAATGTAGACACGTTGTATTTGTGTTCGTGGTCATCTCTAGAAGATCTTGAAAGATTGGTTTCGCCTTTGAATGGATTAGTTTGACTACATCGAAATGTCCTTTCGAACATGCATAGTGCAGAGATGTCCAATGATCGACATCAATAGCATCGATTTCTACTCCGTGTTCTATTAGGTATTCGAGAATGGCTATGTAACCTTCCTTGCATGCTAGATGAAACGGACGAATTCCTTGGCGATCTTCTGCCTGAAATGAAAATTTTGTTGATAGAAACGGTGATCAAATTCTTTCAAAGACAAAATCTACTTCGATATCTGCACCCAGTGTAAGTAGCTGTTTAACACCTGATAGGTTATTTTGAGCTACAGCATAATGGAGTGGTGTGAGAAGATACTTATCACGTGCGTTGATATCTCCATTGGCTTTCGCGAATAGATAGATCAATGGGTGATCACTTGCAAGAATTTTGGTTGTATAATCATCATGCCAACTCTGCTTATCCTGGAACTAAAGAAACAAGAATCCGAAGATATCGATCATAGTCTTTCATACTTGATCACCAAAGTCAATATCTATATCGATCTGATTTTCTAGATCGGACGTACTGTGTGATAGACGAAATGCTGAATGAATCGGCGTTCGACCATTAGCATCTTTGATGTTTACACCAAATCTATCATATGCGCGAAAGAAAAGAGTAGGAAACGAATTCGACTCGGACGATTCATACTTAAAGTGCAGGTTTGATAAAAGAATCACACAGACGTGTAATTGCTGATATCGAGCAGCGTGATGTAAAGGAGATAGACCTGTATCAGTATCAATTCGATCAGCAATTTGACTGGCATGCTCAGCCAATAATGTCATTTGCCGGCTATAGTCAATGAATCGACGCAGACGATGTAGATCACCCTCACGACAAATCTAAATACCAGTGATTTTTATCAGCGTCCGAAAATCTTTTATTCGGTTAGCAAACTTGACTGATTAAACTTGTATTCCAATCATAAACTTCAGGAACGATACATGGTAGAAAATCTTCTTCGCCTTCATTCGGCTGATCGTTATTTAACGGCGTTTCTTCGGTAGGCTCGACATCGTCAAGAAGCGGTACCGAAGAAGAAGGCAGTTGTTGAATTTCATCGTCATCCATAGTAGTAAAAGAAAATGTTACCTTTTACTTTCTTTTATCTTTATGCAGTCGATGTTATCACAATTTCTTTTTTTCTGTCTAGTAGATATCAAAAGAAAAAATCCTGTGGTTTCTACCAAGACTGAATTCAGACATCTATCGAGTTACAGAATGTTGTTTCGTATCTGAGTTTTTATGACATAGCATTTGTCAATGATGTTACTAGTCAATACTGATAGACGCGAAATCTAATTGGTAGATGACGAAATTTCTTTCATATTTGATGTAATATGAGTGCTGAATTTCGTTACATCTAATGTGTTTACTGTCTGCTGTTGTTACACATCTAATTCAAAGCACGAAGTCATCCAGTACTCAATAGAAAATCGTGTTTATTAAATCATTCGGAGAAGTAATAATAAAATTTACTATCACAAAAGTTCTATTCGTACGTATTAATCATCGTCTATCACTCGTTTGGCTATAGGGATCATAACAATGGCATTGTTTTTTTCTTCTGCACTTTAGTTTGTTTTGCTTGCTTTGATCCTTGCAGTACCATTGTTTGTTCTGTTGTTTCGAGCGTTGAGTTCTGTTCTGCACAAAGCACTTTGCCCACAATCAATACGATAACAATTACCGTGATAATTGCAATCGAAGTAACTCCTATTATGAGAAGAATTTTCGAGTGTTCGCCTACTATTTGTTGACGAGATTTTCCTGTTGAAAGTTCGTTGTTCGCATTCGTTAGATTACTTGACTTCGATCCATTTACCAGTAGTCGTTGATCAGTCTGTTGGAAATAATTCGATGAAGATTGACTTGCAACCATTGAGTTCGAACATGTCAAGCATACAATCGGAAGAAAGATGCTTGTAAATGAAAGCATTCCGCCTATAATAAAAGAAGACCTTCGTTGATATTTATTCACGTCGAGATATATGTCTCTGTCGAACAAAGAAATACAGCATACAATTATAACGAGCAGATGGAGAAATAGTAAATTGATTCGTTTATATGTTGTTACTGTGTCTATGTATATATATTTGCTTCCCCGCCTCGTGGGTTTTGATAGAAGGGCTCTCGAAATACAATCGATGTGAGCGAGGAAAAAGAGAAGAAATATGAATATCTACACATTCCATCAGTTTAACCCTTACAAGTGAATTATTTCAACTTTTACTGGTCTTCATTCGATCACCACAAATCGAAGTTGTATGGTACAGAACGATTATCCAGTGTTCAATGTTTCTGGTGTGACATAAGACTGATTAATCTCTATCGAACTATTGAGCCTAATAATAAATCAGCACTGAATAAATACATAATATTTGATCGAATTGTAATAAGATGCGTGTATCATTTATGAGTCATAACATATTCTTCCTTTGTTTTTGCGTTGTCTCTGTATGTTTAGTGTAAAATCGGTTTACAAATTGTCGTTAGAGAGAAAAGATATGAGAATGATGATTTATCTTCTTCTTGTTCTTGTTCTTTTAGAAAAATGTTTGAAATTGTTGTTTGGATGAAAAACAAAACAGACAAAAAAAAGAAACAAACAGTCAACAAAAAGAACAAAAGTGTGGTTGTATTTGTAGTCATGTGAGTACGAAGTTAGAAATCGGAAGGAGTAGAACATAGGTTAGTCTTCTTGGATGGTTTTTAGTAGAGAAAAGATTCCATTCAGTAAATTTTTTCTTTTTCTTGTTTTGTGTAGCAAAAAAAAACAAAAAATGGTAGAAAACAACTGTTATATATTTGAAAAACGATGCGTATCTGGAAACAATTATTTGCTATTTGATACATCATCGAAGTTTTCGACAAGATCTAAACAACAAAAAAAAGACACACGGTCTCTCGAAAGATCGTCAATTCTAGCCAAAGCACATACTTGGTACTTCGTCATCACCTTCTTGTTCGTTTGTTGTTCCTGCTTGACCATCCCCTGTTTCGTTTTCGCCACCTTTACGTCGGCTAAATTCACTGGCTAGACCAGGATCAACCGTGGACATGCCCATTTGTGACATGATGGTTGGTAACATATCTTGTAGTGCTAAAACGAAAGCGATCTGTGCAGAAATTGACTTGAATGCATTCGTTGCTTACATTTTGTATCCGATGGACCGGAGATAGCATATGTATTTGAGCCGAGTGAGGCTTGCACCTTTGGATTTGAAAAATGAATTACTTCACCATTATCTTTAAACATGTTGACCTACGAAATATGAAAAAGAAGTTGTTGATTGGTTGTAGAGAAAGGAAAAGTTCAAACCTCTTCAATGTTCGGAATATTGTTCGCAGCGAGTTTTTTCAATGAACTTTGAAGATTTTTGTCACCTGCATTGGCTGATCGATGAATGATTTTCTTCTTTCGGCGAGCTGTGCCCTAGAGAAAGAGAAGCGTTTGTCTCAAAATGATCGATTTCGAATTAGCACAGGTGTGCTAACAAACCTTGCCACCGATTTTGATCGCATTGGCACTTTCAGCAAGTTCTTTCAATTTCTTTTGATTGATTTGAAAAGCTGGGGCTGCATCCGAAGATGTTGTCGTCTGTTCAGAGGACATGATTAGGTGTTTTGATCTTTAGTCTGAAATAGAATGAGAATTGTGGTCCTATGATTAATTGAGATTATACAGAAAACAAGAAAAAACAATAGCAACACAAAGAAAAGTCATAATACACAATTATATTGCATAGAGGAGGAATCAATTAGACAAAAACACTGTTGATTAACAAAGATAGTTCATAATTAAACATTGAATAGAAATAATATACACAAATATTCTGAAAGCTCAAGGCAAGAAATCATCTGCGAAGAAGATGATCAGAAATGAAATACAACTATCTGACATGTGTCGAATCATTTGGAGGGATCTTTTTTGATATGGTAGACGTTATTTGAAGCGCTTCCTTCGGCTTGCGCTTGAAGAAGCAACAAGTTGGATGGGCTGTATGCTCATAATCTTTAGCTGCTTGATTTACATTTAATACATTATTTGACGAATAATTTGATGGCGGCGCCGGAATTAGACTGCGTCGTTTAGTCGGAATTGGTCGACGATTTTCAATCGTAGAATTTGTTGATGGTAACATAACGGGAAGTTTCGTGGTACTAGCCATTGAAAGTGTGGTTTTCGAACCGCCATTCAATGTCACAGTAGTAGCATTCGTAGAGCTTAACGGTAATTGAGAATGAGGATATAAACTACGTGATGCCACTGTACGATTACGTGATTCGTCATTGTTATTAATACATGTTGTTGATGAGGACATGATATTAGTTGTATTGGCAGTCTTTTTGGCTGGCGCGTTCGTTGAGGATACACCCGTAACAGTCGTATTTGCTGTTTTCGACCGTTTTGACCGATGTTCTTGTAAGGGTTTTATCCAATCGAAATCATCATCGTTGATATAGTTGTTATCTTTCATTGCATTGTGAAACAGTTGCCGTAATCCGTTATACTGGAATGAAAACATTCGTCACATTATAATCTTCATTTTTTTTCTTTCAAAACGCTTTACATACATCAGGAGTTTGAGAGAATTCTAATTGGCGCACAGTTCGCATGTAGGTAAGAAATTGCCGTGGATAACCTTCACACAGAATTTCATTGGTCGTAAAACGTTTCGTATCACCGATCTTTTGATATCGTTCTTTCAATGTATCAGCTTTTAAGCCTTGCCACTACGAAAAAAAAGGAAAAAACCATGTGATTGCAAAGTAAGGAGTAATGACAGCGTACTGGTAGACTTCCTCGTAGAAAATACATAAACATGTAACCCAATGCTTCTAAATCATCTCGACGACTTTGTTCACGACCTAAATAATTATATTCAAGGTAATTTTTTTTTCAATTTCTCCATTACAATACTTACCAGCATGGGTATTAATTGACATATATCTTGCCGTTCCTACAATATACAAATCAAGACCATGACTTTCCAAGGACGATTTTCTCTCAGTTACCTGTTAGACTTTTATGTTCACGATACGGTATATGTGTTCCATCGGCTGTTCGATATTCTTTTGCTAAACCGAAATCTACAATATGTATAATATGTTGTCGACGGGTACTTCCACGTCCAATCAAAAAATTCTCTGGTTTAACACTAGAAAAACCAAAAAAATAAACAAAATCTCAAGAAGAATCATCTCTTACTCTCGATAGATTAAATTTTTTGAATGAACATATTCCATTCGGTCCAGCAGTTGTATTGCAATCATTGACACAGTTTTCACTGTGAAACGTCGCGAACATAAATCAAATAGATCTTCCAGTGATGGTCCTAACAGTTCCATAACCAGTGCATTGTGGGAACTAGTCTGCCCGTAGAATTGAACTTCGGGTATTCCATGATGTTTACCGAGTGATTTATAAAATCGATATTCATATGCTAGTTGAGGCGTACGAGTGATAATTTGTTCTAGTTTAATAGCGACATATTCATGTGTTTCATTATTCCGGCCAAGATGTATTTCACCGAAGTTGCCCGAACCCAACAGACGACCAATTTGATAATGCGAAGCTAGTGGACGATTTGTAGTCATTCGAATAATACCAAATACAGACGAAAAAAAACGGCGATTGTTCTTTTTCTAATACGAACTAATAGGTACTCTATTCGCAAGTAGTATCTGACATAATTATTGTGCGTCGATAAGGAGAACGAGTGATGATGATATTCTGAAAAGGTATGGAAATAAACAGAATATTTATTTTTCTTTTCTTTTTCCTCCCAGAATCAAAACAAAAAAAAATTTAAATGGCCGATGAAAAGAAACAGAGAGTGAATCTCCAAGAGCAATTTTAATGTCAATGGTAAACTGTGGACGGATAGTTTTTTCTTTTATGAAACTTTCCGACAAGAACTAGACAATTCGCTTAAAAATCATTTTTGGTTCTAATTGATTTTTTACATTTCGAATCAATGAAATTTAATTTGAACGAACATCTGTTTTTATGTAATGTTCGAAAGAGGTCGCTAGTTCACATGATTGAGCTTTTATTTCGAAGAAAAGAAGGGTGTAGCTAAGGCAAATAATTGCTGTATATTTATTCGTGTATATTATACGGACAAGGAATGGAAATCAACAAAAACTGCAAAACTCGTAGAATGTTTTGAATAGATAGGAAGATTAAACAATGGAAAAAATTATCAAAAGATTAATCAATAATCATATGATCTGATTCATTATTGGTTCCTCCACGACGAAAAGGTGTATCAGATACATCCATCATTGCTTTGAAATGCTACAAATAATAATCACAGCATAAAAATTTCGACTAGTTATTGTCTCGTATATACCTCAGAATTTTTAAAACCAAGATAAAGCGAGAACAATGCATGTAATGATTGAATACGCGATTCATATACTGGAATGTCGAGAAGTGCTGAAAATAATGAAACAGATTATCTCTCTCTCTCTGCATGAGATCTTTCTTTAATTTTACGTACCACAAGCTATGTCAGTGTACGTCGTTAGATCTGTATCAATATCAGCAGGCGGTGCAGATGTCTAGAATGAAATTGCATTCATTGCAACAAAACAAAAATACGAGAATTAAAGTTAGTCGACCTCTCTAAGAAGATCTTCGAATTGCGTTGGCCATTCTTGCATTAAATCATCAACATTCGGCATTGGCCTAAATGTATGCAATAAAGATAATCTTCGAAATTCAATCGAGTTCTTGCGCAATCGGCTCCTACTTTCGATATTGAACAGTATCACCTGTTTTGGCTTTTTGTAACTTGCTTATACTGTGAACCCACTCGTCGATTGCTTTAGGACTTTTATCAGCGTTGCCAATACTACGAACGTTCTGAAAATAACAGTACAATTGGCAATGATAGTCGACCTCAGTTGCACTTGTCTTACGGTCAGTAAACTAGATGCAATGGGTTGTTTTGATGTATATTTCATCTGAAGTGCTAGTACATGTGCATCACTTTGTCTGGACGACGGCTCATCGAGAACAGTTAAACCAAGATTATCTTCTTTGCCATCAGGTCTAGGTACCTAAAAGAACGTTTTGATATTCCGCAGCAGATTAATAGATTTATACTTTAAGAAAAGCATCGATATCGCCGATTGCTGGCACATATTCCGGAATGAATGGTTTCAATTTTGTTTCCAGTACAATATCTTGTGGTTGATACCTTGAAATATCGAATTACTTTTTCCATGAGATACGAATGTACTTCGAGGAAAGTCTTACTTTTCGATGTAACTGAATATATCTTTTACCTCCGGTGCAACTGGAAGATCATGATACATTTTAGGGTCATAGACATCCACATCGTGTTTATATTCTTGTTGCTCATGAGCGCCCGGAGACATTTCAGACGAGTGTGGTTCCGAACCAGACTCGTCTTGTGTATCATTATCTTCATCATCATCATCATCACCACCACCACCACCACCATGGTTGTGAGCCTGTAAAGCGTAGATGCTCATTTGTAAAACTAATCATTCACGGGAACTTACACGAGGATTATCATCTTGTCTCGGTATAATAGGTCGCTCCCGGGCAAGTTGTCCGATACCTATATTTGGAGTTGTATCCGGTGCTAGAAGAAACAACGACTCACATGTCTTCGTATATAAAATGAAATAATCAAGAACGAGGACTCATGGGCACAAAGAGATACAATATCTAGTTTATAAAACCTGAGGGAGTCAGATGACTTTTGCGACGCGGACTAACAATGTGAATAACTTTAATTTATATGAATTAGATTTTTTCTAAAATTCTAGCATCCACAACGAACCTGGAGGCTTCCTTGCCGACGGCCCCGGAGGCACAGGCGTATAGATACTTGCGACTTCTTCGTCATCGGCAACCTTTGAATATAAAAATATTGGATTCCATCGTATTCATCAGTAATCAAACTATTGCTTACATCCAACGATTCATCGTATGGTCGATTGCGGACCACTTGAAGCTACAGCATCAATAATAGATGAACTTATGTTTTCCCTATAGACGAGTCGTTTGTCTTACTTCATCTTCATCGTCACTCATTTCCTCTTCTTTTTCTTCTTACTAATTGTTGATCGATCGATTGGAATGATAGGTTACATCTTTGACATGCTTCGCGTTCCTTCACCTAGCAATACCTCTGTCTGACAACCGAAAGAGAGGTCACTACCAGATAGAACAAAACGAATTCACTGTTCGCTTTACTCGACAATTGTACATTCATCTTCGTCGATTGACAGATTTGAATTATATTCCGAATCCGCGTGTTGATTTCAGAAAAAAAAATACGTGGCACATGTACCTAGCCCTTTTTTCAATTAAAACTAAGCAGCGACATTGGGCTTTAATCCGATCAAACAATATTTTTGGTTGAGAATCTCGTTTCTATTAATCATCTATTGCGATTCATTATATACTTCCCTACACGAGACTCGAATAATCCTGATTTTACTTAGAAAAGAAAAGAACAACGTCATGTCTTTTTATCACACAGTCACGTTCGTTTTTCACATGATGGATTATAAAAAGTTTCTATTCAGCTTCTTCAAGCCCCATTAAATGCCAATGACGTTATCAAAAATATCAATTGTAAATATACTTTCTGAGTCATGTTATTTCGATACTCTCTACGGAAGTTCCATTTTTCACGTAGTTTAGGCACGTGCTGTCACCAATGACGTCTTCAAAATTAATAAAAAAAAAACAGCGTAGGAGAAACTCTTCAATGTATTTGATTGATTTTGGGGAAAAAATGAAAACACTTGAATGTTTAGAATGAAAAGCAAACAAAAAAAAACTCCAAAATGAATATAGTGAATAAGAATGTACGCAATAAGTGTGCTTGAAAACAAAGCAAAAGCAGCGTAGAGTTCCAGTAGAGAAGGAGAGGGAGCGCGCAAGAGAGAGAAAGAGTAATTCAACACTTCGTACTCAGTAAAACCAGCGAGGGACAAGGATGTAAAAAGAACCATTCAGATTTCGTTGATTTTCAATCTTAATTGAAAAACTTGCACAAGTCGATGGTTTAAGATTTTAGCCATTGTTTAACTGTTCATTGTTTACTGGATTGTAACAAGTGCTTCTTCTGACAAATCTTCGGGTATCCATGGTAGCTCATCATCATCAACTTCGTTTGAACAATCAGTTGAATTCAAACGAATGAAATGATTATCGTTACGAGCTTTTCGTGCTGGTGTTTCGAATGCTTGTTTGACTTGATCCCTATGTGATAGATAGATATATATATATATGAGAAAAAGTTTTCTTGGAAAGAAATCTTTTCTATACCAGAATTGTTTGGACATGAAATAGATGGGTTTGCCGAATGGCAAGCCGTTGAATTGAACAGCTGCAGAAATTGTATATGCGCCCATATCTTTCCATAGAACCCAATCTTCAATGTTTAATTTTGGCATTTGAATGGATGTATGAATGCAATCGAGACCATCGCAAGTTGGTCCCCAGATTGAAGATGTAAATTTTTCGTTGGATTCATTCTATTCACGCGAAATATGCTAATTCATACAAATCTTCGAACGAAATGTACATACTTGAGGAAGAAAACATGGTTCTGGCACATAATGATCGTAAAGAACGCAATTGAATGAACCATAGACGCCATCATTGATGTAATACATATATTTTGTTTCACCTGATTCTATTTGAAAGTAGCTGAATTGATTTGTCTAGTAGAGAGAGAGCGAACTCACCTGGATCAACCATTTCACGCGAAGCGATGACATTCGTTGCTAACGAATAAGCAGACGCAACATAGTATCGTCCTGGTTCAGCGATGATACGGACATTTTCTTCTGTTGGAAAATGTTCGTCGAGTGCTCGATTGACAGCAACAGCAATTTCTGCAAAGTATTCCTCGGTGCCTGAATTGCCTGGAAAGCCACCTCCAATATCTAATAGTTTCATATTGAAGCCCAGCTTTTGTCCGTAATTCATGATGACGCGGGCATTTTGAATAGCGTCAACAAAAGCTTTGCTCGTCATTTGGCCACTACCGCAGTGGAAGCTGAAAACGAAGGATAAGAAATTTCTTTTCATACGTTCAAAAGCTTGCTTTTACCTGACACCAATAATTTCCATATCAATTTCTTGAGCTCTCTCGAGTAAACGACGTGCTGTATTCATATCGGCACCAAATTTCATGGAAAATCGGCAAACAGCATTCGAATCATCGGTTACCAGTCGTAAAACGAGTCTACGCACAACAAAATTGAATGATGAAAAAGCACACATTCACAACTTACTTAGCATTTGGATAAATTTGTTTGATTTTCATTAATTCTTGTTCGTTATCGAATGTCATTGTATCAACGCCGACTTCTTTTGCATAACGAACATATGAAGATTGTTTACATGGATTAGCATAGATAATACGATCAGCTAGATGAAAACAAGCTTCTCATAATACAAAAAAGATTTCAGCGTAATTAGAAGAAACTAACCGGATACGCCTAAGTCCATGACTTTCTTTATTTCACCCTAAGCGGAAAAGTGAATCATAAGAAAAACTATCAATTTAATCGAATGATTTACTTTGCTTGCACAATCGAAGCATGCGCCGAGATTGGCAAGTAATTTGATCACGTTGGTATCATCGTTGCATTTCACGGCTACAGAAAACCGATTGTGAATAATCAGAGAACGTTTTCTTGGTATAAACTTACCATAGTGTGGTGCAACGCGAGGCATTGAAGTTATCCATCGGATGTGTTTGTTACAAACATCTTCCAGATCGACAGCGAAGAATGGTTCGACTTCATCTGTCTGTTAATGTTAAAAAAAGGAAGTTTTATTCTGGGATTATTTCTGAGAAGTATAAACTTACCAGAAGTTCGATTTTCTTTTGAATGAATTCTTGAGCAGTGCATTGCTCTGGTGTAATAACTATTGACGAGTTTTTCAAGATATGCATGTTGATTTGTTGTTGGAAATCGGATTGAATATTGAAAGGCTGTTTGTACTGAGTACGAAGTGTTGAATAACTTGAAGTGGAAAAGACCGTTGTTTAGAAGAAATTTCACGGAAATGAATGATTTTCTTACATGTTTGAGAAAAGGGAGTTTGTCAGCGATTAGATCCTTGTAGGGATGCTAGCGAAGAGGACCAGGTGTCCAAGGAAACGCAAGAAATGTTGAAGTTAAACAATCAGATGCAGAAAACCAGAAGTTGTCGGCAATAACGCCCTAAAAACAATTGTAAATTCAATTCATATACGAATTCGAGCGAATATTGAAGATATCTTACCCGAATAGAGTCGTCCGATCTGTCTTCCTTGAGATTAGTTCTGGGCAATATTTTCGGTTGCTTTAGAAGCGATGAAAAAACTGATCGCTGACGCGACTAACACTCACAAGCACTCGCAATAGGTAACTGGTGTGTTTTGACGACGATTGTCCGTGCGTTGAGAACGATTTGAAAATGAAGTGCAACGAGCAAAGTACAGAATCTAGAAATACTCGCCCATGAGAAAAAAATATAATAAAAAAAAAACAAGAGAAAGAGAAAAATCCAAATGACTTGTCAGCTTGCAAATCTACTCAGCATTTTCGACGCAATAAACGTCCAATAGATATTGCGATATGCTTGTATCCTCAATATTTAGCTTAGGCACTGAGAACGCTTCGAGAACGAGAAAAGTGCATGTCAATAAAAAAAAATGACGCATATAAAATAGAACGAGCGCAATCGTCTACAATGAAGGAACGAAAAATAAGTGGGGAGATGCGGGATCCAATGAAAAATATCTCTCCACTTCTGAGTCAGCCATGAGTCACCATCTCCTTGTCGTTTTCGAAACCGACTCGAAAGAACAAATCCCAATACTATTACCAGTGATGTAATTTTCAATCATTATGGTGAAAATCAATCACAATCTTTGCTCAGTGTGTCATTTTGTGATATTTGAAAATTCAATTATAGATACCTTTTACTCTACTAATGGCAGAGTCGAAACGACCTGCCTTTGGTTCGCGACATTTATCTGATGATCGAGATGTTTTCTCGCACAACGCTTGGTAAGACCTGTTTTTCTAATGAAAATTTCTCGAAACGATTTCTTCGAACATTAAAAGGGATGATGTAGAATGGAGCGAAGAACAAAGTGAACAAGCAAATAGTGTAATCGCTAAACAATACGAAAATCGCATGTCAGACAATAAATGGGGTTCGTTAAGATTCCATTTCGAGGTTTGATTATTGCTGTTCGGATCATATAGAAACAATAAAATCGGATTTACCCTCTGCTTGGAATCGATTCTACGATATTCACGAGAACAAATTCTTCAAAGATCGCCAATGGTTATTTACCGAATTTCCTGAGTTGATCATACCAGAATCCAATCAATCTGTCACTATACTTGAAGTTGGCTGTGGTGTTGGTAACTGCATCTTTCCAATCATTCGCACGAATAATCTAAATCAACAATCGAATGTGTTTCTATACTGTTGCGATTATTCTTCGACTGCTATTGATATTTTAAAGCAAAACCCAGAATACAATACAAAGTATTGCCACGCCTTTGTCTACGATGTGACAAGTTTAAGTCCGCTGCCAATCGAAGAGAACTCATTGGATGTGATCATCATGATCTTTGTCTTAAGTGCGATACATCCATCAAAACATGACGAAGTGATAAACAACCTAGTGAAATATCTCAAACCCGGTCGGGGAAAATTCATTTTTCGAGATTATGGTTTATATGATATGTCACAATTACGCTTCAAGAATGATAAATGCATTGAAAAGAATCTATATGCTAGATCAGATGGAACGTTGACATACTTTTTTCAACAAGGTGAGAGATGAGCTTTGCTTTTGAAATGTTTCAAACGAAATCGAAGCTAATTTTAGATGAACTCGATCGATTGTTTACACGGAATGGTCTGATCAAGGAGCAAAACATAATCGATCGACGATTACAAGTGAATCGGTCGAAACAGCTGAAAATGTATCGCATTTGGTTGCAATGCAAATACGTAAAAGCGTGACATAATGTTGTTTTTTGTTATGAAAGAAAAATAAACGTTGAATTCTGGTTAGAAACACGACGTGGTTTGAGTTGACAACATGAAGTCTGTTGCCATAATTCAAGTAAACAAAAAGTTTGAGTCACATGAATGAAAACTGCGATCAAAGTCAAACTGTCATTTACATCACCTGAGCAGCGCGGAAACACCACTCTTCAAATACATACAAATGTAGGCGTATAGACGCGACTTGATTCTTTGTAAAAAAAAAAAAGAAACATTCGACTGATGTTGAGACTCACCCACACTTAACAATCATAATATTATAGTATCAAACATACATCTAGTGGGATTACATTCATATCGACATTATTTCAATATTCATTCATGATATTTACATGTGTAACTACTCCTAAAATGATAAGGTGTTGAAAATGATACATTTATTATCTTTATAAGCGCATCGCAACGTTTTATATCCCTGCTAGGCTCCATCATCGAGGTAGAAGCCACGATCGTGACAAAAAAAGATTTGAAGACTTGCTAAGATTGATTTGGTCTGACATGATCTTCTCAAAATTAAAAACAGAAGAGGTTACATCTATTTTAATCACAAGAAATTCGCTATCATACAAATAATCCCTAATTGTTTCCTTTCTTCCCTCAAACAACTCCTCTTCTTGTCTCATGACTATTAATAACATCATTCCGAGGCAGCACACCTGGGTACAGAAATGATCTTTCTCACTAAGGTAAATGCAATTGATATAACATAGTTATATGTCGAAATTTTCAACTGAACAAGTCAATGAAAACCTATTACTTCATATATTCCCCGAGATATAACCACTGCTCCCCTCTCATCTTCCTTTTATTCCACGCATTTCGCTCTCCATATAAGGCTAATGTTATAATCACACCCAATCGATATTCATTTTAAATAGATTACATAGAAAGATATTTTTATTGACATTGCCCATCTGATGTTTAACTCTAAACTAATCACACGTACAATCATACCATAACTTAGTTGTATCTATTCGCTGATAGTTTGCTTTGATTTTTAATTAAGTCGACACTCTTTAAAAGCAAATCATCGCTCGATGACGTGTTCGATCATTACCTTTCATTTCAATCTCTCCCGTATTCATAACAATCAACAGACAGATAGATGGTACGGATTCATTTAAAGAATAAGAATATCAGAAGCAACAATTTCTACAGTTAAATGACATAACAAGCAAAGGCGTTTCATTAATAAGTCAAGATATTCGTTCGATAGTCCATATTCATACTGTTCGATCGGGAACGTTGAAGAAAGAATTCTTTCAGAATAGATAAACAAGTAATATTTGACGACGGTGATGCCGATGGTTTGCGAAGACTATTTTTTTTCGTCTTCATTGAAAGAAAACGCATTAATAGGGACTTCGAACATTTCTTTCCCTCATCTAAAACAGTTTTTCCACGAAATGCATTTGTATTATTTACATGTCGATCATCCATTTGTAATAAAAGAACGGATTGATCGAATATAACAGGAAAATAATCTAATGTAAACGACGGTGGATGAAAATGTATCAAAGCACCACGTTGAAATGAGTAAAGATTAAATTGATTGGAAATATGTGGTGGCAGATGATGATTCAACAAAGAACGTAATTGTTCAATTGTTTTATCAGATGATATCGAAAATGTAATACGCGAATGATCGGATAACCGTTCCGCCGTAACTGTAATCGGTTTCCTGAAACAATTCAAATTATAATTCTTACTCATCACTTCAAAAGTCATTTTTTACCCTTGAGATTTGCTGCGATGAATTTTCATTCTAAATGATTAGTTTATCTAAAGAAACAACAAACAGATTGTTAGTAGTTGTATATATACATATCAGGGTGACTGCTATAGAACGAATGACATGAAAGAACAAATCATATTTTGCTGCTCGAGGTGATTTTACTCTCTCATTGACTGCTAATTTTCTCTTACGCTCTATCGCTTTTTTCTTACTTCTGAAAGTCAAGCATTATGCTTCTATTTGATACTTTCGAGCGACTGAGCGAAGGAAGGATACTTTAGGTAGGTTATTCGATGATAAATATCATTAGTTGCTATAGTAAATGTACGACATGCGTTCACATCTATATAAACAGGTTTAGACGACGAATAGCAAAAGATTTTAATTAATGTGTTGAAAAATGTGCATTGCTGTTGACTTGACGTATTTTTTCTCCCTACAGTCAGAACATGACGACCTAAAACAGATAAACGACTGAGAAAAACAAATAAGAAAAATGACACATAGTTTTTCAACGGATTAGAAAAGAGGGAAAAGAACGAGAAACATACCAGATATGTGCAATAGGGTTAATGTAACATTAAATCTACCATTTTGATACATTTTGACACGTCACTGACAAAATGTTTCATCTTAATCGATCTCGAACCATCACATACTCGTACTCAGATGAGGATAAGTCAAATTTCTAAATCTAATAATTGACGATCAGAATGGTCCTATCTATCTTAAGTTACCTTCGTGACCTCTCATCTATAATAACTACAAATTTGTTTGTGACAAGATGAAAGCATTAACAGTTATCTTCAATTTAGTCTGACTAGAATAAAACAAATACAAAAATTGATTCGTTATATGATAAAGAATAGCTAATAACTAAAAACTGAGTTGCATAATTGAAAAAGGCTGATTACCATGTCAAATGGAGATAAAATCTCATGCTCTATTCATGTACGATGTGCACATAACGACTCGCCGTATTAAAATAATAAGATGTGCATCTCATGACAATAGTGTTATCAAATGAGACGTCGGTGATGATCAAACTGTGACTCTAAGATAATTAGCATAAACGAAGGATGTTATTCTCGGATAAAATTAGTAATGGATTCGTTTAGTTAACCGCGCGTTATTGATAGAATAAGAAGTCGAATGAGAAGCAGTAGCTTCAAAGAAGTTTTATGCCCTCTGGCCGTATCTGCAGAAGATATGGAAACAATCAATCTTTTCTTTTTTGCAATATGACAGCTCATCATTTTGAAAAAGAAACAACGCAATTTATAACGTAACATGCTATCAGCTATTTTGATCAGGTCAAATTGGTACATAACAAAAAAGGCTTAGTTTAGGTCACGGATCAAGTCATCATGCCGAATAGTTTTAAATATCATTAATTATATGTCATGCATATCTATAGTGGCGTATTAGACGTGAATGAATCTAAGATTAAAAAGAGGCGATTATTTATGTAGAAATACGCAGTCGTGTTTTTAAGTTAAATGAGTTGCCGAATTAATCATGGGAGAAAATATGAAAAGAAACTGATTTAGAGCCGAATAAAAGTATAAACTATGACCATAGGAGAAATATAGGCGATCGTTGGAAAATAGACGAGTCATTGTGTTGCCTCGAAAAATAACTGAAGAGCTATCATAACATCGATTATGACTACAATCTTTTAAATTATGCTTTGATTTGGACTAAAAACCGGAGCGTCTCGACTACCTTCTCAAGCACAATTACCTTCTAATAATCGGTCACAAAGTTTAACTTGCAAACGACAAAAATTGTTATTTTCAATTAAAAAAAGGAGAAAGGAAAGAATTTAAGTAGAAAATTGATGCCTCTTTACCGTCATTGCTCGATAATAAACAAACAACCATCAAATGTCATGATGTTCTCCGGCAGCTATGTAATGACTTATACACTCTAAAAATGTGAAATACTATTTTGATGTCACAATGATCCCTGAGTGGTTCCGGTGTATTTGAATACGTTTCTTATGATTTGTCTGAAGACATGACTAGTTTCTCTGAATAACATCTTCCAAGTAAAAAGAACATTGACTCAAATGATACGAACTGTGAAATAATGTTAATTGCTTTCTGTTTCCAAGCATCGAGGGCAAACATATTCTCCAGTCTCTAAAGTCTGAAACGATATATCCATTCTATACCTCGTTAAGAAATCCGCCCAAGGTGCGGAGCTTCTCTTTGAATACCAACTAGACTTTTTACACAATATTCTTCTGCTAACAGAGATTATAGAGCTTTGCGAGCATAACATGAAAGCAATCTGTTGAAATATTCGAAGATTGGTTGAGAAACTGCTGGAGCGACTCAGGTATGTTTTAGCTGCTAGAAAATTGTAACGGTGCTGTGTAAACAACAAACATGGATTCGTTTGTACAAAATCTAATTTAAGGATTCACAGTTGGAGACAAAGATAGTTTGAAAAGTAAACAACTGATGAGATTCTGAGACACAGGCGATTAACTTTGTCTAGTAGAATCATTATCAGGACGTGGAACGTCGCGCATTCTACTTCCTTTGTTAAAAGTGTATTTATCTAGATGCGTTTCGAGGATTGTCACCAAGAAATAGTTGAGAATGTCTCTGGTATGATTTACTGAAATACATTTTTTGTAGTTAAACTAAAAATTTGTTATTGTTAATAATCATGAAAAGCAAACATTGAAAATAGAAGAAAAACGTTTACACTGTTTTCGTATTTTGAATACATTTAACACAAACGCACACGTACATTTAATTAAACAGACATTTAGTTTTCGAAGTCTATCTTGTTCGATATCCTATTGTTCGTCAATTGATGTGCGAGTTTTTGTTTCATTGAGGGCATCGATGATTTCCAGACGAAAGTTGTTCAAATACTCGCGCATTTTATCATACAAAGACTTATCGCTTTTAATTGACTGCCAGCAAATACCATGAAGATGACAATATTCTACAATCGAATAACAATCGAGAGGAATATTAGAGGAGAAATCCGTTTACCTTTGCAAATAATATCTGATGGGTAAATATGTTTATTAGTTTCATTTGTTGTGTAAAGATATTTCAATGATAGTGACGATGAAGGAATATTATACATTGGCCAACAGTTATATTGTGAACGTATCTCTGCTTTTAGATGTTTCAATAAGATTTTCACTATAGTTTGATGCAAGTGTTCGTTGGTTGTACTGAATTCATCTTTGAACGGGTTGATTATATTGAGAAAGAACAAACATTTGCGTTCGCTCTGTAGTTCATATTGAGTTGAATATTGTTGAATGTCAAAATTCGAATGAATGTAAACAATGCGAGGTTTTTCACTGATCGATGGCATTTCCTAAGTGAGATCTTTGATCGTAACTACACAAAAATAACGTTTGTGTATATTTATCTTCATGCGTGCGTGTATAATGACTTATGAAAAACTGTCGCTACTCTCCGTTCTATTCATTGGTCGCACATCGCGCTTTAGTATGTTCTGTTTAGATGATTAAACATTGAAAGTAATTCTACTTTCAGATCATACAAACTAGCAAAAAACACGATAGTTCGCATGGAATGCTTCTCTGAAATGAATTCTGTTGAATGAAAGTGTAACGTAATTTGTTCATGTGCACATTTTAAGGCCAAAATAAATGGCAATGTAATATTGATCCATAAACCAGTAGCCTCTTGGTGGCAATCCAACAAAAGAATGAAGATAACAGGCAGTCGTTCGTGTCGTATTATGAAGCAAACTTGTTTGTTGAGCTTTTAAATTTAGCAATGAAAAAAAAACGAAGTTTTGATGTTGTTCTATTCCATTTCATTTTCTTTCATTTGAGTTCATGTATCTGAAAGTACTTCTCAATACTTTGAAGTACTATGTAGAGCACCTTGATGAACTTTGAACTGTATTCCCACGTGAAGTTTACTTTTCTCTCTTTGGTATTCTAATTAAATTGTGCTGGTATCAGATTCAATTCGAAAAGTATTAATTTACTTGCATAAATAATTGCAATAAACTGGTGGGTAAAATTGATTTCGATATACAAGCGTATGAGCGATGATTCTGACGAAATCTATGAAAGCAAAAACAACCTAGACGAAGATCGTTTTTGTTTTCTAACGAAAAACAACGTGCGACTGACGTACTTTTCAGGTACACTGTGAACGAGCAGCGATAATCAGTGAAATGATCATAGACCTCTTCGAATCAGTGACACTCTTTCGACTTTTCTTGAGCGAGAATGTGACCTTTCTCTACGAGTCCACACTAAAAGTACGTTTTGTAAACAGTCGGTACGGGTTAAAAAATCTAACGGCTTCCCATTGGCCGAGTATATATATCAGACGATTTTGCTAGCTGAAGTATTAGTACGTAAGGGTAAGCTATTTATACAAGCAACTCTATTTTTCGTGAAAGCATTTACCTCTTACCTTTACACGCATCACTTAACGCACAATGAGAGCAATAATACAGATATATATGACTGTTTTCATTCGAAAACATGAGAGCATTGTCCTTTTTTCCAAAAGTGAGTTTGCTCTCAATTAGTCATCGTCACGAATTGCGCCCAAAAAATATAACTTTTCGCGAAAGATGACATACTTTTGGAACATTTTAACGCCTGCATGTGTCTTATATTGGTAAAACAACGATGAATTTTATTTGAATTTTCTCGTAGAAATCAGCGGCATGTCACTTGTCTCGTTTACAAGCGTGTTAACATCCTTAATCGTACTCACTATCCTTACGACATGTCTTCTTTGGCCGTGGCTTCATGCAACTTATACTTGGCGTACAGGTACAATTAAATCTTTAAATGAACTTTCCAATCGACGATCAACCACGCGACAAGTACCTCGCATTATTCATCAAACTTATCGTCATATCGATTCGATTCCATTAAAATGGCAAGCAGCATCGAATAGTTGTCGGTATCTTCATTCAAATTATGAGTACAAATTTTGGTCAGATAATGAGGGACGAGGTTTAATCAAAAGAGAATTTCCATCTCTTTTGCCTACATTTGATTCGTATCCGTACGATATTCAACGCGCCGATGTTATTCGTCTTGTTGTGCTTTACCTGTATGGAGGCATTTATATCGATTTTGACATATTTTGTTTGAAATCACTTGATTCGTTACTCGAGTATGAGTTTATTCTTCCTCAAACAAAACCCGCTGGTTTATCGAACGATGTAATCATTTCGAAACCAAGGCATCCGTTTTTGTATCAAGTTTTGAATAATTTACCGAGTGCAAATCGATACATCATCAGCAAGTAATAGATTTCATCTATTTTTATCTGCAATCGATCTAAGCTGACGTGCATTTAGGTATCCAACAGTCATGTTTTCGACAGGTCCAATGTTTCTGACGCAGGAGGCATCAAAGTATCCTAATCGATCTTCTCTGGATACTCTTTCCACTGAACTGTACGGCAAATATGCATCTAATTCTTCACGAGCTCTCTTTCGACATTTAAAAGGTAGTAATATAGATTTATCAATGATCCCTAGTCACGTTTTGTTCTGTAGCATCAAGTTGGCATGGAAGTGATGCATTATTGGTCAAATGGATCTATCGTTGGCGGAATATCTTTCTCTTGAGTTTCCTCGTTGTCGTTCTCTACGTTATTCATACTGTTCAACAACGCTATCATCGAACGAATAATTCAACGATGAAGCAATAGGAATCTTGTAAATAGTTCATTCAGTTCGTTTTCTTCGAAATAAAATGACTCAGTGTGATCCTTCTAGAATTCTATCCGTCAATCAGTATTGCAAAGTAGAGGGCAACCAGTCTTCAATCTCTTCTCGTGGATAAAAATAGATAAACCGAAAGATCTGATCTATACGTGACACATCTCTCTCTCTCTCTCCTTCTTTTTCTACCAAGGAAAAAGCTATCGATAAGAATAAAAAGAAAAGGAATCATGCCACTACCATCTCGTATATAAAAAGGCGTGTATAGTCCACAAATCCATTCATTTCTACTCTATACTATTCTCTCATCGTTATCGAATATAACTCAACGCATACCAATGGAAACAATTAAAAATGCTGCCAATGCGGTCGGAGATAAGATCAATGTAAATACGGATCTTTTGTTAATACGAACAGGTTTATAATTATCTTCTTTTTGTCTATTAGGAAGTAATCAGTGGTTCATCAGCAGAATGTAACAAGGAAAAAGCTAAGGACTCAAGCAACACTGCTGGTGAACGTATTGGTGCTGGCATTGATTATGTTAAAGATAAAGCCGAAGAAGCTGGTCACGCTGCTTCGAAAGAAGTTAACAAACAAAAAGCTATGCACTAGATCGAAAAACGATCAACTCTTGTATATGTAATCTCGCTGTTCTAAGTGTGTTTTGATATATTGTGTAAAATAAATTGAAAACGATTGTCCTTTCCGGGCAAAAACAAAACTATCATGCATAACATATCTATCTGTTACCTAGATGACGGATTATAAATATTTATCTTCGCATGCATTTTCCATCACGTGTAACGTGCACGTGATTAACTAGCTGTCCCTGTAGAGACTGTAAGATCGTCATTGTCAGTATGTACTTTGAGTATGATCAAGGCGAGAGGATGCTTTTAAACACATGTGGAATGTTAGCAGGACGATCGGATAATTTGCATAAGAAGTACCCGATGGCGTAGTTCTTCTTTTCTGTCGTCGTCATCATGTAGCACTGGATAAACTCAAGCTATCAGCACCGTCATAGAAAGTAGCTATGAGAGCGATAAATCGTCTTAGTAGAAAAGTAGTCAACTCATCAATAGATCAAGTTCGTTTAGTGCACTTTCGCATCACAAAATTTATCTGAAAGAATACTCTCGTAACTACACATTGTCAATATTCGTCTACGGTTACTGTTGAGTGTCTTTCTGCACAATGGGTCATATGTGGTAACTAGTCTAATGGCTCTAGCAATGTTTCAATAATAAGGAAAAGATATCTCCTTTCCGCCTTTCGACGTGTCAAGGAAAGAAACAAGCTGACTTAATTCGCTCGTAGCTATTTGTAAAAATCCACTGATAAATGAGAGTAATCAACGGTGGTTTTCACATATAACATCGCTTGTTTGATTTTGGTTTATATCCTTTTATAAAATGAAAAATGAGGTTTCACTATGCCGTCTGGCGGTTTGTGAATGAATATTTCTAACACAGTAATGCATTTCGGAACAGCTGATATCAAACCAATAGAAATAAAGGTTTATATTTACAGGAATATATGAGAGAGGAAAGCAAAGTTGACAAATTGTTTGATTGATTTCGATATAGTTTCTGTTTTCGTTGCGATTTATTTCGATAGCAATTCAAGTCACACTTCGAGCTATATTTTTGTCAATTCATATCGGCCATGGGTGTTCTTAATGATCCGATCTATCGACCACTATCATGTATGTTGTTTTTTCTTGTTATTTCCTTTGATAAATATTATCATTCGCATTCGTCTTTCTATTTTAGTAACATTTATCGAATATCAAGAAGGTAAATAGGTTTTCGAACTGGAAAGGAATCATTTTATTGTTGAATCACTTAAGGTGACAAACTCGGTTTTCTTCTGGCATGGTTTTCAATGTTACCGTTTATTTATATTGTTTCCTTATGCACATTAATTCTTTTCCGACGTGATATACAAACGGTAGAATAAATTCATTTCTTCTTTCGAATGTCTTTTGGTTTGTTTTCTCCGATAGATTATGTATTTCGGTGGTTTCTGTATCTCGGAAGTGTGCAATTCTTGTCTGAAAAGAATTTTCAAACAAGCACGACCAGAACGAAGTTCGTTTTACCTAGTTCATTGAAAAGATTCGAGATTGACATGTTTAGCTCGAGACCGGATGGGTCTCTATGAAGTTCATGGGATGCCAAGTGATCATGCTCAAACGTTCTTCTACTTTATGACCTATCTAGCTATATTTATCATTCTCAAGTAAATACAATTTCCGTTGCGAACGATTCCCATGGATGTTTTCCTAGGTCTCAAATGCCAGGTACTCCGCGTATACGTTCCATGCGCAACCGTTTTCTTGTTGCTGGCCAACTCATCGTAGCAACAACTGTTGCCTATAGCCGGTATGAAACATAGCGGCAATCGATATTTCGAACACTAACCGTTTCGATCATCTTCAGAGTGTATCTACATTACCACACCGTAGCACAAGTTGTTGCTGGCGCATTTGTTGGCATTGCATTAGGTTCTACATGGTACTATTTCGTGAACTATTATTTTATGCAGTATGCACCAATGATCACCGAATTGCCGATAGCGAAATATTTCCTCATTCGTGATTATACTGCCATACCACGACTAATTCATTTTCAATATGAAAGTGAATATGCAGAAGCAAAGTAAGAGTGTTGAATTTGTGAATAATTCAAAATACGACATGTTCCTTTTGCTTCTTATTAGACGTTGGCGAGACCGGCGATCTGCGTATCCAAAAGAACAAACGTCTGCGTCACAATAGAAGTCACAAGAGATTCTCTTTTTTATATGATTTATTTCAGCAATTTATGAATAAGACATTTCTTTGTTTCGTGTACTATCGATAATCAAACGGACTAACATATATTAGGGAGAATATATAACATTGATTTTGTTTTTGTTTTTTTCTAGAATATCGATGTTAGCAAATAAAACAACTAATAGTAATAGTAACAATAACAATAACAATAATAGTCATAGGCGACAACTGTCTGGAGGTATTGGATTGACAGATCGGTCAAGTCGATCGTATAGGGGTAAAATCTTGAACGTTGTTTGTATTTGAAAAAGTATTTCGTGTTTTTCATGTTCGTTTAGATGATGATCGTCAACTTATTCAGTATTTAGTTAATGAGTATCTCTTGGAAGGTTCACACGATGTACTCGATCTTATCCGGAACTGCCCAAATGAATGTTTCGAAGTACGTACACTGATCGATGAGATTGTTGGAATACGAAAGATTTGTATGTACTTGCAGGCGCTTCTCGACTTCATTTGGAATCCAACATCTCAATCAGCTGATAGTAATGAGGATGATCTATCGATTTATGGTCAACGTTCATCTCTTCTTTCGCCTTTGCCAACAAATGCTCATCGACAAGGCGCACGTTCTCGTTTAGCAATTATTTTTATTGAGGTATTTAAACTATTAGCCACCCCCACAATCACTGGTGGTCGATCTGATCTTCAACGACAAACTCGTCTTCTTGTTTTTCCCGCACAAGTTCGTCAATTAATCGACGTAAATAATTACAGTTCAACTCATTGATTAAATATATTCGTTCTTCTTCTTTGTATGTTAGTATGAACCTGATATCCATGGATTAAGTTGTTTGACACTCTCTTCGATTACTCTTATTAATCCTAATCTTATTCATCATCAGCTCGCATTGGTAATTGACGTGTTGAAACATGCGGCGAATCAGTTTGTCCAAGCAAATCGTATGGAGAAAACAGTGCTTTGTTTGGTCAAATGATTTCTACTTCTACATTTCTAGTTTCGTTTGACACACCATCGACACTTGCACTTTCTATTTATTCGTTATTTTATTTATTGTACATACTCTACCCGAATAACCTTCGTCGAGAGCTTCAACCAGATTCTACACCAACCATTAATAGCAATGAGAAACTAGCGAATCGATTAGGAATTGAGAAAGTTCTATTGGTAAGTAGCGAACTGATGTGATCGACAAGGGCACGTTCCATTTAATACCGTAGCCACTTTGTTATCACTTTAAACTCCAACCAAGTATTGTATGTGGTACAGCGGAAAGTGAAAAACATGAAAGTCGTTGGCAAAATGACTCATGGCAACATTTACTGGCGAATGGCGATCGTGTAAGACCGTTTTCTTCGATCGAAATTTTCCGAATTGATCAGATCATTTTCCATCGATAGTATGTGGCATCAGACGATCTGTCGTCATTGTTACCCAATGATTTCAGGAAACGAAAAGAAGAAGAAAGCAAGAAAAACGATGATTCCAATCGGGTAGATTCTGATTTGCATAACAATTGTTCTACTTTATCACTTTATACCTATTTTCTAGTTTGAGATCGATCAAATAGTTCGCATGTGTAACAAGTACACCGAGAGTGTTTTAAATCCGAGTGAAACGAAAAGTCAGATAGTTAAAAGTACAATCGAAAGTCAATACGGGAAAAAACATTCAACTGACTGCTATTCGAATTATTCAGGTACATTCAATCATTACAAAAATCCATGGAGAAGACCTCTTCTTTAATTTAGATTCTCATTGTCAAACTTATGAACAACAATGGCAAACAACAATTCAAAATGGTCAAATGAATCTTTCTCGTATTCAAGCACCCGATGAATCCAATCGACGGCAACATACCAACGGTACATCAACAAAAACAGATTCGAAGTCTGTTGATCATAATATCTATGCAAAAGTCCAACTGCAACTCGACATGTTGGATTGCAATTATGAACAAGATAAACGAGAATACTATGCTCAACTAATTCGAGATGTTCGAAAGGCAAAACCTATTCACGAATTAGAGAAAGAAATCAAAAGTCAGGTAACGTATTTTCTTCATTATCAACAAGAAATCATTGAGATTATCTGTAGGAAATGCGTTATGAAGAATTGATTAATGCTCGACAACAGAAATGTCCGGATATACATACGGTCCGAGATCGAATCAATGAATTTCATCGATTGAATGAGACATTTTACAATTCGTTATCGGCTACCCAAGTGTAATGCCACACATTTCATCATTTCATGTTCATTCATGTTTAGTTTTAGTGAATTGAAAACCGATGAAGACGAACACTGGCAGCAACGATCTTTGAATAACGAAACATACATGCGATTACAAAACGAAAAGAAACAACTAGAACAGGTAAGAGGTAAGACACTCGTGAAAATGAAAATCTTATTCGAACTTGCAGGCCAAAGCTTCGATTGAAAATGATATCCGTGACATTCAACGTCGCTTATTTCAATCGAAGCAAGATGCTAAGCAATCGATTGATTTACGTGATAGTATCGATAAATTACATATTGATCTTGTTTGCACACGAAAAAAACATCAATTATTACACAATGCTTTATTAAATGTGAAATTAAAAGCAACAAATGCGGAAAAATTACTTGTCATGCATCAGAATGAAGAACGAGAACAAACGATAACAACAACATTGGATGAAAAGAAAGCAAAATTCGAAGAATACAAACATCTTCTTGATAAACAAGTATGTCAAAGCATCAAACAGATCCTTCGTGAAATAGAATCATATTTTTCTCGCGTAGCAAACTGATCTGACAGCTAAGCGAAATAGTTTCAATGAAAAACGAAATATGAACACACATAAAATCAGTGTTATACGTCGACAGATGGATTCAATACGTATATGTCAAACACAATTACATACAATGAATATAAACAGTCAGATTGTTCGTAAATAGAAATCTTATTTAAGAAAATAAAGAAAAGTTTAAAAATCACCTCTTATTCTTCTTAGATCTATTCCCTTCTTTTTTTTTATAGATGCCATTAATAAAACTTTTATGAACTATTGATAGACTCCTACTGTGCTGAAATTAACAAAAAAAGAAACTTCTTTTCGCTCGACTAAATTGATGTGAGGAGATGAAATAGTCAAGGTGGTACACTTGAGGAAATAACTTTGCTTTATCAATGTACAGCGGTGGTCTATTAAACAAACTCAGTTCCATCTGCTCTCCTTGGCTATATCTGGTAGTTAGAAGTTAATTATAAGCTGCTTGTGTCATGTCATGTAGCCGTGCGGTGTCTTATCGGACTTGACTTCCTCCATACCAAGGACGATCCGCGATTGACGATGTTCATTCGTTTTACTGAAACTAACGCAGTTCAATTCAAACAATCGAATCGGATAAGCATTGACAGATTATTAGTTCATCAACAAATGTAAATGTCATTGACGATCATTGTTAATAACAGATTCTCTCAACCTATGAAAGGTTACAAGATAAACAAACGAGTCCTATGATAACATGACCACCAGTGAATCAAGTTTATCAGTAATAAAACGTTCCAAGAAGCTCTAATCCTCACTAATTATCAAGCGTTCCTCCTCTCGATTTCTTGCACCGTATAACATACGATTATGTTTTCTCAGAATGCTAGAGTAGACTAATTTGACAATATCAAACTATCTTTCTGCTAGACTGGCTCGAAATTGGCAGAAAACAATAAATACATTGAAAACTTGAATTATCTGACTGGAAGTGCACCTGTCTAAATAAACAATCTTCCAGCAAAGAGAAATTACATTGCCGAACTTCATTCTACTCCGATAAATCTTCATTTGATCTGTATGTACATCCTATCAGGAAAAGATCATCTTTATTCCAGTCAAGTGATCTTCGACGTATGAATCTCGTTTGCATTATGTATACATAGTTAATAGGTATTACGCATGCTTTCTTTTCTTTGCTTGCCTTTCTATGTACGTACGCATGTTCATCATGTTTATTACTGTTTTGTTCCCAGTATTGGTTAATGAAGACAAGAGTTTGTCTTCCACCCATCGGCAAAATTCATCTAGGCCAGTGTTATTCGAACAAGTCATTTGTTTATCTCATTTGTCGAACGAGTATTCCGACGATTGCATCGACGCAATGAGAACGATCCAGATTCACTACCAGTTTTACAAATCAATTCATGGTTCGAAAGCGTTTTTCTCTCTCTCTCTCTCTCTTTACTTCTATGTCGAAACTAATTTGAACAACTTGATTGTCTTATGTAATACAGACAGATAGTAAGATAGAGCAAAAGAGAAATAAACGTGACTATATGTGTTGATTATTGTAATGGTCAACATCGGTTGATTATCTAACAGTTTTTTTAACCTCCGAAAGAAGACATAAACTTCTACTTTTTAAGTTATCAATCTTTTAAATATTCAACGTTCAGTTCATGCATAATACACATTAATGGAATGAGATCAGACATTCATCTGTTCAGCACATACGTGTACATATATATAAGCTTCCTCCTATTCTTCTTTCTCGCTTGTGCATTTGCTTGTTGTTTGCCGCTTTAATTGCGAAATTATGTGTATGTGTACCTCGTGTATCAATAATGATTTGATGGGTGAGTGATATCGTATGTCGATAGTTATGTGAGGGACGAAGAAAAAAAAGAGGGAGAAAGGCGATAATGAAGAATAGATGTCAAAAAAAAGAGAAGAAAAAGAAGAAGAAGAAGAAGAAGAAAAGAATACCAAAGACAGACCATCACCTTTTTTTCTTTCTAGGTAAGCTATCTGCATTTTCTTCTCTCTTTTTCTATCTTCTTGATTGCTTGTTTTTATTTGTTCTGTACGGTACTAGTGAAAACCACAGTGAGATATTTTCCTTTACCTTTATCAAATGATAAACGTTTCGGTTCATAGCACCTATTTTGAAATAGTACTCTCGTTGGACTTGCCTTTTTCTCTCACATTCGGCGATAAAAGAAAGTATATGCCAAGTAAGCTGAAAGGTTAATGTCGATGATTCTTTCCTCCTTGGCTCATATTTATGAACCGATAATCATCATTCATTTGCTGACATTACAAACAAAGACGAATAAGGTAGATAGATAAGAAAAGTAAACTTCCAGCAGTGGATCGACAGGTGAGCTGATCAGTCGCGCATAGGCTTCCTTTTCTCCCTCCCGTTCATTCATTCACTGGACTCAGATCACTTCTAATCCTCTTCATTTACTCCTTTTCTAAGAAAAGAATCTCAAATAAGGATCGATGTACATATGTTTGAATAATATTGCTTGTTGACATATTTCATCGGAAGAAGTGCTTGATAGAAAGCAGCTTTCACCACATGTGTACATCAGATTATTGCACAATCAAACATTCTTTCGCTAGTCAAATACAAGCAATGACATCGATGACCATTAACATTTGCTTGTCACAAGAGAGAGAGCATGACAATCATGTCTTGTTAGCACGGGTTCGGTTTGAACTAGTAGCTATGCATAGAGATCGAATGCGAAGATTCGCTTGCTTTCGCTCTTTTTTCTTCTGACTGTTTCAAGTGAAGTGACACTTCGAACTAACCGACTTGTATTGTTTAACTTCGTTTTTCTCTTTTCTTTGTTCAAGTTGAACAGAGTAGAAGGTTAAGAATGCTTATTTGTTTGAGTTTATGTGTGCATATGTTATGCGTAAAGGCGAAGAACGTCATCATTGTGTCTTACTGCAGGGTGCGTTGTTGAGAAAAAAAAGCAAGAATAATTGCGCTCTCATATATGCCCTTGAATACAACGAGACGACGACGACGACGATGATGATGATGATGATGATGAAAGTACACACGATTGATATATAGAAACTATGAAGGAGAGTATCAAAGTATATCTATTTGATTGCAAACATCTTCATTGATGTTCAGTTAACTGATTCGACTCGTCAGATGAGTAATCATTCTCTCTCCTTGACTTGCAGTTACGTATCTATATGAACAAAATTCAACCACGATCAACATTTGACCAGCTTAGAATTCTGTTTTCTATTGAAGATTAACAATCATAAGAGAATTGTCACTCTTCTTACACATCTATGTATATCATCAAATTCTTCAAGGATTTCTATGCCAACCTTCATCTGTGTTAAACTTGCATGTTTGTAATTGTGTTGAAACATCTCATGACAAGTAGTCGTACCATAAACATTTATTCATTTATTTTACCTTTCATGATTTCTTTTCTCCTCATAAGCATAGATTTCAAGTGACGAGGGGGTAAGCGAGTTAGAATGTTCCTGTTTATTTACAATGGCAGGAGCCGTAATAAGATTCGATTATTTTTATGATCGAGGCCAAAATCGATTGTCAAATAGAAAAATGATTATTAATGTTTTCTAATCTGGCTATATTTAGGATTTAGTACCTAACTACCTGCGTGCTTTTCAATTGCCGCTGTCAACGAACATTTTCGTGGTTATTTTTTTACTTCTTCTTTCTCGTCATGAAAACATAACTTTCAGTCATTTCATGATTTTTCTCTATGAAGGTTAGATAATTAGATCGATGGTCAGTGATAAAAACGCTAAGAAAAGAAAAACATCTCGAATGTCGCTTAGTAGCAGGAGAGAATACTAATTCTAACTTGTTATGTGATCTGATTGACATTTCTCTGCAATGAAGATATGTCAATCGATCGAATTATTTCTCCCACCTTCTGTTTGATCAATTGATAAACACCAGTAGACAAAAATAATCATTCACAGTTTTACTAAGGACAGAAGTAGTAGATTTGATTGATATCTTACAAGGACCATTTCAATGTATTACATCGAGACCAAATGTCAAAATCAATCTGAATTGTCTCTCTTTCAGATAATGCTTATTCGACAGAGTTTTCTTCTTTTAATCAGCATTATAATTGTTTTTATCAATGCAAAACGTAAGTTATTTTTCTTTGGCTAGGAGCTGCAAAATGTGTCCCTTTGTGTAGCACTAGATTTCCAAGATTCGTTTGGAAACGAGGGTGATGATGATGATGCTTATTACGATGGTGATCAAAATGGTGCCGTTCGTGTCAATCTCTTTCAAACACTCGATTGTTCAATTCAATGTCCACCATATTGGATTGAGCCTGTTGTACAGCAGAGGCAAACATTAGTCTATCCAACATCCGCGTCGGTTTCGTTGAAATGTCCATATGATGCGAAGCCGAAAGCGAAGATCACATGGTTCAAAGACGGACAACTTTTCCTACCAGAACTTTACGAACTGGTAAATGAATGATTTGAATTTCCTCATTTCCGACCAAAGTATGTTGTAGTTTTCAATCGATCATCAATTTTTGAATATCTCAAAAGCAACGATGTACGAAGCAGGTCTCTACACGTGCGTGGTCGAGAATAGTTTGGGAAATATTAGTCGATCATTTCAATTGATTGTCCAAGGACGTAGTCTCGATCGACCAGTCTTTATTTCTAAATCGAGCAATTTAACAAAATATGAAGGTGACAATGTCACATTCGAATGTCTATTCTATTCCGACTCGAGTCCGTTCGTTCAATGGTTTGTCCAACGGCAAGCGATAAAGCAAGGAAGTCAAACGTATCAACACAATGAATTAGAATTCATAAAGGTAATTATGAGTTCTTCATTCTCTTGTTTATCCTAGCAATTCCAACTGTTTGCCATCATTGAAACAAGTTATGTTTACATCTCTCTATAGTTTTCTAATAGATCAAGGTTTAGTGTAGGAAAAAGACAGGTAACCATGTGAAAAATCTCAGTTAGTGATGTGTGCGTTGCCAATATAAGTTTGTCGCATGCTTTTCATCAGATTCAATACAAGTTTCAAATTCCTTTTTTTGGTCTGTGATTTGCTTTTCTATTTGATTTGAAGTGATGTTGATCTGATTCGTACAAACGGGAAAATTAATTTGAATTAATCTTCTAGGAATACAATCCACATACGATGTCTGAAGACGAAGTCAAATTATTAAGCATTCAACGCTTAGAACGCAACGATTCGGGCACATATCTTTGCCGGGTGTTGAACGAATACGGTTATACTGATTTACTTCATTATCTGCACATTTTACCTGGTAAATAATCTTCTTTATTTCATATTTATAGTAGTTATTTTGTTTGAAAGCTTCGGAACGGCCTTCATTACTGAAAGGCGTTTCAGCAACTAAACGGCATCATATTTACAATCGATTTCCTGATGAAATTATAATAACTATCGTTTGCGTGATTGGCATATTACTATTTGCTTTCATATTTTTCCTTATTTATCATTTTCGAAATGAGAAAAGCCTACGTCAAACGCTCCTGGCAACGCGTATACTAGCAACACGAGGTATTAACAATTTAAAATCAGTAAGTGAATACGACAGTTTTGTAACGACGGACGAAAAATATGTCAACAAATTTCAGAATCAACTCTATCGAAGTGACATCGATCCGAAGACAAAACGATCATTGATTGATGATGGTTGTCGTCGATTTCCAACCGAAGGAACTATTTCAACTATTATCTCGTCATACTATGACGATCAATGCGAATTTATTCGAGAAAAGTAATTAGATTGACTTGAATTCTTGTATGATCATCATTTTCGTTCGATAGTTTGACTGTTGGCCATCTGATTGGCAAAGGAGCGTTTGGTTTTGTTTATCAAGGTATTGCAAAAGGTATTAGCCCAAAAGAAAAAGTAACAACCGTCGCAATAAAAACTGTTCAAGGTGAGTTATTCGGAAGGAGAATCGACGCAAGACAATTACGATGATTTTGTAGATGATGCATCACCTGAAGAAATCGAAAACTTACTTAAAGAACTGTCCGTTATGAAGATGGTTGGTAAACATGTGAATATAATCTCTCTACTCGGTTGTTGCACGAAAGGAGGTAGTTTCTTGTCCGAGAATATCTTCGATTTTCACTGCACAATTTAGATCAAGTCATGTTAATTGTCGAATATGCGAAACACGGCAATTTACGTGATTATTTACGTCGCAAACGTCCTCCTGGTCATGTTCTTTCAGGCTCATACGAAGGACCATCGGATACAGATTCGAACGAGCCAAGTCACACCATCAACGACGACGATGCTGCACGTCCATTAACTACTGTTGATCTACTTCTATTCTGTTTTCAAACAGCTTCAGGAATGGAATATTTACATTCGAAAAAAGTCAGTAGTTCAAGAAACTGCCTCAAGGAACATTCGATCATTTGTGTTCTTCTAGTGTATTCATCGTGATTTGGCTGCTCGAAATGTTCTCCTGGCGGAAAATCGTATTTGTAAAATAGCTGATTTTGGTTTGGCAAGAGATTTAACACAATTATACTACTATCGAAAACAAACGGATGTAACTAATTTGATTCAATCTGTCATTTTCTAATGATTTTTCTCTTCAGGGTCGAGTGCCAGTCAAATGGATGAGTCCCGAAGCATTGTTCGATCGTAAATTCTCGACTAAAAGCGATGTTTGGTCATATTCGATCTTGGTATGGGAAATCATGACGTACGGTGGCACACCGTACCCGTCCATTGCAGCAGAGAAATTATTCGATTACTTGCGAGAAGGTAACCGTATGAGTCAACCGATCAATTGTCCAAATGAAATGTAAGATTGGAAATGGAAAAGACAATCACACTTCTTTCGGACATCTTCTTTCGTTTAGTTTTCATTTGGTTGAATCCTGTTGGACGTTTAAAGAATCACTACGACCCACATTCGCACGAATTTGTGAAATTCTTCGAGAATATATCTATGGCTCATCTCCAGTTGATTATTCCGACCTAGATTATGTCGATTTCCCGGAGATATCATCTCCATCGATGAGTGATTTCCCCTCAACAACCATCTTACCTTTATCATCATCAGGGATTGCAAGTGATACGAATAGTCATAGTCATCTAACAACAACAGCAACATCATCATCGTCCTTGTCGTAGTTTTCCTATCTTTAACTTCGACAGACATTTTGTATACATAGCATTTGACTTCTGATTGTTTTTTGTTGTTTTGTTTCTTTTCTTGTCTCTCTTTTTTTCATGTCAAATATTTTTTCTACGTTTATTTGCAATAATAAAGAAAAAGATTACTCAGCAAATGTTTTCATGACTTTGTTGAGAAAAAAAAAGAAAGTCCGTTAGATTCATCGACGCACACACACACAATTAATTATAAAATTTATTTCATCTAATAAGTCGATTAGGAAAAGTCAGTACAAATCGCAACTAAGCTCAAGAGACTAACAACTAACTAATTAGTTAACATTCGATGTCTGGACAGTTCAATTTTCATCATGCACATGATGTCGCTCACTGCAATTTTGCATTTGCACTTCCAGTTGTTAGCGTCATCTTTCTCAATGCTTATTATTAATTGGAAAAAGATTACCATCAATCCATGTAACTTACTGTTGTTTTTCCTTTTGCACTCGTCTTCTTTTCTTTTTTCCTCTTCTTATATAAATATTTCTCTCTCGATCTTTTCTCATTGAGTTTTTTTTTCCTAAGATCTTCGTTTTATGGTATTGTTGACTGACTGACAGACATGACCAATCTATCGTATCTTTCCCTACCCTTGCTTTTCGTCACCATGCTGATGACTCATTCTCATCTCAATTGACACGTTATGCTACTTTGTATTATTCTTTAAAAACTCGATCTACTGAGTATTTCCGGTGTTCATCATGCAAAGTGCCCCGCCTGACAATGCAGTTACCTACAAATTGGTCGTCGTTGGCGAAGGTGGAGTTGGCAAATCGGCCTTGACTATTCAAGTAAAACTAAACGACTCATGACTTGATAGACATCGGATGATTATTTGTTTGTTTATAGTTTTTTCAAAAAATGTTTGTCGAAGATTACGATCCAACGATTGAAGATAGTTATATTCAACATGTTGAGGTCGATCGGCAAGTGTGTGTCCTTGATGTTCTTGATACAGCTGGTCAAGAAGAATTTTCTGCTTTACGTGAACAATATATGCGTAAAGGTGATGGCTTTCTTATTGTTTATTCTGTGATTGATCCAAATTCATTTAAAAATACACGACAATTCTACAATCAAATCCTTCGAGTTAAAGACAGGTAATTTGTTCATGGCAAGTTCGCCAAAAGTGAAAGTTTCTTTCGTTCGAAATAGAAAGTCGTATCCAATGATACTTGTCGCAAACAAAATCGACTTAGTTCATTTACGAAAAGTGTCGGAAGAAGAAGGTCGTGAGTTAGCGGCTGAACTACAAATTCCATATATCGAAACAAGCGCCAAAGTCCCGCCAGTCAACGTCGATGCTGCGTTTCACGAACTTGTTCGCGCCATTCGATTACAAAACCAAACTCAAAATCCAGTTAAAAAGAAACGAAAAAAACGTCGATATTTAAGTCGATGTCGTTTAATGTAATCATGACAAATTCTTTCTTATTTGCAATCAAGAAAAGTTTCTTTTTGCTTACAAGCTTCTTTCTTTCTTCTTTTTGTTCCTATTGTATCTGTTGTTTATGTGCCTTTCTTTTCATACGTGTGTGTACTCATCATTTCTAGCTCAAACTTTTCTTCTTCTTCTTCTTCATCCTTTTTGTCAATGTGTGCATGTGTGAAAAACTAATAAAACGGGATTTCGTTCAAGACGAAAGAATGGATATTATTAATCGAATGTTTTCTGTTAGATTTCATCGTATTAGCAAAGTTTATTCATAAGCATAGTGTCGATTATTTTTATTTTTACTGTTGATATGAATACAAACAAGAACGATACGAAAACTAGTTGGATTCGGATTTGTACTTGCATAATCATAGATTTGTTTCTTGTTGATGTTGGTGCTAATCGATTGGTCATTATTGATCAATATCAATACGTCTTCACTGAGCCATATTGGATAGGTTGGCATTGGAAATTAGTAACGATTCATTATGATCGATTCTTTTATAACATTCAATATCAACATTATTGATTACGACTAATCAGATATTGCATAATAGTATACAAACTATTGCTTTTCTGCACATATGACTCAACCTGTTGTCTTTGTCCACGAATGTCGAATGCGAAAAGAACGATAGCAGAGTTTTAAGCTAACTTTGCTTTTGATTTCGAGAGAAATCTTTCTTTTGGGTCGAATGTAGCGCGTAATCTCATATGGTAAGATGGAATAATGGATATATCCGGTTCATTGTTCGATCAGGTTTCCTGTTTATTTAACAGTCGAAAGAACTACATAATTGATTGATTGAACACAAATTCATTTTTCTTTGAAATGATCATTATTACAGTTGATCGAAGTCAAGTCAGGTAATGCAAAGTTGTTTCATTGGAAGTTCACAGGAGCAAAGCTTCAAGAGAAGATTACCCCACTTTATTGAATAATCTTATTATGAAATAAATACTGCTCTATTAGTCATCTTCATCTTCGAGAATATGTGTCAGAACTAACATCATAGTTGATTTAATTTGACAACCAACGAAGGTTTCCGCTGACGAATAGAATGATTCATTCCATGTGTAAATCTTCCTCTTTATTGATAGAAGGAAATCATATTTATATACTAATTTATTCATCTTTGATTAGTTAATATGTCCAAACAAAATGTTCGTTCTGATCCATTAAATAACACAGAATTTATAAACTACAATGCGTCACTTGCGTACAAGTAAGATTGACTTCTTATCCATAAGCGAGAGATGAAAACAATGTTTTAGAACGGAGATTATTTTGAAAGATAAAGCTACATATGGGACATGGACAACAAAGTATGAGCCATGGCTGGCTAATGAATATCGTCAAGTAGGAGTTTTCGTCGAAAGACAAACATTTCTCGATTCGTAATCTATTCCAGATGTACGATCGTATGGCCAAAGTTCACGGTATTTCTCGTGAAAATGACATAATTCCTGTAAAACGGCCAGAATGGCAACAATCAAGTGACGTTCTCCCACCGATAAATCAACGTCTATGCGGTCAACGTCGCCGACGTATTCCAGGTGCGTTTCCTCAAACAATGAATGACGTAAGGTGGTTGTTTATCTAAGATTTTCTTCGAGAAAACTCGTTATCTAGATGATCGGATGGCGAGTTCTACCCAAGCAGGCCGTTGAAGTGTATGGAAGTACAACAGCGGCGTATTATGGTAATCCAATAGAAAAACGATTAAAGCTTTCCAATTGGCCTATCGAAAGTCTCCATTAATTTCGAAAGACACTTTTCTCCTTCTTTTGTAATTTATTCACATATTAAAAGAAATGAGATGGCAATTCAATAATTATTGGAAGTATATGATAATACTTTGGCGTTGTGTCTAGTGCTTGTGTTATGTTTCATCATTGTTAGAATGTATTGGAGAAAGAAGAAGAAGAAGAAGAAGAAGAAGAAGACGAAGAAAGAAAAAAAATACTAAGATGAAGAGAGGCGTTTGCTTTTCTTCTCTCTTTCTCGTTCGTTTGTTCGACCGGTCCGTTTCTTTTTTGACAACCACGACTAAGCAATGCTGCCGTTACTGCTACAACGATCGTCGTCGATAGTCTGCGTCGACTCAAGAGAATGCAGGATGTAGTAGTAAAAAAAAGAAGAGAACGCGTATTTTTTTGTGATACGTGGTATGTGTGTGTGTGTATGTGTGCATGCGTTCGACCTAACTACTTGTTCTTGCGTTTATACATGCAACTATGAAGTAGAGATATATGCATGTGCTTCTAGTTTTATTTACTGAGTATCAACATGATCTGATAGAATAGTTATTCAATCTATTGATTATTTCATTTCTTGCATATCATAAATTATTTGATAGCAGACTAAATTCGATTATATGATACGTCATACAGTCGTTAATCTTCGTGTTGTTTTTTTTTTCTTCTTGTGTCGATAATCTCTTTCGTATATATACATACTTTCTAATGTTTTTCTTATAGAAGTATTATCAAACACAATTGAATCATTTGTATCTGATTAAATCAGTAGTGAAGAAAGTAAAACTATTCATTAAAAATGGGTCAAAAAACGAGTAAACATAAGAAAGATTTAACTCATTTATCCGAAGAAGAAATCGAACGCTTGACGAAAAATACAACATATTCACGACAACAAATTCAAGATTGGCATCAAGGATTTCTTCGGTAGCGAAAGAAGTTCAGTAATAGAATTTATTATCTTTGTCGTATTCTCTAGTGATTGTCCTAATGGTAAACTTGACAAAAAGAAATTTTTAGAAGTCTACAAGGTATTGAATTCATTCACGGTCGAGTGGGATTGACTTTCGTCTCTTCTCGTTTTAGAAATTCTATCCGGAAGGCAAAGCAGAAAAGTTCTGTACTCAAGTTTTCAAAACATTCGGTAAAAAGCAACGACAGCATCTTTCGACTTTCTACTTCTCATTACTGATTAGATTCGGATGACAATGGATACATTGACTTCGTCGAATTTCTCATCGCTGTTAACATAACATCTCATGGTTTGTAGTTGAAACAATCGCATTGATATACGATTTCATGTTTATGATCTAGGTGATATTCGCGAAAAACTCCGATTGGCTTTCGATATGTACGATATGAATAAAAATGGAAAGGTAATATATCTGAATGAAAACAAAATCTCCTGCGCGAAGCGAATGTTTTTCGCTTTTGATATATGTAACTTACGCTTGCGAATATAATATGAATTAGCATACGCGATTTTGTCGTTCGATTATATTCGAAAGCAAAAAATACGACCAACTGTTGCCAATATCGATACGTCGTCATTCGCACCGCCGAACAATTGAAGGAATAATGTAGAAATAGGCTTTGTCATTTCTGATTCTCTTCTTTGGCTCGAATCTATTAAAACAGCAATCCAATCGTGGTTTCTTCTATTATTTTTGCTGCCAATAGATTTCTTTTTCTACATCATCTATTCGCTCGTCGACAGAATATGTCAACCTTATAAACAAAATGCCGAAAAAGGACACTCACAGTATCGCATCATTGCCTTCTGCTTCAGATCATCTATAAGTAAACGTATATAGTAATAAGAAGAGTTAGGAAACGGAATATCAATTAGATATATACATATATGCATAGTGCATCTTTATTAACTGTTATTCTTCTTTTCGCCTCTCGTTGTTTTTTACAAGCTGCTGACTTGTCGACAATATTTGTCGCTATAGGATAGAAAAGAAATGAGAGAGAGAGAGGGGGGGGGAGAGAGACACAGAGAAGAATTGTATTAGGCAGGAGGCCTAACAAAAAATCGATTTGAGTGCGTGTGTTAGTCAACGAATAGCACATCATTAACTATTTCATGTGTTCAATTGTTTTTGTTCTCATACATTGTTCCTTGCCAGCAACACCTTTCTCTTCTTCTTCTCCCTCCCATCCTCTTACTTTTCATTCTATCATCTTCATATTTATTTTGTTTTCACTTTCATTACTCTATTATCACGCGTAAACTTCATCGCGTTATTCTACTCTTACAATCGCATCTATTCAGATTGAAGTTTCTTTCGGAAAAAACAAACGCGAATACGTCAAATGGGTCACAAAGAAAGTAAAGTGGCTGGTGTCGACTTGAACGACGAAACGATCGATCGTTTGACCAAGAATACGAATTATACACCTGAACAAATTCGACAATGGCACGAAGCATTTCTTCGTGATTGTCCCAATGGTAAATTGTCGCCGAGACAATTCACCGAAGTCTATAAGAAATTCTATCCTGAACACGAAGCTGAGAAGTATAGTTCTCAAGTATTCCGTACGTTCGATACGGATAACAACGGTTATATTGACTTTGTCGAGTTCCTTGTCGCTGTAAATGTCAATGCCAATGGTGATATACGCGATAAGCTTGGTCTTGCCTTCGATATCTATGATATGAACTCGAATGGACAAGTAAGAACGGTTTTCTTTGTGTATATCAAGTTTACACAAAGTACATGATATGTATTGTCAGAGCAGTCGTTATTTTGTACACAAACGCGCGTGATTAATCCTTAAAACCAAACCATAGGTCATGTTAACTTGCGATTGTTCATTCTGCTTTTTTGTTTAGATCGATAAGAAAGAAATGACCAAAGTAATCACGGCTATTTATGATCTCTTAGGTGAGTAGTCTTGCTTATATACGACATACGTCAAGTAATGTCATGTTTTTCGTTTGTATCAGGCGAAGAAAACCGTAAAGCCGACAATTCACCAGAAAATCGCGTGAAGAAAATTATGGAAAAATTAGACCTCAACGATGACAAGAATATTTCACGCGATGAATTCGTCGAAGGTTGCTTGAAAGACGATATACTCCGACAATTGCTAGCACCTAATGTTTAAAACCAACAGCAATTAACTCCACATATGAGCATGTGAAATTACAAGAAAAAAAATATGTTGTTCTATCTATTTTATCTTTTGGTTGTCTTTAACACTATAATTTATCTTCTATCTTGCGTAGTAGTCGTATATTCAGTCGTCTTTGCATGTTTGTATGTATTCTATTCTATTGATCTTTTCGTCGTCGTCAACTTTTCTTTTTTCTTTTTTTTAGGAAAACATTCAATACCTTGTTGTTGCTTGTGTTTATGTTTCATCTTTGCTTTGTTTGTTTTCTCTTCTAGTTCTCATCTTTAATTCTTATTCTTCTATTTTCTCTGGTTTCTTCTTCCTTGACAACACAAAAAGAAAATTCACGTGCTATATATGAAGATCTACATAAACAATATTAAACGAAAATTGTACAATACTTACACGTTAATTCTCTAAATGACTTGTACATGAGCGCGGAGGTCGAAGTTGATGTGAATGATCTGTCTAGTAGGATCAATTAGTTTATATTGCAAAGAAAACCACAGAGAGGAAACAGTAGAAAATATGAGTCAAATACTAATCAGGAGCACTTCACAGCAAAATGATGATTTTGTAATAAATTAGTCGAAAACAATGGTACAAAAGAATATACAAAGGAAATGAAAAGAATAGTAAATGAGAATAGAATGATGGAAGATCGCATTCGGTTTAAGCTTCAGTACGTCGAGGATGTTGTTGTAATCGATCTTTAGTTATTTCTTTGAGTGTTGTTGTTTTCTCATGATCGATATAAACATACGATCGAGTTGTTCCTGATGCCGCCGCCGTTGCTGCTGCTGTCGGCGTGTTATTCGCGTTTTGCTAAACACAGAAGTAGAAGAAAGGAATCCACGGGAGAACAAATCATCTTACTCCTTCTGTTCTTGTTGATACATCGACTAACGAGCTGGATTTTTTGAAATCAGTGTAATTGACTTCGATATCGTGCGAATATTGTTCATTGTTATCTCGCGTAAATGCAAAATAGTTCTCGGATAAATCTGGCTCGGAATTTCTGTAGAACGATGTTGCGGACGATAATGACATTGCTGATTGGATACGTCCGAGATTGTTCACTGTCGAAGAGACATTCGTCAAACTTAACATTGACATATCCTGCGGTTGTTGCTGCTGTTGTTCGGTTAACTCATTGGAAATTATATTTATACGTTGATCTAGACAATCAACGAGACGTCGAGCTTCTTTACAACGAAATGCATAACGTGCAGGACCAAGTGGTGCACGGCGGCCACATTCGAGAATAAAGATCGAATCGTCAAGGCCGTAACGTTTGATAGTATCGAGTGGAATAAACAATGATTGTCGATGCTTTTGATGAATGCATAAACTATCATCTGAGATTTGAATCTTTGCCGAAGAATGTTTGCGACCATAAGAATTGATATTATCAACTTTGAAAACATTATCTGTGGGTATATTATCTGTGTTCGTAAGATCGGGAGTGGAATGATAGTTACCCATATCTGAAAAATAAACAAAACACATAGTTCATAGGTTTTGGAGTCTGCTGTTCTTTTATTCAAATTTGTGTTTTTAGTGAAATTCTCGGGACAATATTCATAGATTGCAATTCTTGAAAAAGTAACTTGCACGCATAGGGAATTTTTATCGTGGCAACATCTGATGATGATTTGCAATACTGACACCTAGAAACAGAAGAAATTTCGAGATTATTTCGAGAATAACGCGAAAGTTCATACCAGCCGTTATAACCAAATAAACCACACTGGTTACACACATCCACTTGGAATTGATCACTTGAAATCATCAAACGTTCAAGAATTAACATACTAAAGCAGATGTTACAGTTGAAAAGTTAAATAACTTAGAAAGACGATGATTTTACCTTGCACCGTAGCCAATCAGACAATCACCTAAAGAGAATAGATTTTGTCATGAATTGCGATTCCAGACACTTACGCTCCATCTCCCCAAGTCGAAGACCACCATCACGTGATCGACCTTCGGTTGGTTGTCGAGTTAAAACTGATCGAGGACCACGCGCTCTAGAAAATAATGCATAACGAAAGCCAACTATAATGATGAGAACTTACCTTGCATGCATTTTATCTTGAACCATATGTTTCAATTTCTGATAGAAGATAGGCCCAAAAAAGATATAGGATTGTAACGGTTCACCGGTCAAACCAGATGTTAGGATATCTTTTCCCAGATAATTAAAGCCTTTATCAATTAGGACTTTGGATAAATCGACAATCTTATCGCCACCGAATGCGGTACCATAACTAACGAAACGAAAGAGACATTCTATCCGCGAAACAGATCGATTAAACATTACTCACTGGAACTTTCCTTCGAGGACTCCAGCTTTTCCCCCTAACAATTCGATCAGTTTTCCAATTGTCATTCGACTTGGATAACCATGTGGATTCATAATAATATCCGGACACATACCCAAATCATTGAATGGCATATCTTCTTGTTGAACAATTAACCCGCAAACACCTTTTTGTCCGTGACGCGAACTAAACTTATCGCCAATTTCTGGACGACGGGTTTGTCGTGTTAATAATTTCACGATAAACATATCCTCGTGATTACTTGTTAACATCACTTTTTCAATACACGCTGGGACTGGATTACGGTAGATTAATGGCGTTTCCTTTTCTTCGGGCTCAGCAAAAACATTGTTTGCTGTGGTTAATCCACTGCTTTGCTGTTCAGCTAAAGTCATCGTCGTCGAACTAGGCGTATATTTATTTACAAGCACTTGTTTGTTATCAACTATTTCGCCAACACCAACAATACCGTCGACATCGAGTACTTCGTGTTCCCATTTGGGTTTTTTCGTATCGATGTTGATCAATGGACCTCGAATTCGATCACACGTTTGATTAGGATATCGCTTCATGGCGACGACTTGTTTTTTATAAACGATACATCGTCCAAAACCACGATCCAACGAAGATTTATTCAAGATTAGAGCATCTTCAATATCATAACCAGAATAACTCATCACAGCAACGATAGCATTCTGACCAGCTGGTAATTTTTCTAAATTGATCAATTCGATCGTCTAAAATATGAAAGCAATCAACGAGCAGCTCTTCATATCTATTGTATTCGTACTCGCGTCTTCACCATTTGACGTTGTGGATAAACAAGTAAATATAACAATGTATCACAACGTTGAGATTGATTGTAACCAATAGCACCCCTACATGAACAATATGATATATCGGAAATAATGATGTTTTTTAACTTTGTTTTATATAAACATTACTTAAAGAAGCATCACTTTACATTTGTTAGTACTTACATTGCTTGTTTACCCATAGCACATTGATATGTGTTACGTGGCGACTGATTATGATGTGGGTATGGAATGAGACCTGCACATGCTCCTAATAGAGTAAATGGTTCGATTTCCAAATGTGTTGTTTTCCTAGAATAGTCAACAAAGAAACGAGATTCTTGATTTTCCTTTTTGTGAAAAAGATTTGTCTTACCCATCGATATCTTTTTCATAAACAGCAATATTTGAATCGCCTTCTTCATTCACATCAAGATATTCCACGAGACCTTGCCGAAGAAAATCCACAAATGTCCTAAATTATCCGAAAGATCATCAGTTATCTGCCGACAAGGATTAACTTCGGTCTCATTTATTCATTCATTCTGTCTGCTCGTTGTGCAATAACTTTGCATCGCCCTCGTTAGAAATGTTTATTGACCTGTATGACATATTCATACTGTAATCACTTGGCAGAATGGCAAAAGTCTATTGTAGTAGAGATAAGGAAAGCGATGAAAATCGCAAAGAAGAGGAGAAGAATAATATCAATAGACAACTGAGGTCAATATTGACACAAGTTGAAGATCAATCAATTGCTCACACACTGATTTGACTTTTAAGAAAGTTGTATTGTTTACCTTTGTCCCAATACAAGTTCTTGTATATGTGTATTGGTTACTTTTGGTTCTCCATTTTCTACAATAATATATGGTCGACATAATCGTCCACTATCTGATGATATATTTATCACTCGTTGTTTATTCAATGTATAAACAGATATAAATTCATTGAGATATCCTTTTCGTCGGAGAAATCGTATGGAATAAATCAATTTCTTCGGCCTATTCGTTGCACCGATAATGTTTCCGTTTAACATAACAATGAACATATTTTTCGCATAGATCTCTTCGCCATTCATCATTGTGATATCTTCGATGCCGAGATTATGAGCTAAACGTATCAATGGTTCTTCTTCAATGTCGGTTGTGATGTGTGTCATAAGAGCAAGATTTTTCACTAGACCACAACCTTCACCTTCAGGCGTATCGGACGGACACAGCATACCCCATTGAGATGGTTGAAGTGAACGAGGACCGGACACTTTACGAGTTTTTTCAAACTGACTGGTAATCATTGTCATCATACCTACACCTGCAACGTATGAAAGACGAGAAAGAACATGTGTAACACCGTGTCGTTCCATTTTAAAACGCTTTATCGTCCAATTTCCGGTGGAGATCGCAATGACGAGACCGTTGGTAATTATATCTGGACGGATATGTTTAGCGACATCGAATTGTTGTGCACGTTGGCGTGGAATGGTTTTATTCGCAATTTTTTGTAACTAAAACAAGTAATTCTTCATCTATTCAGAACACATCTTTCGCTTACTTCGGTGTTAAATCTTTTGAAAAGATCTTCGAAGAGAATAGCGATCAATTGTCCGGCTAATTCCAATCGTTTATTTCCGTAGTAATCGCGATCGTCCATGTTCACCAGACCTAATTGTGCTTGTATGACACGTCGTACCATGGAAGCAGTGTAAACAGCTTTCAATTTATAATCATATTCAATAACCTCTGATGAGAAGACGACAGAAAAAAAACGACTATTCTCTTGATAAGATACTTCAACTTACTGGCACATGAGCTAAGATGATATGTGCTAACAATTCACGTGCTTCATCGATTCGATTTCGGCGTGTTGATTGATTCGATGCAAATTGTTTTGACGAACTTTTCATTCTCAGTGAAATATGTTTCAATGCCTGAACAAAAAATGTCAAACAAATGAAATTCATCGAAGTACTTTACCTGAATTTGTGTAAAAATCCCTAAACGATGGCATTCTTCAATAGATGCAGAAAAACAATTAAGAATGTCGTCTTCAAAACCAACCAATTCGGCAATTTCTTGATCGGATTGAATTCCATATGCTTTGAATACAACCACGATTGGAATATCCTGAATAAACACATCAATCATTCATTCGAATATAGAAATTCAACTATTTTCTCACATCTGTAAGACTGTTATGTGCCAGAAAATATCGTCCTTTGCTTTCGTAAACACCTGTTTTAGTTTTTGTTTGTTGAGTCGTACTAAACAGAGGAAGGAAATTCTATCATCGAGGAGTTTGAAATTCGAAATACCTTGTTACAGTACATTGAAAGCGATCTTTCGAATCTTTTTCAATCAACATTCGATTTTTCGATATTTGTTCTTGAATTAGAATAACACGTTCCGTTCCTAATGAGATAGATGTTTCAATGTGAAAGTTAACGATCAAAACAAGCTTTTTGTTTCTAACCTCGTGTGATAAAATAACCTCCTGGATCCAATGGACACTCTCGCATCTTGGCCATTTCCGCTTCATCTTTTTGATAAAGAACACATTTACAACTTCGCAGCATAATCGGCAGTCTAAAATGTTTCTATATAATTTTACAATTGGCAGTGAATCAGAGCATACCTTCCAATAGTTAAACCTTTGCGTATTACACGTTCGTTACCCCGAGTGTATTCAATATCAACAGATATCGGAGCCGAATACGACATATCACGAAGTCGACACTAACGTCAAAACAAACATCATTTCGGTTCTTTGGATGGGTGTACACATACCTCGTGCGGAGTAATTGGTCGGACAATATTAAAACCTTCTTCAATACTTGGTGAAAGAACTTCAATATTCAGATATCTATATGATAGGAAAGATTAGGACGTGTCTTTTTTAAAGTTTATTCATCTCTTTTCAAACCTCATATAAAAAGAAGGATCGGATTCGATGAGAATTTCTTGATTCGCTTCCATGATTTTTTTGATCTAGACAAAATCAACTTTTATTCCTAAGACGAAGAAAATGCAAGTATTTTTTACCTCAGTATTAACAAAATAATCGAAGGAATCTAAATGTTGTTTGACAAGCCCTTTGATTTTCAGAAAAGCTGGAACAAGCTTCCATTTGTCCTACAAAAGCAATTTCGTGATAATCAGTCAATTGTTTTCCAGCATATTTACTTCAATAGTTTTCACTGGCGCAGCTAATTGTTCAACACCCATTTCTAATCTCAATCTAGAAAACAATACACAAAATCTGCATGACGAAAGTTATATTGCATCAAGTTAAATCATCTTTTTCTCTTCGATTACCATCACTGACAGACAGACATAGCTTTTTTTTGCATGACTAAACGGCTACTGGTCGAGAATGACTCATCCGATCAAATTATCTAACACACTAATGCACATTTGCACAGTATGTATCGATCACAGCTGGAATTCATATGTTCAGCGTGCACTGTTATGCTTGTACATTCTTTTTCCATTCGAATACTTAGAAACTAGTTATTCACACACCTGCCGTGATCGAAGTTCAATGAAATATGTACATAGGCAAACAAATGTAATATTGTTTTTATAAGTACAATCTAACCAGTCTAGGTCACTCAATCGAAAAGAGGAAAACCTTGGAGATGGCAAGTCACATTCAAATCGAATGATTTGATCACAATCCATGCAATACTTCATTGCATCCATTTTTTCCCGTTCTGTAGGAGGCGTATATAAACAGATGAATTTCGTCATTTCGTGACATTATTTCATTTGCTATTTCCAAATTACTAGCAGTGCGCTATTACAAAACTCTCATTCCATGACTATGAGACCTTCAAGCAACCACTCACCAAATTCTAGTCCTACGATGGCCAATACTCGTTCTCCATCATTTAAATCGAAATTGTTTCCTTTTGGAAAAAGTAGGTATTGTCGAAAACCTGGTCATATGAGTTCTCGAAAGGTACATAAACCTAAAGAACAGTTGATCGAGTTTCCATCTTTTTCATTACTAGGAGGAAACCGACGAGATCCATTGAATTTGAATGAACTCATTTATATGAGTCGACAGCAGCAGCAGCAACAAATCACAAACGTTAAGGAATCCATCGACAAAAGTATTTATGGTAATGAGCAACCGATCGAACTTTTACTCCAGCCAGATATTTACGATCCTCTTTGCCTTGATAGCATTCCATCAGACCACGTTTCAACCGAACAACTCACTGCACACACCCACTGGAGTTCAGCATGGCCCTATGATCAACAAGTACCTCGATGGAGATGACATTTTTCTTCGCAGTAATTTAGAGTTTTGTTTGTAAATGTATTTATACTTAATAAGTTATATCCTGTCATGTGAAATGCACATCAGGTGTGCATATATACTTTTCTTTTTATACCGTCTTATGTCAAGTTCTCGTTTGTTTAGCACTTCAAATATTTATATTTTCGACGATAACTACGAATGACTTGGATCTATTGACGTCGTCGAATTTGAGGCAAATTATCCGTTGGCAAGATGATAAGTCGATTATGTTTGTGAGGAAAATCAGCAAAACAAAAGTATATATACTTAATAATGCTATCTATAATTGTGTCAAGGTGTGGTGTGGATTAAACAAATGTTTTCGCTTTTAGAATAACAGTAATCATATTTAACTAGTCATAAGGTTTTGTTAATTACAACGGCAGTGCGGTACAGAAATCGCAATCATGTAAACTTTTTATTAAATAAGGTTTTCTTAAAGAATGAAAAAAAGAAAAGAGATGCCGATGTAAGTGCGTATGAGCGATCTGGATTTTATTCATCCGATCGTTTGAATGTGTTGGCCCATTCACCATAAGCAGGATCGAAGAGACTTCGTTTCTTTTCAAGATAATTGGACCAAGAATCACCAAATGCTGGATCATAGAGTGCTCGACGGGCTAACATTTGTCCTATGTTCTGAAATCGAGCACGATGGGCAGGTTGTTCGTTACCAAGATTTTTCTCATCAATAACACGGTCAAGTTCGCTCTAAATGAAGATATCGCGATGCATACGTCAGTGTCAATAGTCATAACTTACAATTCGAAAACTGTGTACAGTAGAAATCAAAAGAAAAAGAGCACAAAAGAATGTGAATACTTGTTGACGAAATGAATACATGCCGAGCTTGTTCGTTTCTTTTTAAAATAGATAAATGATTGAATAGTCGATGCTCTTGTTAATAAAAAGTTTCTAGAAATAAAAACAAAGATCCGGTGTTTAAATGTATGCTATTATATGAGCAACCTTCTCGCGCTCTATCCAATCTCTTAAATACTACCACACTGTGCAAAAGCGAGGGAGAGAGAGAACTTTTAGTAGTCATCTCAAGTAGAAAGTAATTGACTTTCAACAGCACGCCTCTGGCATGCCGTTCATCTTGTTTCAGTAATCAAAATATCATCTCGGATTTGTCATAGATGTTTAAAGAATACTATCAAAAGTCTACTACACGTCCATGATATTTCTCGTCTTGAGCTAATGCTCTAAGCATATGAAAACACCCTATCTGTACGGACCCATGATACATTTTGAATGTTAGTGCGAAGGGAGAAATTAGTCTTTTTCTCTCTGTTTCTTTGTCGCTAGTTTTTTTCTTTCATTATTTAAGTAGTCTAGAATACATTTTCTCTTTTTTTATTCATGACATCTCTCCATTCCGCCTTCGTACATATCGCCACATAGTTGAAGAATAACATGCTCACCGTTTTGACGTATGCTGCAGTGAAGTTTTGTTTTGACTTATTTCCGAGTTACTAGACAAATAGCTAATGCTAACGGAAAGCATCAAAAAAGTTTGTCCACATAATAAATCGATTTCAAATGACGTCAACGCAATTGTTGATTATTAAGTCAATGAGTATTCGACGCAAATCCAATATTTTATTGATTGTTCATAGCTTAATCAACTTTACTCTTGGCAATCAATCATCTATGAAATCTTTGCATAACGGCAATTCATGAAAATAGAGCAAAATCCTGCCGCAGGGTTCAGTTATTATCTCCTTGATGAGCATTACAAGCTTATTGGTCTCAATTTTACTGAAAATACCATTATTTATTATATAAAATTATCAATCTATACACCCGTAGCATTTGCCAACGCTATTGACTCAAACAAACGCGACATGATTTTACCAAAGATCTCTGGCGGAAAATATTTGCCTAGACAACATATTTCTTTATCCTATTATTCTATTTTATTTTACAATACCATCTGCTTATTGGTATTGATTCAGCTAGTTTAACGACATTCTCGTTTTGTTGTTCGTAAAATTCTAATCCGGGCGATGAAGACTGTGCACGATATTTTTTATGATTTGCTAATCTAATTAAGAAAAAACTGAGCGAAAACAGGAGCACTTGATCATGCATCAACTTGTTGCATGCATATCAGGATCTATGAACTAAGCGGTAAATCATGCAGATTTTGCAACGAAAGTCATTTGAATTAGCCGGAACTACTCAAAGAAGAGAGTATCTATTGTAAATTTGACGTAGACGTCTAAGCTGAATTTGCTGTCATAGAATTTTCTTCGTTGCATTCAAATCAAAATAGTTCTTTGCATGCATCCTTAAGCTAAACTTTAGAAATTAATTAGCGATGTTCGTTTAGTTCATCTTTATCTCAAAATCGGAAAATAGAAGCAGTCTTGTTCGATATCTGAAACTATAGAAGGCGTTTTTTAGATCTGAATACGATAGTAAGAGGTACTTTTTTTGTTAATGATAACGTCCGACAGTTACATCACGTATCATATCGTAGACATCCTCAAAAATAATTGCAGATAGGATTACTCCTTTCAGTGGAATTCATTTATATTCTCTAAGATATTACTTGGGAACTGGCGAACTGTCATACGTATTCAGGAAACTAATTATTCATTATTTATAATCGTGAAACTACATAAGAAAAAAAACCTTTTCTGTTTATTAAACAAAGTAATTATGCAATATTAGAAGTGCCGCTATAAGAGCAGATTGCAGCGTAACATTAATATTTCACAGAGAACATAAGTTCAGTTAATCCTATATTAAAAAATACTTGCTAAAAATTCGTCTGTCATCTTAGCCAATCTTTCATTTCCTCTTTCGAATTACAACTCTCAAAGTTCTTTTCAACCATGAAAAAGTTCATATTGTTGTCGAGGTATTCTCAGCAATGGTGCATCTTGCCGCTTTTGTACCCTATCACATCGAGGATTAGTGTGTGATTGAAAGTATTCTACTCAGTCTGTAGTATCACTTGTAAATCCATTGTATACACAGTCAGCGAAGCATCTTGAACTTGAAGCGTGGAAGAATATCTAAGCAAGAAAGTCATTCATGGCGGTTAGACCTGCTTTAATTATTTCACCACAACCGGGAGCGTGATTTTCTGTTTGAAAAGACAAACACCTATTAGCGCGAAACGCTATTTTTTATCGTAATTAGATACAGGGGAACAATTAGCGAATGGTTCTTCATTACGAAGGCGTTCATATTAAACAACATAGAAATCATTTGCCTCTGGCAAAGAAAAGACGTGACGTTTATAATTTACATCTACGTCTCGTCAAACAGTTTACTTCATTTAAAAATCAAGAGTCATGGATATCCCACACAAATAATTATATATTTTTCAAGTTCAAAGTTCTGTGAGATTTGAACATTGAATAATTGAAATAAAATAGATCGTACAGTTCATTTACTTACAACATTTCTTTTACTGTAAAATGTCAACTTTAGTATTTAATCTGCGTAGGCGTCATTGACTTCAAACTTGAAAACACATTGATCTTTTTACTTGTGATACAACTGACAGCAACATCGAAGGTGTCAATAGACAAAAATTATTTCGAATATGAAAGAATGTATGAAATAAACATGCATCGTTACAGGCCTTATGCTCTCACACTTCTAACTAGATCTCCATAGAGTGTGCTCATCTATTAGAGTGTTTCTCGTGGTGAGACTTGCAACTATTCTAGGTGACAAATATTCATTCATTTTGAAACGCGAGAAAGATTATAATAAGCATCGACACAACATTTAGGTCGACTCCCACATTGTTTGAACTTTGCAAGTAGTGAACATATTGGCTTGCTCAAAGATTGTAAATCATGCATTCTGGCACTTTATTCATATACTTCATAGGCTTAACATTTGCAAATCTATTTGATAGATACTCTACATTCATACAATTATCTAGGTTAAGTCAGCTCTCATCAACATATTCTCCCGTTATAAATCACTTAATTTACAAGCATTTTTAATTTGTTCTGTCGGAGCGGACGATATACCATTTAAATTTACGTCTCGAATGAATAGAAACCAATGAGAAGCTTACACGTCGGCTCATTTGAACATTCTACCTGATGACTAAGTCAATTTGGTAAAATTCCCATTCCCACTCTCAGTGTATTATTTTACATATATTTCTTCATCAGTGGTTAGTGTCTCTTCAAGCTTTTTTTTTTAAAGCATCGAAGTACTTCTCATTTCTGTTGCGCACTTTCATTGCTGAATAATTTACCTATTTGTATATCACGCTCAACCGATGAAGAGTAAACGAGTGTTGTATACACTTGAAGAAAAGCATCATGTGATCAAATACTTACCTCAGCTAAACGATTCCATAATTGAACTGGCTGTCTTTTGGCAAAAAATTCAATGACCTCAGGAGTTTCAATAACACATTTGATCACCTACTAGCAAAGAGATATATTCAGATAAGTTCACATTGGCCTGATTTACATTTTGAATAAGTTGAATATCGTGGAGTAATGAGAGTCCACCACACTTTCATCTTTTCTAATGATTTACTAAATTCTTCTAAATGTTCAACAGTATCGTGTCTTGAATCACTGTATTCGCTCTTCTCCATTTCATTTTTATTTGACCTAAATCTCCTAGCTGATCGAGCAATTCGTTCAATTGAGCATGGAGATTATTTCGCAAAACATCAGTCTGAACGATAAGACAAGCAGAATTATATACTGACGTATGCTTTAGATCGGCTCGTGCAAAGCGAAAGCAGACTACAACCTGATGAACGGAATGGAAATGATCCATGCTGGCTTGAAAAACATCGTGGATTTGAGATATCAGAAAATCAACATTCTTCAATTGAATATAAAAGGCATGCCGTGCTATATTTATCCAATCCGATTAAGAATTCAATTAGATTTAACAATATGGGATTAGAAATGGCCTTTTGATTAGATTGAGTTTCGATACACAATTATAAATGAATAACGTCATCTTTTCTTCAGGAATAAATAAACTTCTGTCAGCGATGTCATATTAAGGTTAGAATTATCACAGATGAATGAATATTACCTAGTTATACAGGTCAAAACGACTATCACATGGTTGCACTCCGAGTATGTGCATTATGGTCGATAGAGAATAAAAAATGTCAATTTAAAACCCAATAACATATAGCCTTTTTCTTTGTCTATATAAATAATCGAAATAAAAGTTCAAAAAAGAAAACGAGGAATTAGTGATATCGAAAACGAATTTGTGACAAGAGTAAAAAGAGCAATAACAAGCCAATAACAATTAAAAATGAAACAGAAAATATATTTGTTTGCGGTGGATGTACATTATGTACATAGAGATTTTTATCCGCACTTATACTTAGAACGCTTGTTTCATAGAGATAGTTTTCTTCTCGTAACATGAAGGCTAAATCAGTAACGAATATCGAATGTGCACGATGTTCGTACAACATTTTTAATCGATCGGTTTCATAGATTCGTACACAACCACCGGAATCACCAACGGAAACATATTGACCACAGTTACTCACAGCTAGAGCTGATATTCGATCGAGTGAAACTGCGCGACGTTGTCGAACAACAAATTGATGTTTCTTATTTTCTGTCCATTGAACAACGTAACTAACTAATTTATCAGCTACACTTTGTGGAATGAGGCTTGTATAGAGGTAATAAGACGCATTCGACGATGAAGATGATGGTGAAATGCCAAAACGAACGTGACGAATACGATATAATGGTTTGACTGCTGTGGTCGTTTTGCTCACACCAAATTGATTCAAATCAAGATCACAATGCTTATCGAATGGTGGTGAACATTGACGAATTTGTACGAGAAGATCACGGGATACACTAATCAGCCAGTTACCAAAAGGATCAACAGCTAAATCGTCGATTTCTTTCGTGTGTGCTGTGAATGATGTCAGTAGATTCAATTGGATCAAACGATCTGCTGACGAAGCAGCCGGCCAGATAATCTCATAGATTGTTAATGATCCATCACTAGCGCCGACAAATAGTTTCGATTGTGTAACTGGACAAACAACTAATGCGTTCACATATTGCTGATCGGGAATAGGCACTGTGTAGATATTATTTAATAGAGTTGATGTCGTTCCCGTTGATGTTGGTGTAGCTGGTGGAAAGCTAAACGAAACGGAACGAGTGGTTGGCGATGTAACAAGAGTTGTTTCATTGCCGACAGCTTCGACAGTTGCTTGGCCGTTTCGATGCAGTACAAGCGATGGACGATGTTGCAAATTGAGCGGATCGATCGGTGCTGTTGATGATGACGAATTATGTCGTCGACGTACAGTTCGCTGTGTTGGTATAGTTTGCGCTGTATCTTGAGCATTGGCCATAGGCGGTGGTGGTACACTCATTGCTAGCCCGTTATCCATGTCTCGTTCCGAGGGCTTGAGCATAATTACTTTTAATTGTCGATTCAATGCTAAGATAAGGTACTCGTGTTGCTTTCGTAAAGAAACCATCCTCATGACACTATCGTGCTGAGTAAAACTGTTAACATTTTGTACGGAACATCGATTATTAGTCGGATCCGACGATTGATTCAAATAAATCCATTTCAAATCTACAGCATTAGCGACACCAGTTTTGGCTGTGCCACCGCCACCACCCACAGCCACCATACCCCATGATTTCAGAGGTTGAATGCAATAAGGCGGATAAGCCATTTCTTGAAGAAAATGTGCTGTAGCCAAGTTTGATGACATGATTTTATCTGAAAAATTACTGATTGAAATTGCTTTCTTTTTCTTTTTTATGCAGGGTTGTGTTAATCTTCTCGAATAAAGTATAAAAAAAGAGACAAAAAGTGTGTTATTTATATATGGTACATATGTATAGAATATTACAGAAAAGATACAAGCACCAATTAAAAGAAAGGAAGGAAAAAGCAAGAAGGCGAAAAAAAAAGTATTTTCAAGATTTTGCCAAACTGCGAAAAACTGAATTGAAAAGAGTAGAACCTTTGTTTTTGAGAAAACCAATTGAACCGCTCATGACAGATAGATGTTGTGTTTGATGCTGTTGGCCAGATATTGAAGGTAATGAACCGAGACGTTCATGAATAGATGGATCTTCAGGTATGTGATAGTCTAAAGAGAACGCAGAACGTTCTGTGAAAGCTCGAATTGAACGAATAGACTTACCTTGTGGTACTGTTTCCCATTCGTCACTATTCAAAAGATCTGTCACATCCTTTTCCACATCATCAAACCAATAATCTGTGACATAAGCTCGACTTATTTCATTGACTTCTTCTTCCATCATATCAATATATTGTTGCGAATAGACAACGGGATTGGGTCTAGATGAAAAACTCTCCAGAAAAGAATAGCGAAATTTGTATATACGAACCGGCTGAGATATCGTTTTAAGGTTAATAATCTACATAGATTTTCCAGTGTATGTGTGACATTGTTCTTGTCGATCGGTATGCCTTGCGATATACAACTAGTAACAATGTTTGCATTAAGTTTTGCCACATCGGCACGAAGACGATCCGGTGTTAAATTATCTGTATTGAATTCTCTAGAGAAACGAGTCCGACATGTCAATATCAACAACTATGTGATCATCTTACAATTGATGTAAACGAAATGGCAATGCAATATGAAGATAGAAGGCAATCACATTGATTAATTGACAAGAATGAGACAATGCAGAAACAATTTCATACAAGTCATGCGACAGCGTAGATTGAAGCGAATCAGCATCTTGTGTTTTACCATCAACATCAACAGTTAAAAGAACTAAACAGAGAAATCCAACTTGAATTCATTTCTCGTACATATTGCATAACAGAATATTTCTATCTCAGCTGAGACGCCATTGTTTATATTACAACATATTTATATGACGCTGATGAAGACATTGATATGTATATACATACGTTTTACAATTTGATAATCTCCATTGGCTAATAAACATGAATTGACGATTTGATATCGATCACCACCGACATTCAATGAATCATCATTCTCCGAATAATCGCTATTGGTTTCATCCACGATAGGCTGTTGTGCGCTTGATAAAGCTCGCATTGTTGATGCCAGTTTTCTAGAAAAATCAACGGTAATTCGTTCTATGCAGAAGAAAAACCACTTTACTCTTCAATGGGCGACGCATGTTCGATAGGAAAGATGTACTTATAGACTTCATTGAGACGTTGTCGACGAATTACGAGGAGCTTGTTTTCATGTTCAATGCGTAATTCGTTCTTTTTTCGTATCTCGTCATTTGAGGACTTCAGGACTTGTTTAATATCCGCAACTTTTTTGGCGAGAAAGTCGATACGTGCACAGCACTTGTCATTGTTTTGTTGCGCTTTGATATTAGCCAATTTATCTACATAGAAAATGTTAGATTGCAACAAGAACACTTCTTTCTCGTACTATGTTTGATTTGATTTCGAAGCCGTTCAATTGATTGACTGATAAGAGCCAAACGGTTTTTACGGACGAGAATTTCTTCGGACTAGGAGAAATAGATGAAATTTAACTTTTCAACGCAAGTAACACCGCATTACCATTGCATAGGCTTTCAAATTTGTTTCCATTTTCGTTTGGAATCTGTCGAAAAAAAGTGAAATAAGCTGATAATGATTTTTTTCCAATAAACTTCGATGAGTATTTACTCTTCTTGTAAAACATTCTTTTGTGCATTGAATTTCTTGAGTAGAAACATTCGATCTGAACATCTAAAACGACATTCCCTGTTATATTACGATCATTCGATGATAAGTATTCTCACTGTAAATGTGGCGGTGTGTTTATAGAATGTTTTGTTGAATATTGTTGAAATTCAGCATAATCATTTGTATTCAACATGTTTGCTAAGATTTGCCTTCGTTTATTCGAGCATGTATCATGTCGTGACGGACAAAATTCACCTGTATTTACACATTTAGCACATGTTAACGTTGCATCATCGACTATTTTCCGACATAAACAACATTTATACGATGACGATGTAGTTGCTTTGATATTTCCGTGTAAATTCATCATCATTGCTGACAACGGACCATCCTGATGAGTATCAATATTTGTTCGAAGGTTATCACGATAAGTTGAAAGTAGAAAATGATTTGGAGCAATGGTTGTTGTCATCACATTGTTTGTTGAAGGATATAGACCATTCGAATTAGGTTCATCTTCGTTGTCCATGATTTGGTTAGATCTGAAAAATAGAAGAGAAAATATTAGATGCATTTATATATTTCAATTGTGTCAAAATTAGTTTCGTAATGTCATTGCATAATAAAATATAGAATAGAGTATCACATGACAGAAAGGAGAAAACCACGCGAGAGCAATGGGCGTCAGGATCATTTGATATGCTCGTGTCGAGGAAAGTAACTAAAAAGCTGGTTTATTGTCGAGTTTTTTGTGGTATCACTGGGTACATTTGCTAAATATTCCCGACGTTCGTCGTTAGTTCGGCGTCGACCGATTTGTTCACCCATGCGAACAAGAGTTTCCATGGAATTATCTGAATTGTGATGGATATCGTCATCCCATTTCACCATACCTGCTTTGAAAACAACAACTATAGTACTACCGCCGTATGCAAAATAGCCTAAACATAAAAAGAAAGATTCGGAGGGAAAGAAAGAATTCATCTTACCAAGTTCATCTCCTTTCTCAACAGGTTGATGCGGTTCAACAGTAAAGTTGACTGATCCGACGAGTAGTGCACCGACAGCTACGAAAGCAACTTTTTCGTAAGATTCACACTCGATAGTAATCACAGTTCGTTGATTTTTTGTCAGAACGTCTAAATTTTCCTTTATGGCGATTGGATTCACCGTATAGTACGTTCCACTTATTTGTTTTGCATGTGCGCCAATTTTGCCACCGATTGGCGAATGAAATCGATGATAATCAACCGGTGCTAAACGAAAGATAGCAATCGAACCACCGTTGAATTCTTCGGCCAAAGTCGCGTCATCAAATAGATGCTTCAATGAAAACTTATGGCCTTTAACCCAGATACGTGTGGCATCATTGATATTATCAAATACGATCAAACGGCAATCAGCAGCCGACACAATCACATTTGGATCATGTCGGTTGGCAATGGGTCTAGCTTCTGGTTTTAGTTTTCGATAGAAAAACTCATTGAATGTTGCATAAGATTCTATATTCGAATGAAGTAACTCATCCAGATTTATCTGATACATTTTGACAAACGCTGGAATGTGTTTTCGCGATTTGGGTTCGTCGAAAGCTTTACCCAAACGTTTTGTTTCTCGAGCGAAGAAACTTTTAATAGCACGTGTGTGTAAGATTTCACGTTGCAACGGACCACTGAATAATAAGCGCATACCGTATTTATGGTACGATGGCATTTGTTCGTATGTTAGTTTACTCGTACGACGATCAAGCACCTTGAAAGCATATTTCACGCCTTGTCCATCGTCGTATTTGAAAAATTGTCGAGGTAATTCGTGCTCAGGATGTTGTCGAACAGATTCATTTGTTGGAACGATCGAACGAAAGATAAATGACCAATCGGATGGAATAGGTGTGTGCTCAAAAATATTTCCGTCAGCTGCTGCACCACTGGAACACGTTTGATCAATCATTTGTGAAAAGGCCGTTTGAACTTCGCGAATTTCATCATCATCGAGTATTGGAAGACTTTCATCGTTGTCTTCGATCGATGCTGCCGACGCTCTTTCCGAATTACTTCCCAACGATGCTTCGGATTCTGTTCGGTTCATATGCGTCATTGTCTAAAATGTAATAAGTAGGATATATTTATTCATGAATTCGTCGTACGATTAAGCATTTTTGTCGAAATAAAAAAAAAAACGAATTCGATTTTGGCTAATCTTTGAGATTTCTCATTTTCTTGTTTTTTTTTTGAAAAAAGAAAGAGTTCACGTGTTACAATAAATAAATCAATTCTGTTGTGTTTGCACAGGATGCAACGCGTGCATGATGAAAAGAGAGTGAGAGAGAAAAAAAGATAGAGACAAAAAAGCAACCGAAAACATAAAGAGTATTTTAAAAAAACAAACACTAATGACAGAAAAAGAAAAAGCATATCTTCTTTCATTTGTTTTCTGTGAAACAAAAAAAAATGACACGAACACATCTGAAGTAAGAGTAAGAAAAGTCAGGAATAAACTGACCGAACTATACATAAAAAAGAGGATTTCCTTCGAATTCTTTATTATCCTTCGTTCTATTGTTTTATTTGCATCATTTGAATAATCCAAGAGATCAATTTGAAAAAAAACAATCAAGGACCGGATCGGCATTGAAAAACACAGGAGTCATTCGAGGAGAATTTGAGCGATGTGTTGCTAGAGAAAGAAAACATGATCATTCCGACAGAACGAAACAAAAAATAATATGAGACATGAAGAAGACAATAAAACACAGCACCTAAAGAGGAGAAAAACATGTGTTATACTGTCAAGTTTTAATGAATTAAGGCTGGCTCTGGTGATGTTGAACATCGTAATGAATTCGTCGTAGTTGATGAGACAAGAGCGGCTGTTGTATTCGTTAATTCGGCACAAAGATCATGAAAAAATTGTTCAGTTTCTTCGAAAGCTGATGTTGCTGTTTCCGCTAAATTGGAATCGATAGTTTCATTTCCAACAAGATTCTCTGTTGAAGATGAATTCTTTTGTCGACGTTCAGCACCAATTGCGCGTTTCAATAATAAAGTTACATCTGTTTCTTGTTCGATATCCATCGTGTCACATGGGGAACTATTGGTTTCGTTCGTACTTACAACTGTGACAATATCAGAATCTGTATCCATATCAATTTCGTCGTCGTCATTATTCATACAGTTTCCATTTAGATCAAGTATCCATGGACTGTTACTTGGATCTGTCTGGTTGACTGCTTGCTGTTCGGAATTGGTGCTGACCGATACTGGTTCATTTTCAATCTTCTTTAAAAAGCGCCATACTAATAAACGATTTCGTAGTGAAGCTTCAATAGGTCGTTGACGTTGACTTATCGTCGACCGTTGCAACTAGAAAGATAAACACATGACGATTATTCATTCGAACTTGTTTTTGACGGCAATTCAAATAGACACACACCTTTTCATAAGACAATAAAATATACAATTGTGATAAATCAGTTGGACTTGTCATTGTCATTAGACTAGGAAGTATCTAAAAGAAATCGCGATTTATGATTTGCTTTCTATTTGTTTAGCTGAGACAGGAGACAAAAAAACAGCAGCATGATAAAGAGAAAATGATGTGGGTGGGAATAGAATTTTTTTCTCTCAATTTCGATGAGTCATGCACATAAGCACGCGACCTTAGCTTAACCCAGAAGAAAAGAGAATGACGGAGAAGTTGATAAATAAATAAATAATTGTTTTTCGATAAAGTAAGTCATTTCAATTTTGATGCTTCATATTTAGGAGATAATATGATTTGTAAAAATATTTTCAACCGAAAATTTGACAATAACATCTAGTTATTAATGCACTTATGCACTTTAATGACATATAGTTACTATGCAGAGTACATCGACAATGGAAGAATGATTTGTTCGTTTAGTTGAACAGAGAATACTCAGTTTCGTAGTGAAAACGTATAGTTAGTTGAAGGTTTGGAGGGAAATCAATAATCGTACTCTCATTCTCACTGTTCATTCATACACGATGCTATATGTCCCAAGATGTTCAACTATATTTTCCGCCTGTTGGATTTGACACTAAGGATATCATTGATTTTTTCTTTTCTCCAACTCTAATGTTATATCTTTACTCTCAAGAAAATAGAAATTATCATACAAACCTGACATGGCCAAACTACACAATTTCGATGATGTGAAACACAAAAGACTCGCACCGGAAAGATACAAGTAGATTTCACGGTTGTTATGCTACTACTCACTAACAAAATATCTATTTAGTTCGAATAGTTATCGTATATTCGGAGCACAAGATTCCGAAGAAGCTACTCCGCCATCTCGACAGAATCAAACTCGTGCACCAGCACCGTTTTATACCGAATCCGACGCAAATGCATTGCAACGACAAGGATTCGAATCACGTCATGATCCTTATGCTGCGCGGCCAGTTAATAGTAATCAAACGGCTGCAATACGAACAAATTTCGGTCCAAATGGCCCAATGAGAGCTGCTCATGGAGAACGTGATGAATCTCGGTGGTGGGATTGGACTCATAGCAAATCAAACTCGTCTGATTTAGTATTGAAACAACAAGATGAACGCACTAGAGGACAAAATGGTTCATATCAGAATGTTTTCAACTTTGGAGTAGAAGAGCAATCACAATACTCTCGACAGAATAGTCGTTATTCTGCTAATCCGAAACATACGCGTACGGTAGGAATTGGTAATTGATTGATATTCTCAAAAGGAGAGAAATTAAACTGGTAACTCTAACTCTAGTGCCAATCACTACTCTAAAATCGGATGACATCGAATCAGTTGATCCGCAAAATGTAGAACGAGCTCCATATCAACAACATTATGTTAGTCAAACTAAATTAGATTATGCAAAACGAGAACAAGTAAAGTAGAGTCGATGTGAAAATGTCTCGCTTCTATGCATTTTTGTTTTCGTATAGCAATATAATGCGCCTGTCAGTGAACCACCAAAACCAATGGAGCGTAGTCGAACGATGCCATCTGCGAAAGTTGAACGTGCGGGTAGTATGTGGGATCTATTTCATCCTCATAGTGATGCTGATGACCAAATGTCAGTGAATCCTCGAAAATATCAACGACCATTGCCAGCAATAAAACGAAACGAGAGTTACAACAATATTTGGTCTGATCCCGCAGCATACGCATATAACTATCGTCCTAATCGTGATTATAATCAAGCAGCAATGGTCGATCAAATGAATATCGAATAAATAGAAGTGATTTCATTAACTTTGTGTTACATTTAGTCAGATACCCATTATACCTTGCTGAATGTAATAATTCCTTTTTCTCAAACAAGCATTTTAAAAAATGAATTGTTTCTCTTTACTGATTTCAATAAAACTTCAAGATTTGCATTTAGTTGTTGTCTGCATTTCGACGGTGATAGTGTGTCCGTTGTGAGTCAAAGGTCACAATAACGGAAGTGAAAGAATCTTTAAATAAATTTGACTTTTCAAGCTCTTCACCAGTGAAGTGACCTCGAGTCTGTTACTACTAGTGCAGTGCAAGTAGATTTGGTACAATAGTTTAAACGAAAAGATACGGACCGATATTTAGCTTGATTTAGTGGTAGATTGTATTAAATTGGTTCATAGAACTATGTGTGGAGATAGTAAGTAACGTTCACGAACGAGTAGATGCTTCACACAGTACGTTATCAGCTCAATTAAAAAGAAGATCAAATATTTTTCGTTAAATATGTGTAGGCAATGAAGACATAACAGTTCCTTATGAAATGGTGCTCTCTATAGTAAAGCGACTATTTCACGTTCAAAACTAATTGGTACGTATGGCTAATAGATATTGTCAAAACAGATCATAGTAAAGCCACGGTAGCGCAATCAGTTGTTGAATCTATCATCGGTACGGCATATTACTAAACATTATTACTAGACCAAAATGAAAATATATTGGTACACAGGCAAAACGTAACCAAAGTGAGTTTAGCAGACTATGAGAAATATACATTAACATATAAAATACGGCAACAATGTGCGTTAGTAATCGAGTTCATGGGCATAAGAAATATTTTGAACTTGATCTTGAAGGATCAATCACGCTTTCTTACGATAGAAACTCCGCAATACATTGTGAAAATATACAGCTGTACAGGTGAAATTTTCTGCCCGACGATTCTGATTGAAACTAATACCTATCGATACATAATTGATGTCAACTATTCGTAGAAAGCTTCGAATCAAATCGAATTGGATTTCGAAGTCTCTTTGCATTGTATCGAATATTCCCGATATTACTACTCTTCTTAAAAGGAGCCTGTTTCCTGCGGTTCTCAAATCCCTGTCCGATGAAAAAGCTTTGAAACTCTCAGAGAAAAAAGTGCTAACAGATTTAGATTTGTGCCATCGTCCCTTGTGCTCGATATGAAGTGAGCACGAAAATCAAATGTCATAATTATCTTTACCATTTTAACAACCGCAAGGGTTCTAAAATATCATTTCTCATTACGAAAAGTTCTCATCACAGCTTAAAACAAATCAGCATGCTTATTTTTCTCTTCAAAGAATCTGCCAAAGCTTCATTTAAGCAACAGTGAGAGAAGCAAAATTGAATCTCTTATATAGGTTCCCGCTGTTTCTGAGTTTTGTAGACGTTCAAAGTCGGTCTGGAGCTTTCCAAATAGGATGAGAAGATATGAGACGCAAGGACTATCGAGTCATTGTAAAAAATACAAACAAAAATCTAAAGTTTTCTATCGAAAACGAGAGATTAACGGGGCAAGAAGCACATCTTCATCCTTCAAGGGTTTAATCATTCCAATAACACATATTTTACTTTTATTCAAAAAGGAAGGAAATAGACCTATTTGACTCTGATACGTTTTGTTTAAAAAATATCTATAAGTGTTCTCTTGTGTTCATTGCTCAGCCGACAATTAAGAAAGTCATATACGATGAGCGTTATTTGTTGTTAATTTGTTCTATCATGTGCGTAAGATGTTTTAAATAATTCAAACAGAGCCGTGACGATTTCACCTGTGATAACATCATTTGTATTTATCTTAAGTATGTATATAACCAATGATCCATCGCGGCCCAGATAATTAACTAAAAAATTCGTTATCATTTGGCTGTCTTCATTCGAAACTGAAGTTGCTTCTGATCCCGTTGTTGTTACACGCTGAGGCGTCGTTGGCGACGATGAACGTTCTTCGGGTGTTGATGGAGCATTGCTCTCCACATTTAATTTTTCCGTCGAAATCGGAAGAGTTATATAATCACGTGTGCGCAATGAATTTGTTGAATCTAGACTTGCTCGTAACAATCGACTAGCATAGGGTGGCATTAAACTTTGTTGTTGATGATAGTGATGTACACCATGGGAATGACGAGCGTATGCGTGAGCACGATGGTGGTGATGATGATGGCCGTGAGGACTATGGCGCATTGAATGACGTCGAGGCGGAATAGGTTCTTGAAATGGATCTTGAGGGAAATGATGAGTATTGATACGTTTCATTGATGAGAGATAAAGAATGAGATATGTTCGATAGAATTGTGGATAGAAAAACGAAACAATCCAATAGATAAAACCAAATAGTGTAAATAATGTCGTAAAGTAAAGCCAAAACCAAATGATTAAAAAGATCTTCTCATTGAAGAGATTGATCGGTAAACTACACTGTACTGTATAAGTATGAATATTATCGGCTAGATTACGGACAGCAAAATTACACCTAAATTAAAATAGGGAACATGAATTTGCAGGAAATACTACGCGTTATCTCTTTGTCTGATCTCTAGTGAGCAGAGATAACTTCGTATTATATTTCTTATCTATTCAATATGATCTCATTGTGTTTCTGTTCCTCGATAGATTGATTCTATAAATAGGAAGTGATGAATCTGATTAAGATACGTACCATGTTACTCGGGGAAACCTTGGTGTTACCGTCCAGTTTTCATTATTGCCAGTGAATAATGCATGTATAACTGAAAAGCCATACATGTGATAATCATTTCCGAGGAAAAAGTTGAGCAAATATAGTTGTCCGAAAGCATTGAGTAAGTAGAGAACTTTCGTAAAAAGAAACGACCACATGAGATGACTTTCTCTCATCGATAGATGATTATTATAGAAGAAAAACGTGAAAACTGATGAACATTTCAGCGAATGTAATTCATCAATATATTCGGAACGTTTGTGTCGATGATATTCAATAGTTCGGTCGATATGACGCGCTAAATGACGAACAGATGCGGTACGAAGATCTGCTGTGTATGTATCTGCAAAACGCGCTTGAGTAATAAGCATCCCTAGATCATATCCACTTTTCGAACTTAATGTCGACCAAATCAACGATGGGATATAGAAAAGTACAGCTTGAATCATCAGAATAAACGGAACATATTGATAGAAATAAATAAATTGTTCTGTCTTTGGATCGGGGTATTTAGGTAGAAGACGATCAAATGATACAAAATAAGTATTCGATATCCAACAGATATTATTTGTATATTCCACATGTGTACCGGTAAAATGTGCTGGACAGAAACAAGCGATAGGTTCGCCAACATATTGTTTTGATGAAACAAGTATAGCGAATATACTGAGAAGAACAACTGAATAACGACGCGATAAACGATCATAGAAGTCATCGTCACATGCACCGTCATGACTATGATGACCAACTTTAGCAGCTGCATCAACGAGAAACACAGCCACGCTGAAAGAAATTCCACAGAACGTCATCTTCTAGATATATATTTAGTATGAGAAGCTCTAGAAAATACTTTCTCAACTGTGACATTTGATGAGATGTACATTGTTTAATTTTCTCAGGTTTCAAAGCTTATGCTAAAATTTTTTCGCATCGATCAGTTTGGAAACGGTTCTTATTTTCAAGCGAACAAAATATTTAATTAGTTCGGAGAACGTCAAAACGGTCTAACAGATTTTCTGACATTTTCTTCGTCGTCTGCCGTTGTAAATGTATTGATTGACAACGAAGAAATTAGAGTAAAAAAACCGGCTTTTCTCGGACCACACGCACACACACGTGTTTTTCTAATTAACAGAAAAACATCTCCATACATTTCGTTCCAAAAGTAAATGTGCACTGTTTTCAGATCTTATGCAAAATTATTCATCATCACTATTTTCAAGAACCCATTGTCTATTCAAGAGTTCGTGTCACTTTCCAAGGGCGTGCGTTGTATCATCTCTTGTTCCTTATATTATCAACATCTTGTAAGCCTGGATACATGCTCGTTGAATCCTATCACGTATTGTTTGGCTTTGTAACATAAACATTATTTCTTGTTAATCCTAATCGCTCGGCCTTAAGTGTTATTAGAAATTTCCGGGTAAACTTACTGTTCCAGTGCATCTAATATCCACCAGTGAAACATGCTGCTCGATGAAAATTAATATCCAATTGAGATATTTACTAGAATAAATAAAAAAAAAGAAATTCATACGATAGACAAAAGACTAGTCGAATGAAATAGGAAAAAAAAGGAATAGGAAGTTCTTTATTCTTTCTTCTTCTTCTCCTTCTTCTTTTTCTCTTTCTGCCTTGAATTATATTGTATTCTTGATTAGTGACAGAGAAATTTGCAACAAGGATTTTTTTCTGCTACCTCGTTTAAATTAATACGAATCTTGATGATTGTCTGGGTCGATCGATCGACATAATTCTTGTTATCTATTATCTACTTACTTAACTTTCTATCAACAAAATCTCGATGTTCTGCTTTTCCTCTCTCGTTGCATGCATGTGTGCAGCAAACCGTGTGAAATGTAGACGAGCCTTTAAACATGAAGTAATCAAGCAAAATACCATAGAAAAGTCAATTGAGATTAGTTCTAACACAATGCAAGTAGTTCATTGGTCACTGCCGGAGAACATCGATTTCTAGCTGAATCTACAAAAGAGAGAAATCAATCATTCTTTGATTATCATTGCTTTTCTTTTACATTTCTGATAAGTGCATTAATTGAGGCCAATTGAACACGATTAGTACGTATGATTATCGTGATTCATTCTTTTCTTCTCTTGCAGGAACTATCACAGGATGACGTTCTTGATTATTAATCGATGAGCAAAACGAGATGTACTTATCGATTCATTCATTTTTTGCATTCTGCTTGAACCAAACAAGAAGAGAGAAAATCGATAATCAAAGAAAAGCAAGTGAACAAATATATTGTTGATAAACCCCTTGATAAGAGTATGTCACTTCGTTAGCCTTGACTCGTCAATTGTTAGAAAAGAAAAAGACAGAAAGAACTCTATACTAGAAAACATTATCCGGTTACTCTTTTTTTTTCTACTTTAGTTAACAAAGAACGATCGATTTATACTTCCTCTTTCTGTCAAATGTGCATTTGCCGAATTGTATTGATTTAGAAAGATCTGTGTATATGTGTAAACATTCGGACGGTGTATTCAAGGTCGGAAGTGATTGAGATAATATACCTAAACATGCAAATTCAAACCTCGACAAGGTTATTTTCTACTCACTGAAATAAAAACAACTCATTAAAATCAAAAGAAAAATGATTATACATTTGCTAGCAGAAAAGGAACTTCGGCGAGTGATTGTGGCAGGACCAAAATACCTCGATGATATTCTTTTAATTGAGGCCGAGAGAGAGAGAGAAAACGAGTATAAGTATAGTTGAATAGAGCATTCGCCGCAAAAATGTTATAGTTTTTGCAGAGTTTATATGTGAATATTTAGATAGTTTGCTTATACATTTTTTATTAAGACTCCCTATTGATTGCAATCGTTTGAAGTGATTAATTATTCATAGCTTAATTTGTTTTTTTGTATAGTATTTTGTCGAGCTGATGAAATATTCTATTCTGTAGGAAAGATCTCGATGGTTTTAACCAATACGAATGAGTTCATATTCATTTCTTCAGTTTGTCTTTGGATTGTAATTGATTGTATCTCACGAGGCATTGAAAATGTAATGTACAATCTGAACTTCTTTTTATTCCTTTATTTCAATCAATGAATACACTCCGTCTATGCGAACGCTCATTATTTATTCACAATGCCAACATCAACTGGATCTCTCGCAAAAACAGCTCGACGAAAATTCATTAAAATAGAGGCTCTTCGCTGTTAATCAGATGTCGAGTAAAAGCACACTATTGTGTTCAGTCTTTGATCGTCAGATTCAACATTGCATACGTGAAACCAATTATAAAACCAATGCAAAATGCAGCAATAAATATGCAGATCGTAAGAAAAACATCTTTACGAGTTGGTGCAGGTAAACTGAAACGAGAGACAAAACAGTTCTTTCATTCATTCATTCATTGTTAACCCATTTAAAATGTTTCTTTCATATCGGTGTTGAAAGTACACTATCTATCTATTCACATGAATTACGTCTCGATTGTAGATGACATTTGATACGTACCTGTTTATATTCTCCATGTTTTGATGCGATGTGTAATGAATGTTCGTGAATATTAAATGAATCAATCTTTTACACAGCAGGAGATAGAATGTTAGACGTTAAAACTCATTTTTTCTGGATTTCTTCTTTCCTAGACATGAAGAGATGCATTTCAATTAAAACGTCATGTAACAAAAAACATTACTCGATCGGCCATGACCATTTTCGGGTACAGTTCTACGTAAATAGATTAAGGTTCTACTGAATTGTCTTGTTTACTTACAAAAGAGATTTCTCATAATTGTTTACGCTAGAATGACCTATGAAAACAAAATAGATACTTCTCAAATGATGAAAATAAGATATGTACTTGTCTTTGGAATTAAGTTTGATTTCGAGCGATTTGTAGAAGAAGTTGGCATGCCAGTTGGAAATGCAGAATCTGAACTCGATTCCAGCGATCCGAACGATATTGAAGGACTTGGTATCACACTATTCGAACGTAATCTGAAAGAAATGACCGGTATGCGAACTAAAACAACAATAATCATGTCACCTTGGATTGCCGCTACTAAGACAATTTAAGATGTTTGTTTCCAAATTTTTGAGAAATAACGATTTACAAGGTGGACTATCATTGGTATTCTTTGATTGAAATTCTCGCTCCGGTTGATAGGATACCGACTGTTCTGGCTCATTGAATATCTGTTCGGTATTCTCGTGTCGATTTCTGTTCGATCGACGGCAACATGGGCAGCATCGGTCAGTCCAACTTTGATTTCGACGTTGCTGTAATTGTTCAAACTTTTTGCGTAATCGTTGCCGTTCGCTTTCACATTTCTTCCTTTCACATTGTAATCGCGCTATGTCTGCTGCATTTGTATTCACACATTGATTAGTTTGAGGGTGATTGAAAGTTGCGAAATAATTCTTCATTATTCGAATGATCGACAGCATAAATCCTTGACGAAAATAATCGGCAATTCATGCGTGGATGCTTATCAAATTGAGTAGAAAAGGAATTGTTGACCAAGCATTATTGGCGCTTGATTCATTCTTTTGTTCTTCTCTCCATGATTTCTTCACAGATTTTATTATCTGCTGGAGATCAGAAAAAATCAATTCTCATGGAAAGTGCAGCGAAAAAGTTTCCTGAACAATTTTTCGTTCAAGCACATCCATTCAGTGATCTGACACTTTTCGTTCAAGGTGAGATTTATCGCATACAAATAGATGATTCATCATTGGAGTTGTTTAGATCGAGAACTCTACGTTGATAAAAGCGTCTTAGCGGTCGGATCGAAAGTTTTTCGAACTTATCTACAAGATGCAACAATCGATTCGATTGAGATACTGGATGTTTCTGCAAATGATATGATTGAACTTCTTCGATTTCTCTATCCGCAGTATCATTGTACGATTAATAATCATAATGTGACGATCTTGCTCATTCTCGGTAGGAAAACACGAGTGAAACCAGAACTAAACTCATCCTAATTTAGCTAATCGTTTCGAAATCGATTTTGTCATATCGGCCTGTCGAACATTTACATTAGTGTACTTGTCTAAACTTGAATTAAACTGTGCGAATGAATTGATCGAGCAAGACGATGGCACTCGTTTACCAATCTCATCTATTATCGAGATTTTATGTATTTGGTTTCGTGAATTCTTCTATATGAATGACGCGAACACCTGCCGTGCTGTTTTGGATAAACTATCGCAATGTAAAACATCAACAATTGACGCATCAAATGGTTTCAAAGGTATCGACGAGGCTATCAAATGGCGAATCTTTCAAGCACGAACGAAACACCTAGAAACCAAAGCATCACTTGAGTGCAAATGATACATTATTTTTCGCTAATTAAAAAACATTTGCTCATTTCCTATCTCGTTGAATCATTTGACAAGTATGGAATGAATGTTGATTGTTTTATCTTCGAATGCATGAAAACGAAGATTTCTTCGACTTAAAAGGAAAAACTTAGTCAGTTTATTGTTCAACAAAATGCAAAGAAAGAAATGATACAGATTTCTCATCGACATTAGATCTCTAACCATCGTTACGATACATACAGATCTTGATTGAAAGAGAAAGGTTAATGAAATTTGTACATAAAGAACAAAAGAAAAATGATTGAATGATCTTCAGATTTCTAAACGTAATGAGAAAAGAAAATAATAAAAAAAAGAAGAAGAAAAAAATGTGTGTGTGTCACGTATTTTCTACAGCCATTACTTTTTTCAAACACTTTGATATCCATTGTGATTTCGTCGACGACAGATCAAATAGACAACAAGTACAGTAATCACCAGTACTGATAAACATACGCCAACGATAATCGGAACTTTGTAATTGTCTCGAAATCGATCTAGGAGGCATACGTCCTCTGAAAGAAAACAAAAGATTAACATTTAAAGGCTTTTAATCGTTCTTGCCTGTCTCATAGTCATGAAAGATAATGCTGCTATCAACAAATGGTTGAATGCGTAGGTTTTGCAAATCAATTGACTTAATTGTTACATTGCCGTCCGATTTGAAATTGTCGATTTTCGTTTGTGCGTTGCATCGATATGATTTACTGCGATCAGTAATGAATAACGATTCATTGGTAACAAATGGGTGAATACCACGAGCATATTTGCTACAATTTGGAAAGAATGCATTGTCAGCAATTGTCACAGTAGCAAGAACTCGGCTCAACGATGTTTTGTTTTTTTCATCCATAGAAAAGTTGAATAAAATTGTTGTTAAGTTATCTAACAAGGTCAGAGTGAGTGTGTGACTATTGCTGAGATCGCATGCTCCATCATAGTACTGAAATGTTTCGTTGTTCAATGGAATTTTGGAAATATTTTTCTTCTACGAAAAGAAATAGATGTATTGTGAAATAGACAAGATCAATTGCGATAGTTTACTCCATCAATTTGCGTGTATTCAACATTGAGTACAAGATCAAATCGAGCAATCAAGCATAAATTACTTGAATTTTTAGGTAATGTATAATTACCCGGAAGTTCAACTGCCTAAAAAGAAATCAAATTTTATACATATTGTATGCGTCTTCTTCTTCTTCTTTCTTTTGTCTTACATTAGTTGATGAAATGAGAATAAGACAGACTAAAAGTAGAAGGAGCATGACAATTGATCACGTTGATCCAAAATGAGATCTTACCGAGCGAAAGAAGCGTTGAGTAAATATTCGACAACATAGTTTGATTGAAACTATCTAAAACAACGCAAGTATATTGATTTCAGTTTCTTTTTTCGGTTGCTTATCAATGATTACGCAGCCCCGAGTGTACGTCTGTCTATTTACTCATGTTGATAATAGAGAAGAAAGAAGAGAGGGAGAGTGGGAAAAGAAGAAAAGTACATTCCTCGCTATGATGCATTCGTCTTCAGTGCAGCGAACGAGAGTCAATGATTATATACACAGTCTTTGTAAACTGCTTTCGATAAAAGGGGAGAAGACGAGAAAGGAATGAGTCACAGTTTTACATGGCAAAATGTCTCTCTCCCTCTCTGACGTTTTATTTTTCTTTCGCTTTTAAAAGGACGCAAGCAAACAAGAGAAAATTTGCGTTCGCTCGCGGTGTTTGAGTGTGAAGCACAGTATCGAGGTTCAAATGAAAAGAAATAAAAAAAAAAAGGAATCGAATGGGGTTGAAATAAAAGAAATGAGGGCAAGAGAAGAACGCAATTGATGAAAATAGGAACAATTGCAAAATGAAATCGAAAGAAATCTATAAGAACGAGCTTTCTTCTATATAGATGGGCAATAGTACAAATGAAACTAAAACAATATCCTTTTCTAATGAGTAACTGTAAGATGCAAAGGAAAAAAACTGCTTATGGTCATCTCGAGATTATCTCGTTGGAGAGAAAACAAGCGATTACTAATCGAATAGGTATAGTTTAAATAGGCAATCGATTGCGAAAGAGATTTACGTTGTTTTTCCTTCAGTAAATGTCAGTTATATTAAAGTAAAATCAGTCCGTTTGGCAGCCTGCTGATCGTGATGACTCATGGATATATCAACCAATCAGAAGCTTTTGCGTTCTTTTATAAAATAAATTAATTTTTAACGAAATCATTCTGATGAATTATCACTTAAATTGCGTTAATAAGTCATAACTTTGCACGTTCATACGCAGAAAATAATGCTTTGGCAACCATCATGATATTGTCGCACTCTTTCGTGCCTCCACAAAATACAGTAGTAGGAATCTTTCGCTTCGCTGTACTCTATTTTTTTCTTCTCTTTTTCTTTCGTTAACCTCTCCTTCTAACGCTAATAATCCTTCCTCTTTTTCTGCACGTATGTGTTATATACGGCAAGAACACGTCGACGATGGGTATTCTCTAGCACAATATGCGTATCGTCGTGGTTGATTTTGGGTGGTGGAATCGATCACTCGTATTCCTCTTCCCTTTTCTGCATACAGTACAGAACACAAGGTCAATCGTTTCATTCTCATTTTTGCTTATAGATCATTCTACTGACTATCGAAGATGTTTCCTGGTTTTATTCAAGGGGCACTCGTAGCCGTCATTATTATTCTTGCTCAAACAACAAAACGTATCCATTCTGAAGATACAGTCGATGAAACTCATGTTCTTTCATTAACGAAAGATACATTCGATGACGCTGTTAAAAACAACAAACATCTACTTGTCAAATTCGTCGCACCATGGTGTGGTCATTGCAAAGCACTGGGTCCGGCCTATGCCGCTGCTGCCAAAAAACTGGTTGACTCCGGTAGTGATATCAAACTAGCCAGTGTTGATGCGACAATTGAACAAGACTTAGCACAGAAATATGATGTTAAGGGTTATCCCACAATCAAATTCTTCAGTGATGGAACGACATTCGAATATACAGGTGGACGTGCTGAAGATGATATTATTAATTGGTTAAAGAAGAAAACCGGACCAGCAGCTGCCGAATTGAAAACTGTTGATGATCTTAACAAATTAAAAGAAGCCAATGAAGTTGTTGTCATCGGTGCTTTTCAAGATACAGATGGTGATGTTGCTGCTTCATTTCTTCAAGTAGCGAAAACAGTTGATGGTATTCCGTTTGGTATAACATCAAACAAGGACGTTCTCAAAGAACTCGAAATCAAAAAAGATACAATTGTTCTCTTGAAAAAGGCAAGTAGTAACAAAATCCGTGGGCGATTGTTTTTCTATTTTCTTGAATTTCAGTTTGATGAAGGTCGTAACGATCTTACTTCCACCATTGATGAAGGTTCAATCCGTGAATTTATTCAAGCTAACCAACTTCCAACTGTTGTTGACTTCAATGCTGAAGTAAGTGTACTTGCACGTCAATCGAATAAACATCTTTGCCTAATTCATTTCAGACGGCACAAAAAATCTTCGGTGGTGATATCAAAGTCCATGTACTTTTATTTGCCAGCAAAAAAGGTAGCGATTACGAAAAACTTCGAGGCGAATTCCAGACTGCTGCTAAACAATACCGTGGCAAAGTAAAACTATCCGTGTGAAATGTTGTTTCAAACTAGTCTTTCTCTTTCGTCTAGACACTCTTCGTTTCTATTGACTCCGATGACGAAGAAAACGAACGTGTTTTGGAATTCTTTGGCCTCAAAACCACTGATGTTCCTGCCGTTCGTTTAATCACATTGAAAGATGAAATGAGCAAATTCAAACCAGAATCATCCGATATCACCTCAGCAGTGTTGACCACATTCGTTGATGCTTTCTTTGACGGTAAACTCAAGCCACATTTACTTACACAAGAACTTCCCGAAGATTGGGACAAAACGCCAGTGAAAACCTTAGTTGGCACAAACTTTCATGAAGTTGCTACAAATAAAAAGAAAACTGTGTTAGTTACGTTTATCGCCCCCTGGTAAGAAACAATTGACTTCTTTTTCGAGATATTTATCATAGAGAGAACGTTTGTTTTCCTAGGTGCGGTCATTGCAAACAATTGACACCTATCTATGAACAATTAGGTGAGAAATACAAAGACAATCAAGATGTTGTCATTGCTAAAATGGATGCTACTGCTAACGAACTCGAAGATATCAAAATTCAAAGCTTTCCAACAATCAAGTATGCTTAGATTTTGAATCTTATAGTTCTATATTTGGTCCTGCTTTAGATTGTTTCCAAAAGATTCCGATGAAGTAATTGATTATCAAGGTGAAAGAACACTCGAAGCTCTTTCGAAATTCATTGATTCGAATGGTCAAGAAGCAGGCAAAATCCCCGAAGAGGTACGTCTCACACAAACATCTCCACACATGATTGATTCAAATGTTTTTCTTTATTTCAGACGGCTGAACAAACCGAAGAAGCCGACGAAGAAGCTGACGCTGGCCATGAAGATTTATAAAAGCCAAGTATAGAAATGTTTGCGTCTTAATATCATCGAGAATCTTTACATATACTCATCTGTTTTTTTTTTCTTTGTCTTTTATTTATCTATTAAATTTTCCCTCTATTACTCTATTTATGTCCATCATTGATAACGAACGTGTAGAATGAAATCAAAAGCCTTCGTGACTGACATATCTAGTTTACCGAGTTGTTTACTCTTAGCGTGGTTTTTCTTTCTATTATTTCAAAATTAATCATCGTTGGAGAACAGAATCAGAAAGTCCATAGTTATTGCAATCATTTCTTAGCTCTTATATAATAGAATATCCGCGTGTTGATCATTCTCTCGTTTATTCACCGGTTGCTGTGTTGTTCTTGTTAACATTTCTTTTTTTTGTCTATGTTTGTTTTGTTTTTTGTTTCCTTTCGTCGATTGCTGTCACATGTGTGCATGTGATAGGGGTACTAAACGAGAATACATTAACATATGTTGAAAATCAATATAGCAAAATTCGTCTGTTCATTCTCATCAGTGATGACTTGATCTTATCTGGAAGATTGATTATGTGCTTTAGAATCGATCAGAAGATGTGAACAGAGTTTTAGATATATTGTTTGTTGAAAATCTTTTATTTCATCTAGCTTTAGTAGCTAGTAACAAAACAACGAACGGTTTAACACCAACGTTCAGGAAAAGTACGAATCTCTTTGATAATTCCTGTTCCTAATGATTTCCATTGGTCGATTATTTGAACATAATCGATATTAGGATGACCATTGCTTGTCGTTTTCGATGGTTTCCATAGTACACAAACCATGAGACCACCGAATTCATCATGAAAGAATTCCGCTTGTTCATTATAGGCGGCCTAGATGAAATGTATTTCAGAATCAAATCCGTTCTTTCCTTCTGCGCATCTTACTCGTAATTCGGTAACAAACAACTGTGCTGGATCATAATCAACAACAGATAACAATTTATTCTGTTGATTATTCACATCGGATCCTTTCGTGCGCGTTGTATATGTTACTTCTGTTGATACATGATCGATAGCTTGATAGGCACGTGGACATTGAAGTGGATCCAACATAATGATGACATCATACGAAGTGAGACTTGGTCGAAATAGAAACTAAACAAACTTCATTGATAGAGAGAATTGTTCGTCAGGAAGTCCAACGTACTTTAATCGATTCACTATTATTTGTTTCCAGATGATTCAATGCTTCCTTGGCTAGTTGTATGACACGTTTCATGACTGGAACGCTTGGTTTCGTACTCTCGTGAAATGCTACGGATGGCATTATGCACAGAGCCGGTAGAGATGATCGTTCCGTTTTGAATTGTGCTTGCATCTGAAACACTTGATCTTCTACAAAATCGTAAACGAGTTATGAGTAAAAATTCACTGTTTCTATCGTCATTACTTGTCAATTCGTGGTTAAAATTAATAATTAACGGTTCATTGATCCAATCAAAATCACGAAGTAGACGAAGAACACGACTAAAACCGGTTAGCATTGATCTAAATACGCGGAAGCATTGTAAATTTTTCCACCGAATTATTCCATACATACTTTGGTGGTTCGAACGGAGCTGAATGAAGAAAAACATAACAGCAAATTAAGTCGGCATTGATGCTTTCAAAATGGTGTAGAAGCAGTTGAGATGAAAGCCATCGTTTAAACAAACGTGATACTAATTGATAATGAGCAAATTGTTGACTAACACTAAACAGTTAACATTGTTAATTGAAAATATCGTCAAAGTCGCTCTCACCCATAGATAGCTGCATGAATCTTCGGTAAATATTCTGTATCAAATCTCAATTTCTTCGATAAATCCGTTTTCTTTATTGTTCGTGCCAGACCATCCTTTTTTCCCGCTGCACTTTCGATCAAATAGATCTCTTTATGGTACGATATAACTAATCGATAGATGTAATGATTTTTTTCAATATAAACACAATCGGTCGTTGCCCGACAGGTCAAATGAAATTGTTGCTGTAACAGTTTTGCTAGTTGAATGTAGTAGAGTATCTTCGAGTGTTTGATACGTTCCAAAGTTTCAAAATCGCGATCATTTGAACTGGTCTTTTCCAACTGACATAAAATAGCTAATGATGGACTGAACGGTGGTGCATACCGTGAGGTTGAACGAGGAATTAATGCCTGAGTAGTATGTTCAATCGAACGAATTTTATGCAAATCAGTTAGAAATACGGATGGTAAAGGTGGAAAGACATTTGTATAACGAAATGTTTCGTCAACACCAACGATATTATTGATTTTCAGAGGTAGTTCATTGTTTAACGTGCGAATTTGTTTGGATAGTTCAACGAATTCACGACAAAGATAGATATGTTGTTCATCACCTGTCCCATACGATGGAAAAAGACGAGCTGGAATTGACAGTAGACTTGATGGAAGTTGATCGTTGTAAACAAATTCAATATGAGTTGGAGATATACCAGCTTGTCTGAAAGAAGAATATATTAATTAAACGAAATCAGAAAATGAAAACGAAACTTACATTTCCAAAAGATAACGAGTTGCGTCCATCCAGATCAATCGTTTATCTTTCGCAGTTTCGACATTCCAAACAACAGACTCAAGGATTGAACCATCAGGAAAACGACGCAGTTCGGATCGTTCGGTCCATAGTTTTCGAAATGTTGCGGCCTGGAAAAGAAACGCAAATTCATTTGTTTCAAATTCGAACAGATCTTTAGTTATCCTTATCTAATCTTGCCGACTCAGATAACACGATATGTTGACTTTAAAGGTCTCTGACGTCGATACGACAATGATAACGATTGAAATCGAGTAATATCTTACCTCTTTCGTTTCATTCTCTGGTCCTTTGAGTACCGACAAATCGTATTGATCAGAGAAAATCACTCCGAACGTGATCGATGTTCTTGCCGGTACCGGTTCATTGATTGGCCACTAAAAAGAAAACAAATACACAATAATCTGTACTACAACTAGCAGGATAGGTTTTTTTTTGTCGACAACTAATCGAATTGATCATGAATCAAAGATTGACAAAAAATACGGTTCCGCGTATAAAATCAATAAGCGAGTATCTTTCAGTAGGCAAATATTCGTCGATGATGCTCTTGTTTGCACCATTGAGACTATATTCCCATTCTTGAAATCGGTTAAATCAATGACTTTCAAGCATTGAAGGTAACTGTTCAGGTAAAGAAACTTTTCTTTGTAAATCGATGGTTCTATTCGTATACAGTTGTCATTCAATCCTGATGCGGGATCCAAATAGAGTTGTAATTGTATATCCAATGTGTATCGATTGAAATTTCTTAGACAAATCTCTTCGTTTTTGTTCCTGTAAACCACTAGTAAATTGTTTTGATCACATGTGATATCCAGTAGAATTTCGTCTGAATTGAATAAATCAACCTTTCGATTAATTTTCAAATTCAACTTCTTTTCATCAAACAAATATTCGACAAGATCATGATCACCAACAATTCCATACATTATCGACTTGTAAAAAGCAATACGATTCAATGGTAAACTATCCGATACGCATCCTAAATCATTTACAGACAGTGTCTTTCGATCGAGCATGTACAAGTGATTGAAATCGTTTGTTGAAATGAAGTAATGATCAGTGTCCTGATTGTATGCTATATCGCATAGTTGCGTACTGAAATGCAATGGCCATTGAAGGTAGAGACGTTGAAGACAATGGTATTTGTTGTCTTCGTACTGAAGAAAAACAAGAATATTTAATTTGGAATTGTACAGAAGAACTTCATTAGATTTCGTCGAACTCGCTAGGCAATGATATTTCATTTCACATTGGCTGAACATGATTGTTGAATGGCCCATTTGACACGAGTTTTCATCTGATAATAACGACTTATACAAGCAAACTAATGTCTTATTATCATTCTTGCTCAACGATGGACTACGTAGGTATAAATCGGGAAGGAACAGAGAATCGATTTCGTATCCAGTTCGTTTTCCATCGAAATATCTAGTGATTAGAATGGAAAGATTTGATGCGTTCTCCAGAGAGTGATCATGAGATTGTATCGGAGTACTCGATATTGATTTGAGTGTGCATGGTTGCTTTGTTACTGGTTGAAAATTCACACCTTTTCGGGGTGGCAAACAAGCAGAGATGATGACTGGTAGTTTCTTTTGAATCATTTCTTTCCAAGGGTAAATCGCGGTTTTGCTTGTTAACTCTCGAAAGTGTGCGTAGTCTAATTTGATGTTTTCATTCAATTGGTTTGTTGTGAAAGAATTTATGCCCAAATGTAGACGTTTTTCAAATGAATTCAATTGCGAGTAAACGCGTAAATATTCCAGTTGTTCAGGAAAATCACCTGGCAGATTGGCCGTTTGCGTTTGTTCGCGTATTGTTAAATACTGTCTGTTGATTTCCATGTAATATTTTTGATAAAGTTCTCGAATTTCGTTCGACTTCTGTTGAATGAAGTTCTCGATTTGTTCGATAGTTTGTGTCTTCCATCGATGAAGTTGTTCATCGAGATATAGCATATACTTTTGATTACGCGCATGTATCGTCGATGTATGGAATTGTTCGTGATAGATTTTCGAAACTTTTTGGAATTGTATTAACAAATCCTCTTCCATTCGTCTAGTTCTCTTCTTCTTGTTCTTAGTCTCTCAGTTTACCGCACAAGTGTTCGTCTATGAAGAACAAATGAAAGATAAGAAACTTACGGTTTTTACTAGTGATGGTAAAGGGCAAAGTAAACTGATACGTTCTTTAAGACCATTTTCAAGGAGATGAAGAACTTGTTGGCAGAGAAGAAAATGCTTATTATTCAGATTATCCATTAATAGTTGATTTTTCGTTGATTTTCCTTCAAGAAGTTTATCATATTGATCAATAGAAGAGATCCTGTATGAGAAAGAAGAAAATGACCAAAGAATTTTACAGAGTTGGTGTACTTACTGAATAGTTGCGTCCATACTGTAGATTGGTTTCATCGATGTCATGAAAAGAGTTTGAAAATGATCGATGACTGGATCATTGAACGAGTTCAAGGATATTCGTGCTTCGTATTGTAACTAAAATTGAAGATGTGTATGGAACTTCCAATCAAGTCGTCTTGTTCTTACTCGTTTGTAATTTGCTCGCGTTAATGTATGAAAAACATTGAGCAATCCAGACTGATCGGTCAAGACACAGTCGTCGTTGTTAAAGATATTTTCAGCAGGTTTTTCGTTTGATAATGAACGATTATCAATTGGTAGAAAGTTGTTTTCCACTTGAATGGAGAGAAAGAGAGAGAGGAAATTGAGATTTTTGTAATCAAGTTTCGATCTCAGCTTACTTAATGCCACTAGAACAATACGAAAAACTTGATAACTATTCATTTGTCGAGTGAGTTTATTCGTTTGTAGTAAATAAGCGAGTAGAAATGCTGACATTCCACCTTCAAACGAGCCGAAGTCCTAAACAGACGAAGGAAATTTCATTTTGATCTTCTACAGATATGTTCACTTTTTTACATGGGATAATTGTCGTTGTTCAAGCCAGATTTTGAATAATTTCAATCCATTACATAATTCTTTCGACGAAGAAAAGATTTTCTTCAAATATTCCGATGTTTCTCGACAACGGCAATCGAACAGAATCGACGAATTGTAGTTCGGCGTCGGATAGAACGGTTCATTTTCTTCTTTTCCATCGCCAGCAAACCAATTCCAACGAAGATTACTCGATGTTGGTAAGAAGCGTTTTTCTTTGAAAGAGTTCTGCTCTGGTGCAAGTATTATTCGAATAGCAAATGTCGATGATTCTACACACGCATAGAAAACAAAATCAGAGTCTGGAAGAAGAGATTTCTTACCTTTCGGTTTGACTAATAGAACAGCGTGATTGTTTGTTGTATCATTCAAATGTGCGAATTCTAATGAGTGCTTGAGTTTTTTTGCTAAATAGCACAGATAGATAGCTCGTTTTCCTATGTATTCATTATTGAGATAATCTCTTTTATGAATACATATACGCGGAATTTCCACCAGAAGATCGATGATAGTCGAGAGTTTATTCGATGATTTGACTATGAAACCATCGTATGTATAAGAACCAATCGACTCGATGACTGTTGGTGGAAAGAATTGAAATGACTTTTCCATTTTCGCATAGGATAATGGTATCTTAATATTGAATTTGTCTAACCATTCCGACATCTTTGAGAACTAAATACGAAGATATGAGAAAGAAAAAGCGCACGAATACGTTCGAATTTACTTCTCGAACTTTGCCCTGAGGAATCGATTTGAGTTCATTTGAAACTTCGTCAATAAATTGATTGATTTCATGACGTTGACTTTCTTTTAATGTTACTTCATTCAGCAATGCACTGACCTTTAGTAAAAATTCAATGAAGAAACTTTTCCACGCCATCGATTTACATACTTTCATTTTAGTTACAGTTGAATGAAAAGTGATTTCGGATTCGAAATACGCCGTTTCAACATCTTGTTCTTCAGCATATTCAACTTTTTTCTTCTTCTTCTGTCCGTGTCCGTTGGTAAACGAAACACCATTGGATTTACGTTTTAGTACTTCCATCTAAGAACCAAACTTTTGTACAAATGCTCTCTCAAAGTCTGTTCAAAAGAACTCTGAGTGGATGAAAGAAACGAACGAATCATAGATAAGCCCGACCACTTCGACCGCAACTAGACGACCTCTACGGAATACCGGCGGTGCAAATGTACATCAATGGCTACAAACCTTGTCATTCAGAATGAAACTGTGTGTTTTAAATGAACCGATAGTAAAACTGTTTTCCATTGTCTTCTGTTGTGACACGGTGGTGATTTTTCACAAATAAAAACTCATTTCTATTGACAGACTCGACGAAAACAGAAAAATAGTTTTGTGTCAAAACAAACCGAAGGTCCATTTCGTGTTCGCATCGTATGAATAGCGTGACTGACTCGGAAAACTTAACCAATGAGTCAGTCGGGTCGATTCATTGTACTTTGAGATGTGCGTATTATCTGTTTGGAACGTGAACTTCGTGTACCGACGGTATACGTACTTATAGCGAACCTATCGACATGAAGAAAGATCAATCATCTCTGTGCATTCTTCTTTCAAAATGAATCATTTCTAGTATCATCATATGCATATCTTTTCTCTCTCTAAGTAAAAGAACAGAACAAAATCAAACAAAATGCATTTTGATGAAACAAGAAAGAAAAGGAAGAGAACACGAGAATTTATTTTTCTCTTTCCCCCTGTCTCTCTCTCTCCTTCATTCACTCCTTATATATCTCGACAAGGCAAAAATACACGCGTTCGTTCTATAGCAAACATATGCTTATATATGGTCCGATTCTGGGATGGTCATATCTCGCCATCATGTATGAGTCATCAGCTTTTTTTTGCTTGTTTAAAACTGCTGCCAATTTTCTGGTTGAAGGCAATGTACGTTTCGATTGTTCATTACAATAAGGGGTAATCATTACTTGAAGATCGTAGGTACACTTCGTTTCCCGTACCTAATATGGCAGAGAAAGAGTTTTCTTCCTTCTTTCTTTCTTTCTTTCTCTCGTTTTAACCTCTGTTTTTTTTATTATCATTCTTTTTATGATCTCTCCCATTCTATTTGCTCTCTTGTTCGAGCTTGATGACAAATATAGACTGCAAGAAAAGGAGGAATGACGTTGATTCTTGATTATAATTACCAACAATAACCTTTTGTGTTTTAGTATTTCTCTTTAGTACATCAAAATATTAAATTTCAATGACAGGCACCCTTTTCTCAAAGGTAAATAAGTGGAACATCGATTTGTTTACGACGAATGTCGATATATGCAATATGAATTGTTCATTTAGGCTGATAAAGACATAGAAATAAATAAGAATAATGATTGCAATGATCTTCAATGTGAGGAATTCGAAGAAACACCACTCTATGCCGCTGTGTTAACTTATCTTAGCTACGCTATACTTTGTTTATTCGGCTGGCTACGAGATTTTCTACGACAATCAAATATTGAGAAGAAACGTGGTGCTGTTGATCCTAATGCTTCATTGGTTTGTTAAATTAAATACCTATTCAATGAAACAATACACCTTTGCTTGTTTTGTAGGGCTTCGTTCCACTCTATCAAAGTTATGAGTCATTTTACACACGGAATATGTACACACGCGTTCGGGATATTTTTAATCGTCCTATCGCCAGTGTACCTGGCGCACAGTTTGAATTAACAGAGCGCATGTCTGACGATTATAATTGGACGTATAGGTATGTCCACATTGAACGAATTTCAATAAGTATAGAACAGTTTTTTTCGTATGAAGATACACAGGCAGAACAATTAGTGCTGTTAATTTCGGTTCATACAATTATTTGGGTTTTGCTGAACGCACGGGTCAATGTGCAACTGATGCTATTAATGGACTGAAATCCTATGCGGTTTCTAGTTGTAGTACACGGTCTGAAATAGGTAAGCGAATTGCTTATTGACTTAAGATAAGAACGTTAATAATATCAAAATAATATGCTTATTTTTCCTCGTGCTGTCGAGCCTCACATCAATGGCAGACCGCTTTTTATAATAGCTACTCAACGGTGATTTTGTAAAACAGATGGGAAATCATGAATATGAATAAATTACAATCTATTATTAGGTACTCAACGTTATCATGTTGAACTCGAACAACTACTAGCGAACTTTCTTGGTGTAGAAAGTAGCATCGTGTTTGGCATGGTTAGTGAATGTGATTTGCAATAAATTAGAAAGCCTATCTTCAATCTTCGTAGGGTTTCGCAACAAATGCATTGAATTTGCCAGCAATAGCATCGAAGGTATGAAGAAAAACTTCACTTTCAACCACTTTTCTACGAGAATCGTTTAGGGCGATTTAATTCTAAGCGATGAAATGAATCATGTATCACTCATCATAGGAATGCGTATTTCAGGTGCAAGCTATCAGACATTTGCGCACAACGGTAAGTTGTTTGTTGTACTCGATTATTTGCAAGTACATGCGAATATGAATAGATATGAATGATTTGGAAGCCAAATTACATGCCGCAATCGTTCACGGACATCCTCGAACGAATCGACCCTGGAAAAAAATCTTCATCGTTGTCGAAGGTGTATACAGGTTCGTGAAATTTGTCTACGAATCTCGTTAATATGTAATGAAGTTTATGTTCAGCATGGAAGGATCCATCTGCCGCTTGCCACAATTGATTGAGCTTAAAAAGAAATATAAAGCATATTTATACATGGATGAAGCACATTCAATTGGTGCTATGGGTAAAAATGGTCGAGGCATTGTCGATTATTTTAATGTAAATGTTAATGACGTGGACATACTAATGGGCACATTCACTAAAAGCTTTGGATCAGCAGGCGGTTATATTGCAGGAAGAAAAGTAAGATATGACTAATGATCTGAAATAAAGATTGTCATGTAAAGACATTATTTTTCATTCGTGTAGAACGTTTTGATTGAATATGCTGGGATTTCTTCTTTTTTTGTTTTAGTCTCTGATTGATCATATTCGTATACATTCTCATGCCAATACCTATGCGTCAAGTATGTCAGCGCCAATCGTCCAACAAATTATCTCTTCTCTTCGTCTTCTCAGTAGTCCAGAAGGTAAATCTGATATATCAGACTAATTTATAAATACACAGTTCGATATTTCTAGGTAAAAAACGTATTTGTCAACTGGCTGACAATGCACGTTATTTCCGACGAAAATTAGTCGACATGGGTTTTATTGTCTATGGAAATAAGAACTCACCGGTGGTACCCATGCTACTGTATTTACCTGCACGAGTAACGCATTTCAATCGTGAAATGTTACGTCGTGGTATAGCCGTTGTGACTGTTGGTTTTCCAGCGACGAAACTATTAGAAGCCCGTGTTCGTTTTTGTTTGTCTGCTGCTCATACACGACCTATGCTTGATGCAGTAAGTACACAAGTGCTTTCCTTTCATTTTTTTTCCATTTCGCTTTTGTAGGCATTAGCAGCAATAGACGAAATCGGTACAGATATATGTTTACGTTATTCATCTCGACATGTACATCGACGGTTGAAAGATTTGTAAATTTGCCAACCGATACTTGTTCAGATATTTGTCAATCTCCGATAAAAGATCATCTTTTCTGTCCACTAAGCACACAGCGAACAAGAATTGCATTATGAACTGATCTCAAGAAAAACAATACTTTTGTTTTGATCCTTCATTTCTTTTTATATCGATTCGAGCTTATGTTCAATTCGTATGTTCACTCATATACTGTCTGCGCGTTGTTCTCTGGCTGGCTTTTTCTCTTTTTCCTAGTTTCCTGTATGTTCCATATAATATGTAAATTTGCGGCTTTTCACTGAACGAACTAACCTATGTAGAGTAATAATTTCTACTCGTTTCATTTCTTTTTTGTTACATATATAAAAACTAACGATGACTAGCTGACTTCTTTTTCTTTATCTAAAACAATTATCCTTATGATATATCCATCTAGAATCTTCAAATCACTGGAGTGCATTGATGATACCATCTAGAGTACGAAAAAAAAACGTTTCGATTGTTTTCAGCAGATACACATTATTGTTTGACATCTGAATTAAGAACGCGAGAAGAAAAATATACGTGTAGATTTCAGAGAGGTGCTCGTAAATCCATCTGTTATCTTCTGAATCAGATTCGAATGCAAATTCAACGGAATGCTTTTACTCTTTTGTTAGACGTTCAATTAATTTCGTATAGATGTGAATACCATAAAGAAAGACTTCAACCGATAAATGTTCATCATGATCATGTAGAAGAACAGGCGTATTGATCATTGGAGAAAAGCCAATAACTGGATAACCAAAATGGCGGAGAAATCGACCATCAGTATTAGCTGGAAAGATCGTCCAATTGGTTTTGCAGTTTAGTTCTTCAAATGTGTGTTTTATACTTGTCAGCCACCACTATGGCTGATTGATATCGGTTACTCGATTAATTGCTCTGGTAGTTAGATATTCAACTTGAACTTCCTGGTCGTTTTCTTTTCGTATTCGTCGTATTAGATCAATTAAAAATTCTTCGAATTCACCTTCACCGCCAGGTCTGATCCGACAATCGAAAAATAGTCTATATTGATCAGGTACAACGTTAACTTGAACGCCACCAGACATTTTCGTTAAATTAACTGTGGTGATATTGCCTAATTGAAGTGGATGATCACTTGTTTGGCTCTGTTCGAATCGTTGTTGCTCTCGAGTACGATAGTCTAGCATTTCATTGATAACAAATTGAGCTTTTTCACCAGCTGTATTTTGAATTAGACGTGATCCATGGCCGGTGTTACCTTTTAAAACAAAATCTACACCAAGTGCACCTCGATTGCCATAGTAGACTTGATATACATCAGTCTCATTAGCTAAACCTGTTAGACAACAAAGACGATGAGTAAATTGTTTTCCTAGTTTACATAATACCTTCATCTAGAGCAAATCCAACATTCATCGCCTTGAATTGATCGAGTTGTACAAACTTTTTCATACCTTCTGCACCACCAATTTCTTCATCAGGAACAAATAGACAATGGATGGTTCGTTTTGGTTCATACTGAACTCGTTTCAAACGTCGAATCGCTTCTAAATATTGAATGCCAACACTAAAATATGATGCGATCGGATGTTTTACAGAGACCATTCTCCTTAAGGTAATGCTTTTCATTCTATTTACCATTTCATATCTTGTGTACCTCGTCCATAGATTTTTCCATCTCGAATCTCACCCGAAAATGGTGACACAGACCAGCATTCTTCAAAAACTGGAACAACATCAATATGCGAAAGCAGTAGAATTGATTCGGCATCTGATGACGATGACCACTAGATCATTATACGAATGGATTATAATTCTGAAAAAAGAATTTAACAAGATCGCCTACGGTCAACACAGCTGCCTGACGATCCTCACCCGTCGTAACGAGTGTGTATTCAAGATCGAGTTCTTCAGCGTAGTTTTTGAGAAACTCAAACGCACTCTGATAATCCGGTTTCGGTTGTACAGTTTTAATTTGAATGTATTGAACAAATCGTTCAATAGCCACTTGATTTTCCCTTTCCACATTCATATTCTAGAATTAATCTCTAAAATGATATGTTCGTTCTAGTATACTAACTACAATGAATCTTTATTATATATAAGAAATGCTAACACATCCAAAGACGTTTTATTCATCCTGGCAAAAGAATACCAATGAATTAAGAAAAGAGTTATTTCAACGCATCCGTTTTCATGAATGAAATCGAATCTAATTGGTCAACAGGAATATCACATCTCTTTCGAATAGTTTCCAATGAATATTCTTGTAGGAGTTTGCCATGTTCGAAAACAGTCACCAGTTGATCTTCAGCTTGCTCATATTCATCAGCATGTTGAATACTACTCAAAGTTCGATAAGTACCTTTGTCGTCTTTGACTAATTTCAAACGCCCAGGTTTATTGCGTTTGCCTGTATCAGTTATTGGATCTTTAGCAACAGCCAAACCACCAAGACCAGTTATTTCAACGTAGGAACATTTAATCGCAAATTTCATTGTGTCGCGATCGAATTTCTGTAAAAGACCACCTGAAAGAACATTGAAAAGTCTATCAGATCACATTAAATCAAATATGCATGCTTACCACCGCTGCCAAACACGAGATTGTCCGTAGAGAATCCAATCTTTTCAATTAGAGAAACGATCTCATGAATTGTTTTCAAACTAACTCCATCACCTTGAATAATTCGAACGTGTTTATCAAGAACTTTAAAACCTTTTTGATTCACATATCCACCGAATTTTTCATATAGAATATTCAATAAACGACTGAGTACTTCCAACGGATCGCCTGAATCAGGTCGAATGACTAACGTTCCATCTCGTGCCAAGACTTTGTCACGTAAGGAACCACCCCAAATATGTTCACAAGCGTTATAAATATCGTACGAATCTGATACACATGCAACTGTACCAGTTGGATACGTGTCTATATTCATAGAGAACCAAAGAAATGTTGTGAATGTAAATCTATTGCCTTACTCAATAGATTCTCATAAGCGTCTCGTTCTCGGTCACGCGTCCAACTAACCATCGTTGAATGTTCACTCGCTGGAATGGAATTTGCAGCTATTTCTTTTGCTAAGTAATAATTTCTTGCTAGAACACATCCAGAAATGGTATCCGTGCCATAGAACGATGTTAAATGAGCACATCCTCCGACTACAGAGAAAAAGAAGAACGAGCCTCAACTAAATCAACGATAAAAAAATCATTTACTAGCAGATGTTTCATAAGAAGATACACCTCGAAAGCCGAAGTCATGCATTTGTGTTTTAATCAATGATGGATCGCCTGTGCGCACCAATGCTCTCAACTAAATTCATACGATTACAATTTTTCTCCTCGTAGAATTCTTTACCAGCAATTTCTTGATTTCTCTTGAATTTGTTGCGATTGTTGTCGGATACCAAACTTGTAAGAGAATCGTTTCGAGAAAGCTTGCTAATGACGCACATCTTGGATCGGTATTTTCAATTGTCATCAAAACATTTCCCGTTGGAACGACTGTACCTTCCGGCACAGCTTTAATACGTACTGGCAAATGTCCATCGTATGTCTCTATGATATATTCCCACATGTCTTTGTCCACAATATCTTTTCCGAAATGTTCTTTCCAAAATTCCGTCGCTTCGACAAGTTTTTCCTTCGTTACAACTTGTCCAAGTAAATGTTTCTTGAGAACATATTGTAAACCAAAGAACACTTGTTCCGGATAGGGTCCGCCACGGCTTTCAAGGTAAGCATAGACAAGTGTTGTTTGCGGTGGATATTGTCGATGATGAGAGATTTTGTATGAATCAGCCTTTAACAGAATGTTGTCCTCCATTGTCTCAACGAATAAGAGTGTATTCAATGTATCCTAACGCGTTTATATACGTTGGAAAAGAACTTTTTCACGAATGTTTTAATGGCGACACAAGGAAGAAAAATAAAAATAAAAATAGAAAGAGGTGACGTTGACTGAAAACAATCTGGAGATTTTAAACGACATTTCTTGTCTACAAACGAATGAAGATAAAAGAAAAACAAAAAAAATTCTAACAGTAGTGGAGAACAACATAATCAAGTCGGCGCGTAGAATAGCAAACAGAAGAGAGAAAAAAATTCTTTTTGTGATTCAACCTATTCTTTCAAGTTAACAAAACGCAGATGTTGATTTTAAAGTCCTGTTCTTCGTTATGCTACAATTTTAATGGTCGTTTGATATTGACAGTATTTTTCGGCGAAAATACCTTTGGTGTTCGAGAAATTTGAGGTAGGGATGAAAATGATTTCAGTACTTGATGATGTTCGTGTGCCCATTCAAGCCAGTCGGGAAGATATCGTTTTAAGATAGCTAGAAGCATTGTACAATCATCTTCAGCTCGATGAGCTTGAAGCAACGTTGATCGGTTGAACTCTCGTTCATAGATCTGAACAAGTTTCATCGAGCATTTGGCTGCGGTCGATTCCGCTTTAATTGGAATTTCAACATATCCTACACGAGTTGTCGAGATCGCCGGAGGTGGTATTTCAACTATAGGAGTAATTGCAACGTTCTCCGCTTCGTTGAGTAATCTATAGATTTCTCGGAAGAAAACTAATGAATCAGCGCATGCGATATCTGTTATGAAGGAATATATTGGTTGATCAGAAACTACTTTTGCAAGCGCACATTGGATCTCATTGAATAATATCGGGAAATCAAATATATTGCCATTGTGTGCTAAATATTCAAAACGTTTTATATTCAAATTAAATATTTATGATAAATCTTGAGTTTCTCACCAACAAAACATAATGGTTGAGGGAAACTGCTGAGAAAACTTTCCATTGCGATGATAGTTGCATGACTGAACGGAGCACAGTTGTTTAACATATCATTATTAAGTTCTAAAATGAATTTTTGCTTGTTATGAAAGAATGTTGAGATATTTACCAGATAGTTCTGCTGCTTTGGAACGAATCGGTTTTTCTGGATTGAAATATGTCACAAATTTGTTCTAAGAAAAGGCAAATAAAGCTCCATACAACGACCTTTTCTCTTCATTCGATTTACCAAAACTCGAGGCAATTCATCATGAGTGTCCATTCGATCTAATGTTGATCTAGACAATATCGAATAGTTACGAAGACAACATACATGAAGCAAGTAGAAACGTACATCTGCACAGCAATCATTGCCAGTTCGGTTATTTTCGGTTCATCATAGACTAAACCAGTTGTTTCTAGATCGAGAATAACCAATGTTTTGAATTGAGATACTTTCGTCATTATCACGAACGTAGAAACTATCTAGAATGTACTGATCACATCACTTTCTCATTAGACGAGACATTATTGATTAAACTGTTTTCTTTATTGATTAGAATTTGATGAACACACAATAACACATCGAACATGTATAATCGCGCGTTTCGATATCTAATTAACTGGTACAAAACAATCTGATAAATGCAACGTTTTCCATTTTAAACACAATAACCGGAAGAGTAATTTACTACGCTGAAGTTCTTCGTCATCCTTAGTTTGTTCACAAAGATTTGTTAATTGTGAGTAAATGCCATCGAGTTGGCAACGTAATATCGTTATAATTTTCTTCAAAAACACTGGAAATGGAAAAGTGAAACTTTCCATTTCTACAAGCACAAATCAAATGTAGTAATTCACATAGCTAGCAAACGTACCATTTACAAGATCAGCGAATGTGAATAACAAACTTCTTGCTAGTAGCAATGAGTCAGGATCTGTTTCCTAAGACAACATGCTTAATGTTCACTCGTTCAATGAAAAACTTACTTGAACAGATCGAAAAAATTCGTTAATACGGTCGATTGAATGCAATTTGATTTCAAATCGTTTCCAAATGAGTTCATTGATGAGTAATAAACGAATATCAATCAATAAATTTTCATCGAGCACACACATTTTCAAACATGTTTGATTGTCTTGATATAATTCGGCTAAGAATCGAGCCATCTGAACGAAGAAAAAGAGCTCACTATTCCAAAGACTGATCTTTCATTTTTCAAACCAATACCTGCTTGGTCCGATAGTTTTGTTCATTAGCGAATAGTACACAAAGTTCCATAACATTGAAACAAAGAGAAAGTTTATGATTAGTGAAACTAAATGAAACGCTTTAGTAGAGTTTTGATCAATGCGCAGAATTTTCTTTACTTATCATTCTGACAAACAATGTGTCGAATTGAATCTTCTATCCATTGAAAGACTCGATTTTCTGTATGATGGAAGACAAATGGTTTCGTATTCGAACATTTTCTCCGATGGATTTCGATTAGTTCAATGAAATAGATAACTAGTTTAATACGAAAGAACGCATTGATGTTTCTCGTTTTTACGAATTTTTGCTTGACGAAATCATTGAAGTAATCGTCTTCGATCAATGACGAACGATATTTCATCTTGTTCACCATTCCACAGAGATCATATTCGATAAAATCAAATAATAAATCGAATAACTCGTGTAAAATTGAAACATATTCGTCACATTGATTACAATTTATGTCACCGGTATGATTGTAGGTAGGTAATTCATGCAATAGATAACGTAAATGCGATGTTAGACTAAATTGATAGAAGGAAAATTCTTGTTCGCTATGGTCAGAATATCTAATAATAAACATTTTTAGGAAGTTAAAGATTATCATTGAAACGAACGACGGATCGACCTGATAGGTTGATTGAATGCTTTGTTCATGGCAGATGAAAATATGTTCGAGAAGAAGTGATTCAAGATTCAGTAACCATTTTATACGTACGGAAGACGAATGAACTGAATGGTCGAGAAGTTTTTCACGCGCACGAATGTTATTGGGAATTGAAGGGTCGAATGTCAATAACGTCGATATATCATCATCTTCATCGATAATAATGCATTCGTCAGATTCGCTTTCCGAGTGATCCATCAGGTCCTTAGCGTTTGAAGCCGCACGAAGATTATCCTGATGAGTTGAAGAATTGTTTACGTGAAAATAATCTCGGATGGTTTTTCCCGTATGAACTAAAGGTGTCCTCTTCTTTCGTTTGTTTGAAAGAGACTTTCCGCTTCGTAGTGACAAAGGAATGTCGTCTGTGAACTAAAAGGAGAAACGGTTTTCAGTCGATTTAAAATGACTGATTACTGTCAATGGCTTAGTCGTCGTAGCTTTTTGTTCAGTAATGACAAAATTAAAACTTTCGAGGGTAATTTGTCGTAGACTGTCAGGTTTTCGTCGTGATCTTTTTACATTTTTACGGTTAATCACATTGCTCGTTACTCGTTTTTTATTTTGATTATTTAATTGCCTGTCGACTGAAGTACGATCAGACAAACTATCATTTTGACCGTCTAGTTGTGGAAAAATTACATCGATATCATCGGGTATCACAGGTTCGCTTTTCACCGGGCAACAACTATACGTCACAAATAAATCTTCAACATCGGTTGTCAATTTTTCTAGAAGAATGACTCATTTCTACAACTGGATTCTCAACAGAAAAGATACCTGCCGACAATGGATCCGTTTCCATAGTTCGTTCGACTTGTTCGTTCATCGCCTCATCATCGTCACTTTCATCTACTGGTTGATGATTATCCGATTTCCATTCCACAAGTTTGTTAAGAAAATCATCGTTATCATACGTGCACAATTTCGGTGACGAGGTCAATTCAATCTCCTCTTCGGATTCATCAGACGTGGCGTTTTGTTCATTACTCTCAATGATATCAAATGTAATCGGATAGAATTGTAGCGATGATGGGCAAATCTTGATATTATCTGACAGTTGCTCTGGAAGAAATGATTTAAAATCAAAACTTGTTCGAACAGAATTTGCTTGAAATCGACATCGGAAATAGTAAGATATTCGTTCTCTATGCCAACATACATTCGGTAGTAAACAACAGTCATCATCAAACTGTGACCGAGATGAATCTATTATAATACAAGGCTGATCATCAGAATATTTGCTCGTGCAAGAAGTGGAGGAACTCATTGAGATGTATGTGTTATCAGCGTATTCTATAATTACTCTGTCAAATTGACAAAAGCAGTGGTCATCTGCTGGACAAATAACAATCTATGTCTGTAGATGCCGCGCTTTAAGATCATCAACTGAACTTGATTGTTTTTTTCTGATTCTTTGAAAAGAATGGCTACCACCAAACGAGTACGTCTGTTATTGAAATTTTTTGTCTGAAAAACTTTATTTTTGATTCTTATTTAGAAATATAGCATCGTTGCACAAAGTGAACTTGATTATGAAAATCCGTTGTTAAATGGTAAAAAAATTCGTAAGTCCAACGGTAAAAATAAATTCAAACTTGATCTTCTATCCCGTTGGTCTGGCGATGTTTCGAATACCAATCAGTATCATCCAAGTAAAAACAAAATCAAAACGAAGTGTAAGATTCTTGATGTGAATCAATTCAATAGTTTTCTGTTTGTATTTTCATCAGCTCAATCGACTCTATCTGAATTGCCCGATGAAATTCTTCTGCTAATTTTAAGTTATTTGAATAAACCATCACTTGTTGCGTTTAGTCAAACTTGTCGACGACATCAAGCAGTCGGGTGAGTTCGAAATAGTCTCAGTTGCAACGGATGATTTCATTGATAATTGCAGGCATCATCCATCATTATGGCGACGGATTGATATGTCTTACAAACGTGTCGACTGCGAACAATTGAATAGACTTTTACAACGTGGAACAACAACGCTGAAAATGTACCAAACAACAGTACGAATTAAAGGTCTACAAATTCAGTATGAATCTCTGTTTCTGTTTCAGGTTAGCAATTTGAAATTGATTTCGATCGAACCATCGTTGTAAGTGTTAAGTTGTATTTTTCGTGAACAAAAGGAAATATTTGTTTCGCTTTTAGTTTACGTCATCTTGATTTATCATCAACAGTTGCATCCAACGAATTTCTCGTCAATATACTTCATTCATGCCGTTCCTTATGCAAACTGAGTTTAGAATCATTACAATTGACACCTAAAGTTATCGAGTAAACATCGACTCATTCTTTCCAAATACACAAAATGGAACTCCTTTATTTCTGAATAGAAAGATTGTTCTGAATGAACAACTTGAAACCTTGAACCTTGCCATGTGCACAGGTTTAACTTTGGAATCTATTCAATCGATAACAAACAAACTTACATTGTATGTTAAATTCAAAACGAATGCATTCGTTCGATTTTCTTTCATAGGTTACGTTGTTTGAATGTTGCTTGGACAAATCTAACTGCTGCAACTGTTCAGTATCTTTGTGAGAATATACCAAGGTGTATTGAACAATTGAATATCAGTGGACAACGGCATAATTTAACTGATGACTGTAAGAGGAAATTTGATTTGACGAGAGAAGAATTATTTTACAAATTCATCCTTGATCAGTTGAATTATTTCAGAAGCTTTTTCTCTGCTTCATTTGCTTTCGAGCTGATGTCAATATACTTTCTTCGTATTCTTAGTTATACAATCATTGGCTCGTCGCGCTCTTCGACTACGAGTTCTCGATATTAGTGATTCGATTTTACTAACTGATCAATCTATTATATCGCTTCGACTACACTCTCGTTTACTTACACATCTCTCAGCATCACGTTGTTACCTATTAACAGCACCAGGACTCGTGTAAATTCATTTTTTGTCCGACAAATATGCAGATCATCAATATTCGTCTGTTTTGTTTTAGCACGTTAAAGTTAATACCGACTTTTTCCACATTGGATATTTTTGGAACATTAGCACCGGGACCATTGCAACAATTATTGCAAGAATGCAGCACACGCATTCATTTAAACAAGTATCTTTTCTCGAATATAGCCCGGCCAACAACAGGCGTTCACCGTACATCGATTTGGGGCTTACGTACGCGATTGTAACTCAATGATGTCAGATATCTGTTCAAGATAGTAATGAGCGATTTGATATGTTTTTGTTTGTTTGTTTGTTATATGAACATGTATTGTTTTATAAAGACATTGTATTTCTTTCATTTGAAACTGATATAACTAGATATATACTCTCGAAGTGAACATTGAACTTTTATTGATGTTTAGATAAGCGAATAGAATGGAACCATCGAAAGTTAAAGAACGATATCAAGCATGGAAACATCAAGGACCAACACGTTCTTTAGCTCGATGTGATTCAACAGATCTCTTTCCACAAATGGTTCCACAGTAAGTTATCTGACTGATGTTTTCGTCTGACTCGAATGCTTTATGATTTAGAAATCAACTTAATATACACAGTCATATCTGTCCAAAAGCACCGGAAGTTTTGTTTGACGATCGAAGTACATATTTCAATGGTGTTGACGATGATCAATATCAACAGCCTATGTCGGCTCGAGCACCATCAGCCAGCTTATCTCGACAGTTGTCAAGTACGAGTTTAAATCAATCGATGAATAGAATATCGTCATCAGAGAATGGTCCTCTTCGTATTCGATTCCGTCCGCTCGATCTCTCAGTCATCGCACCAATGAAAGAAAATCGAGCAAGATCATACAATAGCATAACAAATATGAAACACAAAGGTTAGTTATCGAATAGTTATTCTGTGATATTCCATTCAGTTCTTTATAGATTATATCAATTTATTATCGGATGAACTGATCCTATCAATTTTCAAATATCTTCCGCGTGCATCGCTCGCAGCAATGTCTCAAACCTGCCGTCGTTTACGCTCGCTGACGTACGTTAATGTTTCTTTCTATGAGCAGACGTATTATTCCTTTTATTACCTTGTAGTCACGATCCAATTCTATGGTGCCGAGTAGATATGTCCCGAAAACATGTTGAAAGTTGCTATCTACGAGATGTTCTCCTGCGCGGTACAGTCGTTCTCAAGATGTATCAAACAACCGTTCGTAGAATGAAAAGAATTTCTTTTTTCTCTAAAATCTTGCCAACTAATTTCTATTCAGATTCATGGAAGTTCGATTTATTCACCTAATCGAAATACATGGTAAGTATGTGTGGTATCTTCGATACTTTTGCCTCAAGCTTGACATCTTTCAGGTTCACGAAGCTGCAGTTTCTCGATCTAACTCTGGCAACCATCTCACCGGAATGTTTATTAAGTCTGATGAGTGTCTGTCGATCATTGCGAAAACTCAGTTTGGAAACTCTGCCATTAAGTTTAGCCATATTCGAGTAAGTCATGGAATTCAAGCTGTTTGACGATGCATTTGATTTCTTTTAGAAAACTTGCCTCGAATGCACAATTGGATACGTTAAATCTAACGATGTGTACCGGAATTGATCTCGATTGCTGCTCGATCCTAACAGGACAAATGAAACAGTACGGAAAATACCTATGAGACTGTTTGATCAAGATTTGTTTTAGTTTACGATATTTGAATTTGGGTTGGACGCAGTTAAGTGATCAATGCGTGCATTTCATCTGTCGAACTATGCAGGCCAGCATCGAACAATTGACATTGAGTGGTTTTCGACAAGGAATGACAGACGAATGTAAGAGTTGCTTTTTCTCCTATCAGTTTTCATCGTAGATGACTCTGGATTTTGTTTGTAGGCGTGGAAAATTTAACACGTCGTGCTGTTCGTCTTCGTGTGCTCGATTTAAGTGATTCAAGTCTTCTTACTGATAAATCAGTTGCAAGCGTCCTTCGCAATTGTCTTCATTTAGAACACATCGCGTTCTCTCGTTGTTATGCAATTGCTCCCATTGCCTATGCGTATGTTTTTTAAATTTTACGGCAATCGGATTTCGTAATCATTGTTCTTTCTTAGATCATTGAAACAGTCACGACATTTGACATCGCTGGATATATTCGGCGTTGTGGATGATCGTGGATTGCAGAAATTACATTCCTTACTTGGTTCATCGATTGCTTTGAACCAACAACGATTTTCCTATGTAGCTCGGCCAACATATGGCCTTCGTCGCACGTCCATTTGGGGTCTAAGAACACGTCCATAGAAATGATAATGAATGATTTTTTTTGTTTTTAATAGTGCGCGTGTGTTTTCTAGTTGAGTTTTAATAATTAAATAAACTTTTTTGTAGATTATGTCGAATACTTCAGATGTTAAAGGAGAAATACCTGGTCAATGGCTGGTAAGAAATTCCGTATACGAAAAGATGTTACTCTGAACAATACTCTCTATAGATAAGGCCATGTGAAGAATATCATGAAGAATTAAGTCATTGCCGAGGTACGATAGCAATTTGGAGTCAGTTGATATCATCCTTGTCTGATTAGGTTGGCTTGGTCGACTGCAGCAACGATATATGTTCGGCGAAAAAGTAGATTGTGCGCCCATTGCTGAAGCACTTCATCATTGTATGTTTTGGTTACAGCGAAAAGACGTTGATTCATTGGTAAGAATAACTTACATATTAAATCGGTTTATTCTTTGAGGTTTATTTGATTGTTAGAAAAAGTTGATATCGTATGAAGAAGATCGTCTGATTCATCGAAAATTATCATTAGAAAATAACGATGTATGGCAAAAGAGAAGTAAACCGCCGAGTGATTGGAATGCTCCTCTTCCAGATTGGGCAAAAAAAAGAGCGGAGTCAGTTGGAAAACAACAAGAACAAAGACAATCATGAATTGAACTACTCTTTTTGTATTTGTAATTTCTCTATTTTGAAAAACATGATAAATTTAGACGGATTGATTATTGGACAAACTGACTTGAACATGAGTCAGTTGTATTTTCGTATTTTGGGATTCAAACGATACACTCTCGTGAGAAGAAATAGTTTGACTCGATATTTCGACAGTATTGATTGGGATTGAGAGAAAATCAGGTACATATTTGAACACTTGGTGAAGTTCTCTGTGAACGGATATAGGCAAGTCCTTCTTGTACTTCAATTGAAGGTGAGAGAAAAGTACAATGCAAAAATTGTTTCGATACGAAAATCACATAGCTATAGCAAGTATACGCTCTTTAGAGTTTTATCTCCTTTTTATGTGGAGTCTACTTTGCACATCTCTAGCGCAATACGATTTTCTTAATTAGAAGTACATTAACAACCGAAATTATGTTCTCAATATCGCTCTAAGAGGAAAAAAACACTACTAATCTATTCTCACAGAACGAATAAGTTTGTTTTTATTTCTCGATGGACTTTATATTCACGGGTGCGTCAATTTACATTCTTCTTTCTATTTATTTTTCAATGTGTAAACAGTGATCGGGGATTCGATCTAAATTCAGAATCTATATATAGTTTTCGAATGCATAATTAATACATTGAGGCAAGCATGAATCATATATGTCTATTTGTAGCAATTCTATTACGATGCAGGTGTCTCTTCTGTATTTGAACTTGTTCTCGAGGGAAGAGTACAATTCAACACTTCTTTACATTCGTTCATAGAGAACTTTATGAAATGTTCGAACACACAACCACTTTTCTATCAATGTCAATCAATAGTAGTCAAATATTGAAAATACCAAGTATAACTACTTCTTCCCAAGTGAATATATTGTAGTTTTGACGGTTTTGATACTAATGAAGAGAGCACGTACCCGCCTATAGTTCGTCACATATAAAAATGCTTGCTTATTTTTCAACAATAATATATCACAACTCTGAATCAAGTATAAATTTAAATAACGAGATATATACATGGACATCATCTCCTGTGAATTTAATGAAAAGAAATTCAGACTATGTAATCCGACGAAAAGATTTGTTGATACCGATAGATGGCACGTTTGGACGTTATTAAGTGTATTGTCTTGGATCTCTTTTAAAATGTCCTTTCACTTCTCGGTTTCTTAGTGTCCAGTCTTTACCTTCAGCTTCAATTCTCCCACTGTACGGTCTTTGCTTTGTCTCTCCTTCTCTCCTCGTGTTCCTATCAGGTACTTTCTTTTCTACTAAACCGAAAATCTCCCTTGTACCTTATCATGAACTCGTTTATGTTCTACTACAATGTCGTAAGTACGCACATATTCGAGTGAGATAACTTTGTGCAGAAACCAGAAAAAGAGTACCTCTATCAAATGTCAATGATCTGATCAATGATATTTGGTGTTATACATTCAAGAAACGAAGAATATCAAAGCGCAGAAGATGACGATGATTTTCATACGACGAAAGTTTGCATCTGAATTGGTATTCATAGCCGAATTCAATGTTGAACATGCATTCAGCGTAGACATAGTGCTTGATTACGAAATCAAGCTTAGAACTTCATTTATCTTATTGCTTATCGAGATGTACTTATAATGTGACAGCTGAATTTCCCTCTCATTAAGTGCGCAAATCTAATTTTACTCCAACATCTTTTCGTTTTTTCTATTGAGTGTAATTACATTGCTAGGCGGAGCATTCAGTACACATCAATTTTAGTATCGTCAAGGTACGCCAAACTCTTCCTGTTCAATCACCTGAAAAGACCCAACCTTAGTCATGTGTCACGAATAGTTTTATGTAGACCACGCTATTGTTTTTCTCGTAAATAGAACGAGTTCATTGTGTGACTCCATTCCCAAAGACAATCAAGTTTATCTTGTTAATATTTGAAGTGTGCGCGTATTGTTTATGTAGCTTATCGAATTTGTACACGCAATGACAACAATTATGATGTGCATAGTCTTCAACTTGTCTGATTAATAGAATAAGTAAGTGTTTATACCCAGAGGAATCATTTTGATAATTACATAATCAAAAGTGAGGGGAGGAGAAGAAGAAGAAAAGTACGGTGCTTTGAAGTGGACATACATAATTTTAATTGTCACATAGCCCCTACGGCGAAACGACGTGCGTTTAGGAATGCGATTTAAATATTTTCAAATAAAATACACGTTGATCAACCTTAATTAGATATATCCTGTTGATTTGACTAACGATGTTAACAAAATCATGAGGACTGTCTTTTATGGTAAGTCAAAAATCGCCTACATAACTAATAACATTAAGTTCGATAGGGCAGAAAATGTAGAACGGAGGGTTGAATCTATTCTCTCTCTCTCTCTTTATTTTTCGTAGATTTTACTGAAAAAGAGAGAAAAGGACAGAGAACAGAAACAGTATATAAATCATCTTAATCATTTTATGTAACACTCGTTATCTTATTCTTTGTTTCTATCGAACTGTTTTTCAAACAGCAATTGGACGTACGTAATATTCATTCATCGGAATTCGTATTTATAAATACAAATGTTCGATTCTGCATTTCAGATTTGAGCTTCATAGATAGATATACATATACTAACTTCGAATCAATCAGCATGGTTTCCAATTCGATCATGTATACGCTTCTCCTCACTATGGGTAAGTAAAGTTCATAAGTCATCCGAGAAAAACACCTCCGTAAAGACATTCGCGAAGAAGTGAATGATAAATGATTTACAATTAGTTCTGTTAATCATCTAAAACATTTTCTCCGTTTAGGTTTCCTTCTTTTTATGACTACCATACAAGCAACACCAATCCATAATGGTATATCATCTATTGAGAAAGTTTTCGATGAAGAATCCGAAGATTCAAGTTTATCCATGGACAAACGCACTTTTAGTAACAGTGATATTCCTGATGGTTACGTTGGCATCATGTTAGGCAAACGTGGAACCGACACACGAGCAGTTCGCCTTCCCGCCGAAGCTGTTCTTCTTGGCAAACGACGACTACCATACGAAGCCGTCCTTTTGGGCAAACGAGATTTGCCAAACGAAGCTGTTCTTTTAGGAAAACGCCGCATACCCCATGAAGCCGTACTTTTAGGTAAACGTGATTTACCAAACGAAGCGATTCTTTTAGGTAGACGTGATTTACCTAACGAAGCTATCCTTTTGGGAAAACGTGATTTACCAAACGAAGGTATTCTTCTTGGCAAATAACAAGCAAGAGCAAATCGCAATTTTTATTGACATTTTATGTTAAAACAGTACATATTCATAATACAGTGCGTTTCGTTTTGAATGTACTTTGAAAATCAAACAGAGATACTTGAAAATAAAACATCATACAAAACACTAGATATTCGTCTAAGTCCAAAATTCTTTTTGATTCATTGAGAAACGTGTGAATGAAGAACGTTCTCAAGTCATGCCTTTCTGATGACGCCCGAAAACTGAAAAAAAAACAACAAAATTGTTCTTACGAAATGTTCGCCCTTTCAAAAGCAAACGTACAATACTTTTACTTCAGTGTGTAAGTGTGACGTTGTAGCAAAAAGAAAGAAGCATAGAGTTTTCTTCTGCAAAAGACGATGGCGCTAGTCATCATTGTTCGCGTTTCGTGCAAGATGGCACTATTGTATAACACGAGAAAAGAAAAGATTACAACCTCTTTCGGTATGCACAGTTACCAGTTGAATAATGGCCATGCATAGAAGCATCTGTTACATATTTTTCTCATTAAATTGCACAAATCAAACATTCTCTTTTCTCTTTGCTCGCTTAATATTATTTCTGGCTATTTGTTTTACAAATAAAATAAGAACTCTCATTTTTTTTTCTTCTTCTTCTTACTTCTTTAGGTTACGTGTCTTTTCTGTAGGTGCCGACGTACCTGGGTATTTTATTAAAAGACTAATTAATTAAATTATCTCGACTATGAAAATTTGATTGCTAAGATCGTTTTGTCAAAGAACATGTGCGTTTCGTTCCGTCTGATACATTGATCAATTTGATTTCGGAACAATAAAAAAAAATCCGGTATGTGACATATTTACTTGTTGATTTATGAAGAATTGAGAGAATTATATATGACCTTGTCAGCAGAACAAAGTCTCGAAAATATGTTTTGTCATTTGACTATTATTAGTAGTATACATGTTCATCTTTCATCGAACGAAAAACAAAATCATCAGCGTATTATTGACTCAATCCGATGACGACTTTGAGATGTTAGTACACTAATCTTTGATTATTTTTTGTTTCTTTTTTTTTATCGTTCGCTGACGTTAGTTAACCGACCCCATGCGCGTTTATTGAATTGGCACGTTAAAATCGTTGAGTAAGCGATGATCGATGATGTCTCCACCATCACTCCTACTGTTGAGTTACGTCAACGTATCTGTTCATAGTGATGACGTCTTTCTTTCTTTCGTTTTGTTTAGTTACTAAAGGCTAAGGAAAAAAAAAATCAACGATTAGAACATATTGATCCTCAACGTTGAGAAACAAAGGAGGGAGAGCGAGTAAATGAAGGTAGGGAATAACAGACTGTATTTTGATAGAATCAAGTTCAATAATGTACTTTTCCTTTTGCTTAAGATATTTAGGGAAAAAAGAAGAAGAAAAGTGTTTTTCTTTTCTGTTTATTTTTGTTACTATACTTGAAAATAATCCTCTTCAGAATCCATACTTCATTTCTCGGAAGACATTTCAAAATAATGTTATTGATCAAAAATAATCGTATGATATAGATGCAGACATTCGCTGATGATTTATTCGCAATAGTTCCAGAAGGTCGCGGAAACTTTAAAATCGAGATAGTTTTTCTTTTTCTTTCGAAATAATAAGAAAATGTGTTTCGTCATCATCAACTTGAAGTAGAAACCGGACGATGGAAGACTTAGATGAGCATCGTCTATTGTTTGTGGGTGGTTTCTATTCATCGAACGGTTCTTTTTTCTTCATTTACTAAATTTGAAATCTGCGAAAAAGAGAAAGAGAAGAAGAAGAAGAAGAGAAGGCGATCCTGTTCTTTCATTCGTCGCGTTTGCTTATGTTTTTTAATCACATTTTGCACATACAATTCTCACCTCTGTCATACACTCGGGCGTCTTTTTCTATGTGAAAAGTTTTCGTAAATATGCATAGATTTTTCTTGCTCAATACACATGTAAACGAAAAGAAACACAGGCAGTAAAAGACAACAAAAGTAAATGATTGACCTTGCTTTAAATCTGACGCATTTTTCTGTTTGTTTTTATCAAAATTTAGCCGGTATTGAACAAGTATGTAAAAAAATAAGAAGAGAATCAACGAGAAGAAAAACTTTTCTCTACGTCGCAGAAAAGAAAGGAAGAAAAATTCTTTGATGCCCTTTTCATAGTCGTGAAATAAAAGAAAGAAAACACACTATAGAGTTTAGAAACACGTCGGCGAACGTTACTTGATGCGTCAGGAAAAGAATGCTAGAGAATTTATTTTCTGGTACGTTAAGCAAAAGAAAGAAACTAGAAGAGAAAAATCATGATGGAGTTTGCATTCTATCCTATTCTATTTCCATATGATGTATTTGAAAGTTTGTAAAATGACATTAGTGTTATTGATTGCATGACAGCAAACAATATGGAAGCACTTCCACGTGCTTCTTCATTTTCATCGGTAACAAATAGTCGACGAACAAGCGGTACGAGTAATTCCGGTAAACTATACTTCGCTATTGACGTTCTTTCTTTTTGCAATCTAATTCATGCCCAACAGGCAGTTTGCTAAGAGTGTCTAGGCAACAACTTCATAGTTCGTGATTTTGATGATAACAATAGTTGCGAATTAACAATTCCTTTCTCTATCTATTTCAGCCGTTGTTACTACTGCTAATATAACTGATAAACTTCGCACAACTGATCCAATGTATGATTATCAAGCACAGACCAGTCTCCCGCCTATTCGTGCTCGACAACAACGTCAAAATGGTGTTCAAGTGCAACAGCTATACGAAAGCAGTCCAGTTATTGCTGCTCTTTCGCATCACCCTTCGCAACAGTATACTTCGCATAAACTACCGTACAGTGATCCATCTGCGCTCGCCAATGGAAATTCGACGACAGTGACTTCGAATGGGACAAATGGATATCATAATCATTCACATCATCATCACAATGGGATAACTCAAGCGTCGACACAGCCGCAGATTTCTGATCAACCAATACGTCGAAGTCCGAGTGTTGACAGTGTTCTGAGCATTCACTCATCATCCCAACAACGTCGTTTGAATAATTCACTTGATCCGGACACAGCGATGAAAACTTACATGTCGAAATTGACTGCTTTCGAACGACATGAAATCTTTTCCTATCCGCAAATCTATTTCGTTGGACAAAATGCGCGCAAACGCCAAGGAGTCGGTGGCGGCCCAAACAATGGTATGATTCATTTCTGTTTCAAAAAATATCTACTTCTATCTGCGTCAGAACAAATTTTCTAGACAAATACTGATAAGGAAGAGGTCATTTTCGTTGGTAAATCTCTGACTTATGTGATATGACATATGCATGTAGGTTTGCAAGCGAGAATATCTATTCCGTGTAAATTTGTACTGAGCGTACTTTATAGCTATCGTTTCAGGCGATTAGTCTAACAAAAAGAGAAATATATTCGATTTCCGTTATAATTCTCTTAGCAAACAAGGTTTTGAGTACAATTCTGTTCATAATCGATGATCTACACAAAAAAAAAAAATATGAACATTATGTATCAATACATCAACACTTTATTTTAGGAAACTACGATGATGAAAACGCGTCATATATTGCTGTTCAACACGATCACATAGCCTACCGTATGCTTGACATATTCGCAGTAGATATTCGCGAAAACCGGTTTTGATCTATCTAGGTTTCGAAGTTTTGAAAATACTTGGTAAAGGTTCGTTTGGTCTTGTTGTTAAGTGTTACGATCACAAGACCGGCCAACAAGTGGCATTGAAAATTGTTCGTAATGAAAAACGCTTTCATCGTCAAGCTCAAGAAGAAATCCGAATACTTGAACATTTACGTAAGCAAGATCGTGATAATACATTTAATGTTATTCATCTAATCGAGTCGTTTCAATTTCGTAATCATATTTGCATTACATTTGAATTGCTTTCGATGAATCTATACGAGTAAATCACATATTCTCTTTCGGATTAATTAATGAATGAAGAATATTCTTCTCTTCAATAGATTAATTAAAAAGAATCGATTTCAAGGCTTCAGTTTACAACTCGTGAGAAAATTTGCGCATAGTATATTACAATGTCTCGATGCATTATATCGAAATAAGATTATACATTGCGGTAGGGTGATGAATATTTTTGTCGATCGATGTGAAAATGTTTCATTAGATCTCAAGCCAGAAAACATTCTTTTGAAACAACAAGGAAGAAGCGGTATTAAAGGTATGTCGTCGATGATCTTGTTGAAAACAAACGAATCGGATTATCTTACTTCCTTTTAGTGATCGATTTTGGCTCTAGTTGTTTTGAGCATCAAAGAGTTTATACTTATATCCAATCGAGATTTTATCGAGCGCCAGAAATCATTCTCGGTGCAAAATATGGTTCGATTAGATTTGTTTTCTCTCCAGCGGCGATCGATATATTTCGTTGTAGGTTTAGCAATTGATATGTGGAGTTTAGGATGCATATTGAGTGAACTGTTTACTGGAATGCCTCTATTTCCAGGCGAAGACGAAGCTGATCAGCTAAGTTGTATCATTGAAGTGATTGGAATGCCTAGTCAGAAAGTACTGGACGCGTCAAAACGAGCAAGAAATTTTATTAGCTCAAAAGGACATCCACGTTATTGTGCATTGACAACATTACCAGATGGAACGACTGTCCTTCAAGGCGGTAATGATCTACATTTGATTCTTTTGCCAAAGAAAAGGAGTCTACTACGTTCTTGTTCTTGTTTGTCAAGGTCGTTCGAAACGAGGCAAACATCGTGGACCACCGGGTAGCAAAGATCTGACTCAAGCATTGAAAAATTGTGATGATCCGTTATTCATTGATTTTCTGAAACATTGTTTTGAATGGGATCCACAAGCAAGAATAACACCTGCGCAAGCTTTAAGGTAAGAATATCTCGAGAGAAAATTTTCTTAATATCACATAGAAGAACTTTTTCATGATTTTATCTCTCTTCCTTTTCTGACATTCTCACAAATGAATCTTGAAGTTACTCAAATCAAAGTTAATTCAGCACTCGTCAAAGACAGTATAATTATATCTTCTAGGCATTCTTGGCTTCGTCGTCGCTTACCCAAACCTCCATCGGAAGCGCCACCACCCAATCGTCCGTCAGCAGTCCTTCGTCATCATCATCTACATCCTGTTCAACAAACGTCCAATGGTGATGCGAGTACAGCCGGTGGTCGAACAATCAGCAGCATGGGTGGTGCTAATGCAGTGTACTCTAATCATCATCATCAACAGCAACAACAATCACACGGTACGACTACTAATTTGCCACCGAAAACGTATGCTTCTACGAATGAGCTCAATAAACATCAAAAACTACCCCATATTGTTGGTATTCAATTGAATTCCATGTTTGATCAATGACATTCAGTTATTAATGATGATAAGAAGCTTTGTCATCTTCATTTTACTTTCTTACAGTGTGATGTGTGTGCGTGTGATGGATTTCTTTTTCTTTTCTTCTTTAATTGTTAATCTTTCTTTTCAAAACCCTTTCTTCATTTTCTATCATTGCACACTGATTGAAATTTTCTCTCTTTTTTTTTTCTCTTCTACTCCTTAGCCCACTGGAATTGTCAGATTTCATTTTTCTCCATCCGTCCATTGAGCTAGCACGAAGGAAAATGTTGCTCGTTTTTTTTTTAAACAAATATTAGTTACTTGAATGCTTGTCCCGCGTGAGAGATTCTTTCAAATTCTAGTGAGTAGGTTGTCTGTGAATCGAGAATGGATAATAATCTTGTTGCGTGTATGAGTGTTTATTTTGTTGATGGAATTTACATATAAATATTTATTTTTTTCCTTCTCCTTTTCTTTCTCTTGATTATTCCCCATCAAAAAAAAAGAAATCTATTTTAATTTTTCATAGAAATATTTTCTTTCTGTCTGTCTTGCACATTTCAATATTTCAATTTTTTGTTTTCTCTACCGAATTCAAATCACTTCACATATACGTATATATTCAACCTGAGCTTTCATATCAAATAAAGATATAAATTCAATTGAATGTTCGACGCTAATCATGCGTGTGATCAACAGAATAACAAGATTTTCTGTCAATACATGTATATATGTGCTATAATAGATACAAATATTATCATCGACATTTCAAAATATGCGTAAATGAAAAGCAAGAATGAAAACAGGAAAGTGAGGTTCTTAAATATGATTTTCCTTGTCAAGTTTTGCATGGGCACGCGACTTGTTCAGCTCAGCTGATTCAGGTGTTCGTTTCAAAACGCGTGTGTAAATCAAACCAGCAACAATCGAACCGGCTAGTGGGCCGAACCAATAAATCCAATGATTTTTCCATGAGCCCATAATTGCAGCTGGTCCGAATGATCGAGCTGGATTCATCGAAGCACCGGTATACGGACCACCGAATAAACAACCAACTGTAACGGCAAAGCCGACTGCTAAAGCTTTTGAACCGCCGACATCATCACGATGCTTATCACAAATAGCATGCACTGTGTAACACAAGATAAATGTTATAAAAAATTCCACAATAAATGCTTGTGTGAGTGAAACATCTTGGGTGATCATTGTCATACCTAAACTATTCTGCGCATGCATCGGTGTAATCGTTTTAACCAGAGCTGATGCTGACACAGCACCGAGCAGTTGCATGCCAATATATAATAAGGCGCGATAAAAATCGATTTCATTTGCGACAAGAAATGTAACTGTGACAGCTGGATTAATGTGCGCGCCACTGACATGGCCAAATCCAACGACAATAGTCGCCACAATCAGACCTGATGCAAGAGCACCGTGTACATCGGGTACGCCTGTTGAAGCGACAGGTAAACCAGTTGATGTTGCGACTAATACTAAGATCAATGTGGCTATATATTCACTAAGGAGTGCTTGATAGAATTCAACTCGTTTTACTTGACTCAATGGAAATAATCTGTCGAACAATGACGTTTGTTTAGGTTTTGGTGCAGGGGTTTGAAAGAAAGGTGGATCAGGTCTTGGATGTACATTTTTTGAAACGATTTTTGTGACAGTTGTTGACAAATTTGGTTGAGTTACATGATTACTATCTGAATCATTGGAATCTATTAGTGGTATTCCTACATCCATAGGTTGTGTATAACTATCAACCGAGGGTGAGGGTACAAATTGACTTGTCATGTTCAATGACTATTTCGTACAGAATCTGAAAGAAAACAAACGAGATAAGTTCTTTTATATATACACTCTTACTGCTTTCAATATCGAGTGGATAAGTATCGACAGGAAAACAAGTGGATGAGTATTTTATAATATCATACTCAATCTATTCTCACTCTTGCATTCTCTCTTTTCTTCATAAAAACTTTTCGCTAGCTGACAACATTCGATCAATGACTAGAAGTCAGATTTCTCTCCGTCTTCTTATCATCGAAATTGACATTTGAAAAAAAGAATGAGGCACGAAATAACATACATCTCACCTTCCTGATGCAATCCATTATATTTTGCCGACTCGGCTTTTTCAAGCTTTGTACGCGTATTCGCGAACTTTCTTTTCGAGGTAATAAAATGTTTGTCATTAAAATCTCAGTCCATCATCCAACAGCGATACTCATGAAAAGCAAATAAATATTCGATATGGTCAAATATCAACATCCACTTATTGGGTAATAAAATGCGCCAAGTGACTTACTGTACAGAAGCGAAAATGAGGTTATAGTCTCGAATTGTATGTGTCAGATGAAAAACTACAACATCATCAGCAATAAAAAGAAGTGTCGCGTCCTCCATTCTAATATCATTTTATCTTATCGAGTTACCGCATATGAGATGTCCTTCGTACTATAGATATATAAACCATACCTTTTATATGTTGTGTATTGTATTCTTTCGTGAGCTACTCATTTGATAACAAAGAGAAGCGAGAATATACCTTACTAGTATACAAATCCATGTGAGACAACGTCGAGTAAACAAATATGATACTATGAAATGTATGACTGTCTAATGAAATATTCAGTTGTTATGTGACGTGCGCATTGTTTCGATTTTTTATTTATAGCTAGGGTTAATTAGAAAAATCTATTGTTGGAGCAAGGTAAATGACAAAGTTTGCACTCTGTATGATATCTCACAGTATACAAATGACCAGATCTTCGAAAACAGTATTCTGTTGTTATTTCTTTGCATTTTCGAAGTACATCTAGTTATGCCAATGTAACATTTATATAAATAACAAATGTAATTTGAAGTCAATGTGCTACGAGAACAAACCTAGACGTGATCGATGGGCTCTTTTGGTTAAAAGATTAGATTATCTCTTACAAAGAAAGAAAACTAACAACAAAACGTCTTTATTTTCGATAATATATCTGTGACGCATCTTTTTGTTTTCTAACGTCTCAATAATAATCATCAGATCGGCTTGACGTAAACTAGCACAAAGAATGACACTAAATTAGGCCACATTATAACTAAAATCAATTCCATCAAGATCTTTCAGAAAAATTCAAAATATAATTGACTTTTACGAAAGAAATACCGCTTTTGAAGATACGTGACGTTTACATTTATCATTCCAACAACCACACAATCATTCCGTAAGAATACGAAAACGAAAATTTCGGAAATAACATCACGCTATTCCTTGATAAACCAATCTTTATAACCATACGCATCCATGTTTCCCCATGCATATTACCATCATGAATCGTTTCTTATTCATGACAATGATGGTGATTACATGGCTCTTCGCATATACCAGTGAGTATGTTTCATGTATGATCTGCTGTTAAACAATGCATAAATATAGATTCAACGTGCGAAAATTGTTCACCGTGTTGGAGCCTTTTCGATTATCATTATCAGCTGTGCTCTAAGAGAAACGAACCGACACAGATATCAACTTATGTACAATCGATATGCACGGACACATTGATTTTACTTGGTATACTTTTACTTGGTACAGTTATTTTCATACCAATTTCACTTTGTTTTCTGTATCTCTACATAAAACGATGTCGAAGTTCTGATTCTCAATATGTCATGAATGGATGGATAGTTTTGTGAAGGTTTACAATTTAAAAAAGTAATAAAACATCATCCCTAGGAGATACAGAACTATCTGATGATTCATGTGATACGTTGAAGATGTTGTTTATTCATTAAGGGATAAATAAGATAAGAGAGAAAGAAAAGGAAAAAAGGATTGAAATGATAGGGGTGGTGCGATTGTTCATTGTTCTAATCATTTATTCTTCTTCTTCTTCTTCCTCTTCTTCTTGAGGTGCTGCCTCTTCTTCGGCTGGTGCTTCTTCTTCAGCTGGCGCCTCTTCCTCAGCAGGTTGATCATGCTAGAAAACAGAGACAGAAGAGCGATTTTTCATTCCGACGAAAATATCAGTCTTGCTATCGTACCGATTCTTCCACATCGTGATGTCTTTCTTCTTTGGCGGCGCCCTTATTTTTACGTAATGGGTTTTCTTCAGGCGGTGGAGTATTGTGTTTTATCTTGGCCTTTGGACGTTCAGCAACGAATTCTGCTTGTTTCTTTTCGGTAGACCAAACATCACGACGATCTTTAAATGTGCGACGATCAGTAACTGAAAGGAAAACAGTGATTGCACCATTCTTCATAGGAAAGAACCGCTTACCTCGTTCGTATCGACTGAAAAGCGATACTTTTTGCTACGGAACAAGTCAGATTGTTTAAGAATGAAATGTAAATTTGTTCGATAACTTACTGGTGCTTTTGCTGCAACATCGTTATTGGTGCCGAGACTGAAACACAGAAGACAGTATATTGCAAGTCTGACGATATTAAGCACTTTTCGGTTACTTACATGCCACCACCAAGACCAGTATGAACAATGTTTGATTTACGTGTCTTAGCCTTTCTATAGATAAATAAGCAACATCTGGACTGCTTCGAACATAGGAAAATGAATATTACCCTTTCTCAATTTGACGAGCACGTTCAGTTAATTCGACCATCTAAATAAAACCAATTCATTCTCTGATGCAAATAATTTACATGAATTCGATAACTTACATCATATTTTTGTCGCTCGAAACGTTCGGTTAATTCATAGATTGAACCGTGTAATTGTTGGAGAAGGTTGTGCAACTGTTTAGCCTATTGGAGACGAAAAGGAAATATGAAGTTATGAAGAAAGATCTACCAAAATACCTTTTCAACAAGTTGATCTTTTGAGCTTCCATCGATTTGTAATTGGGGTACCCGTTGAGCGATGACGGATCGTTTTTCTTGTTCTAATTGTTCAGGAGATTTTTGTAAATCTTCCTTAGCTTTGAGAACATTGCTAAATGCTGAACCACTTGCCACTGAAGACAAAATCAAGACTTCTAGAAAAACATTCGATCTCTTTTGCGGCTACTTACTAGCGCCAAAGTTGTACTGTTGAGTCGAGAAAAAGAATGGGTGATATGCGCGTAGATAAATAAGTCTAAATGTAGTTGGCTCTGACGACGAGAAAGCAAGAGAGAGATAGAAGAGAAAAGATGCAACCAGATCTCTTTTTTCTCTTATTCGGGATAACCCGTATAGGATATACAGAAAAAATACCAACCGGAGTGTTTCCTTTACGCACAACAACCAACTAGAGTCTATGTATACAGATATCCTGGTAGAATAGCGCTGTTTCTATATCGGGCAATGAGTATGCCCGATGAAGCGAAGGTTATATGAGAAAGAAAAGAAAAATAACGATAGGAACTATTTATCAATCCAACCGATCTTTCTTTATGTAGGCGATGGAATTGCTCTCAATGGTCAGAATACTTCTTTTGTCTTTTCCTTTTTATTAGTCGTTGTGGTTATTCTCGTAATAGCATTAATACGAGACAATTATATTACAAATATTGGATAAATATAAAAAATAAAAGTTTATAGAAAACAAATAAATTCACAGATACATGTGTTGTAATTGTAAAGAAGTTGAGTCAGATGTATGTTGTATTCAAATAGATATCAGAAGTGTTGTGGTATACATATTTGGACGAATTATCGATGAAATTTGTGCATGATTATCACGATTTAAATCTTTTGTTGACAAACTTATATTTTTGGTTGCCTATAAATAGAACAAGCGATTTGATGTGCATGGGCTATTCCTTTTTACATACGAATTGACTGTAAGTCAACAATGACTTGCGACAAACTAGTCACTATTGTAGATGTTACCGGTGCGCAAGCCAGTGCAGTATTGAAAGCGTTCGGCCAAACTGGCAAATATAAAGCAAAATGGCCTCTATTGGTCTCTGTATGTCTCTATGTCAAATTCTGCTCTCTAACACACGATCCAACCAGTGAAAAGGCACAAGTAGCACAACGTCGTCTAGACGAAAATATCGAAATCTTATTGTGTGACATCAGAAAGAAGGATGACGTCGAAAGAGCATTTAAAGATTCGTATTCTTTCTTTGCTTTGACGGACTTTTGGACACAGCCGGATAAGCGTGACGTTGCAATTCATGAAGGGATTATTATGGCTGATGTAGCTGCTCTACTTGAAATACCTTATTATATTTTTAGTGCCCAAAAAGATGCAACTAAGATAAGCGATGGAAAGCCGTGAGTGTTTTGTTGTATTTTGAATAGCTTCAGTTAGATAATATTCTAGAATTATTCTACATCGTACGTAAAAAGCATCCTCAATTAAAAAGTAGAATAGTTGAGGGAGATTTCTAGACGCAAAATTGAACAGAGTTTACCAAAATTTCGAAACTAGGCGACGGCAAAGTCGTATTTTCGGTTCTAATGCATCAAAATGGTAAATTATTCACGGTCGATATCGACGACATGGGCTCGATCGTTTGTAAAATTTCACAAGAGCCTGAAAAGTTTTCAATGGAGTGACTGGCGTTCCAGCCATCTCGAAGTCGTCTGCAAGCTACCTAAAGCTGTACAAGATAATATATTTTATATGTATCAGTTGTTTGAAGAATACGGTCTTTAGAGTAAAGATATCGATTGAAAAAATGGACGGAGAGTCACGAAATTAGATACATTCGAAAGGTAGTTAAAGAAAACCGGATGGAAGGGTGACTGATCGGTCGTTATTCTCGTTAATTTTTTGACGACATGAATCTTTGAGAACAAAATATTGCGTTTGAATTAGTTTTTCGTCGCTATGATAATCACAGCATCATTTTCTAATTGAAATGACTTGTTTTCAAAGAAGTTTTTTCCATGCTCTTCAGTTAAGATTCGTTTGGCTTCACTTTCAGCCTTCAAATATAGATTTTCATCGTTGAACCATGGTGCAACCCGGGCAAAACTAAGAAATGTTCGAATATCCGGAAATGACATGGACAACTTGAAGTGCAGCCAGTCTCGTATTCGGAAGCCTTGTTGTTCGTACAGACTCCTCGTTAGTTCTTCATTTGCACATGAAAATGACGAATCATCGTCGAGGTTTCCTTCGACGCTTTCCTGATTGTTAGTCATAAATAGAATGACGCGTTTCAGTATACTAAGAAATGCGACTTGACTTGCTTTTGACCAATGACAAGTTATTAATAATCCACCGTTATTCAGATGTTGGTAAAATTCTTGTAGTAATTGATTTTTATTTGATATGTATGGTAACACAAGAGAGCTAACAATGAAAGCGTAAGTCTCTGAATTGGCGATGCTATCTGAATGATTTAAATCAATCTGGAAGTTCTTCAAACGTTGTTGCGCTAATGCAATCATTCCAGATGACAAATCCATTCCTTCGTATTGAATATTTTCGATTTGGTTGTCTTTCAATAGCTTCACAATCGTTAATAATGGTTCACCAGGCCCTTTGAACAGACAGATTTACTCTCATTTACAGAAATCCTTCATATGTTACCTGTTCCATAATCAAGAAGACGGAGCTTCTTTTCCTGAGGACTCGATGCTATGTGCTTGAGTATTAAGTTGGCAAGGAAGTTATACAGTGGTTGAAATCGTGGCAAAAGAACATCTTCGTAGGCGCCTGATAACACTGACCATTCGTCACTCATTTCTGTTTTGATTAAACGAGAGCGGATAGATATTTGCTTTAAATTTGAGAAACCAATGAAATACAAGAATGTTATCGGCGACCTCTTTTAGTTCTTTAACGAAATTTTTTTAGTGCATAATAAGAGTCATCGTTGTTGATTTTGAAATGATAACGAGTAAATCGAAGAACGTTAATTGAAAAGAGTTCTTGTTGTACTGCTATCAGTTTATTTTTCGCTTATAGTTAACTATAATGCTTGTCTAGGATGCGTATGATCGAAAAACAAAGGAAAAAGGAAGAGAAAAAGGGCGAGTTCATATTGATGTTGTTGTGTTGGCTGTTTTGAACAACCTCTATGTTTATCTTTGAAAAGGGTATCCAAAACCACCAAACTGTTGATAAGTATTGGGGAAGGTTTGACCAGCGAATGGATTTGTTGTAGGTGCATTCATATAATTATCAAAACGTATGCCGAATGGATCTATAAGAGAAGATGGCGGATGAATGATGCGTTTATTAGTGCAAAGATTCGAACTTACTATTCAATCCATTGGCAACACTTTGATTGAGCCAGTTGTTTGGTTGCATATCTTGTTGTTGGATGTTTCCATAAGGATGATAATTGTTTGACCACATGTTTATGTTGAACTTTTCGAAATGGGAATAGAATCGAATGAATACATATCGACAATTCGACGGACTATTTATTGGTCCCGGTTTCTACTGTCTCTAGACGAAGAAGGACACAGAGGAAAGAAACTGATCAAGCGTAACTTTAGTTAACTTGATGTTCATTTGATCAATTTTGATTATCGTTACAGATGAATAGTGATGAAATTTTATCGAATTCATGTACAAACGAAGTTACGTCTTACGGTTTGAGTGCCGTAGAAGGACACTGCGAAAGAGGAGAAACTGATCATGCATGACATCAGTTTAGTTCAACCTTGGCCAGGTCACCTTCTGAGCATAAATAATTTTCACGCTTGTATCCTTGTTCTTCCAAGTTTCTTCTCACGCTTTTATTTCTATCAAACTTACACTCATTTTCATTCATTAACCTTGATTTTAGCGGATGTTTACTCTTGTCCGAGCGGTTCGAGTGCATACATCCATTTGTTTTAGATTCTTTACTCAAATCCATTGATGTTTCTCCGGCAAAATAGACAAAAAGGGCATTCCAATGATATCAAACGTTCCACGATATTCGCTTGTACTTGTTGACTTTCCTAGTCCATTTCTTGACTAGGCGCATATTCACGAAGAACAATAACTAGTACATGGTTACACAATTTGCCGACACTGCAGCACTCACTTAAATAATCACAATGGCATTCAACGCTCGTCTTACATTATAGTTTATGCAGTGCATGATGCGCATTTAGTACAAATGTCGTACCTTGAACCCTTATCTGAATGTGAAATAGAAAGACTATTACTTTCAGTCTTTAATTACACTTTTAAGAAGGTTTTTTACCGCGCAAGAAATTGCTATAACGGTATATTTGCTCGGGTACCAAAAGACAATTATTTGTACATATCTTCGTCTGAATTACTTGTTAATATGAAAATCAAATAGGAAAATGTGTCAACAATAATAAATGCTAGATAAAATGTGATTCCAGCTGGAGAATGCCACAGACGATGTGGATTAGTCATAAACTAGAAATGTTTTCTTTCTTTTCGTTCTTGTATTTATATATATCTATAACCAGGTCTCTTTTTCTTCTCCGTAATCTTTATCCTATCGCAACGTACCTTTCAGTTTCTTCTAGATATTACGTCTTTCACCATGAAATGCGCACATTGTTGTTCTTTAGGGTCTTAGCTTACATAATACACATCGTCTATTGCTTACTGGAAAAGAAAGAAAAATACGAATCTTCTTTGTACTTTATTTTTATTACAATAACAAAAAAAACAACAATTTCAATTAATCTCCTTGTTACATCATTAGTGCCAATGACGTAGAAGATCGTATTCGAAAGAAATGAGCTCATCATTTCTTGTATTGAATTTTGTTTACTTCATTGTCAGACTTACTGATGCACACAGTGAGACACCAGCATTTCCTATCTGCTAATAATATTTGTACTCTCATAACTTTGATGTCTTTTTGTAATCATGCTTCTTTATGTTTAAACTGTAAAAGATATATTGTTTATGATTCATTGTTCTACCATGGACTCGTCAAGGTCAGTTGTTTAAACTTGTAAAGAAGAAAGGCGTTCGCGTAAAAGTCTTGTTCGTGAGAGTGTGTAAATCCTGTTGACATAATACGTCGATTAAATCGATAAATATCCTTGTTGTGATGAAAAGGGTATCAAGAGCGTTGTTATTGTGGTAACAAAGATGCAATCTAGCAAATAAAAGTTTCTACTGAATTTCTGTTTTAATACTTAGGTCACTGGGTTTAATTTTTCTGTTCTTCCATCGCGTTAACGCTGTCATCGATTGCCTCGTCGAATAATTTTCTTTCCTGACGCGTTTTTTCGACTGCAAGGTTAAAAGACAAGTTTTTCCTTTCTTTTTACACTACAAGATTTCACGCACGTACTAAGATCGAAGTTTCCTAATCTGTGTGTTCATACACACTATTCTATGCCATTCTTACTTAACACACATGGACAATGAAGAAAGTTCTTTGACTTGTTCGACGCCGCAAGCCAAACCAACCGGCAGTATATGTAAAATATGTGAATCACCAGCTAGTCATTCGTATTTTGGTGCTATCGCATGTTCGGCTTGTAAGATGTTTTTCCGGCGTAATGCAGAAAAGGATTTGGTTTGTTCATATTTGTCAATACGTAAACATTGTTTACAGAGTCTTTTGTTTGTTTCCACTAGGAACAATTTAAATGCGCGTACGACGGTAAATGCGAAGTGAACTTAAAAAATCGACATGTGTGTTCGGCTTGTCGACTAGCGAAATGTTTTGCCAGTGGAATGGAAGTCGAACGGATTCGCTGTTCCATGCCAATGAAGAAAATAATCAAAACACAGCATAGAACAACAACTGATCCGCCATCATCAGTAACAAACCTTTTGGTAAGAAGAAAAAAAAACAAAAGAAACATCCTTGCTATCTAATATGAATTCGCGTATAGTCAGATTATTCGACGTTATCAAGTAGTCAATGGAATCATATTTCAAAACTAATCTTTTATCACGATACCTACGGTCCGCTATCAGTCGTTCAACATTTTTTCTCCGAGCAAGTTGCTCTTCCAGCTAAACTTCGATATAAAGCCTTGGCTTTGAACGATTTCTTCACTTCAGTCTATCTGAAAGCTGAGCAAGTGTTGATCAATAACGAAGACTATCGTAGATTATCTTCTCAAGATCAATCAACATTAATCCACCAAACATTACGACATGCTGGAGCGTTCGCCGGGATCTTTGTTTCACATCAAACGAAATTACTCGACGATACATTATTCTACAAAGCCAATGAAAGTCTTTTCGGATCGAGCACAATGACAAGCTTGAAGTTCATCACGAATAGTCTTGACGATGATGTTGTATTTATTAAACTAATCGTCGCGATTTTGTTTTTCTCTCCTGCCAATTACACAAGTTTTACCGATCGTATTGCTCAAAGTTTCATTGATCCTCAAATGATATTGAGTATTCAAAATACTTACATCGAATTGGCCTGGAAATACATGACGTATAAACATAGTTTTCAATATGCTGTCTTATGTTTTGCTGAACTATTACGATCTCTCTTTCACTATTACCGTATTGCTGTTCAAGCCGATATCGTAGATACATTCACAACCATGATTCATTCAGTAATTAATCAAACGAAAGAAATTGTTCTTGTTTCTGATAATTAAGTTTGCTTTTGTAATATAGTTCTATTGAGATTGTCAGAAAGAAAGCTTAGTTTATTGAATAAAAACATCGTTCGGATGAAAAATAAATGAGAGTTCTTCTCTGTCATGCACTACAGTTTATTTAATCGTTAGTCAAGAATGTCGTCAGGTAAAATACGAAAGTTTCTTTTATTTTAGACGTTCAATAGACAAACAATACAGAAGAAGGAAAAAGAGACGGCCTTTTGTCTTGAGAACAACAAATGATGAAAACCACGGAAAGAGAATCGTAACAACGAAAAAAAAAGAGAGAAAAGAAAAGTACATGATAAATGTCTGTGTATGTATGGGTTCGAATTGTATACATGTCAACTCTACTAGAAAGCAAATAAATTGAGACAAAACAACTCGACAATATCAGAACAACGAAGAGAAAAAAGAGTTAAGTCGCCGCTTTTTAATTTTACAAAAAGAGAGAGAGAGAGAGAGAGAGAGAGAAGGAAAGAACTCATACACATACGTCCATATCATGAATAAGAGAATAAAAATTTTTGATATATATATTTATATATACTTATATACACGAAAAAAACACACACATCAATGATTTTCTAAATATATAATGCTAAACGTACAAAGGAGACGTTTTAACGAAAGTCTGTTTTTGTTCACTGTTTTAATGTTAAATGAAAATCAACAACAACGACCGGTTGGATTGAGCAAAAAATACTTAAAGAAAAAAAACAAAAATGAAGAAGAAGGAGAAAAATGTGATCACGAAGAAGTTTCAGGTTCTTCAGCTGACTTAGAAGGAGCCGCTTCGGTGACCATTTCAGTTTCAGACGCAATTGATTCTGGTTCAGTTTTGGGCGCATCACCAGTTGAAGTAGTAGGTGCTTCTTCAGTTGGTTGGATAACTGGTGAATTTCGTTGTTGTTCAAGTTCATATTCACTAATTAAACGTTTCTTTAATGAATGGGCACTACTGGAGGACGATGGAGTCGTTGGTGAGGTAGCTATTGGCGGAGTACTACTCGCTGCCGGTGCCATGGGCAATGGACTTTTTGATGTTGATGATTGATTATTATTTACTGATAGAAACGACTCTGGTTGACCATCACTGGAAACAGGAGAGCTCTAGATGAAAGTTCAGTTTGGCTCGTGTTCAATATGATCTAACTGAAGGTTAATACCTGATCAGCTTTGCGGGTGGACATCCCTTTCGATGATCGATCGGTTGGTGATGGTGAAGATTGTTGTTCATCTATAGAATATAGGTCAGTTCTTTGTGAACGAACCAATAGTGGCCTACTTTTATTAATGTATTGTGCGTAGCGTGGATTAATCAATTGATTATTTGCCGCTGACGAATGTTGTGATTGGTCAGTCGATGTACGTGATGATGGTGGCATTGGACTACCTTGGGTGATTGAACCGGTCGGACGGGATGACCGTGAAGCAAAAGGTGACGAATAGGGATTGTTTAGGAAGTACTGTTGTTGTTGCATATACGATTGCCAGTTTTTCTCGTTGGTTGAAGGCGATGATGTTGACTGATGGTGTTGACTTTTGGAGTGTGGTTGCAATGCGAATGGATCACGTGCGTTCATCGGCGGTTCAGGTGTTGAGTGTGTTGATGAATGGTGCGACTCTTCATTGTCTGGCGATGTTCTATTAAGGAAAAAAAGCATTCGTTTAGAAATTGCGTCTATAATTAACTTATCACATACCGTAAACGTTTAGATGAAGTTGGCTGAGAATGAGCAGATGATGATTTTTTAAATATACTTGGTATTTCTAAAATATGAAATCAACGACGATACTATTCTGAGTTGCTCAAGTGAAAATAGAATAACAAAAGAAGCATTCTTATGGTCATGCCAACAGTAACACAGTGACTTATTCGCGCATCTATTATTCATTGACATTGTCGGTTTATTTTCATCAAAATGACTCCATGAATGGCTGGTTGTTGCACGTCTGCTACTATTGTCGTTACATCTCGAAATAGCCCTGGATCTGCTCTCTTGTTTGTGAATAATATCGACAGACAAACGGAATGGGAAAACTTACCATCTTGTTTAACTAATGTTGGACATGGTCGGTCGAGTTCACCACGAATCAAATAATCGATCTTTTCACAGTTAGCATGTGGTGATGCTGGACGTTTATTCGATTGTTCTTCTATATGACAGAGAGGAAGACTTTCGAAATCAAATTCTTTTCGTTCTTACCATTAGTTGGCATGGGCTGAGCTTTACCATCAGCATAGATATCACTGGAACCCATTAGCATACGCATTGTTATTGAACCACGAGATCGTGTACCTAAAGATTGACCATTTCATTCAGGGAAAAACATTCCTATCCATAGTGTTCTTACGGGCATTGGTACTATTGGATCGTTCCATACTAGATGGATCATTGGCATTTGGATTTGCTTTTGACGTTCCAGTCGCACTATTCTGAACTTTTTGGTTGATTTCTTTGAAACAACATATATAAAGTTTTCAGTACGAAGAAGAAATCGAGAGATATTTCAATCCTTACCAACATATTCTTGTTTTTCTAATGGTTGATTCGAAAGGATTTTTTTTATTGAGCTGTCACGACGTCGTTCAGGCATGTCACCGTCAGAGTTCGCTTTATTCGATAGATCTGATTGATCTATTGGGTTGGAATCTTCATCACCATCGATTAAAATAAGCTGATTCGAATTCTAGAAGAAAGAATGCACGCCAGTGAGTAAACAAACATCATGAGAATTGTCATTCACTTACGCTGGCTTGATGATTACGTGGTATTGAATTATTTGCTGATTCATGTGTTTCCGAATCCCAAGCTGAAGCTTTGCTATCGTTATCTAAACGGACAACTTCTTGTAAAAATCGGAGCTACTTTTGTTATTCATACGAGAGTAAAATGAAAGGAAAAGGTCACTGTAACTCATAGGTTTCTCATTCTTTCTCTCTATGGAAAAGAATGAATAAATGACTATCCAATAGAAAACTAACGTCGGCGCTGACATCGTGTTTTTTTCTTCCTTCAGCAGAAAAAAATACCTTTTTTTTTCCATATCACACTGTCTCTTTATATAGTAAAATAAGAAAAAATAGTAAATAGAAAATAGAAAATAAAGCCGCCGTGAACAGGATGAAGTAAAACATGGATTCATGCATTCTAATAACTGTCAGTGGTGCGTATAACTGACATGGACCAATGCAGTCGTCAAAGTGTTCTTTTTCTGACTAAAGTACATAAAATTACAAGTCAGTTATAACTATGGGATTGAGCAGTCGTCTTCATGAGGATAAATACGATGAAGTTACTATACTCGAAGAAACATGTACAAAGTGTAAACGCTCGCTAGGACTTTCCGTTATAGAACGAAAAGCAGACATATTGATACATTTGTACAGTTGTATTTATGTATGATGACGGATTTGTATTGCCCAAGGCTATAAATTTCTGTGTCATTTAATATTTTAGAGTAGGACGTGTGCATCTCGGTTGGTGCATATCGAAGAAAAAAATAGTTGATTTCCTATATTTGTCTTATGTCGGTCACGATGACTTATAGGAAGAAAGAATATGTTAAGAACAGAAAAAACAACGAACGTTATCTTCATGATAATTATCCTACTTTTCGAGCTGACAAATTCGTTGACATTTTTGTTAATGAATTCTTGTATAGACATCGATTCTTTTGTAGTTTTGCTTGCTTCACTGTGATGATTTGTTCGTTGTTGTTGATGATGTTGTTGCTGTTGACTATAATGGGATTGGTGATGCTGATGAGGAGATTGTTGCTGCGATCGTTGAGATGTTGGCGTGTCAACCGGCAAATGATGATGACCATGCATCAAATAGGTAGCATGTTGCGGCGAGATTTGCGAATTCGGCATCGGTGGTGGTTGCAATGTTCGAGCATTTGAACTTGCACTATGGTGGTGTTGAGAATGGCGATGCGTGGCTTGGGGTTTATGAACGGTAGTCGCATGGCGCATGTAATTCGACGGATTTCCTTCATTTGAATGATCTGAGTAGAGCGGATTTGGATTGGATTTTTCATGAGAAGAATTCTATAAGAAATGATATAAATATAACTATTAGGTTTCATTTTCCTCAGCTTACGTGATGATTATGCGCATCGGTACGCTGAAAATGCATTGTTGCACTTTCAGTTCCTGTACGTGCTGAATTGAGACGATGATGATAATCATCTGGAGATCTATCAACAATCAATAAAGAATCATAAAAATGTTTTCGAAAATAGAAAAACTATTAAAGCGCTATTATTATTATCAACATACCGACTACTTCTATCAGGAACATGTGCTGGTGCATGTCGAGATAGATCAGCGTGTTTCAAAAGGGGATTTTCATTAGTGGCAGAACTATGTTTCATCTGAGAATGAACTTGCTGAGGATTTGTCATATTCTGCGTACGCCAAATTTGTGCCGGATAATCATTTCCAGGATAGCCTAAGTCATGCGAATGTCGTTTTGATGAATGAGGAGGATAGGATGCATCTGGAGGCGAATGAACAGGAACATTCGGCCCTTGATGATGATGATGATGACGACTGAAACGCATCGCAGCTTTGTGATGTTCTGCTAAAAAAGAAAGGTTAATTTGAGGAGTGTTCCGTCTAGATGTGATATCGAAAGAACCTTTCAATTGTTCGCTGTTATTCGCAGCTGCATATTCATGCATGAGACGTGGATCGAATAAGAACGGCGAAGTAGGCGGAAGTGAACCATAGTAAGATGTGTATGGAAGAAGACTATTGGTAAGAATATCTTGCGAATAGACACCGTTTGAAGCAAGAAATTGTGAAGCAGCAAGAATAGCTGCTTGTTGTTGAGAATGATGCGAATGTTGTAAAGACGAGACGGATGGACTACCAGTTGGAGGGCCAATTGTTGATGGTGGAGGAAGCAATGGTTGGTTCATTGCCGGCGATGGTTGAGAAGGAGAACGTTGATCAGGACCAGGACGGTGTTGACTATGATAAAAGATAATAAAAATAGTTAACTAATAAATAAATTGCTAAAAAAATATGTACCGTTCATGGCTCGGTGAATGAGTTGTTGCCAAATACTTTGATGTCAGGTAATCAGCTCTCAATGTTTCGAACGTGTCTGTACTTGGCGGTTCAATTTTTGCTGCAGACTTATGCTGCTGCTGCTGCTGTTGTTGCTGTAAATATGCTTGTTGCTGTTGCTGTTGCGGTTGTTGGGCATATTGGCGCATGTAGGCATGTTGCTGTTGCTGATGGATCAATTGTTGTTGCTCAGCATTTCGGTCGAGAATTTTGGGCGCCTTATGATGAGGATAGTCGGTTCTTGTATTATGGTAATGATGAGAATGTGGTGATGTTATGTCTGCAGCAATGGGTTTATTCGAGGGCGTTGATGATGATATGGGTGTTCCACGCATAATCGAACCTGTTGGTAAATAGGATTGTTGAGGGTGAGATGGATATGGATAGGCTGCTGCAGGCGATTGAGACTTCTTAATATTCACCAATGGCGGTGGCGGCTGAGCAGCAGTATGAGTCGGATTGTTGCTATTACCTATTTGTCGTTCAGGGGATGAAAACGTATTAGTATTACTAGCTGCTAAACGTTTTTCTGTTTCGTTCAATGTTTTGTAAATTTCTTTTTCTACGAGTGACGTGATCGTAGAGAAGTTTGTTGTTGTTGGCGCAGTTGATTTCGCTGGAACTTTCTCTTCAGTCGTCGATGTTTGTTCTTCACCTTCATCAATGACCATTCCTTGAGTTGAATCGTTACTATCTTCATTGATAGTCTTCAGTTCATTATCATCATTAACTTGTTTTGTTTGGCCCAACTCTGAGCCTGATATACTGCCATTATCATCATCATTGTTCTAAATATAGATTAAGAAACATAAGCATATTCTCATTCGTCAAAGGTTTCTTACAGGATCATCAATGGGTGATGTCGTTTTGCACTGTTTTAAATAGAATGCTCGACAGCTTTCTTCACTTCGATGAACATATTCGGCGATTTGTGTCCAATCGTGATTGAATTTATCCAATGCTTGTGTAAATGCTTCAGCTTCAGCTTCAGTCCATTTTTCTACAAACAAACAAGCAGAATATTCAAAACGAGCCTTTTCTCCTTTCGACTACCATCATCATGTTTAGAATTCTGATGTTCGGAAAGCGTGACTTCATCATCATCTTCGGCTGTTCGACTTGCATGCCGTTGCCGTACTTGAATAGTTAATTTATCATAACAACGCGGGCAACAGCGTTGAATCTCCGATGGAATTTCTAAACAAGAATAGAATAACCTTTCGATGTCAGCAAACTCGCCGAATCGACTTACGTAATAAACGACGGATCTCTTCTTGGTGTTCCTTCGATAATTCATTCCATTTCGGTGGAAAATCACGTAAACGAGTTTTCCGATATTTCTTCTTGCCACCTTTGTCAGTTGTACAAGATATAAATTGGCAACGACTATACCGAAATTTCAAATGATTATTTTGCATCAGAAAAACGCATAACTAACTTTTTGTTTAAACGTTTGTCATCACCAGTATCACCGGTATCTAGAAAATAAAATTATTAGAAGAAAAAGCAACCAGTCGTCTCTCGATATACTCATATCACGTCGATCGACATCGCTAAAGAAAAAGAAGAATTATGAAATCAATTCGACAAAAATCCATAGAAGAAAACTTACTTATCCATTCGATCAGCCGGACGTTCAGCATCCTAAAGGACGAACAAACGAAGATTTATATTCTATAAGAAAAATGACTGATCAAACAAACTTGTCCTGAGCCCAGTGTTTGTTGAGATGTTGACGAAACGATTGTATTCGATGTAACTCTTGTAACGAAAGTTGTTTTAATTGTTGTGGATGCTGTGACTGTTGTCGTCGTTGTTGTTGTGGGATTTTGTCTTGCGCGACGTTTATTCGCTTGACTCTGTTTACGCAATAGATTCTTGTAGTTTTCTGCTTTCTTTGTCATATAGTAAAACTGAACGCATTGCTCAGTTGTTTTATTTTCGAGAAATGCGGATATGTAGCCGAAATTTTTCGGCGATTGAGTAAATTTCTCAATGAAAATCTGTTTCTCTTCAGGTGTCCAATATGGCATTTTGGTTTGTTCTTTATAGAATGCAGCTGCATCGCCTTTGATCAAACCATTATTATTGAAATACTGATGTTTACGTTGCCAACGATCGTACATGATTGGTGGAATGACGGACGACTTGCGCATCTTTTCATCCTCTTGTTCATCGCTCTCTTGTTCCGTGGAATTCGTAGTCGATTGAACTGGTTGATCCGTCGACGATGACAACGGATCTGTTGAAGTCTGCGCCGATTGTTTTTTCTCTTTATCTTCGCGTGCTTTACGTATTTCTGAAAATGTCTTCTCAAATGTTTCACGATATGTGGAAATATCTTTGGCTAAGATCGATTTTTCATCTTTTTCGATCGATTTTTGCCATTCTTCGTATGCTTGGTCATATTTTTCACTTTCAAATTTCGTTTGACACATGTAACGTTCGCGACTTTTCTTGAATAGATTTATCAAACGATTTTTCATTACATTCATGTATCTAAATAGAGAAGAACTTAGCCATTAGATTTCCTAACGAGTAATATCTGCAAATCATCATACTGTGTGCGAATTTCGTCGATTGGTTCGAGATCACTTGGTTCATGGTACAATGGAATGGTTAAATCAATATTATTGTGCAATCGATTGAGAACCCTTTGACCATCTTCTGCTACTTTCTTTAAAATGTAAATACAACGAATGAGTCATCTTAGACAGAGAATTTCGTTATTGCTATTTAGTCCTACAGTCCGTTTTGTTACTATTCATATCTTTATCTATGTCTTACAAATTCTTATCTGTTGAAAAATAAACGCTGGGTCGAGTCAGGTATACACTTATCTCACTGTTACTTGATAAGATTACAAATCTTACTCGGTTATCATGTAGAATTTTCTCAATTAAAGTTTGTGAACCATTTGTTTTAAATAAATCATCTTGAGTATCGTTTTCATCTTCATCGGCTGCTGAACGATCTGCTTGACTCTTGATTTCACTCTACATATGATGGAATAAATATCCAAAATGAAGTTATTTCCTTGTTTACCTGACTCAATCTTGCTCGATGAAGCTTTTTTATTGCTATTTGAATATCAGAGTCTAATTTCGATATTGAATTACGTATAATTGTTGAATCTCGCATATTTGAATCATTTTTCGGTTCTTCGAGACTGGGTGATATTGCTTCTGTTTGTGGTTGATATAAAGCTTGTTCCTAAACAAGTAAACACATTTCTACACATTGATCCGCATTAATAGACATCGAGTCAAACCTTTTTCACATCAATCGATAGTGGTATTGTTGCTGAATATCGTGACCGTTTTGAATGTTCATCGGTATGTGTTCCCATTGAAGCCGGTCCTCCCAATGAGAAAGCATACGGCGTTAGAGAATTTCGATCTGGACTAGTGAAGTGATTGTGATAACTAGCAAGTAGAGATGGTCGACGATGATTTAATCCCATCGAGTTATCAACATTTGGATTGGTACTGTAACGAACATCACGCTAGAAAAATTACATCATGGCTATTCGAGTATGCAAGGAAAGTGTAGATGAAGTTTACTGGTTGAAAATTGTTTGGATAAGCATATTGAGCTGCTGACATATACGGTGATTGTCCAGACATGTTCAATTAATATTCATTATCATCTATTTGAGACTATTTTGAAACTAAGAATAACATTAACAGAATGGATGAAAAACGTAAATAAGAAGAGTGTGTATGTTAGAAGAGGAAAAACATGGAGAATGAATGATAAAATGAAGAAAAAAAATCAACGTTTGTTATATTTTTCAAATGATAAACAACATCATAATTACAATGATTCGTCACGCCTATGAATATACTCATGTATCTACGGTAATACAAACGAGTGGCGACACAATACCTCCAAAGAAAATAAAATCCAACAGCTTGATTAGTTAGGTCACAGAGGTTGATTTTCATTCGTTCGATACTTGAGACGAATTGTAATGAAGGAATAGAGGGCGCTGTGAAGCAAGGTATTCTTCAGGCAAAGATAAAAACTAGATGTGCATGTGTGTTCTATTTTCGCATTTGATAAATATTTGTTCGGAAAAAAGAAAACGAGATTTATCAGGTATTAATTTCAGTTTTATTGCGACTGTTGAAGTGTTTGTCGTATAGTTTGATATGATCAAAGTCAAAAATAGAAAGCATCTGTTTATCTGTTCATGACATTTTATCAAATGCAGAGATGACAGCATCTCTATATGAATGATTTCGGCAAATGAATTAAAATTTCTCGAAGGTGGATTCGTTCGTTTTAATGCTTAATGTCATGCCTTATTAACTATTAAAAATCAACGCCATTCTAACCACACTATATGCACTATTGGATAAGCGTGGTGTAGTTGATGTAGAATTCAAATACAGTTTTTCTTTTTGTATATAATACACGCTTGACAGCGCACTCTTCTCTTTTAACATGAGTCACAAGCTCCTTTCGAGTCAAACGCTGTATAGTAACTATTTATAGAATGCATACAATCTGACAATGAAACGCATCTGGTATGGAAGATTAAAGTATCTAAAAAAGAAACACAGGATTAACAAAACTTAGCTAACCGATTTCGGGTCATGAGTCCCCTTCTAAAGTCAACACAGAACATCGACGCATATTGTCTGGTAATCCCAACTATGGTTGAAGAGTTAAAATGTCGAAGGGTATAAATAGCAAAAAATTAGAATGTCGAAAACAGTGAAAAGTATGGCAATAATGATGCATGAGTAGGAGTGAAGGTGAAGATGATTTATTTTTTCAAACTATACTGTTCTCAGCATATCTAGCTTTGAAAGTTAGTATCATTTGTGCTTTCGATGTTTTGAATTTGCGACATTTTCTCTTTCGACCTTAGATGGGCGTATCGCATATCTCACTTATCTGAAAGTAGTTCTTTGTCGAAATCGTTTAGTGAACTATCAACTGGGTGCAATTTGGAAATGCTACGGAGAAGTCCAAAATCAAAATAATTCTTGTCAAGCACCGCTAATTAAAAATCAGCTGAAACAAAATCATGTAAGAAAAGTTTTGTAGTTTGTCAGTAAACTATTCTTTATAACCATAGTAAAAAAAGTTATCTAAAATAAGTTCTCTTCGTCATCCGGTTCTTTCGTATCACATGTGTTTAAATATAATCAAATAGTAAATTTCGTGCACGCAGTCTCTTATCATTTTGTACCCGTTCGATTTCTTTGTTTGTAAGCAGTACTTCTGGGTGAGTTTTGAACGTTCGACGATACGCGCGAATCAGCGTATGGATTGCAGTACCCAGCTCTTGCAATGCTTCTCTTCCTTTTTTGGGATTCGATGCCAAACAATGTGCCAGACCAATACGACCTTTACCTATATCTGGATGATTGTGCGGTAAACATTGATTTTGTATTGAGAGAACTTCTCGAAAAATCTTTTCTGCTTCACTGAAATTATCTTTAGCGAAATGAACATAGCCAATCGCGATCAGTGATTTAGCGACATCGGGATGAATCTCGGGTACGCTTCTGTGTAAAATATCACGTGCAGAAGTGAAATATTTCAATGCCTCTTCAGTCTTTTGAGTGACAATAAACTCAATGAATCCAAGAGCAATAGCTGCGCGAGCTCCGACGATATCATCGTTCGCGTCCGAATAGATTTTCGTTAGTAGAAGTTTCCCTTTGCCAATATTATCACTGGATGTTAGAAGATGAACATAAGCACGCAACAAATTGGCTGAATGAGAATCCTCCGGCAATTGTTGCAGATAGTCAGAGGCTTTTTGACAAAGATTTTGACGTAGGGTAACTTCAGCTAATTCTTCGTAATGGGTGGTATTTTCGAACCATTTTTCTGCTTGGGTATATAAACCTTTATAGATGAGGATTCTTCCAAATGCTCGATGAGTATCATCTAGATTCCTCAAAGACTGCGAATAGTTTTCGTAGAGATCCTGTGTTGCTTGATTTCGATTCAATGTTGGAGATAAACTCAGACCGACTAGCCAACACGAATCATTTCCGTCCATGAGTTCAACTTTAATTATTCGATGTCGTGACCCACACCAAAATAGAACGCGATCTTTGTCCAATTCACCGTAGGGAATAGTAAATTGAGTATCTTTGTCGATATTGATTTCGAAGATAACTCTGTGCTTCACATGATCATCGATTTTTACATCGACAAATTTGGCAGCGTCGTGCATATTTGTATAAGCTAGAAGAATTTCATTGCATATGATAAATTCACCTATACGTTGTTTGATCTTGTCAAGTTCACCTGTCCTCACCCATGTACCATAATAAACGGTCCGTGTGGATGAGTTTGCATTGAATTGGTTATGTTTAACAGTCAATTGTTCATAAAAAATTCGAATAAACCAACGTAATGCCCACAACTCAATCAAATGAGTTGCATTTAAATGAACATAGCATAGATCGGGTTTATACCAGTTTTCAAGCGGTATATCCACTTGAAAATGGTCATCTACCTCTCCAACGCTCGCAGTTGTTGCATGATTTTGACAGTACTTTTTAAAGTCGTCAACGCCATCGTCATCATTAGCTGGCTTTTTAACTAGTAGTTGAAGTGCAAGCTGATCGTGAAGGTTAGCGCCAGTTGTGAAGCGTTCTGTTAGTTTGGAAACAAATTCTTCTCGAGGTGGCTCTGGTTCTTGCTCTTGAGGTGACTCAACTTCCATCGTTGGATGTTCATGCTGAGGTTGATGGTGGGCTGGTTTTTCAGGCGGCTTCAAATCTTTCTGTATACACTCAAATATTTTACCAAAATCCGACTCGACGCACCGAACTTTATCACACAATTGTGCCCATTGATTATGTCTGACGGTGTCCATGCAATAGACATAAATAGATTTTATTTGATTCAATGGTTGGAGACGATTTGGCACATACATTTGTCCGTATTTCCCTGAAACGAGCATCGATATACATGCTGGTTCACCATCCGCCGATTCAACCAATTCCAGACATTCCAGAGGCTGGTTAAAGCACAAGACTTGTTTGAAAAGAGAAAGAAATATTCCCTTTGCGTCTGGATCTTGAAGAGCATTATCATCCAACCAAACGAGAGCTAGTCCGTTTTGGTTAGATGCTTGTTTGTCTGTTGTTTTATAGGTTGTTGACGCTTCTGCCATCTAATCCTGACGATTTTCCAACTTGGTTTAAAGTAAAGCGACAAAATATGACTTGACTGTTTTTTCTCTTCTTCCTTGTCGTAGCGTTGTTGTTGTTTTTCGTCGGATAGAAGGTATCGTCTTTTTTACTCCTTTTCTTTCTTTTCTTCATCTTATTTTTCACCATGAAACCTTTCTCCAGAAAAACAAACTCCACAAAAGAAAAAGGAATATGATTAGTTTTTTCAAGCAGCATATGTAAGAAAAACCTAGGCGATTTCGACCAAAAACGTTGATAAGACAATAGCTTCATTCGCTGTTCATTCACGCATAAATCTGACTAAATGCTTCATATCCGTCTCAGTCTATAATGAGAACGCTACTCACATAGGTCCTCTTCGAAAGAAACAGCACTGCTTTCATTGCTTGTCTATGTTTTGTCGTTCTGTACTAGTCACTGTTTATTGCAACATCATATTATATGATGTGCAGAAAGTGCGAAGACGAACGTTCGAGTATGTGAATACACGTGTACCTGTACGCATATATATGTGCACGTGTGCCTTTTAATAGATGACAATTTAGTATTTAATATTGTTTCAATTTCGTGTGATAGAAAAAAATGTTCTTAACATTCATTCTTATTTCGGTTGTCGTATGTTTGACTGTTCTGTATCTATGGACAACAAACAATGCTTACGATTATTTCAAACGTCATGGTATTCCGGGACCGCCACATCGGTTCTTCTTTGGACATTACAAAGAATTTTGGGGAACAAAATCGTTTTCAATCATGATTCAGCAGTGGACAAAGCAGTACGGGTCTGTTTATGGTTTATTCATGGGTACGAAGCCGATGTATGTTGTATCGGACGTCGATTTCATTCAGGAAGTTTACATTAAACAATTTTCATCGTTCCACACGCGACTCGTACCGAGTATTTTACGTGTACGCACCGACAGTAATATCCATCTATTTCGTGCTACTGGAGACTCATGGCGTCGTCAACGACATATTATTAATCCGACATTTTCATCTGGAAAATTGAAATTGATGTCCCCATTAGTAGATGGTTGCATCGATGCCCTGCTGACAAAGTTATCTGAAGAGGTAACGAATGAGCATACAGAAATAAATATTTATGAAATGTACAAGAGATTGACTATGGATGTAATTTGTAAGCATTGAAATTATTTATATCGACACAATAACTTTTATTTTCTTCGGATTAAGGTCGTTGTGCATTTGGCATTGATACAGATATGCAAAATGATCCAAACAATATGTATCTACAAAAATCAGCTGAGGTTTTCAAATCAGACGTCGAACAAATGGTACTTTTTAAGATATGTAGTGTGATGCCCATCTTCGCGAAGCCTATACATGATGTTATATTTGGCATTCAACGTATCCAGAAAGCATTTACCCATTCGATTCCGATTCTGAGCAATTTTGAACCACATCCAGCTCAATGGCTGCTCCAACGTCTAGACGAAGTACTTCAACTTCGCTATCAGTCTATGTCAAATCCACAAAAGCGCATTGACTTATTACAACTGATGATCGATGCAGCACGTGACACTAAGACTTTGGTATGTATATAGATCCATTTGACTATTATCTGACGTCAATTATACTTTTCCGAATATCGAAATAATATTTATCAATGGTACTCGCCTTCTTTTAGAATGAAACAGAAGGACATGGCGAATTAAAAGTGTTGAAACTCAGTGAAATCATTCCTAACATTTTCTTATTCATGATTGCTGGTTATGAAACAACATCGACTGCTCTGGCTTATTCGACCTATGTACTTGCTACACATCCTGACATTCAACGACAGCTTTTCAGTGAGATCGATCAGCATCGCATCGACCACAATGATCACGACGCTGTTTATGATACAGCAATGAATCTGACTTATCTCGATTTATTTGTCCGTGAAGTACTTCGTATGTATCCTATAACCAGTAAAGCGATGGCACGTGAATGTAACACAACCACTACAGTTTGCGGTCACACTATCGAAGAAGGTTCGTTTATTTTGAAACCTTTTCCCTGCCCTCACCCACCCTATCTGATCTATGCTTCGTCTTCTTTCAGGTAGTGTAATTCAGCCTGATGTTTTCACCATTCACTACAATTCTGAGCTGTGGGGCCCAGAAGATCCAAACATCTTCTATCCAGAAAGACATGCCGAGAAACGACATCCGGCTGCATGGATACCATTCGGTATTGGCCCGAGAATTTGTATTGGTATGCGATTTGCACTGATGGAACTGAAGATGTGTTTAATTCGACTATTGAGAGAATATGAGATCGTGGCCAGTGATCGAATCGAAGAAGGATTTCGACGAGAGGAAAGACTGGTCATTCAACCAGATGCGATATTTGTCAAATTACAAAAACGTTCTTCTTAAAATTTTTTAACTTAATGTATACTACGTTCTCATAAAAAAATAGTTTTGTTTTCGTCCATGCATACTGTTTCTATTCACTGCAATATATAATTACATTTCTAGATCACCCGTCGACATCATATATCATTTATCTTTCGATACTTTCATGAAAAGAAATTTCGATAGAAAATAATCCCTTGATATACTTATTTTCTTCGTTCGAAGGTGATAGTACTAAACATGCACTAAACGACCAGACGAAGTAATTCATTTGGACGTCCTTTTCACTTTTCCCATTTCTAGGTCAGACATTCTTTCATTTAAAACGAAGAAGAAGAAAATAGCGACTTCACGTGAATCCATCGCCTATACAAACCAAGAATTTATTCTACTTGTCGATCTTATCGGTAATTCGTTTACCATCGTTCTATATATTAAAATTCATGTCCTTCAAGTGCAGTGCAGTGCACTTTGTTGACTGATACGAAATTAGACGCTTGTGGTCCCCGGCAGTTATACCCATCCTAACTATTTCAGCATGTTATGTACTATTGTCCTCTTAACCTGCTTTCTGTGTTTAATTATTACATACCTCTGGATGACAAATCATTCCTATGGTTATTTCAAACGTCATGGCATTCCGACACCGCCACATCGTTTCTTCTTCGGACATTATAAAGACCTATGGGCAACGAAATCATTTTCAATTACACTGCAACAGTGGACGAAAAAGTACGGATCTATTTACGGTCTATTTCTGGGAACGAAGCCGATGTACGTTGTATCGAATGTTGATTTTCTTCAAGAGATTTATATCAAACAGTTTTCATCATTTCATTCACGACACCTGCCGATTATCCTACGACTTCAAACTGGCCATAAAGTTCATCTTTTCAGTGCTATCGGCGCAAGATGGCGACGACAACGACATGTGATTAATCCAACATTTACAGCTGGGAAAATGAAATTAATGTCTTCATTAGTATCTGAATGCATAGAAACAATGACGCAGAAGCTCTTTTCTGTCATTCAAAGTCAACCAATCGAATTGAATATCTATCAGTTGTACAAACGAATGACCATGGACGTCATATGTATGTGAGAATCCCTGATTGAAGTGTGACGAACTTCTTGTATTTAGGCCGCTGCGCATTTGGTATTGATACTGACATGCAAAATGATACGGAGAACATATATTTAAAGAAATCCGCTGGAGCATTTGAGTTAGACATCGAGCAATTGTTGATCGTGAAACTGACGAATTTATTGCCAATTTTTAGTCAGCCTTTCCGTTATTTTTATCTTTTTCAAATTGGTATTCGCCGTGTATTGATAAGATTGATTCCATTTTTGAAGGATTACATTGAAGAAACGCCAGGCTCATGGCTGACTAATCGTGTCAGAGATGTGGTTAACCTTCGAAAACAATCACCAACGAAACGTATCGATCTGTTACAATTGATGATTGATGCTTCCACCGATGGAGACGTCAAAGTAGGCCAAATCTACTTCATATGAGATACAGTTCGATATCTCGCATTCTTTCCTGTCTATAGGATAATGTTGATGAACAATTGATGCCAAAAGTTTTACATGCGGACGAAGTTATAAGCAACGTTTTTCTCTTTATGATTGCTGGCTATGAAACAACATCGACTGCTTTGGCCTACTCGACCTATGTCCTCGCAACAAAGCCGCTTATTCAACAACGACTACGTAAAGAGATCGATCAGATCGATTGGAAAGATGACAACAAAGAAGCTACCTATGATCTAGCTGTTAATCTTCCATATCTTGATTTATTTATACGTGAAGTACTTCGCATGTATCCCGTTGGAACTAAAGGACTGACGCGTGAATGTAACACAACCACTACAGTTTGCGATCACACTATCGAAGAAGGTTCGTTTATTTTGAAACCTTTTCCCTGCCCTCACCCACTCTATCTGATCTGTTCTTCGTCTTCTTTCAGGTAGTGTAATTCAGCCTGATGTTTTCACCATTCACTACGATCCTGAACTGTGGGGCCCAGAAGATCCAAACATCTTCTATCCAGAAAGACATGCCGAAAAACGACATCCGGCTGCATGGATGCCGTTTGGAATTGGTCCACGAAGTTGTATAGGAATACGGTTTGCACTGATGGAACTGAAGATGTGTTTAATTCGACTATTGAGAGAATATGAGATCTTGGCCAGTGATCGACTCGAAGAAGGATTTCGACGAGAGGAAAGACTGGTCATTCAACCAGATGCGATATACATTAAACTGAAAAAATGTTCTACTGCATGAAAATGAAATGAGTTATATGATTTAGAGTTTTTTTTTATAAGAAAATCCAATAAATTATTAATTCCTAACTATACCTTCATCTCTATCGCGAGCAGTTTATATTGGTCTTGTGTAATCGAACTGTTGTTTCAAGTTTGTAAAACATCAGGAGAATAAGTTATCGCTCCATAACGTTTATTTCAATCATATTCCCTATTCAATATAAATTCGCCTTGAAAAGATAACGTTAGCACCATAATTTCTTCTCTTTGAAAGTTGAAGAAAAATTTCACGCTATCTCATCCTTTTATTCTCGAGTGAAATCAAATCTATAATTCTTTTCCATTGTGCAGTCTTTTCAATGTGCCAAATGGTTACCTTGTCCCATCTGTTCCATCCTCAATGTCAGTGAACATTAAAAAAATTATTGCAAATTTCCTCATCAACTGAAATCAGCGTTCAATATATATATATATACGTGAAGACGACCTACCTATAGATTTATTTCTTTTCAATAAGATTCTCTTCAATATTTGATATTCTTCGATACATCCATGCATCTGTTCGGTCACATTCGTTCTTCCATTTGAAACGATGAACTCTTGACCAACATTTTTTTCTCTCTCCTTTCTCTCTTCATTCTTTTTTTTTCTTCTTTCTTCTTATTCTTACGTTCTTTTAACACAGACAATATTCTCTACCAGCTCGCATTCTTCAGTTTAACTTTCTTTTTCTTTTCCATAATTCTATACACAAGTGTAACAAAGCCGTATTGTCTTTTCTGATCACGCACAATGTTTCAAACAAATCTTCTCACTTTCATCTTTGTCTTTTTATTAACAAATTTCATTCATATTTATTCCATCGAAATGACGACGATGCAACCAGCACTCGTATGTACCTACTGTCAAACGACAGCATGCCATTGTCCTTCACAGCAATCGGTATTGAACTGTTCGCATTATTTACTCGATCTACCATTCATAGCCAATTGTGCTGAATCGATTGTATGGGAGACAATCGATTTTTCATCACGTAATTTACAATCATTCGATGGAACAAAACTTCTTTCATTACGTATGAAACGTTTATTATTGAATTCGAACTCAATCACCGATATTGCTAATGATGCATTCGACGCTGTTGCTGATATTCTTCGGGAACTTAATTTAGAAATGAATCAACTAACGAACGTTTCATCGACATGGTTAAATTCAAAGTTATTTTGTTTAGAAAGATTAAACTTGGCCGCAAATGAATTAACTTCATTCAACCATCTGCATCATGTTCAATTATTAAATTTGACACAATTAAATCTCTCTCGAAATCAAATCGAGTTCTTTCCGAATGGTATTCAACAATGGACTTCGTTGAAAGAACTTGATTTATCATTCAATAAACTTTCGAGTATACCAAGATTTGCTTTGACAGGTCTCAATAACTTAACATGGTTATCATTGGCCTCGAATAGAGATTTAAATTGTAAGTACGTCATCGTCAAATGACTCACTTCAATCTAGTATTCGACAGGATTATGAGCACATAATGAGAACACACTTCACTACTTGAATACAAAGAAATGTATTCTCTTGAGCTTGATTACTTTAAAACGTAACCTGTTTATATAAGAAGAAGAATATTATCTACTCGATTTCTGCATTTCACGACACTCGAAAACAAAAAATAATCATGCTTGCATAAGTTTTTCAATGAGAATCTCTAGGAATGTCTCTTTGAATCGGACATGAATTGAATAAAATTTCGTTGATTAGGTGTTATTCAAGATTCGTTTAAATATCTCAAATCGTTACAGTACCTGGATCTATCAAGTACCAATTTACTTGATTTCGACGCTTGTATATTCATTCAACTGACTGGCTTGCAAATCCTTCGGATCGAACACGTATCGTTCAATTGTACGTCGTGCTGGTTACCGATCGCGAGAAAGAAGGCTTTGGAACTTTCTGGTCATTGTTTAAACAATCAGACAATTCAGTCATTTGTTTCTTTAACTGACAAGCAATTTCCATACGCTTGTTCGAAATCATCCATTGACTGTTCGACGGATTATTGTGAACCTGGCTCGTTAAATTCAACGAAGGCAATGAGTAAATCTCGGTTATCATCGAAAACTTCTGATCGAGTGAAAACTCTTACCGCTGAAATCATTGTCGGAATTCTCTTTAGTATTATTACTCTTGTCATCATCATTCTATCAATTGTTCTAGTGACGCGATGGAAACAAGGTAGACCGATTTTCTGCTGCCATTTTTCACAAACATCGCCAACGATAGCCGAAGCGACACGTCGCCGTCGTCAACATCATAAGCAAATTATCGACAGTAATCCTGTCGTTATCGAATCTGTTGTTACACATGGAGCGAATATGAATGTTCCACCTTATCCGCATCACAATTATGCTTATTTCAATGATGAAACGTCGAACAATAAACGAAAACTCTATAATCCCATGTTCGCTGATTCTCCTGCATTGGATATTCGACATCAACAGCAGCAGTCAGTTATCGTTGTCGTCTCCGATGACAGCATCTCTCAAAACAGTCAGTTCTATTCTGAACATTTGTAACACCAATGAAAGAAACGAATGATTCTTATGTATAGAATGCACCACACATGTAGTTTCGTATTTATGTTTTAATAAATTTTATAGTTTATTGTTTCTTTCAGGACAGTATGTGTAAATTGATTTTCATGATGTGAAAATTCGTCAGTACCCGACTCTTTTTAAATGTAGATAGAATCAGTCATCATGTATTTGAACAAATGTGAGAATGTGCGTGACAATTGACGAAAAACTTACGTCATCATAACCCTGGCACGTACACTTTACTTTCTTCGAAGGACATGCATAATGCTTTGATTTCTAACGTTTTGTTTGAACTTTAATTGACTAGTCCACCACTAGAATTACCATGTACAGAAATGAATGAACGAAGAAGTCGTGCTTTGTAATTACTGACATCTATTGTTACTTTTCTCCGTTTCAGATTAGCCAATCAGATTGTGTCTTCCTTGTGACTTCAATAAGCGTACGATAGATTAATACTCGTACTTAATTTGTATCTTAACCCATTAATATGGGAAATAATAATAGTCTTGGCGGTGGTAATGCACTGCGAAAACATGTGGAGACAGCGACGAAAACCGGTGTACTGCAGTATGATAATCGAAAACTGAAAGAAGTAAGACGCATTGATCGAAAAAGTTCAAATTTTGACAAAAAAAACTATGGTTTAGGTCGATCCTAGCCTTTGTTTGCCTGGCTTACGTACACTATCGTTAAATGATAATGAACTTCAGACAATTCCGTCGCAAATCGGCTTGATGGTTAATCTAAAAAATCTAAGTCTTCGAAACAATCAACTAAGTAAACGACTATCGACGTCTTTGCTTATGTCATCTATCATTCGGATATTTAGATCAATTACCGGATTGTTTTAGTCAACTGAAAAAACTGGAAAATATTCAATTAGGTCAAAATCAACTCTGTACACTACCAACATCATTTGCGAATCTAAGCGGCTTACGACAATTGACTCTATGCAACAATAAGTTTACAACTATACCTGATTCATTACTGAAATTAAGCAATTTACAGCTGCTCGATCTTTCGGGAAATCAAATCACTGAAATACCTGATCAGATTCAAACGCTGCAAGTCGATGAACTCAATCTGAATGATAATCGAGTACGAATGATCATCTTCTTGTTCCCTTTCCCTTCACATATGTTTAGATCACAAAAATTTCTGATCATATACGTTTATGTCCTCGTCTGAAGACGTTACGTCTTGACAGAAATCATCTCCTGCTCGATATAATTCCAGTTGGTTTATTAACTGATTCCAATCTATCATTACTGTCATACGAAGGAAATCGATTTGATGAAAAAGCATTTCAAGGCAAGGAAGGATATGATCAAGTAATGATTGAACGTGTTCTCATTGACTAGTTTTGATTTTTGTCATTTTTATTTTAGTACATGCAGCGTTTCACCGCTAATCGTCGAAAACTTGAATAAAAAACTGTTCTTTTTTTCTCTTTTGGAAGATTTTCTTGTCAATTTAATTCTATAATATACAAATAGATATTTCTCGACATTTCTACTGAACGTTCTGATGATAAAAAACAAGACTCAAAGTTGCGCATGTACTATGTTGTGCTTTAATCAAATAAATTCCGCTCGTTTTACTTTCATTTAATCCTTTATTCCAGTGCCGGTGGAAAAGCGGCCGACTTCTCGTTGTAGAATTTTTCTAATCTTCTTACACGTTAGAAATATGATCACGTTCAGTGTACTTATTTCCAATGCTATTTTTATACGAAGATGTTCTCGTTTTCCATCTGGCGTGTAAAAAATAGCGCTTGATTCCATCGAGTGTAGGATGAAACCTTGTTTTTGTCAACAGATCAGTTCAGTTGATCTAAGATGAATGGCATTATCTAAATATAATACTCATTACCAGGTCGAACTGAACATCTGGCATATTGGTTTTCTAGTCTAAGCTGCATGTTTATCGAAAGAGAAGTGATGTGAATAATCGATTTTGTTCGTAAAGGTTTTCATTGAATTGGCTCGATAACATTTGCGCTTTTCTTTCCTCTCTTCCGAACTAGTTAAATATTAGTCACACTTTAATCTATTTCTTGTCAATGCCTTTTGCGTGTGTGCGAAGATTGATGGTTAATCAAAAAGAGAAAGGCAGATTTTGTTTTTCTGCTGAGAACATCACTATTCTCTCCATCGACTGTCACACCTTTTATCAACGAGCTTCGCCTACGACGTATATGTTGCTCATCATTATTTAGTTTTTTCAAGAGTAAGACAGGAACAGTAATTATGGCAATCGCCAGGCGAAGCTTAAGGGATTGACATGAATGGAAAATATAATTCGTTTACATATCTTTGTAACAAGACATTAATTTAGTTTAGTCGGTCTTTCTCCTAAATGATGAACATTTATTTTGTTAAATGATAAGAAGAAGGCAAAGAACAAAGAAAAGCGAGTTTATCCCTTCGGAATGTCTTTATCGATTCATAATTACAAAAGCAAAAAAAAGAACTTTTTCTTTCTTTTTTTGCTTCTCTCGTCTCTACTTTTCTTGTTTTTCCGGTTGATAAAAGGAAAGCATGGCTAACATCAAAATAATCGCCACTACAAGCACTACAGCATGTTCATCTAATCACACCATTTCATGAACATGGTCTTTCCTTCTTTCCTTGTTGTCTTCTTCCCTGTATCATCTCCAGTCGATCATCGTTTGGTCACTTTCCTATCCATTTTACTTTTGAACAACGCAATTTTTCTGCATGCTATACCAACAGAAATCATTCGTAATGATGTCAAATTGCAACGTCAAAAACGACATGTCAACTACAATCGCGATGACATATTGGTTGATGAAAACGTTGTTATACCTGACCAAGATCTCCTACTCGAAGGTTTACTAGGTTTGCCATCGACCAATTTCGCAAAAAAACCTCAAATTTCCACAATTTTTTTCTTGTACTAGGTTGCAAATACAATTCCGACATATGCAACCAGGACGAAGCTTGTTTTGATGGTAAGTTTCTCTTTCCTTCTTCTAAATTCTCATTATTTCACATACAAAGAAAGATTAAGTATCTGAAATTTTCAATTGATTTCCGTTTTCATCGTTACTGTTCTGCACATTTGAATACAAGAAAAGGGTGCGCACATTAGCGTCTTATTTGTTTAAGTGAAATGTTGTCTGAGTGTTTTCTCTAACATTGAACACATTCGAAGCTACGCGAGACCGGGAATGTTAATTTTTATACAAACAACCTATTAACAACTGTTTTACTATTCCATCGGCGAGAGGCGTCTCGGTTCTCTAAGGTTTACTTCGTTTACTTCATTCAGGAAATAGGAAACGTTAGATGTGTAAAATAAGGTATGGCGTTTATCTTAGATACACTCTTCGGACAATGTTGGAACGGAAAAGGATCAATTCGAAAAGCCTTTGCAGTGGAAAATGATCGGAATGGGCTGACAAGAAATAAACTAACGGCACTGGCATACACAATTGATTTTCTTAATCGTTATCATCTTGACTGGAAAGATTTCATGACTCAATGTATCCTCCTACATGTTTTATCAAACCATCATCATTTATATAAACATCACCTGGAGTATTTCCATCGAAACTGTCTGGAGAAAGAACAATTCTTGTATGATGGTAAACGATATCAAACCGAGAGTAATTCAATTCGATTAACTTGTCTTTGTATTCATTTAAAAGATTTTTATATTGATCCGTATACGCCAACACAAAAGTCAAAGAATTTCTTTCTTGCTTCTGATGCATCATCTATGCAAACCGGTGAACCATCTTTACCTAAAGAACAGTTTTATGCCAACGATAACGCCATTATATCAATAAAAAAATCAACCAAACCCCATGCAGATGAAACTCAAATGAATACACGTTAGTTTGCTTCAAAAAAAGAACTTCTTTCGTAAACCGCCATCTTTGTAGAACGACCAACAAAGCTATCCATGCAGATGAATGAAGGACATCCCGATTTAGTTGAAACATTACAACTCAATAACAACAAACAAGAGTTTTCAAAATTCGAAAGTTAGAACGGTTTACTTGTGTATAGCATTGTCTATCTCTTGTGATTCTAGAAAATAACACATCGAAAGACACTGATACAACAGCTCATTTCAATGAAGGAAGCCATCGAGGATATATCATTATCAGTCGAAGGTAAGTCAATATCTTGTCCAAACGTTTCCTTGAGTTGTGGTTGCTGTCTTTTCCAGTTTTAAAGATCAATTCGAAGCTGGAGACTTGTTGGGATTCATTACTCAAATCAACTCCTGGCCAGTTGCTTTGTTCACTGATTTGAAGTAAGCATCGAATTACCTGTATTTCAATACGTCACGTCTTTTTTTCCTCGTCAAATAATCTAGTGTTGATCGATTTACACTGACGTACCAAATTTTGGATAACCCGTATGGAATCAACGCAAGTTACGTTGCTGATTCCATTCGTAAGTTTCATTGACGTGAGAGGAAATATACTTAAACATGTCACATTTAAATATCTTGAGCATGAAAAATGATGCGTAATTAGACGTGAATTTGACTTTGATTGTACATGGGGATGTTTTCATTGTTAATTCTTTTTTATTCTTTAAAAGAAGAAAAATTTTTAGTTTTAAACATTGTTTTTATTCAGTCGACCATTGTCATTTCCTTTCATACATCTATTCATTTCCTTCGTTGACATCATTCTAGCTGTTTTATTATTAATTATTTCAAAAAATTATCCGCTCAATTTCACCGTTGTCTACATGGCTTTTGTCCTGTTCATCTTTGATGGATAGATAGCACATCCTTTTTGTCTCTCCTTGCCTTCCGTTAGTTTCTCTGACAAATTGCACACTTACATCAGTTCTCGAGAGACAACTGTAAACCATAGAATGACAATAACCAGCACAATCGTACGTTAAACATCCCGATTAAGTTCGATGCTTTTCTTTCTAGGTCACAGTGAAAAACTTATTGAACATCAAATGGACATTCATATCATCGAGTCTGGCGTTGGCAATCCAAGTCGAGTAAGAGATAAACATAAGAAATATTATCTGACTATTGTATAGTTTCATTCCTGGTGGCTAGTGATTGCAATTAGAAGATGCCTTGAGGGTTATTGTCGATACTTGACTCCTTCTTTTTGCTTGTCGAGCGAGATACATCAGGCATGTTGAATACACTATCAGAAAGAATACAATGACAGTATGAACCACTCAGACACACACAGCAAGATGATCTATAAATGATGGATGATGTTGAACAATACTATATAACAGTGAGCAGTAAGTGAGAAAGAAACGAAGGAGAGAGAGAGAAGAAAAAGAAAAGCTTTTTAGCATCTTCTTCATTTCTATTGTTTAAAGAAGAAGAAGGAGAAGCATAGTTTGTCTCCTGCTTTTTTCTCTCTCTCTCTCTCTCTCTCGATGAAAGGAGTAGAAGATAGAGACGTATCTTTTTTATTATTATGTATAGAGTAGATTAATTACCAGCCGACTATGTTAAACATTATATTTCCTATCTGCATCTAAATATTCCGCGTAAGTGAAAAAAATCTATGAAATCGCGAACAATCATATTGATTGCATTGTTATTCACTTCAGCTATCGAAACATTCTGTTTGTCTCTTCTTTCGCCACCGATATGAATAGATGAAAATTGCTATTGAATATTTTCTCTCTTTTATATGTATATGTGTCTGTCGGTGTGACTTTTCTATAGCTAGTTATACGAGTGAAGCACGCTAACAAAGATTGAGCATCTATTAGATTCACACGCAAATGCATGCATAATTGATAATTCAGTGCAGCTCGGCTTCGTGTTTTCTCTCTCTCTCTTTCCTAGACAACTTATTAATACAAAAGAAGAAAACGAAAGGAACAATTCTTTAATTTTTTCTTCTCTTTCTTGTGAAAGGTTCGCCAAATTATATGACACCTTTTGTATTGAGACTGTAAGTAAAAAAAAGAAGTATGAAATATTCAAAATGATAAGATTTCTCCAATGAAATGAAAGATAGAATGTGAATATGAACAAAGAAAGCGAGAAGAAGAAAGAAAAAAATTTATTCTTTTCTTTTCTTTAAGAGTGCTCAATTATCAGTTGAACGACCGAATGGTTCACGTCTGACAGCTACTATATTGGTTACCTGCGCCTCGGTTCTCCTCATTCTTGGATCATTTGCTTTATTTTGTTTCATCAGAAGAAATGAACGCATTCGAGAGAAATTTGCAGAAATTACTCGAATCAAAAGTCAATCAACAAACGATTACCGGGTAAGATAATTCACTTAGAAAATCTGTCGACTGATATCATCTTTATTCAAAGGACTTATGTCGGCAACGAATGCAAACAGATGGAAAAACAGTTCCAGTGCAACAGAAACCAACCGCTCGTACTCGTGTGAAACACGATAGTGAAGGTTCATCATCCGGAAATTCAACATCATCATGGGCAGAAGAGCCAATTACTCCCGTGAATATGGATATTATGACTGGACACTTGATTCTGGTTTGTGTGTACTTCTCGGAAAGCTCAAACTGTAACCTTTCATTTCTAGTCGTACATGGAAGATCATCTACGTGACCGACATCGACTTGAAAGCGACTGGCAGTCATTATGCACTGATGAAGGAGTTCTCGATGAAGATTCATGTTCGATTGCACTTTCGGAAACAAATCAAAAAAAGAACCGCTATATTGATTGTATACCATGTAAGTTAAACAAACTACATTGTCCTTGGCCTGACGAAAATAATGAAAGATATACATCAGTTGACATTTCATTCTTCTTGGGAATCATCCCACATATGCTTAACATCATTTTTGACAAAAGAAAGAACCTTGCATCACTTTGATAGAAATGTGAGCTAGACAAAAAAAAATAGCCAAAGTATAGAGAAGAAAGGTAAATGCTTGTTGCTCTACGCGTCTTTTCTTTTTTTCATCTTCATCTTTTTCTTCTTTACTGTTAATTAGAACTGATAATCGAAATTTGAGTACTATAACTCCTTCTCGTTTCCTTTTTCCATGCATGCATAAGAAAGGATGTCTTGTGCATGTACTTATGTATTATCTTAGGATTCAACTAGAGACATCCTCATCAAAAGAAAAGAATACCTCTCATTTTTTTCTTTCTCTCTTCATTGCAAGATGATCATACTCGCGTTCGACTGGAAAACAACGATGATGGTGATTATATAAATGCTAGTATAATTGTAAGTTTCCTACCAAGAATATCTCATCAGTGTATTATCATATAAATCCATGTATATGTAGTTTGATTCTAATCCAAAATGCAAATATATCGCCACACAAGGTCCCATGCCCAATACAACAAATGCATTCTGGCAAATGGTTTGGGAACAAGGATCATGTGTTATTGTCGCATTGACTCGACCAAGTATTACGAGCAATAATGCCTTTTTTTTTTTATCTCTCTCCATAACCCAAACCTGTGTCTATTTTTCTCCTATTTCTAGTTGAAAATGGTATCACGATGTGTCATCACTATTGGCCGGTGGAAGGTTCTGCACGATTCAACGATTTTGAAGTAAGAAGAGACACTTTCCGAAACTATGAAATGAGAGTCTACGGCATTTTGTTTACAGGTGAATCTCATCTCGGAACATGCTTGGTCAGAAGATTACGTTGTTCGTAGTTTATATCTGAGAAACGTTCAAACAATGGAAACACGCACTGTAACTCAATTCCATTTTTTAACTTGGGATGAATTATGTAATCCACCATCGGCTAAATCTATACTTGATTTTCGTCGGTATGTTCTTGTCATTGAATGAGTGTGTGCCCATACGTTGAGTTGCTATTCTTATTCATTTATCTCCAATTAGGCAAAATAAAAACGAGACTTAATTGATCGTCTTAGATGAGTAGAGATGCACGTGACTAATTTCTATATGTACTTCTTTAAGAAAAGGAAAAGTACACTTAAAAGAGAAGAAGGCTATTAGTAATCTGATGTCTTTTTCTCTTCTTTTTCTCAACTAACGAGCATTTACACGCAATAAAAGGAAAACTCTACTTCTCTTTGGGCAGCTTTTGAAAATTATGCAATTTGGATATTAATAGTTGCATAGTCACAAAAGCGACCTGATGAGAGTTTCACATGCGCATAGTATTTTCTAAGATACTACACGACATTGTTGATTTGATTTGATTTGACCGAATATTTTCTTTCATTTGCAGTAAAGTAAACAAATGCTTTCGTGGCCGAGCGTCACCGATTATCATCCATTGCAAGTATGTCTCAATGATTCTAATGAAAATAGATGTATCTATTCGTTTGTTGTATAGCGATGGCGTTGGTCGTACTGGCACGTATATAATGCTGGATATAGTTTTGAATCGTATATACAAAGGAGCACGCGAGATAAATATAGCTGCGACTCTTGAACATATTCGTGACCAACGAGCAAAAATGGTTAAGACAAAAGTAAGAGAGATGAACATGAAAAAAGCTTATGTGAAACGTTCGCTCTTCTTTTGCTTTCATTTAGGATCAATTTCAATTTGTATTTGTTGCAGTTGCCGAAGAAGTTACTTATTTATTGAAATGTTTACAAGAATAGAGAAGTTTTGAGGGGAGGAAAAGTTCATTTCATGACAACAATAATTTCCTAATGGTTCACGTTTTTTGTTGTCATAGAAACCGAATTTTATTGGCGGTGAATAAAAAAAATGAAAGAAATGAATTTATTGTGAAAACTTCTTTGTATAAAGATCTCTTCAATCGAAACTGGAGTGAATCAAAACTAAAGGAGCCGGAAACAAAACTAACTACTACAAGTGTTTCCTTTCTCAGCCACATTGTTCTTACACTTTACGAGCAAATGTACTGATAGTCACTTCGACTTTTAGCCAAACGTCTGCATTCAGTTTAAACATCAAAATAGTTCATCAGCAGTCTGTCGCTCTGTATACGTCAATCTCAAAATCCAATTCTCAAGCAAAAGAAGCTTGTCGCAGTTTGATATATTTTAGCCCACTAAATCGCACAAAACCTCTATCTATCGTCCTACTTTTCTATTGGTTTATATTTTCGACGTATGAAAACGCATACACATTTTAATGACGTCATAAGAGTATACAGCTGTCAGACAAATAAATTCCTCTAGTACTTAGAAAAATCGGCCTATCCAAAATCTATTTAGTAGGATTGAACGAAGCTCGCTGTCACAAGTTAGTTCAGTTGATTAATTTCTGTTGCAGAAACTTTTAGTTCAATGGTCGACCTTGATTTGTCTGTTTTTGTATAAAATAAATCTTTTGCTTGAAGTATGTTTGTCATCTTAAATTCGTTGAGCTTTTATGGACAACAAAAATTATATACAAATTCCAGCATTAGCATTACCACATAAGAATTCCACCATAAGTACAAAACCATCCGTCATATCCGTTGTGCATTGAACATCTTTAAGTTCAACGACGTCCCATTAGATCGTATACTCTAAAATAAGATCTATCTTAACACTACTGTTATAACCTAGCCAGTAAGCAAGTAGGGTGCAGGGTGTTTATTCGATCGCTATTCTCTTTTTGTATTTATTTAACTATTTAGCGAAAAGAGCAAACAAGAATCATTCGAAAATAATTCTCGTCAAGATACACGTTGATTACATCCTCAATCGAAAACGAAGATTACTCGGTCACAACTACCAGTAGGTAAATGATTTCGACATATCAGACCTAATATTACTTATGATTTTTCTCCTTAGTTACCACTGTTCACCTGAATCTACGTGAAACATTGAATGGTCTATCGATTATTCCAATGACGAATACAAGTAGTCATATTATGGCAACACTTAATCCTGCGCACATATCCGATGGTGCTGCATCTTATTTTGTATCAGGTATGTACACAATGAAACTACGAGATTTAGCGAATACGATATAATTCCTCGCAGGTTTAACTGATATGGCATCTAATTATAAAATGAATCCATCATCAAATACTGATATACCATCACCATCATCGTCATCGAATTCGTCTAATCCTCCATCATCAAGTCATCATCATCATCAGCAACAGCAGCATCACCTACATCATCAAATTCGAAGGCATGGAGAAGGCGGTGATCCATCACGAAAACGGGAAATGCGTTTACAAAAAAATCGGTACGATTCTTTGTGACCTTCATTGATAACTCTTATCATTTACGTTTAGTGAAGCCGCACGTGAATGTCGACGTAAGAAGAAAGAGTATATCAAGTGTCTCGAGGAACGTGTGGCTGGACTCGAAGCTCAAAACAAGGCCTTGATCGAAGAATTACGACAACTAAAAGAACTTTATTGTCAACGTGAAGAAACAAGTAATAAATCAAATTCAAAAACGGCAGCGTCAACACGTTAAAAGAAACAAAGGACAAGAACAGTATTATTTTTTCTCTTTCGTTCTCTTTACTAATCGTATTTATTCGTTGTGTAACAGTATTTGTGCGTACTTTGTGTTTGCTGTGGTTCATGTGATTTGTTGTATTTTCAAAAAACTTTCTATTTGTGACAATATAAACAAGACAGTGTGGCGTTGTTTTTTTTTTAATTTCTTCATGTAATATTTTCTCTCTTTTTTTTCTATCTGCTTTGTTTTAGACATGAGTATCGACATGATCTGAGAAATACAACGTAAGTCTTTTTAATTAACAATGACTCTTTTACTAGTAGACAAATAATCATACACCCTGGAGGAGAAAAAATGCATTTCATTAAAGGTTCCTATGATGTATTCAACTCAAATAAAGTGCTTTGGGCAGCCCCGAGTCTCTTACTACTTCTTTACAAATAAATTTAGTATTGATTATCTAATTACTAGAATAACCAGACTAACATCGAGATATGTGACATTGTACAAACGTAAATAAGTAAATTTTCTTATCACTCACTTTTCCTAGATAGTCATATGTGTTTTTGATAACAGAGCACCCCGCATCATTTGTCATTCTCTTCTCTTTTTACGTATTTCTTTTTTAAAACTAAACTTATGCATATGTTTGTTTTTAGCAACATGAATCTAGCTGTCCCGCTATCACCAACATCATCTAATTTCCATCGGTCGCATTCCGATCGTGATCTACTAGCAACTGAACGTCGTTTAACACGTGCTCATCTAAATAGTTCTTCATCATCGTCAAATCTTACCTCACAATCAACGCTTTCAGCAGTACCATCATCTCCTCCACCGACATCGACTATATCAAATCGTCTTCCATGGGATCGCTTACAAAAATGGCTATATGGTATCGCGGTTGTCACATTCGATCTGGAACTAGGCCAGTCCGTCGAACTTCTTCTGCCTAGTCATTGTAAATTGACCGATAAAGAAAAGTTAAATCTATCTTACTTAGCATTTCCTGATACCAATTCCACATCGCTCGGTGATTTCCAATACCATTTTCGTCTTAGTCATGAATCGTCATCAAATTTAACAACATATTACCAAAACTATAATTCTACCGTACCAGCACCGTTGCAAGTCGACAATAATGTTCTATTTGGTTATGTAAATTTTCGTCAAATACGCGATAAGTCAATCAAACGTGGTTTTTTTCAAAAATCTTTCGTTGTTTTATCGAAACTACCATTCATCCAGTTGTTTCTAACGATTGTCAGTCATCTTGCCAAGAACTTTTTTGACCATGGTCCAGCAAGTCTAGAGGCATGTTGCCATTTGATGGATCATCAATGGCCAGAGCTTGAGCCTGGCAAAACCTTACTATTACCTCTATTAGATATTGTACTTCAAGTACGCATTCCAACACACGGCGATAAACCATTCTCTTCATCAGATATCAATCAATTCCGTTCGATTGTTGATGGAACACAAGCAATAAACGCCAATCAAAATTCCACTAGTCATTCATGGAAATTTCCTATTGATGATGACACAGAATTGGATGGATCATCAAAGAATGATTCTGAACAAGAGGTAAACATTGTACTCCTGTTTCTTTCTCACATTGATTTACTTTAGATAACAAGTAGCAACAGTACCACTAGTGATTCATTGCCAAAATATGAACAACAATTACCTTGTCTTATTCCATATCTCTACGATGTGAATACATATCAAGCTTTGTCAGGCGTGCTAGAACACATTCAACTTCTTTGGGAATTGATTTTATTGAATGAACCAATTGCTATTCTGGGCAGTTTTCCAACAAAATGTTCTCAAACTGTACAAGCACTAGGTAAATGCCATTGTTTCTCTATCAATGAAAGTCAAACTTCTCTTTTAGTTCACATTATATGGCCATTGAGATATGCATCGGATTATCGTCCATTTTTTACGATACACAATAGTGAATTTCACCAAATAACGTTTAATTCATCAACAAAACCCTCATTACCGCCACCGAAGATTATCATAGGCGTCACGAATCCATTCTTTGCCAAACTTCTCCATCAATGGCCACATATCATTCGTATCGATGATGCGCACGAGAAAATCAAAGCTAAACACGAAAAATTTCTTCTTGTCGAACACGACGAAGATAATCTGTCTATGAATGAACTCGAAGAGAGCCTTGAATTGTCTTCTTCTCCTCAAGCACAACAAATCAAAACCAAGAAAAAGATTTCCACTACATCAAAACCATTCAAACCTACTCACACATTCCAAGCCAATTCTTCGCATTTAACTTTCGACATGAAAGTTGGCTTATACACAAAATATAAAACATACTTACAACGCGACAAAACTATCCTAAAAAAACTCCAGTCAACCAATTCTCAGCAACGTCCTGACACAGTGCAAAACGCTTTTCTACGTCGATTTTTCTTAGAATTAACTCAGAGTTTCATCATTCCACTTGAAAGTTATTTTACTAGTCTCTTACCATTGAAACGCTTCTATCAAGCAGGTCACGCACCACCATCTATAAAAGAATTCGACAACGAAGAATTTCTGAAAAGATTAGATCAATACGGTCCACAATTAACGTCAGGTTTAAAAGGCAATTGGAAGGATTTATATAAACATTTCCTTTCGACGCCAAACTTTCGACTTTGGTTAACGAATCGTCGACAAGAGGCAACAGCCATTATCTACTGTGAGCATATCAAAACTATTGCCAATTGTCGTTTGGAACAAGACTTGAATCTTTCACAAATGGATGAACTCAAACTGATTGATTTAGTGATTAAATTCAAAGACTTAATTCAACAGTTAGAAACGAAAAACGACGAACGCTTGATCACAATTGATTCTGGACTTCGAAGTGATTGTTTAGAAAAATTAAAGATGAAATTGAAGTTGATTATTGATGAAAACTTATCTGATGACATGAAAGTTCTGTTCAATATACCTCGTCGAATATCTTCGACTTGATCGTTTTCTTTTTTTCGTCTCTTCTGCAATAACTTTCGTGTTTTTTTCTTCTTTTTTGAATATCGAAATACTCATTAGTTTACACGTGTTTTCTTTTTATTGAAACATAAGAGAAAATATCTACTTGTAAAGTAACAACAAGCAATTGCTCAAAATATTATTTTTTAGATGTTCTTGGACAGATTCGGATTGATTTGATTGGCCAGTCGTAGTACGGTAAAAGGTCAGTATCTTATCAATAGAATAATCATGTTTTCTTTTTCAGATTGGCTGTAAAAAGTAGAAACGGACTTATTCGATAATCTCAAACGTAACTGCTGTGAAATGATTGATATAGTTTATTAAAGCAGCATTTTCTACAGCTAATAATAATGATTAGTTGTCAGATAAATCAATACAATAAGCACACGGAACTGAACTGTTCATTAGAATGTATAACACCCACCTGTAGTGAACTGAATTATGAAACCAGTCAAGTTAAATGTCCACATAAAGACAAAGATCAGTCGTCTGACAAATGTCAGAAATTATTCAAGAACATCATGGCACTCAATGTTCATTTACAAATGTATCACAAAGAAACAGGAATAACAACAGTGAGTGATTCGATTGTTTCTCACCAGGTTTCACGCCGATGCTTTCAGGCTTCTCATAAATATACATCACGTGTCGGTCGATACCATTGTCCAATCGAAGATTGCACATTCTATTGTCACTGTAACAAAAATCATGCCCAATCAATGTCATTTTCAAACTTCAATGCCGTACGATTAGTGAGTAGAGAGAAGAGAAGAGAAAAGATATTTTTCTTTACAAACGGTCATGATTCTCTAGCATTACTTACGGCAACATGGTTTGAAGAAAGAGCACTGTTTAAAATGTCTGAAATCGTTTGGTCTGCATCAAGATTTGATTGCCCATGAGAAAATGTTCGTACGAGTTGATTAAGAAATATATTTTTCTGACCGGTAATTTCTAGTTGTGGTATTCAATGTCCATTTGCTTGTTCAACGTGTGGCCAACAATTTCAAAACCGAACGAGTTTACGTCGACATCAATTGAAATATCATTTAGACATAGCTAATGAATCTCAAAACGATGGTTCTATGATAATAAAGTAAAGATAACTCATTGAAATCTTCATCACATCTTTCTTCATTGCAGTTCACTTCCTTCTTCAACTAAAACCAACGAACGTCGAAAGCGACCAAGTCGCCGTCGACCAATTCCTCCCGATCAAATAGAATTTTCGCGTCAGAACATTCCTTCTCATCATCCAGTTACTATCAATCCACTTGCTCTCGAATTACTCAAACATTTCAATACGGAAACGATTCCTAACTCTTCATCAACATCAACCATCCTTAATTCAGCAAACGTATGTGAATCCGATAGTGATAAGGCAACTCAAACATACACGCGCGTCTCCGTGGGCACTGAATGTTGTTCCCTAACAAGCACAGATCTGACTTTACCACGATTGATTCCTATCAAAACAATGGAGCAAAAATCTAGTCAAACGCAAAGTCGTATTCGAATGTATAAAAAACGTACACGAAATTCCACTAAGAAAACAACCACAATATCCACAACGACCGATGATGATCTGTCATCAAGGACATTTTACAATACGTCAACGAACGTCTTCAATGCATCAACAATGACACAATGGGATAATGTGCCTGTTAATGATATGGAAACTCAAATATCTTCTTCGACACATTCCGATATGTCAATCCAAACCGTTGGTCATATTTCCAATCTTCTCGATTATCCATCGGAAAACAACCATAGTGTCATCGTGCAAACCTTGCCGATCTCGATGACGTCAACGCAAATGCAAACCATAAGTGAACATCCAATTGAACAACCGACTAATCAATACGAAGGTTATCTTTTACCATATCAGGAATCTGTTGGTACATCTTGCTTCCTCGATGAATTCTTACTGGATGACCTGTCGAAAAATGATTCGTCGTCGTCTGTTTTATTCGATTTCGATGCCATGGATTTACTTGATCTAATCGATAATGGTACTCAGACGTATCCACTAATAACATCGCACGAAACACAAACAATGACCAACTGGGAAACGATGCTATTAAACGAAGATGAATGGATTCGATCAATGACAAATAATTGAATAGTTTCTCTTGTTTTCTTTGTGCTCAGATTTTGTATTGATTCTTTTCCCTCTAGTTTTTTTTTCTTTTTGGAAAAATATATCTCTCACACAAATATTCTCATCTAGATAAACAAAAAGAAATGTCCTCGGCTACCGTCGTTAAGTTGATTTCTGATGATTCAGAATATCCAAATTTACAAGTACAATCAACGGATTCGAAAACATTAATTGTCGGACGAAATGAATTGAGTAAAATAAAGTCAACACGATGTGCGAGACAGCAAGGTATTTCTAACTTGTCGAAGAACGCTAACATCGATTTGCTTTCTAGTTGCTCTTCATATCGAAGATGACAACCACGTCTACATCGAACAACTTGGCGCAAATACGTCATTTGTAAATGAAATACCGATAGATTCGAAGAAGCGACAGTTATTACATGATGGTGATAAACTTCAGTTGGTCGAAAATGAACATTGCTATACGATTCGAATTGATCCATACGTGACAGTTCAACCAACATTGAAAAGACAAAACACAGATGATAACGGAGCTCAGCAGACGTCTATGAAGAGACCAAAACCATCGGCGAATAGTCAAAATGTGGAAGATGATGATGACGATGATTCAGCGGAAGAAAATCGTTTAGCCTGGATTCAACAACAACTCAATGCTTTGCAAGAAAATGCCACTCAACCGTATTGAACTTATCACAAACATTATTTGTATTTCATCCCCATTCTCTTGTAGAACACAACCACCATCACAACTACCGTCAGTGACTACGGCAACATCGAAAGATCTGTGGGAAAAACCTTACAAGGGCCTTGAAGTATTCACTTCGAAAGGAGTGATCAGTAGCGAAAAAGTAGTTTTTTAAAGAATAATATTCTTTTATCATTGCTTTTGATGATAGATCGCTGCTTTTGACATGGACGGGACGATCATTCTCACGAAATCTGGTAAAGTACATCCAACCGATGAAAATGATTGGCGTATTGGATTTGATACATGTTTCAAAAAACTTAAACAATTACATACAGATCATTATAAAATTGTTGTCTTCACCAATCAGCGTGGTTTAATGAAAGCAGCATCGACAGACAATTTTCGAAAAAAAATTCAATTTATTCAACAGAAGTTAAACGTTCCTATGCAAGTAATTAAAAAAAAAGATTTGCTTTTTGTTCTGACAGAACATCGATGATATCCGTAGGTATTTGTTGCAATTCACCCCGGCCGTTACCGAAAGCCATGTATTGGTTCATGGTTACTTTTGCAATCCAAAGTAAAACGTCTTTTCAACTTACTCTCGCCTTCGACCGATTTATTCTAGTACAATGATGGTATTCAGATCGATAAAAGCAAATCATTCTATGTAGGCGGTAAGATTGGATGTAGATGGTATTTCCTGATCGTCTAGACCTATTTTTTGGTTGCAGATGCTGCCGGTCGTCCCGATAAATGGCGAGCGAAAGCGAAAAAAGATCATTCGTGTGCCGATCGTCTCGTAAGACACTGGAAGATTTGCATTCGCATCGTTGTCTCCTATTATTTAGTTTGCTATCAATGTTGGTTTAAAATTCTACACTCCAGAAGAATATTTCCTCGGATTAAACAAAGCTAATTACGAAATGCCAAAATTTGAGCCAGTATGTTTTCCATTTGCGAAAAGAAACTTAACAAACATTGACATATTCATGTAGAAAGCTCTTCGATCAATCTTATCACTTGTAGAACCAACCACTGGTTCCCTGACATCGGATAAAGTCGAACTTATTGTTATGTGTGGACTTCCAGCATGTACGTTTTTAGCCGTTCTTCGGCAGAAACATGATGTTTGTTTATTTAGCGGGTAAAAGTTGGTTTGTTAAAAAGCACATTGTATCGCATAAATACGAATATATTAATCGAGTAAGTCGGTCGTATGAGTACTGAGTATAAAATTTGATCTGTAGGACGAAGTTGGTACTTGGCAAAAATGCGTCAAAATGGCTGAAACAGCGCTGAGTAAACAACAAAGTGCGATCATTGACAACACTAATCTTGATAAAGAATCTCGACAAAGGTAGATAAACATTCCAATGTTTTAGTACATCCTTGATTTCCTGTAGATATGTCGAGGTGGCCAAGAAGTTCCAAGTTCCATGTCGATGTTTTATCATGAATGTATCACTTGAACATGCGAAACACAACAATCTCGTAAGTCACTGATTGTCAGAAAACTCGATTGTGAATTTGCTTTCTAGTTTCGACAAATGATCGGTGCAGATGATGCTCATAAAGATGTTAACGATATTGTGATCATGGGTGCCAACAAACGTTATGTTAAACCAACATTAGATGAAGGTTTTTCGGAAATTCTTACAATCAATATGCAACCTCTATTCGATGACCAAGAGTTAGAAGAGTTGTACTATCAATATATTCTCGACAAATAGTAATAATAAATAGCAAATCTTATTTTTCTTATTAACTACTGCAAAAAATACCATATTTATTAAATGTTTCTTAGTTTTTGTTTTCTATCTAAATCTTGACAACAAATATCGAAAGAGAGAACAGACCTTAAATGTACGAGAATTGCATGAAGATAAAAGAAAAGAGAGAACACTTTATGAAAGACTAAAATAAAACACACTGTAATGTTTCTGAGGGAAACGACGACAACAACAACAGCAACACCGAGATATTCTTAATTATTCTGATGATTCATCAACGAGCGTTTGACTTCCAATTGATTATTTTCTGTTTCGACGGCAGCGGAAATATCTAGAGTGGTTTTCGATGACATTCGAGGTAAGACGAGTGGACACTGTTCTTTTCCATTGGAGATTTGCGTCATTTTCCATAACAAATCATAAGCTATCTCTTCGCTCACAACTGAATCGTGTTTGTACGCTGGGTGATGCGTGACAAAGTGACGCATCCACGTCGCATTTGTCATTAATTTGCCTTGAACGAGAACAAGATTTCATTGGTTAATGCATAACTTTTACGGAACATACCAGAAGCACGTTTACTGATTAAAAGCAGATATTGATTGATCGTGCATCGTGTATCAGCATCGACTTCAATGTTAGACAAGTAATCTTGAATAATTTTCAAAAGGCCAACAAATTCATTCTATCGACGTGAAATTTACATGTATATTTAAAGTATTCAAAGGATGTGTATTTACCGATCCATTGATAATTTCATTAATTGTCATAAGACGATGTTCACATTCATTTTCTTGTGTGTATGGTTGTTGTACGGATGCCATACACGGCGTTTCAGGTGTTTGTTCTAAAACGAACACCGGCAATGAACTTCATCAATGTCAATGATCAATTCTTACTAGTTGACAGGCATTTTCTAAAATGAAATTTTTCAGTCCGCAATGCATCACGTCGTTGCGCTGATTGCATATTCTCATCAACCTACAAGTAGATCTATTTAGTGAACATGAATATGATTCCTATTCGAATGTACATTTGAAATCGGGATAAGTAGATTCAGATTGTATGTCATAATCGCTCGTGTTAGCAAGACAATGAAGGTAACCAATGCCGCATTCTCGAAATCAGTCATTTGTAACTAAGGAAGCAGAACAAAAGTAGTTGTGAAGAAGATCGAAATAGTCGAGGTTACCTCTGATGGACGAAATTCAACGCGCCAACCGATGTCACTATTCACTGGAGGTGGCTTAAATCGCATCGATTGCCAGTTTGTGGAATTGATATTCTAGATGACGAGCAAATGTGTATCTCTTTTTCTGTTATTGAAATCGTATAGTGTTACTTCGAAATGGTCAGTATCTTGTGTATCATCTAAGTAAATTTTTTCTTCGAATACAGTCAACGTATCACGAATGAACAAATGAGCTATGTGTTGAGCTAATATGGGATCGATACCTAAACAATATATGTGATGAAAACGAACGAGTAGACTTTGTTTTTTGCTACCGTTCTCAGTAAGTTTATGAAAGACATCTGCATCTTGCACCACTTCTTCATCGTTGTAAATCGCACTATCTGGTGAGATGTAGCAATCGACACTTGAGTAACGAGATTTCGGTATGCGAAATCGTTCATTCTTCAAAGGCTAGAAGAGACCGATATTGTTTATAAGAGAGAGAATAAAGTGGGTTAGTGTTTGTATTACTTCAAATCCACGTTCTTCGGCTGTTCGATCATCTACCATTGCGCAGAGAACATTCCAGCGACAGTCAATTTCAGTTAAATAACCACGCCAAATCGGTGAGGTAGCACTCAAAGCCAACTAGAAACAATTCACACAGTAGGAATACGATATGAAAACTTCAATTTACTATAATCGGAGTTAGTGGGGTTAGTTGATCATAAAGAAATCGTGCTTCATCAATGGATTGTGCTTGAAAAGTCACTTGAAGACAGCAGCAGCCCATACCTAAGCCCATCGCATCGAGATAGATATGATCTTCGACGGCCGCTGAGTCCGATGCCCCACCATCATCACCGTAGACTGATAGATCTTCGATGAATGGTCGAGGTGTGTTTTCATCAATAAAAACTACAATACACAAAGGTGATGGAAAGACGTTTGTCATGTAATTCTGAACATACTTGGAACATTGAGAGCAACTTTAGATTTACGTCGCATGCGAATGTTTCGTGTTAATGTTCTTCAATAGAAGAGAATTTATTTCGTTACTGAGAAAGAAGATGAAATTACTTGAAGCGTGGATGATCGGGAAAGATAACTTCATCCGGAAAGAAGAGGGAAGCAGATGAGGATGTACCTGGTGTTGGCTTATGCTGCGGCCAGGTAAAATTTGGACAGCCATTACTACAACAAAGACATATGTGGAATATTTTTAGTATCAACATTCTTACCGTGGAAAGTTCGAAGTACTAAGTACATATTCATCTTTTCCAAGTAATTCTTGACCTTGTTGCCGTCGTAGGCGCATGTTAGCTTCAACCATATTAAAATGGACAGGTAAATGCCCATATGGTTTACCTGGTGTACCCTCAATCATGTAATCCTAGGAGAAAAAGAAAATTAATGACACACATTGTATTCATGACTCACTGCATACTCTGGTCGCCATAATGTCGTGCAATCACTGAAATACAAACGTTTGTTCCTTTATGATTTCGATCTAAACTCATTGTTGAATACTCACTCTGGATTTTCATGTTCAGGTTCCATAAGTTTTGGCAAGATTTCATGAGCTCGAAGTACCAGTTGAGCTCTTTTGTTCTCATGATCGAAACGTACCATGAGAAATTCCACCTAAAATATTCGAAATATGTGCTTCTAAAAAAAAATAACTTCTTTTTCGAGTGTCATACTTCATCACCCCATTTCAAACAATCATTCCGGCGATCTTTAAGCTTCTTATAGATATGCAGGAATTGTTCGATACCATGGTCGCGGATATATTGAGCATATTTCTTCGTTTCTTCCCAATCTAACGGATGACCTTGGGTAAGTAGACCCATCTATAATCAATTAATTAAAAATCTGTCAGAGCATCACACCATGTTGAACCATTTATATTCATATTTCAAAAAATGCTTCGTCACCGTGATTGTATACTGTTGTCATCATATCTATAGATTTAATTTTCTCTTTTTCCGCTGTGAATAATCATTTGAAAAAGAACAGTAAAAATCATTTTCATTTCTTCTTCAAAACAACGTACTCATGAAAGAAAAATGAAAAAATGAATCGAGTGCTTTGTTATTAGTGAAAGCGAACTAAAGACAGCTGTATGACTCATGGCATTCTTGTGTTGTTGTCGAGCGAGTAGCGTAATTTAGTTTTCAGGTGGCGCCACCTTAAACATCCATTTCTATTGCCTAGTGGCAAAATCAATATATATTTTTATTTATTTTCTGTTCTGCTGAAAGCAAAATATACTGATATTGGTTTGAAATTCGGGAATTATAAGGATATGGATGAATGTCAACTTGGAACCAGTGAGATCAGAGTTGAAACGCATTCTGAATTCTGAACGAACAAATAAAATCGATCGCTGAGATATACTACGTAAACTGACAGCTTCTCTGCCAAACTGAATTCTCCGCGACATCCAATTCATTCTTGGAATAAATCTTCTATGGCTTCTTTCTTATTCGTTTTGTCTAAATAAATGCGAAACTCTTTCTTTCATTTGCTCCTTTGAAATATCACAACAACGAACATTATTTCTTCAATCTTTGAATTTTTACTTCGAACGACATCATTCAAACTTTTGCAGATCTTAATCGTCGATGTAATAAACTCATTTGAACTTATATCAAATCGATCGAACTGACAAGGAGATGGTTGGAAAATGAAACATCTTTACAATTGATTTCTTCGAAACTATGTATTGAGAACATCAAGGACTTAATTCCAGTCGTGGAACAAACACTAAATCGTCAACTTTTATGCGTTAACTTTGCTTCATACTCAAATAAGTTTATTTCATCAAGAAATAGTCAACATTTTCTTACGATTCTCGTCAATTTTTATAAGGGATTATATATTCGATCAACAAACGACTTTTATTCACGGCTAACATCTACCCTCTATGAAATGTGTTTAATTCATTAATAAGAATATCGAAGAACAATTTAGTAGGATGCATGCACATTTTCATTGAGATCAGCTTGAGGATGGGTCTGGAAAATGCGGGATAGGTGATGTCACCTCGTGCTTCACAGAAACCTTAGGGTGATGACCGTACTCAATAATCCACACGCTTTCAATTTCGCATCGATAGGAATGCATACAATCAAGAATTCTTATTGTTGATGAACGGACTTTCAGAAAAAAATGCCTAGGGAGTACCAATCAACTCAAACCTTTTCGTTATAAAGGTCACAGAAATGCATTGTCATTCTTTGTTTCAGATGTGTAGAAGTAGTCTACTATTCAATCGTCTGTCGCCCTCTGTGCTCTTCGATGGACTCTTTTCTATCAGTCTTGATTGGCTGGTGGAAACTCTCAGTAATTATTTAGGATTGTATTAGCGACCAGTCATGCTCTGTTCTTATCAATAGTCTCTTTTCACAGATCTTTTTTTGTATGTATTTAAAACAATTGACGAGAATCATGTCCACCGAAGTCAAACAAACATCATTATCGATCAATCTTCAAAGTGAAAACACTGATCTGAAACCGTTTCCGCATCCATTTAATGTAGGATCTTACGGTCAAGGATCAGAGCCAAAAACATTAGTCGAATTCGACCTTATGCGATTGAGTGCTGACATTCGATCGAAATTAAATTGGTATGAAAAAATGAAGAATGACACAATTCGCAATAAATGGAAGCAAGAAGCTTTGCAGCAAAGTCGTCTTACCGAGAAACAAATCGATTATGTTCTTGCCGAATTAGAATATTATGATTCAATACGAGATGGACCCATAGAAATGGCTACTGTTGACGGTGTATGGCAGAGTGACGACTTAGTACATGCTGATATGAAAAATTCGTTGATCGAATGCGTGAAAACTTTAGAAAACGTGCCGAAGAATGAACAAGATTGGCATCCTGGTACTAACAATCAAGTTTTAGATTTAGTTCATCCATCATTATTTTGTTTTGTTAATCAAGTGTCAAGAATTATCAACGATACCAATCTGACGATTAATGTGACTAATGCTCTGCAGAGCATTGGTAAGGGTACACCTATTGACATTAACTTAAAAAGTCTACTTCCAGCAGACAGACAAAAACAGAAATCCGCAGATTACACGCGATCAGAAACATACCAGTGGTTACCAACTGAATTTCATGTTTCAAGGGATGGTGAAGTCAAAATTGAATCATATATTAACAATTTACATCCGGTTAAACATAAAGGGCTGTACTTGTTTATCGAACAAATCTTTCAGCGTTTTATTCCCTTGTTTAACAAGGTGTTAACTGATTTAATTAATGATCAGGGTAAGCCCAACCGAATCAAAGTTGATCCTCATAGATGGTACGCTGATTCCGAACCAGCTGTAAATGATAACGATGATGATGATGATGATGATGACGATGTAGATACTAGATCAATTATAATACCGGATGTTAATGAGTTTCAAATACCGTCACCATTGACTTCAAAGATTGATTTACGAGGAAGAAAACTTCAAGTGATTGTTAAATTAGCAAATATTGTGTTAACACCAGATAATCCTACGTATCCGGGTGGTGTTTGGCATGTCGAAGGAATGGAGAATGAACATATTGTTGCTACAGGCATCTATTATTATTCCAGTTCAAATTTGACGCAATCCGATTTACAATTTCGAACTGTGATACGTGAACCCAACTATGAACAAGATGATAGACGAGGGGTGGAAACAGTATATGGTTTAGTTGATAATATACCCTTGAATCAACCGTTAGGTAGCGTAATTACGAAAGAAGATCGCTGTATTGCATTTCCTAACATATATCAACATCGTGTTGCACCATTTCAACTGAACGATCCAACTAAAATCGGCTATCGGAAAATTCTAGTATACTTCCTAGTCGATCCATCTCTTCGAATATTGTCGACTGCTCATGTTCCACCACAACAGTCTCACTGGTATACTGATCTCATCCGACCTATGCCTCCTTTCAAATACTTACCGTCGATAGTTGTCGATAAGATCATGAATTATGTTGATTTCCCTATGACAATGACTCAAGCAAAACAACATCGTGAGAAACTGATGAACGAAAGAAAATACTTCATTTCACAGAACAATGAACAATTCTTCGAAAGACCTTTTTCATTATGTGAACATTGATTTTTCTACACCGAAATAACTGTCCGTCAGCAACTAGATGTCAGAAATACACGATCAAGAATGAATAAATCAACATGTACTTTTTTATATTTGTACGGTTTCAGGATATCAAAGAAAAATATTTGCACAAGAGTTATATCACACCTCATAGTTTTTTCCGCAGTTGCCATATGTACTGAATCTTGTATTTTATCTTTCAAGATAGTAAAAAGGTTATAACATTCATCTGATTGCCATTGGTACTTCCTAGCTTGATTAGTAAACGATAAGGTAAATATGTACGGATGACTCAGTTCTCACGATAGAAAAAGGAGAAGAAAAAACGAAAATCAAACACAATCTTTTCTTCAAGGAGAACCAATCCGTAGATATGGCTCAAGTTCACGCACTCAACGGAGAGACTCGCACGGAAACTGATACATTCGGTTCAATTGGAGTTCCAGCTAAATATTACTATGGTGCTCAAACAGCACGTTCCATCATGAACTTCGACATCGGACTTCCTACAGGTAAATGTTCCCGATGAAAAAAACGATCGATCACAAGTCATTTTGTTTTCTTAGACCGAATGCCTCTACCGTTAATCGAAGCTTTTGGTTTATTGAAAAAAGCCTGTGCAATTGTCAACAAACAGTTTAAACTTGATACCCAATTAGCCGATGCTATATGTCAAGCGTGCGATGAAATCATCGCCGGAAAATGGAACGAACATTTCCCATTGAGTATTTGGCAAACAGGATCGGGCACACAGACCAATATGAATGTCAATGAAGTCATTTCTAATCGAGCAATCGAGATTCTCGGTGGAACTATGGGAAGTAAAACACCTGTTCATCCAAACGATCATGTGAACAAAAGTCAAAGTTCAAACGATACATTTCCCACAGCAATGCACATTGCTGCTGCACTGGAATTGACTCGTCGATTGTATCCGGCATTGAAACACTTGCACAGTAAATTGAAAAAGAAATCGGAAGAGTTCTCCTCGATTTACAAAATCGGACGAACACATCTGCAAGACGCAGTACCAATGACACTTGGCCAAGAGTTTTCAGGTTATACACATCAAGTCGCAATGAGCATTGAGCGATTACAAACATGCGAAACGCGCTTGTATCAATTAGCAATCGGCGGAACAGCAGTCGGAACGGGTATCAACACGCCGAAAGGTTTTGGAAAATTCGTTGCTCAAACACTGGCTGAACTTACTCAATTGCCATTTGTTGATGCACCGAACAAATTCGAAGCATTAGCTACGCATGATACAATGGTAGAACTTAGTGGTGCACTTAATACATTAGCTGTTAGTTTGAGTAAGAAAGATGATCTTCGTCTGTCTTGATCAATACATGTTTTGTATTTGAAGTGAAAATTGCCAATGACATCCGCATGTTGGGTTCGGGACCTCGATGTGGTATAGGCGAATTGAAATTACCGGAAAATGAGCCTGGCAGTTCGATCATGCCTGGTAAAATTAATCCGACACAATGTGAAGCAATGACCATGGTCGCTGCACAAGTTATGGGAAATCATGTTGCTGTAACCGTCGGTGGCTCAATGGGTCATTTCGAACTGAACGTGTTCAAACCATTGATTATCAAAAATGTCCTCCATTCAATACGAATCCTAGCTGATGTGTGCAACTCGTTTACTGACCATTGTGTTGTAGGAATTGAACCCAATACGGCAGTTTTGGAACGATATATACAAGAATCCTTGATGCTAGGTAAAGCACATATTTTACGAGAAGATTCTTGCAACAAAATAGGTTCGATTTCATTTAGTGACAGCATTAAATCCGCACATTGGTTACGATAAAGCTGCACAAATTGCTAAGAAAGCACATAAAGAAGGAACTACATTACGTGAATCCGCATTGGCGCTCGAATACTTAACCGGTGAAGAATTTGACAAATACGTCAATCCAAAGGATATGGTTTAAAGAAACTCGTGAAATTTGTTCAAGATGAAAAGAATAAACAAAATTTCGTACCATAGCAACATGTTCATCTTTTGTTTTCTTTTATCATTTTTTAATTGACGGAACTTTTTTCTCGGTATCACTGTCATTCTGTTTCAAAAGTTTCTTCCATGTCATCGTCCAGTGCTCGTCCATTTTTTCGTAGTAACAATCGTTCTCAGCATAGACTCTCAGCTCGAAAACCATTGCCAAACAATACACTTGTTCAGCAACCTATGAATGTCAGTTGTTGCGGAGGTGACGAAAAGAAAACAGCAATTAAGAATCAAGTTCAAGCGCCACCGCTAAAAGAACAAGAGCCCGTTGTTGAGCAGAAAAAACTCGTTGCTGATCCAATGGAAGCAAGTGATCATAAGATTCAGCATATACCTCAACAACAAGCAGTTAGAGTTGACGTCGACGACGATCTAAAAGATTTATTCGGTAAAAGAGAAGTAACAAAAGCAATGATAAACCAATTAGCACAACGTGCGCTAACTGGCTCAATGAGTTTGAACAATGATGATCCACCGCGTCTCTGTACAAAGAAACATGTGAGACATTCATTTCATGGAGCGAAGAAACAAAAGGCTTCTCTTTTCTGTCATGAAGTGTTCATTCGCTAATGAACCATTGACCATCAAACCTGTTACATGTGTACCCGGTATTGGTCCAAAACATGGACATCTGTGTGAAAAGCAAGGGTAATGAAAGCATCGGAGATCAATTCTAATTATTTCATTGTTTTATTATAAAGGATCATCATGGCTCATCAACTACTATCAAGATACATGATGAGTGCTAATGGCGAAGAGTTTGAAAAATCTCTGATTAATCAGCTAAACTTTACACCTAAATCGGCTGCAATGGCACGTGATGGGCTAAAAGAAATGAGACGACATCTAATTTAATTGGAAAAACAGAAAGAAAAAGAAGCACACTAAATATCACATAGTTTATTTATTTCTCTTGAATTTCGTCAGGTTTCGATTGCGATCGTTTTGACAAGTGCTGTTCTCTTCCAGGATCTAATACTGCTGGACCAATATCGGAGGGCGAGAGATTGTCATCTGCATTGATGGATGATGATCGCGGTAATGGAAGCGGCGGAAAGAGATTTGTTGCTGAACCACTGCTGGATTGATTTCGTTCATTTAGCTGTTCTTCTTTCGGAATGATTAAATATTTATAAAGAGTTGCTCGTGATGTACGCTCACATTTCTGGACCTCAAAAGCCCGAAATCGTCTTTCACAACAGATAACATACGACTTATGAATAATTTTCGTTGCAACGAAATCGCTAAACATAAAACGGAAATGGCTGACTACATTTGACTTGTTATCTCTCCTTCGATCGATTTACCTTGCATTTGTTCCGATAATTCGTAATATAAAATGTCCATCCGCTTCCAAATACTCGTAATTAAAAAACTGGAATATACTCCGTTTATGTTTGTAATAGCTACGCGGTACAATAAACATGCGTGATTGTTGATGAATTTTTCGGCCGTCGTTTAAAACGCGCACGTGGTCATCCGTTAATTCTGACTCATTACGATTTTGTACTAGAAAAGCAATATGTAGATTGAAAAGCAGTTTAAAAAAGCAATTTTAATCTTATTCTCGTTTACAAAGGAAATTAAACAACTTCTTCACATACATCACGTAATTCCGGTTGATAAAACACTTCGTCATTACGTAATCGAAAGATTACTTTGCACTATGTCATTCTTCATGATTACTAAATACCTGTCATCAAATGTTCATTTTCTGCCGCATTAATGTGGTCTATGCACGCATCTTTGTACGGCCACTTCTGTGCGATTTCCCAGTCGATAACTTTCAAACGTGATTCCAAATAAACTTCACGTCGAAAGAATAAACGATAAATCCAGATGCAGAGATCATAAATTGTCAAGATGATGACGATTACCAACCAGAACCAGAGAAATGTGAAGATTTGCTATAATGAGAAAGATCAAATGCGTTGTGAACGCACAACAATTTTGATTCAAATCAAACTTGATTGAAAAGATTGATCGGTAGAACACACATGACAGTGTAAGTATGTGCAATTGGCATTGAATTGGCTTCACGAATTTGAAAATCACTAACAAGAAATCAGAAAGCACATTGACAATTCCTGAAAACTTCGCCAAATTCTTTGTCTTACCATAAGGTTACTTTCGGAAAATATCGACTTTGATAATCCCAACCTCGTCCTTCGTATATAAATCGGAGAACAGTAAAACCTAATGACCAAAATGGTTGTCCTAGTAGAAATGATAGAAGTAACACTTGTCCGAAAATATTGGCGACGTAAATTATTTTAATAAAGATGAACAGATTTCTCAGGTAATCGCCCATGTAACGGCCAGACGAAGGAAAAAACATTAGAAAGCATTTTTTCCACCAGACAGTTTCACGATTATCCGATTGACGACGTGGATCATCGACGTACTGATCGATAATTGACACCATGAAGTTCATCAACTGTTCGCGTTGTTTCTCGTCGGTACTTTTCTTATAGTTTGCTGCAGCTTCCACAACATCTCGGATGTCAATACCTTTGGTGAAAAATTAACGTTAAGGACGAGAGCTGACATTAGACAGTTGTACTACCTGATCGTTGGCACAGTACTCTCCATAGAACATACGGAAGGAAAAAGAAAAAAGCTTGAAATAAAAGTATAAATGGTATCCATTGATAGTAACGTATTGAAGTTTCCTGTCGCGCATGCGGGGTCTCAGGTACATCGCTGTTATCATTAAGATAGTATGTATTCCGAACCCAGCATACCTACGAGGCCAGTGAAATAGGTAGGAGAATTTGATCGAAAATAGAAGTCCTACGTTATTAGTGTACTCTTCGTAATTTTCCGTGAAAAAAGCTGGAACCTGAAACGAAATTTACAAGATATCTGTTCTTTAATGTTTATTCAATGCAAGAGAATTGTTTACCCAGCATTGGATACGTTTCATTGTAAATTCTCGATTCGAGACGATCAATGTGAAGGCAATGAGAATTGCGCATGTATATCGATAGCTCAACCGGTCACCTGTCGAGTCATCACTTCGAGACGTTCCCAAAAACACCACAGTAAAATCATTGGCTGCTCGTAAAATGAACCCTGACATGTTGAGAATGAAGATCTAAACAAAGTAATATTCGTACGAGCCCATAAAAGCAGTATCTCTGAAGAGAATGCATTCGCAAGTACATATCAAAAGAGAAAAAAAAAGATGATCAATATTTGCATTTACCCTATAACGCGTACTTAGCGATCGCTTATAGGATAGTGATATAATCGAAGCTCTACAGTATAACTCGCCGTGTTTGAAAGAACATAATTTAGAAATTATGGTGATGGAACTATGTTTGACTCAGCCTTCATCACCAATCTTGACACGATTTCTAACATAATTATGGCTCTCTTTTCATTGATGACAAACCCGCTGTGTTACATTTTTCCTTTCTTTCTTCCTTTAATATACAATGAACGTGTCTCTGTATAATAGGCACAAAAAAAATCATTTTTCTCTTTTTTTTAGAAAAAAACCTAGCAATGATACGGTCGCGTCTCCATCTTTCCTATGTGCTAAGAGCGCATATAAAGTGAATGAAGAGGAAGAAAAGAAATGTCTTTTTTTCCTATTTCTTCTTTTCTACTGAATTGTATCAGAAATGAAGGAAAGAAATTTGTCAGCAAGCAAGCACATGAATAATATATACAAAAAGTCATGAATAGCACACGACAAATCCGTTGCTGCCCTTTCGAACTATTCTTCGTGCTTAATTCGAAAAACTTCACGGAATGCTGACGACAAAAACGAATATCTACTACGGTAACAGTTAAATGATAGAATGCGACCTCTAGTATTTGCTTAAACTGCGATCTTTAGAGAATCATCCAATCGAAAGACTTCACTAGGTTATTAGTTACAACGGCTTGGACACTCTCATGTTTGAAAATTATTAACGACACACATTGATGTGACCTCAAATGTTTGTGCGGTGTGTTTGTTCTTTTTGAACATTAAATAGTCAATGTCTTGCATGTCATGTAAGAAAAAACAAGGCAGATCACAGCTGTACTGAATTGATAACCGTTTCTATATATGAATTGATCAACCGAAACCAACTCTGGAGACAAGGACATATGATATATAAAAGTTGTTTGTTTTGATCGATAGTGTTTACATGATAAATGAACTCAATTATGACTTTATCATCTTTACTTCTAGATCGATGGATCCTCTAGAGAGTGAAAACGATCGACGCACGAAAGAACTTGCTGCTAAAATTTCTCAACTTAAGAATGTTCGTTACTATCTGTTGTAAATCATTAAACACTTTCATTACATTCAAGATTGCCATTGAAATCGACGATGACACCGCAGAACATAACCGTTTTCTTGAAACAATGGTCAGTAGAGTCGTTTTCGGAAACGAAATAAAAGTAAGTTTTTTAATCTTAGCGGTCAGATTTTGGCACGGCACGTGATTTTCTCGGCGGAAGTTCCCGTCGTTTGACTGACGCTCTCATCAGTGGAAAAAGCGATCGACGAACAATGTATTATGTTATTGGTGGTATCGTTTTCAGTTTTATCTTCTTGTATTATATCGTCAGCTCCTTTCGACGTAAGTAAAGAACTCTTCCACGAACTCGTGTTTTTGTCTATCTTATGTATAAAATAAATTTTCACTCAGTTTTATATTTTATCGGTATTTCAGATAGAATAGGAAACCATGAAGTTAATCACGCATAATCTACTAACGTCAAATATTCTCAAAGGAGTTACGAAAGGTTATCCGTTAAAAATTCACCCGATAATAGTTGAAAATACGACTGTTGATTTCAACCGAGATTTTATTCGACGTATTCTACAACGAATCGAATACAATACATTACGCGGAGCGGTGATTGACGTAAGTGAGAATTTCGAAGGACGATATCTCGCAATGCATTTCTGTATCATAGCTCGGCTTGCAAGAAGCATTACCAGCAGTGATGTCGGAGACGATGCAGCAAGATGAAAGATTTCTCAGGATAATACATAAAGTTCTACTCGAATACGAAGTAAAAGAAGGTGAACTGATTTGTCCAGAAACAGGACGGAAATTCCCTATATCCCGAGGCATTCCCAATATGTTATTATGAGAAAGCGAAATTTCATTAGGAATCTTTCTGTGTTGTTTCCTCTAGATTAGATTCTCAATGATATGGTTCGAAATCGGCTATATCGAGCAGCTGAACAGTCCTATAAATCGAAATCGAAATCCAAACAAATCCGATTGTATTCCTTCGATAAAGTTCCGAAGTATCTTCAATCGAATCCATTCATCCATACTGGCTATCGATATGGTTTAGGTATAAAAGATTGTTTAATAAGGTAAATATTATTTTTCTTTTCTAACTGAGGAAAAATTCCTTCTGATGTAGTTTACTTCATTTCAATAACGAGACAATAAATATTTGGTCACATTTAATTGGTGCTGTTATATTTCTTTACTTTCTTTTTCGTGATATTTACATGGGCACTGCTTTGCCACTACTGAGATCGACTTCGGATTATTATTTCGTCTTGTTTTACACCGTTTCTGTGATCGTAAGTGTCATATTCTCAAAAACAGATCACTGTTTGATAGTTTGGATTGTAGATCTGTATGATATGCTCGGTTCTATTCCATCTGTTTGGCTGCATATCATCACGAGCGTTCGCCGAGTTTCTGAAGTTAGATCTATGTGGTATCGGCTTTGGAATACTAGGCTGTTATTTATGTGGACTTCATCTGGCATTTGAATGTTACCGTGACTGGAGAATCAGATATGAAACATTGATTATTTCGATCATGTTCATTGCTGTAATATACTATATTCAAGGTGTTAAACGATACATAACACGAAATATTCACGTCACTCTATTCGTGATTATATCGTTACTGGGATTTTTACCAGGTTTTCATTGGTATTTATTACATGGTGGCTGGTCAAACGGATTTGTCCAGCATTTTTTCCCGAAATTATTCGTTCTCTACGGCATTCTGGGCATCGGAACGTTTGCTTATTTGACTAAGTTTCCTGAACGATGGTTTCCAGGTATTTAAGTTAACACCTCATTTGTCCCACGTGAATATGTTCTTTGTTTTCGAAGGCTCATTCGATTTTTTCTTTGCAAGTCATCAAATTTGGCATATTTGTGCACTGGGCGCATTTATCTGGTGGTATCAAAACGGTATTGAACTACTACAGTATCGTCTTACCAATCCGTGCAAAATTGCCGTCAACTGAATACGATATTTTTCATTTTCTACGTCAAGAAATTCATTTCATTAGTCGTGTTTGCTCAACTGTGATATCATATTAAGCATATGCTTTTGTACGCTTATTGTTGATGATTATGGAGAAGTTTAAGACTTTCAGCTATACCGTTGATTGAATAAAAATTGAACTGATAAATAATCGAAAGTTTGTTTCATTTCTGGATTGTTTTCCACAGAGATTCTAAGTTCATTCGAATTATCAAAAAAGTACATTCTCAAATTTTCATTGCGTTGATATACGAACATATTTTGCTGTGAAGTCTTCCTCCTTTTTTAATCTATCATTCAGATACATGCCATAGTTTTGAATAAAACATGAAACAACGATACATATGAATAAGATACGTCAAACCAAAGAAAAGTGCGCATAGGCGCATACAAATACGAAGAGAACATGATTACGTTAGTCGGGATTTCGCACTCGAAATTTTAGAATGTCGAGTCGCTATTGCCACGAAATGAATTGCCTCGATTGCCACGATACGATCCACGATCGCCACCTCCTCTGCCTAAAAATATCGATATTCTAAGGCTAACTATCGTAAACACGCGAGAACATACCACGGAAACCACCACCTCGACCGTTATTGAACCGATTATTGCCACCCGGACGAGAATTATTCCAGTTGTTTCGACCACCGCGAAAGCCTCGATTATTGAAACCACCACGGTTGTTATTATCATAATTGCGAATACGACGTTGAGCAAGTTGAACGCGGACAACGGAGTTTATAGAGCTAATATGCTGATCTAAATTGTTCACATTCTATAAGTCCTTCTATCGAAGAAAAATCTCCCGGATTACCATTGTATTCTGAAATAGCTTTATCAGCTGTTTCATCATCTTCGTAACTAACTGTTGCTCGACCATTACCTTCGCCAGTCATTCGATCTTTGTAGATCCAAATCTTCGGACCACCCGAGCGATCATCAATCTAACGAGAAAACAGTATTTGCCTTGTTTTTTTTGTCGATGTATTCATCTTTACTCTGATTGGTCCAACGGATGAAAAAGCTTCTTGAATATCATCGCGAGTGATATTTCTCGGTAAATTTTGAATGAATATCGTATCTTTAAGTATTTCCACTTGTTCTTCATCGTTATTATCATTCTGACGTCGAAATCCATATCCACCACCACCTCTTGCTAAAATAATTAGCCCAAAGCATGTTTTGTCAACAACGACCGCTAGCGTTATTCTTTTGACTTACCTGAATTATATCCTCGTGATGAACCACGGAACGATCCACTAAAGAGCATGGGTTTTTAGTACTCACACACATGCACATGATCATCAACCTTACCCTCCTCTTGCACCATCAGCGTCATTATCATCTGAATGAGCTGGACCTCCACGTGAACCTTAATGAAATGGTATCTTTTTATCTGTACAGGAAGTTCGACAGTTTACCACGAGAACCAGAACTCCACACATTTCCACCTTCTCTAGGAGTATTGCCGGTGTTAAATGACATTGTCAAATATGTTTAAGATAAGTCGTAGTTAAACGAATGGACGATGATGGAATTGTATACAGTGATCGTTCTCAGACTGAATTCGTCTTTCTGAATGGAGATGCTCGATAGATGATAATGTCGGAGGGACAATAGAGGTCGCTGGAAGATGATTTCAGTTGGGAAAATCGTTCTGCTTCGTTCAGAAAATTTAATTCTGCACAAAAGTTATAGTTCTAATAGTATGCTTAACGTTGTATTTATGAATATGCAAAAATAAGGGCAACCATTCGATCATACTTAGAATACTTCTGCTATGTGAAAATATTATTTATTCCGTTTGATGCCGAGTGTTTTTCTCTTGTATATAGTTTCGTGAGAATCTGCACAAATGGTAGGTCATTTTGCTACTGATTTAAACTCGATCATCGATCAAACGATCGGTATTTTCTTGTTTCGTTATCCTTCGTCAATATGTATTCTGAAGCAAGTAAGTACACACTCAATATTTATCTCCGCTAAACTTTCATTGATCTTCGAAAGGTCTCTGCTGCTTACTGGTCACTGTCCTCACCTTCCATACTAACAATGCTCGACTTATTCCATTCCAACATCTCGCTAATAAACCATTAGCTATTGATGCCATATCAATGAATAATCTTCCAATTCGATCTCCCGATGCCACCGTAGCTAAACGACAAACAACATCACCACCCAAAGCAAATACAACTATATGCTACCCATTAGTTGGCTGTTTCGATAATAACGATCCATTTAATAATGCTGGCTTGGAAGTTCCCCAATCTCCCGAATTGGTCGATACTGCTTTTCTCTTTTTCACACAAGACTCGCCAACGAATCCAGAATTTCTCTCGTACGAAGATGATAGTTCTATTCTCAAAGCTGATATTAATCCTTCTCGTTGGTTGAGAATCATCATTCACGGCTTCACAAACAATCGAGATAGTGTTTGGATGGCTAAACTGAAAAATGAACTGTTAAATTTGAAAAATGTAAACTCACACCTGCATTTCCAAGTGTTGTCTTATATATTGTTCGAAATATTTTCTAGGCCGAATTATCCGATGTCATTCTTGTTGATTGGGGTAATGGTGCGAAATTTCCTTTCTATGCTAATGCTGCTTCGAACACTCGTCTTGTTGGTAAACAAATTGGATTGCTCTTGGAAAAATTGCAACAATTAAAAGGAGTGTCACTTGATAAGGTTCATTGCATTGGTTCGTTCGTTTGAACATATGTCGAGAATAGTGTCAGCCGAATTTGTTTTTCGTTTAGGACATAGTCTTGGCGCACATACGTGTGGTCAAGCATCGAACGCTGTCAACAATCAATTAGCGCGTATATCCGGTCTTGATCCAGCTGGCCCATTGTTTTCGGGAAAGAAAACAGCCGTTCGTTTGGATAAAGATGATGCTAAATTTGTTGATGTTATCCATTCCAACACAGAAATCGCTCTTGGACTTGGTCTCGGATCAGCTGAAGAATCAGGACACATTGATTTCTATGCCAACGGTGGTCAGTCACAACCTGGCTGTCCTTCAGTGTAACAGAAATTTCCGAATCATATTTAAAACACTCTGCTTTCTTTTCTGATGATTTAGTGGTGCATTAATCGGAGGTGTTATCGGCGGTCAAAGTGAAGGTGAATAGATTTTGAAGTAACAAATATAAGTAAAATATTCGATCGTTGTAGCTGCTTATGAACAAGCTTCATGTTCACACAGTAAGTCTGAGAACTGAGAATGACAACACGAACAAAATTATGTATTGTTTACAGGTCGTTCACATGGATATTACATCGAATCAATTCAGTAAAACTGATGTGCTTTTTAGATTGATGAACATTGACTTTTGATCTTAATTTCAGTTCCGAATGTCCATACACAGCATTTCCATGCCACGATTTCGTAACAAAGAAAAATTCAAATCTTACTTAAATTGATTAGGATCTCTCTCTATTCTAGAATAGTTTCATGGACGGTAAATGTCTTGTCTGTCCTATCACCGGTTGCGCTCAAATGGGTAATTCATTGATATCGATCAGTTAAGATGCCATTCTGACATCACATTTTGTAGGTTTCTACTCGATCTATTCACTCGGCCGGGGTAAAATGTACTCCACCACGAAAAGTAGTTCACCGTTCTGTGGTATGACTCGCATCCTGATTTGACTTTCGTTCAGCAGTTTTTTTATTTTCCAGGTTATCATTACTTTGTTGAACTTGTTCTTGACCGTGACATGGCGAAAACTAGTGGTGAAGTTTTCGTCGCTATCTTTTCTGATTATGAAATGTTAGCTAATGTCAGTATGACAGGCAAGTATGTTGACTTCGAAAAGGCAAACTTCGACATGATTTCACCGTCGTTTATTTTCAAAAGATCAAATGCTGATATCAAAGCTGGTGATATTCTTCGACATGTGTTCAGTTATCAAAGTGATTTAGGCAAAGTTGATTACGCCGAAATATACTTCAACAAAGCTAAACAATGTTAGTCATATCCACCGATTGATGATTTAAAAGATGGAAGTTTTGTTTTCTAGTCTTCGGATGGGGTGGTCAAAAAGGAAATGAAATTGTCGTTTCACGTGCTCGTCTTCGTTCTCTTGAAGATACACTCGTGTACGTAAAAAGATCATCGATTCTATGTTTCTTTCACTACTCTAATTCTGTTTTACAGCTACAGCGGCCGATGTGATACAAGTACAACGATTTCAGCCTATACTTCACAAATAGTACTACTCAACCGTCTCGATTGTGAAGATTAGATCATCGACGAGAACTTCAACATGCAATAATATACGTTTTTCAAGATCTCTGCGCTTTATATATTATTGAATTTGAAATAAATTTTCATGAACACAACGATGTGTTTTCACCATAGAGTGCATTCAAGAAAACAAGAGCATCTTGCTTGTGTAACTGTTGACCTTCGAACTAATCGATGAAAACATGTCATCAAATGATGTTTCATGTCGATGAAGGTCTTTTTATGGTTAAATAGGATTATATGAAATGAGTAATTATTGCTAAATGAAGCTAACACATGGCGAGCTGGAACGTGACGCTCTAACATTCTTTCGATGTTTACCGAGTAAAAGAAACGTAGAAGGTCAAATTACACAGAAAAGAGAAAATCCATGGTTGTCCGCGAAGAATGTAACCATATAATATTGGATAATTTGCATGTCAAGTGTTTCTAATCATTCTAACTTCGGAATTGTTCATGCGACATCTGTGTGTTTGTATTCGGTATTCTTTTTCTCTGATTTGTATGAAAACATCAAGTGAGACAAATTCATTTTCTTTTGAAAAACTCTTTATCTTTCTGACACATTCAAATTACCAACGGAAATTTCATCGGTCGGACGTGGACAAGGTGAAAACGTTATTATTACTGTTAAAAAAAAATGTGAGACTTATTTACTTTCTCGCGTTTCTTCTTTCTTCGATATTGAACATAATACTATTTTTCTATGACGTATATCAGACGAACGAATCCAGTATTTATTATTCTATTCAATCGTGTATCGACAGGCAAATAAACGATTTTGTATGTTAAGATGACCTTGATTTTGACAGAGTTTATGCCTGTTACTGATCGTAAACTTGACCGTTATTTAGCTAGAATCCCTACTGACAAGGTTGATTCATGTCATCATGTCAATAGAATCCCACATTTGTCATTGATATACAAGTTTCTTCAAGTTAATCATCGTGTCACATTCGTATGTAATTTCTATCATTTTTTTCTTCATTTATTGCCTTTCTTTTCGATAGATAATTCCATTGAAAGGCAATTGTCGATATCTAGTAGTTATTACATGTACTGAAAATGATGAGTACGAAGATTAGCGTTTCTCTAGATGGTGATCGATTTTCTTATTAAATAGATCGGCTATTCTTGGTCTTAGTCTGGACACTAATCGGATTGCACTTGATTCAATAATACCCATCTCTATTGATTTCAATGTTTCATTGAATGGCAATGGGTAAGTTTCGTTCGATCACAAAGCTTATGTTAACGGAATTATGATCTTTTACAATTTCAAATCGATCAAAACTTGGTGTCGCATTTCACAGACTTTACTTTCTCATTCGGGAATATTAGTATCTATTGCACTACGCTAATGAATGATGATTGGATGAAAAAAAAGATTTCCCAATTGTTCTGTTTAGTGGTTTTAACATCATATCAAACGATCAATATCATACTTTTCAACCAATAAATCTTCATGCTCTTTGGTATGTTTTCACATTCTATCTTTTGAATTGATTGATTATGATCATTTTCACAGGATTACGTATCAGACTTTACAGAATCTATTCAGACAAACTCGTTGTTCTAATGACTTTGCACATCGTTGGCTGGAAGAGTATTATAATCAAAAGCTACAATCTAAACAAAAACCATCACGTCACATCATATCCAATGGAGATATCATTCATACACGAATTTATACCAAATTGAAAGAAATTATGCTAGAAGTTGATCTCGATGACGTCACAACAAAATTTGTAAGTTTTTGCATTTGTTTTCATCAGAAAATTAACTGTAAGGTCTGTTGATAGTTACACGAACGATTGGAAAATGCTTTTGGCATGTCTCTGTTTGCGCACAAACAATATATTGATACTATTATGCTCGAAATTCTTGCGCAAATGGACAAAGCCACGGAAATTCTACCGTATCTTTATCTTGGCTCGGAGTGGAATGCATCCAATTTCGAAGAATTGAAAGCTCGTGGTATCGGTTACGTTTTGAATGTTTCCTGTGAAATAGAGAATTTTTTCCCGGAACATTTTCAATACTTGAATATTCGTGTACGTGATCATGACAATGTGGATTTATTGAAAGAATGGGAGAGAACGTATCGATTCATGAAAGAAGCCAAGTTAGCATCGATTCGTGTTCCTGAATTCTTTTTCATTCACGTTATCGTTGTTTAGAACAAATCATCGAGGCTGTTTAGTCCATTGTAAGATGGGTATTAGTCGATCGGCTTCTACGGTAACAAATCAGTCGTCAGGAAAAATCCACTCTTTTCTTCTTGTAGGTGATAGCGTATCTTATGAAAGAATATAATCAGACTCTGACAACGGCTTTTGAACACGTCAAAACGCGTCGTTCGTGTGTTCAACCAAATGATGGATTTCGAAATCAATTAGTTGTTTATGAAGGAATCTTGGCGGCCAAGTAAGAACGACAAACAGGAAACAATGATGAAGCTATTGCGCTTTTTTTTCTAGAAGAACTTTTCCAAGTAAATGAAATTCGGACCATATCGTTTCACTTTGAACATAATAATTCGCGCAATTTTCTTTCTCTGTTTTACTGATCTATTTGGATTTGAATGCACAGAACGACGTCTGTCAGATATGATGAACGTTCTCGGTGTGATGAGAACTAATCGAATAAAAAACTTTGGTATACGCTGGATGACATTCCTCGAGTTGAATTATCGCGTAATTAGCGCAACGTTTCCCATGTGAACGATCGAATTTACATCGATAACAATACTAACAAAATAAGCACAGAGTAAAACGTCAGACTCGATTTATTGCTATTCATATATATATGTGTGTGAAAATAATCTTCAGGAAAGAAATCTACGTTAATCTAATAATTTATGAATGTTCAATGACAGAAATCAGAATGGAATTCTTTTATTGTTTCCATTGCTCTTGAGCAGTAGGCACAAGAAAAGATTTATCTTTGTTTGGAAAAAGATCTTTTTAAAACGTATACAATTGTTTGTTAATGTTTATTCGTGATCATTAACCATCAAATTACGACGCTTTCGTCCAACAAGATATGACGCACGTTTGCCAACTAAATATGTACCACGTTTGCCGACTAAATAAGATGCTCGTTTTGCTGCTGAGAGGTCGTCTTCTAAATAGAGAGAGAAGCAGCACACAAGTGTTCGACATTGTAACTGATATCGCGCGTCATATTACCCGCATCGGACAATGGTTCTTCATCGGATGAGACTACCAATCGTTTTCCTACCCAGTAACCATTTAAATGTTTACGTTTTTGTAGAAGGTCAGCAAACTGTTCGCGTTCTTTATTTGCTTGAGCCAGAACAACTGTCATGGCAAAGAAAATGACAATGATGTACGCGACTATTGAATTATAATGCATATTGTTGTAAAAGAAGAAGACGAAAAACAGATTATATAGAGGAGAGTGGATCTAAAATTTCAAGAAATATCAATGATCAGAACGAGAAAAAATAGTTCGAAATGAGGCGTGCAAATCTTCGATGCGTCCAACAGTTATAATTAACTGTTTGAAGCTTTTGACAACTAAGATGACAGTGATGTATGACAAATGAATTGAGTGTCGTCGATAGTGAAAAATCTCTGACGTCTTCGAACATTATTTATAAAATCTGCCTGAAAACGACGAACGTTTGTCTCCATTTGCGAATCCACATTAAAAAAGGATTCATAAATGTCACTCAAAACTCATTGGTGAAAAAGGAAAATTCTCAAGATTCTAAGTACTCTTTCCTTAAATGCAATGAAGGAAACAATCAAATCTCCTATGTTTACCTTTTTTTTTTCTATTCTAATTCTTCATCTCACTTTTGGAGATGTCCGTTTGTTGAACGGTTCGATTTATTAACAAATCATCAACATCTTCTAGTTTTCAACGTCTAGTCTCTTTTCACTATCAACACATTCACACATTTTATATACAAATAGCGTCCTTGATTAGAAATGAACGGGCAATTAACTACTCGGTCTCTGTATGTGCCTTTTCAACAGAGATTTTTCTTTAATCGACTTTTTCTTCTCTCTGTTTTCTTCCACTCCTACTCAATGTGATTGCCGTCGATAGAATGTATCTCGCGACGGTAGTGCGCGTAATGAAAAAGAGAAGAGAACGAAGCGTGTCGATCCTGAGCAAAATACAATGAATTGAAGTTTATTAATGATAAAACATATTAGCTAATCGAAGCTGAATTCGCCTTACTATTGATCGGTCGTTAGACTATAAGCTCTATTTTCCCATTCTTAAACCTGTTCTTCGTTGCTTTTTATCGCGACATCAAATGATGACGATGACGTAGAAGAAAATAACACAAATGACGTTCAATCAGTATGTTAATCAAACTGATTGTTTCGATTTGTCGTCGAGGGAATGACGATGGAAAACAAAAATGACATTAGAATTTCCATCGAATGTTCGACAAATCCAAGCAAGAACTTGTAAGAAACATCTGACGATCTGTTCAAGATTTCAAGATATCTGTCTTAGCTCATATGTCACAATTTATTAGGAAAATGGACAAGATCATTCTATTCGAAGAACTTTTTCACAAGTTTAGAAAGGAACGGATTGGCTGATTTTGCGGCTTGATTAATTTGTTTCTCTAGTAGATCAAATGTTTGTCTATATCGTGCCACAGGATTGATTGATAAGGTATCCATCGTCATAGCACGACGCTCCTTCAGACGTTGAGTGAACAATGAGAACGATTGCTTTGGACTATCATCAATACGTTCATAATCATCGAGAAATTTCAAAAAGATCATTCCTATAATAGACAATTACAAACAGAGCAACCAGTTCGATCGGTACACATACCGTGAATAAAATCGTTGAGAAATGTGACGTACGACGATGTCGGTTGTAGAATAAGGAATTCATCCGATCGAAAATCATACCCAAGTCGATTTTCTTCTTTCTTGTCACATTCATTCTTTACAAGCTGATGTTCGTTGTCGTTCAATTGCAGATCAACTCCACTAGCTTCATTTTGAAAGTAATTCGAGCAGATCGAAAAATGCTGTGTATCATTCGACGAGCCGGACGAACTACGATCGCGTTTAAAGAATTCAGGTAAGCGATATAGCAATTCTGTGAAGACATGTAAACATGCTTCACTCGCAGCAACATTAATCAGTGTAGTGTTTGGTTTACCGATACGAAATCGACTGGCATACTCTAATGATGCTTGTAACGTCTGGCGAAGATCAAGTGGTAGAACGGTACCATCCTCAACATCGATGTCAATTGTATTTGCATCTATATCAACGCGCAAAAAGTCTCCTTCGATCGATGATGGTAAAAGCTCTATGGATTGGTGTAAACAACCATAGATATATGGACAAGGAGAGCCGACTAGATCTTGTAGCCAAGGCGACGGCATCACAGAAACGAACGGATACGGCCACATGAAAGGATAGATTAGAAAGGAGAGAGCGAGGCAACATTTAGTCAATTTGGTCAAGGAATGTGAATAGCAGAGGATCTTCTTTGAGCGTAGCATCGATTCGAAAAGATAAACAATATGATTTGGTGCAAGAGATGAAAGTAATGTGTAAAAATAATCATGATTTAGACGAGTATCATATGGACAAACGTAATAAAATATACGATGATCATCCAATTTACAGATAATACTTGATGAAGCATTGAGAGAAGGAAGTGGCAAAGGTGTAGCATAGAGTTTTTGCATTAGTGCACTGCATTCATGTTCGTTGTCAGTATAAACTAGAATTCAGGCGAAAACTTCGACTGGAAATGAACTTGTTAGTTTATCTTACCTCGACTAAGTTCCGTAAGAATGGCATCATATAGTTTGAAATATGGATAAATGGCAACTAAAATTCGATGAGAACATTTGGTTTCTTTCGGAAAATATCATATTACCGATACAAATCACCACAGGAAAATATGTGATTTGTTTATCATTATAGTTGATGCGTCGACAGTACCCATATTCAACTTGTCCTTTGGAACTCGTTCGTGTAAAAACATAAGTAGTTGATTCTTCAACTAATTTTCCTCTATCTGCTTGTTTGGAATTTAATTCTGGAAAACAGAATTTTTTGTAATGATTGATTTCGTCAATAACGTGATTCTTATTGTTTTCACGCGGACAGAAATCTATCAAAAGCTCCTTATCCACATTCCATTCTGCTACTGTGAGTACAAATGAAAGTTTAAATAAGCGAGACTCGACATGTGCCGTTTTCGTTGGGGTTCGATGTGTATCAAGGAATCGATTGGCTTCTTTGGGTGTTTTACCAAAATCAAGTATATACGATGAGCTCGCTGGTTGAAATAAATTTTTATCGAACAAGGCACCATTGATAATCAATCCATTCGAATCGATAGTAACAGAATTCTGTCGTCGTTTAGTTGATGTTCGCCGTTGACTTGTTTGTGGTGATAGATAGTGTAGACCAGAACTTTGTTGAATGTTGAAGTTATCACAAGAGAGCGTGTCTCGATCATTCGGATCATTTTCAACTTTCGAATTGAGTGAATATGTTGTGTACAAGTGATGATCACTACGATTTGATCTCATTGAGTTTCTTCTAGTCAACTGAAAATAAATGAGTAAGCGTTAACGATTGAAATCAACGAAAGAAGAAAAGCATTGACCCATGACCAACCCACGAAAGACACGTGAGTAGTCAAAGAACGCTTCTTACTGTCTTCCTTTCTGTTTTGCTTGTTTTCCTATGTGCCTTTTTTTCTCTTTTATCCGATGCATATCAGTCAAATGAAGAAGAAAAATCATGCACCTGTTATTGTTATTATATGTGTTGTGTATGTCGAGTGTGGGAAGAGAGGCGTACTAATTCGGATTTGATGAAAGAACAATGGCATCGACATAATCGAATTCACTATTGTAAGCTTTCGTTTATTTTCTTAACTTGTGACTTGAATCGTAAAGAGCAGACGGTTTTTTTTCGTGACTGCATGTACACAGTAAAGACTCACAAGAAAAAATTCGTGAAGGACAACATCAGTGTCGTTTTTCACATAGTATTAATAGTATCCACAAGTAAATATCACCGTTCCGTACAGAACGAAAAAACGGTTTCTTTCTTTCATTCTGATTTAAAAAAAAAGAAAATAAACGATCTGTTGACTGAGACAAACACACTTATTTTCAGAACATTAATCCGCTAAAGATAAATTTAGCTTGTCGATCTAGCGAATCCCGATGGATATGAAGACAAACGTGCTACTGAATAATTGATAAACAAATCTTGCAAATCTTCATATCAAATATTGACAAATTGTAAGCAGACGTTTACTTGTGGAATCTAACTGCATATAACAGACATAATGAATATGTTTTCCACCATCACGATATTTGTCGTGCTTACATTCTCTCCTCTCAACTATATTCTTTCAGATACTTTTATGAGGTTACTCATATAAGATGTTACTCCGAGACAAAAGTATGCATGACTTCAAAAAGACTGTCGACAAGAGTGATTAATTGATTATTGTATTAATGTATCATCTCTCGTTTCTCTTTGAAGTCTCATCATCAGGCAATAATAATCATGCTTTCTATATTTTCAAATAAATACAATAATCGACAGGAAAAGTGAACACTTGTTTATCTGTAATGTGCTTGTACAGGATGTCCATAGCTTCTTGTACTGCGTATATTATAATTATTCGTGCCTAATAAAACGATATTGTTTGGAGGAGTTCGTCGTTGAAGGTTCGATTTTTGTGATAATAATTTGACTGGTGTTCGCTGATTTTTAGTCGAATAGAAAACAACTTGTTCAGTATTTTGTGTTGAACGTTTATACCAATTTGAGTAGATTTTATAACAAAAATAACGGCGGAACAGTTCGATTAATTCAATCCGAAAACGTGCACATGAGAAAAGAAAAACGAGAAAGTTGGATGCATGATGAAAATGCAGAAGAATATTTGTAAAGATATGAATAACATATTGATGATTGCCGAAATTCTTTGAAATCAACAGATAAATCGCATGAACTGTTGATGGTGTTGCTGTGACAACGAAGCAAAGTGAGGATGCGACAAGCATAGCTGTCAATTGTCGTTGTTTACTCGATAGATCCAATCTCGTTCGTGTATCTGGACTTAATGAACGCTCAATACGCGATGCCTGATGGAGACGTCTGATAATGATAATGTTACAAACGATGCACACTGGTACAATTAGCCAGTAAGTCAATGCTGATCGTATAGATTCCCAAGTCAATCGATGAAAATCTTTTTTAAACGCACAAAACGATCGACTAGGTTCCGTTTGATTTGCACCGCGAACATATTCAATCTGCATGTGATATGTGTAATGACTGAAAATAATCAATGACATGCAAAATAATAAAATGACAAGGAGACGTGATTTGATTTGACTAGTTAAACGTGGCATGCGACACGGATTGAAAACGAGAGAACAACGTTCGACATTGATAAAACATACGATCCATACCGATAGGAGACGGAAGACATCAATGAAATAGAAAACTATACAATCGTACGATGTCACCTGTGGACGAAGTTTGGCCACAATTTGTAAACTATGTAAACATAAGACACAACAATCGGCGATGCATAAACCGGAAATAAACGCTGCGGATGTTGTCCGTCGAAAAAATCGTTGATTAACAATGATTAATGTTAGAACATTGCCTGTACATCCGAAAACCGAGAGGCACAAGATGGCTATCGTTCGAATACGTTCTAAGATGAACATCTAAAATAAAGCAATAGAACAACCATCTATCATCAGTTTTTCTTGCTTAGATCAGCCAACTTGTGAAGAACGTGGAAAGAAGAATCGGATTAGATGATGATGTCTGTCCGTTGACTCTCGAGAGTATATAATGACAACTACTCGCTAAACAAGAAAAAACTGTCGAACTTTCGTTTATTAAACAGCTCCCACCGAGAACAAGTTCTCCTGGAAACATTAACTTACATGCGCGATCGTAAACACTTGGTAGTGCCCACGTTGCAGTCTCTTCTGATTCGATATTTCCTTGTTCCGAAAAAGTTATATCAGAGGAAAGTATACGTCGCGCAACGATTGGTAATTACTGCTTTTGTCTCTGAAAGATGTTGACATGACAAATAATAAAACAAAACAAAAAGAAGAAGAAAGGGAAACAACTGAAGTAATATATACTAGAGAAAAGACAAGATATGACATCTGTGGAGTTGATTTATACATCCATTCGAGTGAAATATAAATCAACGATAACATCGGTTTTTCAAATCGGATTCTTTTTTTTTTCGAGGAGAAATCTATATCGTTATCATGACGTCAATCAATCAAGTAGCTGAAGCAGAAGAGAAAACCGGTACAAATGTTATTCTTGTGACAATGAGAGCGCCGCTCTTGCCGAAATAGATTTCTTTCAAGATGCGTTTGTTCGGCGCTCTTTCTACCTCGATCAATGATGGACGAGTAGTCGATGTTTGTTCTTCGTCGTCTCGATAAATTCAAATCAATTTCCAATTGTAAACAAGGTTACAAGCTTCCTGCTAACCGTTGTTATCCATTGTGATGATTCTCGAGGAGAAAAAAATTTGTTTACGAAGATATCGAAAGAAAAACATTGTGTTGATCATGCATAAAATTGTCCTTTATAGTTTTGTTGATTTTATTATTAGTTAATTTAATCCCGAAATAGGAAGACATCTAACAGCATATTGCTTAATTAATTCTTAAGACGTCTGTAGTATCAAGAAAAACATTTGTCTTTTCTCATTTTTCATACATATGTCTATCTATTTCTGTCGTTGACCGAGTTTGTTCGATGTCAGAATGCATTTCTTCTTGCACCCTGAATGAAATCATGGTGCCACTTTGAGTTATATCCGATAAAGCCAAGTTGCCTTTGGAATTTCTTTTAACATTTCCATAATTAATGAAAATGTCTTGTCTAATTTGCAAATATGATAAATGCATTGATAGGAAAATACTAAACAATTGATAGATTTTCTTCTAACAAAGATCAATCTTACAGATTAGATCTAGGAGAAGAGAACAGATGTTTAATTATTTAAGACTCGAATCATATTTGATAAGTTCAATTCAAGAAGAAAATGTAGTGTATTATTGTAAATGTCTCATGAGATCAATAATATCTGGATTTTTCATTGTTATATTCTCTGTATTCGTAATTCGATTGATTACAAAGAGTAGCTGAACAAAATTACTTCAATGTAGACAATAATTGAATAAACAACCGAAATCGATTTGATTTACAAACATTCTTATCGAGAGGAAATCAGAAGTCACTATGGGTATTTATAGAATCTGTTGATTCAACGTTTTTGCGGGCAAATTCATTGATTCAGTTCTTATTTAGGCCATGTCATGATTTGCCTTCTCTTAAATTATAATTACTCTCGGTTTGCTTGAACGCTTTTCTTCATAATACAGCGGATATTCATTTCTATTCTCATGATATGGAGCAGTTTGACTTGACATCATCATCGTTCTCTTCGAACAGATTTGCTCGAGTATTAAGAACAGTTTGGTCACCATGGTTCGAACGAGAATAATTCTCTATTTGTGTATATTTGGTATACAAATTGAACAAAGAAGAAAAATAAAGAAAACAAAATACAAACGCGAAAGAAAAACAAGAAAGAAAATTTCAATTATTTTTCCCTTTTTTTTTAAAAATTTTGTCTGCGTCTATCATACAGGAGTAAGTGAAAATATTAGAGACAGGAAAAGAAATCCACGGATGCAGCCTACACACCCACTCAAACACACACGGAAGAGCATCGATAAGAAGAAAAAATAGAGAGAGAGAGAGAGAGAGAGAAAGAAAAAAGACATTGTGTGGTTGCAACAAAGTAACAATCCTCGACTCGTCATCTTTACTAAAACAGCAATCATTTCTCTTGTTGTTAACTACACAGATATGTAAGAAAAAAGGCCAAAAGAGGAAAAAGAACGAGACCTTCGTTGTTTGTTATTTAGCAGCTGTAAAAAAAACAGTTAATCGTTACAGTCAGCTAGAGAGAGAGAAAACCTTGAGCTGTATGAATACATACAGATACGCACAAAAAAAACAGAAGAAGAAGAAGAAGACGAGTCAGAAAAAAAGATCCAATACGAATGGGTAACAAGCATCATCATCATCGTCATCTTAACAATTGAATAAACCAAAGAGCAAGGGATAAATTCAGAAAAAATATGGCGATAAACACTCGATTTCGATAGAAGACATTCTAAACGAGAAATCAAAGAAACGATATGAACATATGTCTGACAAATAACCTTGAATGAGAGAAGCCATCAATAGATACCTGAATGCCATGATAATCATCATCCGTTTGTACAGAAATCTCTTGAGTGGTTACATGCAGATTGGCGGTGATAGTTGGATCAGCAGTAGAAATGTTCGACTGCAAAACATGCACATGCAAAATCTAATCTTAATCTCGTGAGATCGAAAAATTGATTAATTTTTTTTCTCATCATGAGCGCTTATTATTGATCGTACTGAAGGAATTTATCCAAGATTCTTCCTTTCTCAAGATCTAATATGTCTTTCTTGATATGCGCTAATATGCGTATGATCGATATTAATGATCAACAAAAGTTGACATCCATAAGAGTCAATGTATGGCAAACCGAAGATAGACACAAGAGGCAAAAGATCAGTAGACGGAAAACTAATGACTGATTTGCAATAATAGATAAGAATTGTCGTTTGTTTCACTCGATTAGAGGATAAAGATATAAATATATCTAGCTGCTTTCAGGCATGGGAGAACACCGTGCTAAAACCGATTTTTAATCATGCTAAGATACCTGTAGTAGAGCTTTCACACGGCCAATGGCAGTTGAATCGAAATCACGTTGACGTCGTAATTCTTCCCGTCTTTGAGAGCCAAGTTTAGTTGCTTCTTCTCTTGATATACCTGGAGAAAAATAAGCAGAAGAGATAGGATCGTTTGCTTTTCATATTTCATTAATTTTGAGAGAAAAAGAAACTTGACTTTACTTGGAGCTTCTTGTCGATGTCGGGCAATATTGACAACAGTCGGCATGCTGCCTCGTTTGTTTCCACCGGTATGATTTGTCGTTGATGATGGTTTGTCCAATTTAGTTACACTTTCGAGAATTACACGACGAGCAAGTATAGGAGAACCACTGCTACTTGTCATCACAGATGCTTGTGGTACAAGCGAACCACTCTCTGTATAGGCTGGTGCTTGTGCTGTAACACGTTTACGTATACCATTTTCGATAATAAACGTTTCTTTTTCTTTTAAATTATCACTTGACCGAGCTGTTTCATCAATTTTATAAGCACCAGGATTTGTTTTAACAATGCTGGGAAGAGACTTTCGTTTGGGAATAGGAACTGGCTGCGGAACTTCATATACATCAATAATAGGTGTATTTGATCGTACAGTATTCATAGGATTCGTTAGGTTATACATATGATGTTGTTCAGGATCGAAACTAGCACCACCAGAACTTAAACCGGAATCATGGCCACTTGAATTTCGAGAATCTAATGCACCATGAATAAGAGGAGGTCGGATGTTAAAATTATTTCCCGATCTAGGTGGTGGTGTTTTTGTCCGAGAACTTGATGTATGACGTATGGCTTGAGGAGCATGTAATTTTGACGACGAATGAATCGAATCGTGCTGTTGTTGTTGTTGTTGTTGCTGTAGATCATGAGTGAGATCTTCGTTAGATGCATCAACATGACGAGTTCTAATGAACGTCGATCGTTTTGGTACTGAACGGGGACCAATACCAACAGGATTTGGTACGAATTGCGCAGTAGACGGAGCGTGCGCTGACGAAGAGTCAAAGCTGGCGGACATTGTTGTTGCGCGGTCATCATCGAAACTGAAATTTCCTGGTGTTACTATACCACTACGGATCGGTTGGTTCGGTTGAGAGTATTGTCGTATCATGGAAGCATCTGAAATGGACGAATCCATGCATGAGGACCTTCTCATTATAAAAGACATACTTGTACGTGGATCAGGCATATTATTATAGGGTATTGGCGACATACTTGTATGATTTTGATGATAAAACTCCTGTTGCTGTTGTTGTTGTTGCTGCTGCTGCTGCATTGACAATGGTAGTCCATTCATCTAAATGAAGTTAATCGACATCAATTGCATTCGTTTGGACGAATAACTTTACTTTTATGTTTGAATTCACGTCATGCACTGGTTTAGCTGCTGTTGGTAGTTGACCTTGATAAACGCCACCATCAAGCGTGAAATTCGAAGATGTAATTGGATTGTTTTGATTTTGGTGAGAAACATGTGGCGGTAAGATCGGGGTTGTATGAGGTATAAAATTGGATGGTATCGGTATACGACCGTTAGGTAGACCGGTATCTACATGATTGATCGTAATTAATTTACCATCTGTTTGTCGGTCGATATCGAGCGGTATGAACACTTGTGGTTTATCTTCTCCTGAGTGATGAAAATAAAAAGGTAATTCATGAAATGACTTTGTTCCCTATCTCATTAAAATATTACCTGGCTGTCGGAAGTCGGGCGCAGCTGCTTTTGCTGCTACTCGAGCTTCTATGCTATCATTTCGAGCTTGCTTGGCATAGATTTCAGCTGAATGTGCTTTGGAGCGAGCATTATTTGCTCTAAACAACAAAGTATCAGCATGTGTTTCGAAAGCAAGTAAGAAGTTCTAATTCATTGTTTTCTTCTCTCTCCTTACCTTGCCATAGCTATTTCAGCTTTTTGTTGGGCATTCGTTGCTGATTTCATTGAATTATTAAGAGCTGCATCGATCTTATCACGAAATTTCGATGCACGTAATAGAAATAATTTACTTGGTTTACGTTTATCATTAATTAAAACATTGTTTCTATATTTGCCCTCCTCCTTGGTTCCATCACGAAACGTAGTTACTCCGTAACCGTTCTTCTTGTTATTAAACCACTCGCCTTCGTATTTGAGACCATCTGAGCGTTCAGCTATACCGAATCCAGTACGTTTATCCGCTTTCCATTCTCCCATGTACGTTTCCACCACATTATTATCGAGTATATCATCTTGTGAAATGAATGATTGATCACCATCGTCAAATGCACCAATTGAATTGGGTGTATTAGCATGAGAAGACATAATTGTTGATGTTTTAACTGAATGTTTCGAATCACCACTCGTTGAGCTTGCCGTTGAGCGAAACGAACTTTTCTTCTTAGTTAGATTCAGATCTTCAATGTCACTCGTTGACTTTTGTTTACGTAATTTAGCTAAAAGTGTTTTGCGCAATGAATGACGACGATCTGTACTATGCGATAGTGAACCACGATGCGGACCTTGACTAACACTACGTGCTGATGATGGATCATGCGGATCTGATTTCGAACGAAGAACAAATCCACCGCGATTTTCATCCATACGTCGATCACGTTCACCTATTAATAAGAAATTCCAAAATCAAAGAAAAACTGTGCATCGGTAAATTTATTTACGTTGAATTCGTTCTTCGTCATCTTCGGAACGAAGCGATGTCAGAGAATCTCGTATATCTTTTGATCGATAACGTGACGCTATGCCGTACGGCACACTCCGTCGTATACCAAAACCATGCCGAAGACCTTGTTGTATTTGACCATGATAGATACCACCATCTGCATACAGTTCAATACCATAACCATCTTGTAATCCATTTGCCCATGTTCCTTCATATCTAGCACCAGAAATCTCTGATACTCTCACACCGTAACGCCCTTTGAAACCTTGTGTCCATTCGCCTTTGTAGACCCATCTTCCTTTCTTTTCAACACCCAATCCATGTCGCTTTCCGCTCATCCATTGTCCTTCATATGAGTTTCCTGACGGCTAAAAAGATAGAAATATAAACATATACAATCATATGTATACATATAAGTTATCGCGCATCCTTAGCTGAACTATTTATTTACCCATAAGTAGATGCCAGAGAATTCATAACCATATTGCCATGCACCCGCATATTCACCTTGTCCTTTTGGACCTGTGCAAACACCGTGTCCGTGTGCTTTGCCATCATTCCACCCTCCGCAATAAGTGCCGCCGTCGTCAAAATCAAAACGGCCTCCATTCGCTCCGACGTTCATACGGGAGTCTATTCAGTTATAACCAACGGTAATACTAATAGCAGCAACATCGACAATAACGACAATGTCGATGATAGCAAAGAAGAATTATTGAAAAAAAAGAAGAAAAAAGAAGAAATAGCAGGAGATCAGACAAAAATGTTCTGTTAATAATAGTTGAATGTGCGTGTATATATGTAAATGACGATACTATTGATGATGCCGATGAAGGAGGAGAACAACGGTGCAACAAAGATGTTGTACTCAGCAATAATAGAAATGTAATTTTAATGTGTCATATTTATAAGTCAATCAAATCCGAGCAAACACGGCAATTACCATAATACTACCATGTACGCTTAGGCTGAAATAAAACGGATCAATTATACGAGGACGAATAGCAAGAAGGAACAAAACGGAAATCACACATAAAACGCACATAAACGACTACAAGTTGACTTTTTTGCCTGACAGAAATAGTCTTAATCAAATTCTCTTGTTATCGTCAAGTTCTTCTCTCTAATGATAATACACTTAATGCTGATCTTTTCCTCTCGTTTGCGAACATCACCCTCAACGTCACCGATGTGAGAACAAGCACAAATACTACATGATTTAACTTTTATATGCTCAATGTCAATCAAAAAAATCGTTTACGATAAATATCATGTAAGAGAAAAACAAATAGTAACTGTTAAAACGCTTTCTTATTCTGTTACTGTATGAGAACGCGATCTAGTAGAGATATTTCTTCTTTTTTTTCGCTAGTACTAAAAAAAAACGTATCTGTATATATCTATAGCTATACTTGAAATTACATCACACACGAGTGCATGTATTGGGAAGAGCTTGCTTAAAACGAAGATGGAGAGCCATTAGAAAGAAAGCGAATAAGAGGAGGAGAGACTTGCTGGTCCAAGGGTTTTGTGTCGTGCGTGCCTGTTTATTTATTTTTGCTCTGGGTTCTGTGTGTATGCGCATTAGACACGTTGGATGGTCTCTCTAGCTGTGTCTCTGTCTCTCTTTTATATACAAACAGGCAGATTTCAGGCAACAGCAGACAAAGAAAAAGAAGAAGAGAGCGCGCGCGCGCAAGAGGGAGAGAAAGAGAGCGAAAGAAGGAGATGCAGGAAGAAGAATACGGAAAGAGTTGTCGTCAGTTGATGGCATCGTCGTCCTCGTCGACTGATTACGACGAAGGCGTGCGATACTAGACTGAAGAACAGCATTCACGCGAAAGAGAAGAAAAAGAACAAAAAGAAAACGGAGAAATATTAAAAATAATAGTAAATACTCTATATCTAAGATGAGAACAAGAACGAACAACAAGAAGAAAAAGAGATCTTCGGAATGTATAGGCCTATATACAATGATTGTAGTAAGAAACTCAACAACAACATCAACAACAACAACGACGACGACAATAATAATAATCATAATAGCAACTACAGACAACGATGATGATGATGATGAAACTACTGTTGTCGATATAGCACCGTGATAGTAGCACGACGACATCGCACATTTCTAAAAGAGAACGAACGGATGGACTTCTTTCACGCTCTCTCATCGTTCTTCTGCTAGTAACAGCCGCATCATACATGTTGCAGGATGACAAAACAGATAACTTGGTATTCACAAGGCAAAAGAAACCCTTGTATCTCCTTCCAATCCATTTGTCTCCTTTTAACGTCCTTCATTCTTCCAGTTTGCATTCAGACACATACCACAACTCTTCCTAGATGTGGTTAACACATACGCAGGAAAAGCATGTCGTCTCTATTCGATGTACTACTTTAACACTCATCAATGCCATGGAGAGGAAAAAATACATCGATGAATCAATCATTAGTTCGTTCTTTCAATCGTACTGATAGAAAGAGTATGTTAACAACGAACAAATGGGAAGAAGATGATAGAAAACTCGTCGAATATTTTCTTCTTCTTTTTTGTTCCGTACGCCTTCAAGTCACCTGTGCGAACTTTCTTCTTGTGTTTGTGTCATCCTCATACTCATCATCATCATATTTCCATAAAAAGAAATCAAACAGACTTGTAGACAGTCTCTATCATTTCCGCTTTTGGTCGACAAGAAAAGTATAACATTGATATCGGCTATATATCCTCCTTTCTTCTTCTTTTTCTCAACACAATAAGATAAGGTTGGACATTTGTGCTGTATAGGAAATCTAAGAAGAAAGCAGAGGGAGAGAAAGAATCAAGAAAGGAGAACGAAGAGGATATGATAATTTGAGAAAGAACGATGTATGGATCATTGATAAATGCATACTTAGTAAATTTCATTAACGGTTATATCAACTGTTTTGAAAATCTAATAATAAAAGACGAAGTTGTCATGGTGAAAAAATGATGTTCGTTCTCTCTCGCTCAAGCCATTGGAATGTTCATTTGTAGCTGATATTTGTTTACAACATAGCAGGACATTCGATTGAACAACTATGTAACTTAATAAGGTACAAGGTAGAGCAAAGAACAATCTTTGAACAAACAAAATCAAAGAAAGATAAGATGTATGTTAATCTTACACTGAGAAGTTCACGATCATTATCACTTCCTTGTACAGTAGTAGTCTCATCATCTGCTTTCTTTTTTTTTCACGTCACACTCCCTATATATGTAATCGAGTTTCGTTCATATTGCAAACAACATAGTTTATTCATTGATTTTCACATGTCTACAACTTCTTGCTTTTCATTGTTCTTGTTGTTATTTATTATATTAATAAATATCACCTCTATTGTAAATCTTCATTGTCATGATGATTTACATGGATCTATTCGATTAATTGAAAATTGCCGCGCATGTGTTATTTATATTGATACGAATATTCGTCTAGCTATTTCTCCCCGAACAACGAGTTTATCTCAAACGTCATCAATAGAAGAATTAGCTTTCCTTAATGAAAGAAAGCGTTATCGTCGCCATGATCCTAATATAATTATCCGTCAGAGATGTGCCCGTGAACACGACGGTGCGTTATACGGGTATGATCAAACGCATTGTTACTGCAATTCCAATCGATGTAATTCCGATATACAACGATGTATTTATGAAATAGCATCGAAGCGTTATTTTTCATGTTATCATGGGTACGATTCCAGTGGAAATTTACCTGAAATCTCCAAGAAATGTCGCAGTTGTCGGATACGAATGGATACTAATCGGAAATACCATTACGAATGCTTAGAATTTGGCCAACAAGAACAAAGTAATCAAACGCATTGCACGTGCCAATATCCGATGTGTAATCAAAATCTTGGCATATGTCAACGTTTCCAACAAAAATCATCACCACCGCCGCGCATTCATCTGATTCGTTATGTGATTTCTAACGTTACGAGTACTAAATCAGCAGTAACCACAAAGACGACAACAACAACAACAACAACGCCAATGTCAAGTGTTACCGCGAAGTTATCAACATTTATAAGTACGCATCAAACTAATGAAGAGATTACAACTGAGAATGTTACTTTATCTCAAGTCATTTCATCATCCTCGAATGACACTAAATCTATTCAAACGATCATTATTGAGATAAAAAATCATGGAAATTATTTCTCAGCACGATGTTTTCTTTGTATTCTGAGTGTTTTCTGTCTTTTTGTCTCTCAGATGTGATCCGCTTCATTAGACAGTATATACCTATTCACAAATCAACACTTTTACTAGATTCATAAATGCCAATCTAACAAGTATAACTTTCAAATGATGTCGCTACACATACACGATTAAAAGAACATCATCTCTATTGACAACGTAGAGAATCGAACATGACTAATGGCTAACTGACTTGATTCATTCAGATTGCTAATCATATTTTAAGCATGTCCAAAGCCACAAAATTGGAAGATTATTGGCGCGATCAGCATCTCGAGAGTTTATTGAAAGAAATAACTCAACTTCTCACTCGGCGTATGCCATCTGATCCACCGTTGGCGATAGTTGAGTTTCTTCAAAAGAAATTTCCGAAATCTTTCAAATCCAGCACAGATAGTATTGGTATTGTTCCTAAACCACTGGCCGCCAGTTTACAATTGAAAACACTCACGTCCGTGCAATCGGATACTCATAATGAAAGTATGAACGATACGCAACTTGGAAGTCAATTAGCCAATCAAAGTTTCAACAATGGATTGGTTACTATGCCAACGATGGGTTCGGCTTTTACAGATTTATTGAAAAATGACGTAAGATTCAAGTTATTCCCTTCTTTTTCATCGTGAATAGTTCTTCTTCTATTCAGACTGGTAGCTTAAGTCAAGATCCACAGATAAGTATGAGAAATCTCATTCGAGCAGGCCGACTTGGTGAACAAGCGGTCAAATGGGGTAAAAACATCCGTTCAGATCACGATATTCTTGAGGAAGAAGTTTTGCGACCAACGAAAAACAAACCTACAGCCTCGAGAGAAGAATCAGGTGACCACTTTGCTTATGATCCCATGACAGAAAATATCCAAGAAGTTCAAACACATGAGCAACCAACCGTACGGCAAATTATCAAATATAAACAACATCTTCGTACGGAAAAGGATCGTCGATTACATCGAGAAGAACTAGCTAAATTAGCACAATCTCAACGTGAAAAGGAGGAATTCTATCGATCGGATCTTTCAGCTAAACCAGAAGACAATCAACAACAACAGCAAAATTTAGATGAAGACGATTCAGTCGTACCAGCTGCACCGACCGAGAAGAGTCAAACGAAAGCATCGGATAAGCCAGTGGTGAAATCGAAAGAAGAAGAAGAGATTTTAAATGATGAGAATATATTTCGACCAAGAATGCAACGAAATCGGCAACGACAAAGGAATAAACCATCGACCGCACGAACGAATGCAGCTGATTCGCAACGGCGGTTTACGCGGGATTTCCAACTGATAACGAAAAGAGAAGATGGAAATGTAATATGTAAAGTATGTGGCCATGTTATTAATGATGATGACGGTCAACTGGCCAATGATTTCAAGGTCAATTCGGGTAAGATGATTCACTTTCGAAAACAAATTAGCCAGAGTAACTATCGATCCTAGCTGCATCATCAGCGCGCCCTTATGAACCACAGCAATCCAGTCAATCTGTACAGTCATCTTCTGCCGCTGTCGATGATTGGTTTGAATCGTCAACAAGTGCATCGGTATCAATTTCACAATCAAACACTCCTCATGCGGCTGATGAGCAAAGCCAATTATTTCTTGGCTCGATGACTTTTCGACGAAATCTATTTCAACCGATTACAGATGATAACACGAACATGGATCGTCTGGCATCACCGCGTATCTCTGAATCAGGTATATTCGCTCGATCACCAGAGCCGAGAGCTCGTCGTCCATCATCATCGCAAAGTATTACATCACCTGCGACAAAGAAACATCAACCAGATACTGTGACAAGTCCTCAGACAACAAGAACACTCGTACAACCATCACCACCGCGCTCAAGACCACCTTCAGCTCCGACTACTAAGTAATCAATACTCGGCTGAATCATTCGAGCAAGAATACAGAACAGACAAACAGCTTTATTCTAGCAATAAAAGATCAAAATTGATGATTTCAGTTTCAGTTCATGCTTTTTTTTTTGTTTTTAATTAGTTTTCTTTGCTTTCATTCAAAATATCAGCCGATTGTACAAAAAAAATGATCAAATACTAAATATAGCCATCAAAAATAACACATCGGTTTAAATAATTTACATTATAGATAAATTTCCAAAGAAAACATGTACAGTAACAAAACTTCATAGAGAGGAGCACATGTCGTCACACTTTCGTTTCTGGTCCTGCATTAGTATGAGCAAATGAATTGCGAAGTTTCGTCATCGAACGAGTTAAAATCGAGCCATACGCTTTCGTGTACCATTCATGTGAACGTCCCATTAAGTCTACTCGATTGAGATGTATTACTTTTGATTTTCCACATCCTAGAAACGACAATCGTGATGATAATCGATGGAAAAGATGAGAAATGAATCACCTACCATATGATTGTATCAAATATCGTGATGCTAACGTCACTGCTCGGACTAAAAACAAACAAAACAATATGTTGAATATGTAACAAAGATGAGAGATGAACCTAAAGTCGGTGGGCAATGTGCTTTTGGATGTTCAATCGATGTGCAAACAAGCACACATGTCTCTTTCGATTGGTTATTTTGTGTTGAAATAAATGATGTAATTGCACTTGAAGATGCTGATAAAGACGAACCAACTGGAAAATTAGGATTTTGATATGTTCCATTGATATTCAATTGTATGTTGGTTCTCCAACTTCGCACTTCACAGAAGTATCGAGATGCCAATGGTGCCTATAAACAAACGAAGACATTCAATTGAATTTCTATTGACAAGCTTTCAAGCGGACGTACCATTGAATTGATTGTATATTGGTAGACATGCGTATTCGAATTTAATTGTTCAATTATTGCTCCCGATTGAAAATCTACAATAAAAAGACATTCAAATACCTATTAGAGAACATGGCAGACAAGGTCATGTACGAACCATCATCCCATAGATGTCTTTCATTCAATAATCGATTAAGGATTTCGGTTGGCGGTGCTTCGATCTCGACGGAACATTTCCAAAGAGTAAGTGGATGTCCGTCATCTAGCTTTTTCACTGCTAAGTCGATGTCATTCGTTTTGCCAAACGATGTCCATCCTTTTGATTTTGTTGAACATGCTTCACGCATGACTTCCACAATACAACGATTAATAAAAGTTTGATACGAAGTATTTGTTTTTGTTTTTATTGCCTTCAAATCATGACTGTTGTTGTTGTTGTTGTTGTTGTTTTTATTCATGCTGTGAAATATATTATCACATGACGATGAACCGACTGTATCGGATGCCAACATTTTACCAACTTCTTTTGCGCGTTGGTGAGCGGTGTGTTTGCCAGATGAATAACGACGTGTTTGCTTGATCATCGGAGCGGATACGGCTGGCTCTGAAACGCGCCGTGATAGTTCTTCCAGTGTGCACGGCTCGCCGATTTCAATGTAAGAAAAATGACAAGCCTGATGTAATTCCAACGGAACAATAAATAATAATCGAACGTAATCAATCATAAACGCGAGAATATCCATTCCTTTTCGTTGTTCTTCGATTTCTTTCAGATCTGGCATGCCGTTCGTAGATGTTTTTGTGTAGTTTGTAAATGAGAACAATGTTGGAGTGAAACAGGTAGCAAGATTCATTGAACTCATCTGATTCGTTTTCGCATGTTTGGAAACATCATTTAGAAACGATAAAAGTAAATGTAAAACAAGACGATTTTCATCCGGTAAGAGAAGAATTGCATATTGGAGTGCAAGTAATCGTCGTTCGTTGTTGACTTTGGAGGAGCTTTTCTTATCCATGGAAGAAAAATATTCGCTTATATGAAGAAACAATGGAGATAGTTTCGTTGTGAAAAGACATTCAGGTAACAAACGAAAATATTGCTTTAAAACATCCGAGACATCGTACGGGCTAAATTCATCAAAATGATGGTATTCAAGATCGGTTTCCATCAGTTCATGTAGGCGTTTGATTCGATGGGATACACCGCTAAAGTAACAAGGAAACTTTCGATTATTAGATATTACATCAAGATCGAAGAGTAATTTGCAGAGGCTATGCTATTATATCGATCAATACATTGAATTATAATCTTAAAATGATTCGATTTGATGAGTTTTAGATCCTGATGAAAAACGCATCGGATGTATTCGATTTTCTTGTAAATACAAACGCAATATGCAATTAACACTCTCCAAAGCATGACGAGGAGAATAAATGATATTTATATCATCTTTCCGTCATTCGATTCTGTCTTCTAGTTTTTTTTTCATATTTAACCACAACATCATTAGAATCAAGGTTGATAAATAGATAAGAAGATCAAGTATCTTCTCTTTGCTTGTCATATTTTACTTACGGTTTCCGAAAGATTCCAACACTGTCAATCGACGTGCGCCGCAAGTATTTCATAGCAGATAGAATTGTACTTGGAACAGGATGTCCCGTGCGTTGTGTCATAGCAAGTAATGAAATACCAAAAACTAATTTTTTCGTTTCCTGATGCGTGTCCTAAACAGAGAACAACAAGAGTAAATAATAAAGAGGGATTTATTCGAATGCACTTTTCGCTGTTGATGACGACGAATGATTAATTTCGGTACTGCAATAAATACTGTAGCAAACAATCGTTGTCGAGATACGACTGTTCGAGTCGTTAATGCAGGTGCATTCGATAAGAGAATTTTAGTTGTATCGAACAGCTCTTCTAAACGTACGAGAGCCGCACGACGTAATGCTAACAGTTGGCCAACAGACATTTGTCCTAGATGATATTTAATGGAATTGAAACTCGGTCGATGAGTTTTAGTGAATGAATGCCATTTCACGCGTATTTTTCGACTAGTAGGTGAACGTACTGAAGATGGACTTGTCATATTACTATTCAACGATAATGAGGAGGCTGAAGATGACGACAAAGATGAAGCTATCGATTGATTAACAATATTATTAGTTATGGCTATAGAATCAATTTGTCGTTCGACACTACTCGTACCAAGACCAGAATCTTGTCGATCGGTGGATGAACGCTTATCATCATTCGACGATGCCGATGTTGGCGATTGATCCTCAACAATTAATGGTTCACTTAAATATCCAAGCGGCGCGGGAACATTATCATAAAATGAAAGACGCGTCCAATCATAAATATGAAAATGACGACGTGCAAATAGCGTAGCTTGATAGGATGGAGAGCGAGTTGACTGGCGATGATTATCAGATGGAATTGATAGAGGAAATTGTTCAAGTTCTTCATCACAGATAGGTGGCAGATAACGATGATGATGACGGTTGTCTTTATCCACAGTCGTCGTTACCTGGAAATGAAAGAAATCGTAAATTAATCGATTTGCTCAAAATTGAATTCATACGGGAAGATTTTCATCAATAAATAATGAATTAGTATTTGACACAATGATTGGTATAGATGATGTCGATATTGTATAGTGTTCATGTTCAAGATCAATGGGTTTTCGCTCATGAATTCTTAATTTAACTTCGTTGGTGTGCTGCTCCGAAGTATGGGATTCTGGTTCTTTTGATGAATGATTGGACGGTTCAGGATAATGATGATGATAATAATGATGATGTGATTTTAATGTAGATGGAAGAAAATGTGGTTTAGTAATTATCAACTCCATTGAACCATTACTTGAAGTGATCATCTGAAACATACAAGTATATAATTTATCTGATGAGATAAAGTCGTTTTGTTCTTTTCCCCTGAGTAAGCAATGATACAAAATTAGTTCAACAATCTTCCGTTGTCTCACAATCGTTGTAAGTACGTGCTTGCATGTCAAGCACTTCTTATTATTCTTTATGATTATTCTCATTCTCTACCCTCACATGCGCGTTTGCACGCACAGACATACGCCCGCACGTTAAACGAGGTCAATATAATATTCCATCAATCTGATGATTATAACAACGATGATCATCGAGTATTTACATTTGGAAACTACGAATCTCTTCGACAACTCGTTTATCTTCCCTTTCTCTTTCTCAACTCACTAGGTACTATATGCCATTGAGAATAATGACAATGAATAAGACACATGTAATCAAGGACAACTCTCTTCACAAGTATACGCATCGAAGCTCATGTCACTCGGATCAATTTTCTTCTTTAATACGATAAGATGAGAACGATTACTACTGAGTTATGCTAAGTCGATTGTTAGGTGTGACGTACTCGTCATATCTTTCCAAAAGAACAATACAAAAGAGTCCAACTGAAATTCTCATTGATAGGAACTACTTTAGTAACAGCCGCTTTATGTCCTTCCCTCGAACCTCTATTAGAAGTAATAGAAAAGTTGTCGACAACGACAATATAACCCGACTAATAATACATAACGAAAAAAGAAAGAAATAATGAAGCGAAGTACTTGAGGCAACTTCTCCAGCTGCTATTTAACCGGTGCCAGTCAGTTTGCGTGTCTTTCATGATTACTCGAACAGAATTATACTCACCTATATTCTTCTACTCGATGCTGTCCAAGTTGATATTTACGCGTCTGTCTATCTAACAGAAGAGAAGGAGAAAAAAGGCCTAGATTAGAATATGAACATATATGGCGTAATATACAATTATTATTTATTGATACGCACACGCACACAGAGATCGGTTCACCGATGTCGACGACAACAAAATGATCAAGAATGAGGATTATATGAATACATATGTGCATGTATACACATAGTAAGAGAAGACAGAAAGAAGAAAAAGGAACATTTGAACGATTCGATCATATAATGTTGTGCAATCAACACTATTTGAATGCTTTACTGAGTATATACACGGAGAATCAATGACGATGTGTATACATGTATGCATTTTACACATCATATGTATATATATACATATATATGTTATTTATATCAGTTACGATGTAGTATTAATGATAGTTGATTGATCGGTTTAGTCTTCTCTAAAGATGATGTGTCTTACTCACCTACGGGAGCTTCTTTTTTTCTCTTTCGTAGATAGGTATACGTTTGATATGAGAGCACAAGTGTGCGCGTGTTGAATAATAACGACGAATCAATGTGAAAAAAAGAAGAGGAGAAAAATATTGTAACGATAAGAGACAAGAAGGAAAAAAACGTGCTTGAGGTGTAATATAACGATTACAAACAGAGCAGTAGCAATTGCTGATTCATGCGAAAAGAGGGAGAAGGAGAGAGAGAGAGACAGGAAAAAATGTAGTAGAAGACAAGCGGTATGTACGACAAAATATATAAACAGATAGAATCGAAAAATAAGTAAATCATTAATAATATTCTTGTGGAAATTAACTATCTAATATATCATTTGAGTCGACAATGTCAAGAACATTTTGTTCAAAGGTTTTACTTGCGTCCTTCTGACCTCTTTAATGAATAGTGGAATTGTTGAAAAGCAACTTTGCAATAGTATAAATAATAGAGCCGATAAGTTAACTAAGATTTTATGTTCGAATAATTGTCAATTTATTGCTCGACTTAATTAATGTTTACGCACGATGTCATTTCAAAAATGATGATTGCATGACGATTGACGTCATCAGTTGAATATAAGCAGATGAATGCACAAACAAATGGTTAATTAAAAATTTCTGTTTAGCTTTTTTTTTTGCATAGCCGAGCCAAAACGAAGTTTGTGTTTTGAAACTCAAGTCTTCTACGCATTCAATTAATCTGTTCTGAATAGGACAAAAATTACTTTGTCAGTTGCCCTTAGGAGAAAATAAATGACATTTCTTTCTTATATTTGTATCTCCTACACCCGAACAGCTGGTTGTAATGATTAGATCGTTCATCACAGTGAAATAGTATCACATACAAGGCTGATCGTCCAAGCATGAGTTATGTGAAATAAAAGTATGAAGAATAATTTGTTTACGAACTAAGGTCATTCTTGCTGTTATTATTATTATTATTATTATTATTATTGCAGTCAAATTTGTTGTTCCGATCGATTTTCCTTGCCGTTATTTATCTACACTTGTTAGGATAATATTAACTAAAATAATTATCTACGAAGAGATTGTTTTCTGCTTGATGATTAAAAATTTTTCTCGAATATTGTTTCTACAGGTATGAGAATGTATTCATCGTGTATCGTAGTCAACTGCAAAAGTCAATGATCTATTATAATAATCAGCTTACTTAGTATTCGACAGTTCTTTCTACACTCGTAGACAAGATAATAAATAGATATCATGTCAGGCAAAGACGCTTATCGTAGATGTCTTATAAATCATTTTCTATTTATTAGAATGTATATATCATAACTATAAACTTCGAAGATTGACTCTTTGTCATTGACGAGAGTAATGATGTAGGAGGATGAACTTTGATCAGCAGTCTCGAGTGGAAAATTAATAAGAACAATATGCTTTCTGACAACGACAGAGAAGATGAAATTAGATAGATGAGCAGATTATTAATCTATAATTTGCTTTTTTATTTGATTTACATCGATACATGAACGACTGGCAAACAATTTTCGTTGAGGAAATGTATGTATGTTTTCTAATTGAAGTCTATGTGTCGAACCGTCATTCGACGTTTAGTGGGATTAGTCGATTGCTTCTTGGAATGTTCATTGACTAATGTTTGTAATTGCCAGTGTTTCGCCACGAGCGTGGAATTATTTCGGTCGAAAGTTTTCTTCAAGAATTTATCGAATAATTCCCGAAAATTCATATGTTCGGATAAGGTTTGAAAATGCTTGAGAAGAAAATCGTATATCCAATGAGTATTCAATGTAAATAATGATGAATGTGAACCGTAATTCATTTGAAGGATAAGAGAGAGTTTTTCTCGAAGAAGCACTTCGAGATCTTTATTTGCACTCTTTAGGATGAAATCAACTAAATATTTTTCTTCGAATTTGGTTAACAGTGGCTGACCATTGGCTAAGAGTATGGCCATTGGATTTAATTCATCACGCGCCGTCGCTTCTGGCAAGGAATCGGATGATTGTGATTCGATTGGATCAATCGGCATTTGATTTTCCAGATCTTCATTGACAATTGGCTTGATGGGTGATGGTATTTCGGGTGAAATTTGACGCACATGCATTTTTCTTGCAGTTGCCTTACCAAGACGTCCTGGCATGGTGCTTTTTTGTGTTTCTTTTCAACGTATTAAGAAGACTTATCGATCGATCAGACTGTATTGTGTTTGATTTATTTATTGCTCTTTTGAATATTGATTCGTTGTGACGCATGGAATGTCTAAGCGGCCTATTTTCATTCTCTTCTCGTCGTCCTTTTTCTGTTCTTCTATTTAAAAACAATTCAATAGATGAATACCACGTGATCGGAAATAGCTCATTTTAAAAATACGACTAAATAACGATCCGACGTGCTTGAAGGGACGTTCATGATTAATCAAACGATCAAAGACTTATCGTACAGCTGAATTTTTCAGATATTAATTGTATATGTGAATGGTTGTGACTAAAAGTAAAAATCACGTTGCTAACGTAAAAGAGAAAGTGAGGAACAAACAGTATTGAAATGCTTCGTTTTGGTGCAGACGATATTACTTGTATGTAGATAGTATATTTACGCTTCATCGAATACTTGATGACGCACTTCCCTTTTCTTTGAGTATGTTTTTCTTCCTTGATATTTTCAACTTCATTTCGTCGCTATCATTCAAAGTAGCGGTGATGTCTGAATTCGGATCCGTTGTTGCGAATGAGACACGTCAACGAAATGATCATTTTATTATACAAGCAAGGACTCAATTCCGATATTTTCTAAAAAGACTGACAGCGCGTATCACCATAAGCGAAATACACGAGGTAATTAGTAGCCGAAGTCACTTGAAACCCGAATTGAGCAGAGTTCAATTGATTGGTATAGGTCTCGGTGCCATCATTGGTAAGTATGTACAAAATGGACTACCAGGTGACTTTGCGTCCTTCTTCTGCTTAGGTTCCGGGATATTCGTGCTGAGTGGTCAAGCAGCTGCGAAGTATGCAGGTCCCGCAGTGATTCTAGCTTTTATCATAACTGGCGTCGTAGCCCTTCTTGCTGCATTGTCATTTTCTGAACTAATGGCAATTATGCCTTTGGCTGGAGGAGCATACACATACACATATGTAGGTTAGTGTCTTGAATATTTAATTGTACAGATCCAATCAATCTCAGCTTCTCGTCTTCTAGCTCTAGGAGGTATACAAATGAAACCGCTCTAGAAGCAATCCTATGTCTTTAATTCCTCTTCGTAGAATATGCTGCATGGTTCATCGGATGGAACTATGCTCTTCTCAATGAATTAAGCGCTTTGGCAGTAGTTGTCAATTGGGGCGACTATGTCGTGGATTTGATCAATACTATATCGAATTACAATGCATCCGAGTGGGCTGTTAAAGCGCCAGTAGCTTGGAATGAAACTGGGGCAGAGTTCTACGTCACTGGTGGTGCAATTAACATTCCTGCCATAGCAATCACATTAGCTCTAACAGCTCTTCTCCTTACCGGTATTCGAATAACGGCTACTGTGAACATGATATTGGTAATAATCAAAATTCTCATTCTTCTGATATTCATATTTGCAACATGCAAATATGTCAATCGCGATAATTACGATCCGTTTATTCCAGCGAACCAAGGTACACAGCGTATAAAGATATCAAATCAGATGTCTTTTTTCTTTGACAGGATCATTCAGTCAGTTTGGCGTATCGGGCGTAATGGAGGCGTGTCATATAGTGTTTTTTGCTTACGTGGGCTTCGAGATAGTTGCCACAGTTGCTGAAGAATCGGAGAGACGTGTATTAGCCCTACCAGTGGCAACGATGGGATCACTGCTAATTTCAGCATTGATCTACATTGGAATATGCACAGTCATGGTTGGACTTGTTCCGTATCAATTATTAAATACAAATAGCCCACTTTCCGATGCAATGTGAGATGCTCATCACCTGATCACTGTCGAAGATCATATTCATCGAATTAATTATTTTTCTTATAGAAAAGCCACTCCATATGGTGTGTGGTTATATATCCTTATGGATTTAGGTGGTATTGCTGCTCTCACCACTGTAGCGTTGTCCGTGTTTCTGTCTCAAACTCGTATCTTTTACGCAATGGCTCATGATGGTTTATTGCCAAGTTTCTTGAGTAAAACATACAGAAGGACTGCTGTACCGTGGATATCCACAATTATCTGTGGTTCGTAGCACTCAAGAAAACTTTCTCGACATGACACAAATTTCTGCCATATTTTTCAGGAGCATTCTGCGCAATTATAGCAGCCTTTTGTCCAATCGATCTAGTTGGGGAAACGTCATCAATTACTGCTCTGGTGACATATATTTTTGTACACGTCGAAGTCATTATTGTAAGTACCATCTACAGATATCAAGCTTATGTTGTGTGGCATGTTTTCTATAGTTACGTTATACCGCTCGTGACATACCACGACCATTTCCCGTGCCATTTAATGGAAAGCTCATTCCAGTCGTAGGCTCTATACTTTGCATACTACTTATGATAAACATGCAGAAAGAAACTTGGTATCGATTTCTCATATGGACAGCCATAGGTCAGTTTGTATACTTTGCTTATGGCTTTTGGCATTCGAAGAAGCGACAACAGCTAATGCCACGTCCTCCATCACGGCATAATAGTGATCTGGAACTTGTTGCAGCACTGCAAAGGGCGGCAGTCAGCAGAGATGAATCTGTGGTAGCACCTATTAGAACCATTTCCGAGTATTTAGAAACTCAGTCTGAACCGAATCTTCACGAAAATATAGTTGAAAACAATGATTCAACTCATGCTTATTGGTCAGAGTCAGAAATCAGCAACACGAATGAAAACAATATGTGTGAAGAATTTTCTGAAACTACGAATGCAGAGCATTCAGCGGAAGTTTTCACAATCACATAATGGTACGATATGACCTATCGTCAACCGGTTACTATCAATGATATACGATACTTGAAATGCTGAACAAATGCGTAACAATTCTATAGAATAATCGTGAGTAATATTCATCAATAAAACGATTAGTTAACGATACAGTTGTCATTCTCTTTATAATATTCAATAATGTATTGTGAATCGAATGAATACTAGACATTTAAGTAAACTTTTCAAGACGAAAACCACCGTCAACAGAGATGTGAATCTAAAATTTTGTTTCATTGGATAAATCATAGTACGTAATCTTTATAAAAATCGCACTAAAAAATAAAACGAAAGGAAAACATTAAGAACTACAAATGATCATCAAACTATACACTGAAGTACAACATCAGGTAAGATACATTCAGTCTAGTTCGTTTGTAAATATAAGCAGAACAGTGTTAATGATGAACTCTTTCGATATCTTTTTAAACTGCAAATCAGTGTTGGGATATTAAGGGCGGCTTTTCTTTGATTTATAAACCACGAACAATTATATACTTAAATTATTATGATGATGAGCTTTTTCCGATATTTTTATACCAAATTTGAGCACCATTCAACGAACCCAATAATCTAAAACGCGAAATTCATCACGTCTCGTATCTTTCCAAAGAAAGTTTACTCAGAAACACTCGTGATAAATGCACCAACACAGTCACATTGCGAAAAACCGAGCCATGGGAGGTAACTAATAGTCAAACATTGGTTTCAACGTGATCTCTGCGTAGAACAAAGTAAATCTATCGAAAACAAATATATTTTCTGGGAAATAATTATTGTTTACCTCGTTATTCTACATCACATTTTGCTTTAACGTCTCTATGGTGATAGTAAAAGCACTGGCCTAGTTTCTGATTATCACCTAATCGCTTCAATTCTGGTTTTTTCGCATCTTGCTCAATTTTACGTCGTGCAACCATCATTAGAATAATACAGACAACCGATGCGCTGATAATTGTTGAATGAACCAGTTTGTTGAGTACGAAAGCATAATCCCAATTGACTGATTCAGAAAGAACATTAGAATCACTTGCAACTTACTCGAACGGAAACTTTGGATTGATTGTTAAGATTCGATGGAAAACACTGTGGAAGTTGAATACGAGCATTTTCCAACTTGTTTAAGCAGTTTATTTGAAAGTACTTCAAAATATTTCGTTTCTAATGACATTAATACTTGTGATGTGTCCATAACAATGTCTTGCCAAATGTTTAAATACGTTGTTAATAAATATTGCGGTTTTTCTGATTGGTTTCCTATGAAAAATGATTACCATCAGCAAATAAATGTAAAGATTCGATTTTACCAATGCGGAACCTAACGATGAATTATCACTTATATTAGATAATTCTGATTCAAGATCAGTATCATAATCCGCAGGAAACGCCGTCGTTCATCTGTTGTTTCTTTGATTGTGTATAACGCAAGTGTCAATTTATAACATCGATCTGATATTACCGTTTAAAAGAATAAATGTCTTCGATACGACATATGCTGTTGGAAACTCCGCTAAGATTGTTCTTGTTAATTCTGCCAACGTCGTTGCTTGCAGTTTGATACTATTCGATGAGTTAATGAACAATTTGGTGGTAAATATTATATTAGATATTCTTGAACAGTTACTTGTGTTTTAACTTCTTTATGGAATTCTGCTAACGCTGATTCGTTCAATGGCACTGAAGACAACATCATTAAAAGACAATTCGGCTTGTCAATGGTGTAATTGAAATACTAGCAGCTGGAATGCTGTCTAAAGATAAACATGTGGGGATATACTCGATAAAGCTTGGTCCAGATTTTTTCGGGTTAAACTTTTGTGAGAGTGATGTGAGTCACTTGTCCGGCAATATTTTGATATCTACTGGCGAGTATTTGCAAAAAGGGGTTTGTTGCCGTTGCATTCGATGTGCTTTGAAGGACACTGATGAAATCTGCAATTCCTTGGGTATTAGGTGTGCCGAAAGCAGATGACATATTTACTTCGGTAACAAAATCTAATGTCATTCTCATGAGTTTTTTACTGGATAACATCGTACGATAAAGGATGAAAAATCTGCCTGATTCCTCCTGTTAAACCAAATCATGCGAGAAGAAGTCATGTTTTTCTTTCGTAAACCTTTACGTATACGTCATAGTCCTACTTTCTGTGTTTACTAATCTAGTGGAGCAGAAACAATTCATGACTCTATTCGTTCGCATTGTATTCACTTCCTCTTACATTCTGCAGCACTCAAGTGCCTAAAAAAGTACAGAGCGCGTATTGCAGTTGCACACACATTCGAAAAATTAATTTGGTACAAGCATGCGCATATTTCCAACGAAATAAAATATTATCATGGCAGAGATAACTTCAATGATTCAAGGCAAATATCACGTGTGCCATAGAATAGTGAGTTCGTGTAAATCTGCTGGTGAACAACTTCTGGCACGTAAGCCGATGAGTGATATACAAATTGAAATCGAAACAGAAAATGATATGCGACGAACATTAGGATGGGTCCAGCTGACTGGTATAGGTCTCGGTTGTGTTATTGGTGAGCGATTTCGATACGAGTGATTTGATTGATACCAACATATCTTCTTGATAGGAATTGGAATTTTTACATTCAGTGGACAAGCCGCTGCCCGTTATGCAGGTCCAGCGGTGATCATTTCTTTTCTTCTCGCTGGTATTGTTGCCCTCCTTGCAGCTTTATCCTTCTCGGAAATGGCAGCGATGATGTCAAGTTCAGGTTCAGCATACACATATGCATATGCTGGTTAGTGACTTACTCGACATTGACTCTTTGCCTTCTTTGAACACTGTTCTTTTCTATTTGTAGCACTAGGAGGTATTCCATACATACATACATAGAACTGTGCTGCAAGTAATTGTTATCCGTCATGTTCTCTATGTTGTAGAATATTGGGCATGGATTGTGGCTTGTAATTTAGCAATAATGTATGAACTAGCCGCATCTACAGTTGTGATGGGCTGGAGTAAATATGTCGTTCATCTCGTCAACATCGCATTCAATCGCAATGTTTCGAGTGTAGTGTTTGATTCGACGTTGATGTGGACAAGTGGAACAGTTATAACTCTTACTGGTGCTGCACTCGATCTACCCGCTATTGCAATCACCGTTGTCATTACAATCATTCTCATTGTTGGAATTCGTCAAACAGCTACAATTAATTTAATTCTAGTGTTTATAAAAGTCATAATTTTATTGATATTCGTGTTCGTGTGCTGTAGATATATCAATGTCGAACATTATCAACCATTCTTTCCCGAAAATCAAGGTAAAGATTAATTAACTTGTAATATCTCTCTGGACTAAAGAACAAATATCTTCGAATGCAGGATCATTTGATTCGTTTGGAGTAAGTGGAGTATTGAAAGGAGCAACGTTCGTTTTTCTGGCGTACGTTGGATTTGAGTCGATCGGATCTATTGCTCAAGAAGCAAAAAAACCAACACGAACATTACCCGTCTCAATTATTGGTTGTACTGTTTTTTCAATGACAATTTATGTCATTGTCAGTAGCGTCATGGTTGGCCTAGTTCCTTACTCACTACTAGATTCGCAAAGTCCTCTATCGGTAGCAATGTAGGTTATTGGAAATTTACGTTTCGAAAGATCATATTTTTGTATAGCAACACCACACCTTATGGGCTGTGGTTATCGATCATTATGGATATAGGTGCTATCGTAAGCCTTGCTACAGTAGCGTTGACAATGCTGCTTGCGCAAACTCGGATTTTCTATGCTATGGCTCATGATCGTTTGTTACCACCAATTTTTGCTCGTATATACTCCAATACGAAGACACCATGGATCTCAATATTGATCAGCGGTATTTACTAGCATTTTTTTTGGCAAAAGTCGCTCATTTTCTTATCTTTAGGTACAATTTGTGCTCTCATATCTGGTGTATGTCCAATTGATATACTCGGTGAAACTACATCGATTAGTGCTCTCATCGTTTACTTCTTCGTACATATCAGTGTTATTGTCGTGAGTTTATACATATTCAGATTAACGTTCTCTTGTCCAATGTTGTTGTAGATGCGTTACACCCATAAGAATATGCCGCGCAGTTTTCGAGTTCCGTTCGGTGCATGGCCAATACCGACGATCGGTGCTGCGTTATGTGTCGCATTTTTAATCAATACAAGCAAGGGTGCTGCCATTCGACTTGCCATTTCAATCGGTATTGGTAATATAATTTATTTTTCGTACGCTTTCTGGCATTCCGACAGACGAAAGATACTCAAACGCGATGTATCAACAACAAGCATGAGTGAATTCATCTCCACAATCGAAATACATAGTGGTAGTTTTACGAATATCGATGCTGAAGGAAGTTCCGTCGATGAAACTGCAGTGTAATAACAGTTGTTATCGATTTATTTCTGAGCGGCATAAAAAATGATTCTCGTTTCTCAATAAATACATAGGCGATTCAATCGCGCTGCTTTATGTTCGAAGATTTTGTTCTCGTTCTCGTTCCTTTTCATTAACTATACAGAAATGAGCGTTGTCAGAAGACGCAATAATCAAAATGGCAGTCGAGATAAATGATACTATTTCAAATTCCAATTAATACAGTATTGGGAAAAGCATTTATAAAAGATAAAGAATGCTCTTCAACTAGAACTGTTTGGATCATAATTTTCTCTGACTATCTTTTCTCAAGAAATCTTCCAGTAGTATACTGAAAATACAATTGACAAGAACTTGAGAATCTATCTTCTCAAATAAAGAACTCGCTTTCTAATGAAAGACATATCAAATCCATAACTACCGTTAAAATTGAACTCAATAATACATTCAAAACTGAAAATAGGAATTCCAAGGTTGACCAGCGAAGGATGGTGTTACTTGGATTACATACATCATACTTTTGTATATGGCCATTTTGTTTTTTATTAAGAATCTAGGCATATCATTTGCCTTGTTTTAGTGTTCATAGCTCGAGATTAAAAATTCTATAATGCTCTGGTGAATAAGAATGCCTGTCACTGCCTGCATGCTATGAGTGTAATTGCTGATTGAAACTGTTTCGTTTTCATGTTCCAAGATCGGATTAATTATCCGTCAAATTGAAAGTTTTTTGTCGACTACTTCGGAAGTGGGCAACCTAATGCTACACTATCCGAGTATTGTACTAGAGGAGTTCGTTGAAAAACAAGTGAAACTCTTAACATTAATCTTTCGAATCTTTTGCGGTATAGCAGTGTTGTTAACTAGTACCCAACTATGTATGTATGGGATTTGAAATCCTGGTTTCAGATATTCGCGAACCTACTGTAACGATAAACTCGTTGAATAGCTAATCGCTTCTAACGATGTAGATGCCTATAAAGGTTACTCACATATTCAGAATGTCTTTCCTTTGTACTATCACAAAAGTATATTGGGAAGAGTCTTTGACGGATAAGTGATTCATCACTCTTGCTCTGGTAAAAATGCTTTTATGTGATAAGAGAATACTAATTCTAGAAGAATCAATACAATAGAATCGCGGGAAACTGACACCAAATTAGTGTTTCTCACTACCGATTAGCTTTGAGGGTAAGTTTTATGGAGAATTATCTATTTTACTCTGAACTTTCTGTATAACCAATCAGAGAGACGCGCACAGACAGTTTACGTTTAGTAGATCTTTCTCTACGAGAAAACGGTCCATTATTCGAGCTGTCAACTGTGGCAAAATAGATTTGAAAATAAATAGCAAATTTGCGGCTAAATGAAGCGCTACATAGGAATTGTATTACCTATGCGATATACAGCTGTATTGATGTTAACGATTTTGGCCATTTAAGCGATAAAGTCTTGATATCTTGCAATCTGTCGATGCACATTCAGCACATTTGATTTGTTGGAAAGTGAACAAAAGAAGTTGCTCTCAAACTTTTATTCTCGATTTACTTTTATCGACAGAAAAAGACAGAATAAAAAACTATTCTTGATTAACAAAAACACGTCAGTGGTACAGTCATGTTATTTTATACTTCAGGACTTTGCGCTCGTTTATGTTTCTTTTCATCAGATATAGAGAAAAAGTGTACTAATAGTAAAGAGTAACAAGCCAGAAGGTCTGAAATGCAGTTAGTATATTGCAATCTGGTGGCTACCGCATGATAATGCTCATTTGCTGCTTTACTTGCGTAGACAAATTCAAAGTTTTCACAAACAACACTTATTGTTGTTAGAATAATTAAATGCCAAAACGACAATCGAGATAAACGAGAATATTTTAAATCGTTATTCATATAGGATTCCGAAAAAACTTCATAAAGGATGAAAAATGCTATGAAATTAGTACTGCTCACATCGTATGACTAATATATTGGTATCATAATAAAGTTTTGAAGGTAATAGAACAAAATTAACACAGTTGAAAGCAGTTCAGCATAGTTAAGTTGTTCGTTACTCTTTGAATCGTAAGATGAGGTTGCATGTTTTGTGCCACAATATAACTACGACTTATTCATGAATTGATCTAGTCTAAATAGACACATTTAATATATCGCTTATATGTATTGTTTGTTTTCTTAAAGAGATTTATCTAAAAACTAACCTGTTGTGCTACTTGGTCGTTCAATGGAGTGCTTTTGTACTGGTTTCAAAGGTCATTGCAAGTCAACATCATTGTTATACAGAAAAGTTGAAAATTTCAACCATGTTTCTTCCAATATTCTTCAAATCGTCATTTTACTTAGCAGAGCTACTAAAGCTACTTCCGTTGAGTTTTATTCAATTTATCAACTAATGATAGTATTTATAGACAGACTTTTATTTACAAGATAAGGCGGTCTGAATACGCAATGTGGATATCAAATGAAAATGTAAGAAAACATGTAAAGAATTACAATATTTAAATAAGCTTGTTATTTATTTCGGGATCTTTTACGATATTCTTTCAGTTGTTGTTTAAACCATGCTTCTGCCTTGCTCGTTATTCCACGAGGAATATCTTTTGCATCGATATGTGCTACGTTCATGGTATCTTTTTCTTCTTTGATAATGTCTTCAACCAGCCACCGTAGAAAGGTACTGAAATCTTTCGTGTCGATCGTGAATTGAAGTTCTTCAAGAACAGCTTTAAACGCTTGCTGCATTCGATTTTTAGTACAAGCGTATTCAATGAATTCTTCTATACTACGGAATTTAGGAGGAGAAATCGATACTAATGATGGACTATTGATCACAGAATATTCTCGGCCTTTCACTTTGAATATTAAGTCGCCATGCGTCTGATCCCATTCGATCCATACAATCCCTTCGCCACATCCCTTCTGGTTAAAATAATTTCCAACAGGACACTGTTTCTCAATTTCATTAGTGATTTCGATTAACTTTTCTTGTGATAGTTCAGGAGCATTGAAATCAATATTGATTGAATACGTAGGAAAATCAAAAATATTGTAAACTGATTGCTCGTGCCATTTAATACTATTCCAATCGTGTGGAGGAAGCCAGAAGCCATGCCGTCTATGCTTGTACTTATCTTCACTATTCATTGATGATCTATTTGATATACTGGAGTGATCAATGATCTTTACTTTGAAGATAACGAACATTTTCCGTAATTGTCGAATAGCTATATTAGCTTCTCCTTGAATATTATTCCCACACCATTCACCATAGACAATAACGGTATTTCCTTGTTCATAATGCTTTCGAATGACTGGATGATGAGATAGTATATGTTCAGTAAGAAACGTTTCTCCGATTGGCCTCATATGTTCAGCAAAACCGAAATGATCATTACTTAGTGTAAGAATACGATTGCGCGATTGATACCAGTGACCGATATCTCGTTGATAGCCTACGGCTGCATTACATCCGTGCAATTTGATTGTTCCGATGAATTGAAGAGTAGGCATTTCTTTCCGACCATCGTCGGTCGTATAGCGCATATATCGAGTGACATAACTGACCACTTCTCGATATTGCAACGTCTCAGGGTAAGGTATCAGTTTAGCCATTCAAATATGCGTTTCACGTTATGTTTCAATACAGATGATAGCGTGATTTATTTTATATCGTTTGACAGAAGAATTATGCAATTACAAAGCATATAGAATTTATTGACAGTAGCTGTTATAAATGTAGAAATGACTCATCCATCGGTATGACACACATCTGTTGCAAGACGAAACTTTTGTATGAAATCAAAGTATTCACATAAGAAAGAAAGAGAGAATTTTATTGAGATAATCACAAAACAATATTTGTACAGATATTTAAAAAATAAGGAGATACGTGAATATTCTACTGAGCGAACATCGTTCACAGATCATATTTTACCTTGTTGTGTTTTTTTTCTGATTGCTACACTTATCTCACTTATTAAAATTCGACATTATACAGATGAAAACATAAAAACGCGTTGTAAATCAGTGTCTTTAACAAACAAAAAAAGAAAAAGCAAAAACAAATGAGAGAAAAAGCAGACCAACGAAAGACAAAAAGCACACTGTTTTGAGAAAGAACTGTTTGTGTATTCGTTCGTTTTTATTTTGTTCTATAAAATATAAAAGTGCATCATTCCATGGAATGGAATATCACCGGTGAGTATTCTTTAAAGACGTTTGGTTTGGCTAAGATTCTGTATACGTTTTGACTGCTGATTATTGGGAGCTTTAATTGATCCACGAGTATTTGTAGTCGAATCAGGTGTACGTTGAGTTACAGCACTTTTATCATAGCCAAGAGGCGATTCACGTTTAAGACGATCTGGTTGAAATACTGATGGGAGGATAGTTTCTACGTGGGAGTTCTTTGTACGTTCTTCGTGATTAGTTAGTTTTATCACTCGATTTGATGACACCCCATTGACATACACAGATGATTCAGGACGACTTCGGCTCATTTCAAGACTGTTAGTCTAAAAATAATCAAACACATCCATCTCGGTCAGTTCAAGGAAGGTTAAACTGCACGTACTTGTGCTAACTGATTGGTTTTCTTTTGTGTTTGTTGAACATAATTGATATTTGATGAAAATTGCCCGTTTTCTATTGGCAAAAGATCGTCATTGTCGTCCATATCACAGTTCTTTTGCACACGCTTTGTTCCTGGATTCGTTTTATTTGTGGAACTAACTGGTGTCAATGGCAAATGTCGTACTGAATTCTCCACTGTGTTGCGATTAGTATTGTTCACTGATGAATGATACCGTTGATAGGCTGACGGCTGTTGATGAGACGTTGAAGAAGATGACGATGAATAAGAATAGATTTCTTTATTTCGATCTGAATGAATATCTTTCGCTTTGTTTATGTCATTCTCATGCGCAGAAGATCTTTCATTCGACTGCTTGGACACTTTTTCAGGCCGGTATTCGTTCAAACATGTATCGATATAATTTTTTATCATATTATCACTCGTTTTTGGACGTTTCGGCTGAAAATTCGTTACAATAATTGTTAAGTAGTTTGTTCGACGATCGAGTAGCGGTGACGATGCTCGACGAATGTGATCATTTTCTGCGATCGCTGATGTGTCCGATGTGTCAGTGTTTGTGTGCTGTCGGTGTTGTTTTAACGAAGCTCGTTTGCTGGACGAAAACGGGTCGATAAATGTTCGACGAATGATTTTCGAAAACGAATTAAACGATGGTCGGGAAGCTTTTTTATTGATCACAGGGGTTGTTGTTGAATTGGTTTCATTGGTTGATATGGAGACATCTGGATTGCTAACTATTGACGGTGATTGATGATTCTCAATTGTAGCCGTAGACAATTCATCGGTAGTATTCGCAGGTTCATTGGATGGAGACACTAAAGCGCTAAGAAGACACATTTCTTTCGACAGGTTCAAATATTTCTCCAATGTTTCCATTCGACTTCCGCCATAATGAGTGTAAAGATGAATCGTGTCATCGGAAAGTTCTTCATTGACTGGCCACGCAAAATCAGGACCAGGATCAACAAAATAATGAATTGGGAGAAGATCGATTGCATCAATATCGATTAACGGAATTCTATAAGTCTCTGATAAACATCAACAATAATGCATCATATCTTGTCAACGAAACATCGAATAATTACCTTTTCCTGTTGGTTTATTATTTTGTTCCATAGGTACAAGAGCTGAAAAATGCGCCGCATCAAACGCTAGAAAAACCTAAAGGACATTGTACATATGTAAAACATCGGGAGAAGAATGTTAGGGTTTTCTCACTGGTTGCTTATGACATTTTTCAGGTGGAATTTCTAAATAAAAAAAAACAAAAGCATATCATCATTGAGTATTATTTTCAACTACCTAATGGTAGATAAATTCCTCCGAATTCAATAGGAGAAATTGCTTCACCATCATTTGTTCGCAAAATTGTATCTGAGTAAACAACAATGGGTCGACGAATATTATTAGCTAGGACGTAAACGTGAAATTCTTCTAAACTTTCGTAATACTGCCGAGTTGATTGTGATGAGGATTTTGTTGAACCGCCCGTATTAGTCACAGGTACTGTTTTACAACGATTTGTTCTGAATAAACGCAAATTCAAATGAGTATCAAAATAGTTTTTGTGAATCACATACTCATCAGCAGAAGAATTCACAGACGAGGAAGAATTTTCTTTTGTACTGGTTTGCGAGACGCGTGGTTCCGCAGACGACAATCTCAACAGTCCTTTCCATTCTTCATTCCATTCTTGTTCAGAAAAAACAAGACCATACTGGAGCAAAAATAGAAGTTTTTTTTGTTGGTTCCTTTGGTAATTATAATGACTTTTCTTACTTTTTTATTTTGTACATATTGAGTCCAACGCCAACGTCGATAAAGGGAATTATTTGGTTTTGATGTTATCATTGTTTCATTTAATGCTTTGCGCATTGATAGGGAATGATCATGAAAACCCCACATAGCTAAAGACATCAAAGGACATAACTAACAAAAAATAGATGCTCATTTTCTGTCAACCTTCGACTCTGATATAAAAGTGTGTCAATGACAAGTAACATCTTTGGTGAATATCTAGTTAATTTGATTCATTCGCTCATCAGGAACTAGAGTATGTAATCAATCTAATCAACAGGCATTGTTCTTTAGCTTCGATATACATTTGAAAACAATGCTATTGGAATGTCAAGCATCTCGTGCGAACTGCACATTTTGCTATTCGTGAAATTTTTAGATGAATACCTCACGAACCTTACTGCTCCTGTGAGCGTATCAAGAGCAGACTTTTAATTTACATACCTAACGATGTCGCATGCAGTAGGCAATTACCATCGCCGCTTGTGAGCAGAGGATATAATTTTGGGCACGGTAGTTTTTTGTTGACCCACCAATTCAGACGTTCTAGAAAAGCGATTGAAAAATGTCTCAAAAAGAAAGAAATCGTTGGTGATTCGTACTTGATTCTTCTAATGTTGTCATTGTTGGTGTGTCAACAAGACTGTCCATCACTCGTGTACGAATTTCATCTGGCAGCTCGTAGAGATTTGGTAGTAGAAATGATGCATCAGCATCTGTATGATCGATTGTCACAATTTCATCGTTCACTGATATACGACGAAAATTTCTCGCTAGTGCATTCCGTTGATTGCTCACAAGCGTCTGATTAGCAGAGACTGTTGATAAGGCTCGATGAATGATTGGATAGTTTGATGAATCTGCATCTTCGAAAAGCAAAAGACAGTGTATCGTAAAAAAGATGGATAGTGAGCTTACTTGTTCGTCGAAGTTTAATATCGGACGAGGAATGATTTAGTTGAGCATCAGTATCATCATCAAAAGCATCCTCATTGATGTTGTCATCATCGTAACGTGGAGATGAATTTGACATTCTCTGGTTGATCGTTCTTTTACATTATTTCAATAGACCACATTGACGACGGGTACAGGTTTTATCGAATGAGCATTGTTTCATCCAGATAAAAATAGAAAATGAGTATCTTCAAAAATTAATATAACTAATGCGATGTTTTGTTCTGATTACGCGACAGAGTTATATTTTGTTATTTGTTTTTATCTTTATCCTTTTTCACTATCCCTAATTGGTGTTTTCGAATCGAATAGTCACGAATCTTATCTTAAAAAATTCGAAAAGGATTTGTTTTGAACTTTTTCAATTAAAGACGAAATAGAAAATAAAATTTGAATGCTAAACGAATCGACTCGATAGATGTCACTTTATAACAATACACTTGCAAGAATAGTTTCTATCTTCTATACACCAAATGCGCATTCAGTGTAACTATATACATTATAGTGATAAAATTGTTTGATATATTTCATATCGGCAGTTCATTTGGTACATTTCTTGCAAGCACGTTTTCTTTGCATCAAATATCAAATAAATATAATTACATATTTCTCGATTTTTATAATCTGTTCAGACAAAGTGTGAACGAAGCAAACGTGTATGGTACCATGACTCGTACCTTTTCCTCTCATAATGTAAATATGTAACTGTAACTCTACCAATACAATGTTAGTAAAACGGTTCGTTACATAAATAGTTAAACAAAATGGATAAGTATTTCAGTAGTGAGTACTTTTCTCTAATCAATTGTCAGCCGTTTTTGTCGATCGATTCATTGATTGTTTTGTTTTCACGAATTCGAAAAATCTTATTAGGCACAGAAGTGGTTTGATAGCTCTACATTGTGATACTGCCGCAGACTGTAGTTGGAACTGGGGCAAACTTCATGTTCTCTATGATGAACGTGATTATGTTCAATTAAGAATAGAAGTCAAATCTTGTAACTTCAATCAAACTATGTTGTCCTTATTGTGCGACAAAACTATTTCTATGATTCGTTCTCACTATTCATTCTTTCACAACTATCTAATTGGTTTTCTCGAAGCGAATAATCGCGGATCAAAGTTGGAAATTTCTCAAATCATATATCTAAGAATTATTTCGAAAAATATAAAGTAGAAAGCGATTTGAAACAGCGAAAGAAAAGTCTCCAATAGATGTCGCTTAAAAAGATCGACTTGCATACAATCATTGGTTGCTGCTTTTATCATAGGATTTCGTTCAGAGGTATATCTGTGCTCTACTGAACTTTTTCTTTTCTCTCGTACGTGCTCATATGATTATTTATCAGCAACTATTGGCTTGAAAAAGCCAGCTGCTTGACCTTCTCTTTTTCGTTCTCCTACTTAGAACACATCTGTGCATTCTCGTTATTTTTAATCTTTTGTAGTCCTTCTTTTTTTTTCTTTCTCTATTTGCCCAACATCGTAAAACTCGAATATACATTTTCGTCTTTATCTTTCTTCGAATGAAAATATTCGCCACCGAAACTCACATGTATTTTGTTGTTCTCTTGTTTTGATCACCTGAGAAAAACAAATTATCGACTCAACAAAACTGCAACCAAGTGAAATGCACTTGTGAATTGCATCATATTTGTACGGTAGACGAGTATTGCTCAATTCTATATCACCATGCAAATATTTTCATTGCATATAAAAAGAATCTGACTGCTATGATTTTTTTCAGAATATAGCTCAAAAATACACGAAAAATGACTGAATAAAACGACGTATGGTTGTCTCAGTTTTCAATTGGTTTAAACGACACTTAAACCGTCTTGATACGCACGTTAATATCACCTGATTACAAATGATGATCGATCAATTATCCAAAACCAGCTATTCTACCGATCTTTTCGGAGAACAAGTAAGAAAGAAAAGCAACACAAATCTCTGCATTGAAAACATTCTTTGTATTCTAGACTCCAAAGAAGATCGCTCAAGAAACAATCATGTTTACCAATGAACTTTTTCAACGTGTTATAACCGCTGTTCTTTGCTCGTTCAATCCAACAACAACAAATCATGATAAACAATACGCATTGAAATTTCTCGAAGACCTCAAAGAAAATCATCCATTGATATGTCTCACTATTGGCTTTGAATTGCTCAAACAACAGAATCATAATGATTCACTGTTACATCATTACGGTATACATTTGATTGAGTCGATAGTAAAACATAAATGGAATCTGTTGAAAGTCGATGAGAAAAACTTAGTGAAAGAACAATTGTTTATTTTAATCAAAAGTTCATGTTTAAATCAAACATTTATGGATCCGATCTACATCCGCAATTCATTAGCACGATGTTTAGTGGAAATGATCAAACGTGATTGTTTTGAAAAAGTGAACACTACTCTAGAAGAAATCGTTCTTATGACGACAAGTTTCGGTCAAATCGAAGAGAATAATTCGACTCAATTAGAATTGATTTTACTCGTCTATCGATTTTTAAATGAAGAATTAACAATCTACTCTCAGTCGATTCAAATTCATCGTCGTCGACAAATCTTGAGTCAATTGCAAAAGCGTTTAAACGACATTTTACCATGTTTAATCCGTATATCTAACGATTTATATGTTCAAACCGAGCAACGCGAACGTCTAACACAAACATGTTTATTAGCTGTGAATAGTTTTCTACTTTGGGTAGAATACAATCATTTTGAACAGTATGAGAACTTCCTTTGTGAATTATTTTTAAAATTTTTTCAACTCGATTCGGTTAAACTACGACATGCTTCATTTGAATGTTTGCTCAGTCTTGTTAACAAACGTTTAGCGAAAAGGCAATTGCAGCAACAGCAGCAACAACGAAATAAACGCATTGCTTCGTCACCATCAGCAGCATTGAACTGTCAACAGGAAAAACTCTTTCTGAACTATTTATTGGGTGATACAACTTTAGAAATGTTCTATCGGCTATTGTTAAGCCCAACGGTAAGATACTTCTTTAATTCAGCCATTGCATCTCTGTCGCTCTTCGAATATTTCAGGATTCAATTGAACAACTGCGCACAATAGTAACCAACGATCATTTGAATTGCTTGAAAATGCTTGGTCAACTACTTGTTAAACTTGCTAATTATTTATTACAATTATTTCATCAATTGGCAACTCAAGTCATCCAGGACGATCAATTTGTAATATTCGCCAATGAACGAACACGTTCGTTTTTACAGTTTCTTCTCCTACTCAACCAGCATCCATTTCATCTGCTATCATTAAATTCTTATCAAGCATTAAATGCATTTATCACTCGTCAACCCACATTGTTATCCAACGAACAGTTCTGTTTGAAATTAGTCGAAAATCTCAAACAATCGCTGCATCGTGTGCACTTTTCTTCATCAGCTGTGCTTTCCGATACTGATAACGAGATCTTGAAGAAACAATATGCACACAACCAGCAATGCTTTGTCTATACACTGTTCGAATATGATAGTGAGGAACAATTCTTCTGGAAATTCTTCTCACAGTATCGAACCGAATTACAAAAACTAATCAAATCCTTCATTGGAATGTTCTTTCCGGAAACAACAGCAGGTAAAATTCGCTTCTGTCGAATTTAATTTCGTGCTCTACGGATTTTCTGTTTAGAATGTCCAGCCGTTGTTGTTGAAACAAATACATCTTGTTTAAAATCCATCCTCCAGAGTCTACTCGCTTGCCTTGAATCTCTCGTTCAACGTACACCGAATAAAACTGACAATCAAATATCAAATTCTTTATCATCTATTTATTTAATCATAGAATGGGAAGCATTCTATTTATTATTCGATCATGTTTTATTCATTGTACGGAAAGAACTGTTCTCCTCGTCAACATCTACGATTAAATCTCAACAGAAGATGGAGGAACTTCTTATGACATCAACAATGACTGAGCAGTTCCTTCGAACATTAAGATTTCTATTGCAATTTACACCCAATTTGAGTGAACATATACATGGACATGTATTGAACTTACTCTCTGTGATGTTTTTCGTAACACAGCATGATCCAACGTTAGCGATACAAATTATTCAACGTTTGCTAACGACATTTCAACATTATCAACAACAATCGATCGCCGGCATCGATGGCAATGAATGCGAAATCATGCAAACTCAATCCGCGAATGCTTTCCTATACTTATGTAAAAACTTCACGATTAAAATGCTCGATTATTATTCTGAATTGTTCCCATTTGTTGTTCAACTCTACAAAGACGAATTTCAAGTCACCAAAAGTTCGTTGTCAATCACGATTGACGAGTCCTCATGTCCAGCATTGAAACTGCTTGACGCAGCTCAAACCCTACTCTACCATAAACTAATCCACGATAATGACCAAGTCCAACTCGAAGCATTCTACGAACTTGTCAAACCCATCTATGAAACATTAGTTACATCGTTATCAGTGGACTCCTTAACACCATTTATCCAATATCTAGACTTATGTACAAATGGAGCCACTGATATGAATGTGATTCGATATCGACGACGAAATCTAATGCTTGCTTTACATTGCTTATGTTTGTTGATCCGTTATTCAAAACAACAGCAACAAAAATTGAATGTAATGTTACGTTCAAAAATAGCTGTTTGCCTTCGGCCTATCTTGTTCGATCATATACTCAAAGTGACACAATTCTGCAACCAATTGTATGATCGACAAATGAATCCGTTGTATGAAACATTGAAAAATTACTTGACGTATAGTGAAACGGAAAAACAACTGTATCTTGGAACGTACGAAAGCAACAATATGGCAAAAGCAACGATTACATCAACGTAAGTTGAACAATCTTCTGCTTCCAGAGAGATAATTTTGTATTTGTTTTATTTTAGAGCGATCCCGTCGAGTCTCCCGGTTAGTTTCGTTCGTTTTCAATCAAACTTAAGTAGTACAGTTATTGATGACCAACGTCTTCGTGACTATCTTCACCGTTTGTTTGATATATGTTATCAAATCAATGGAATGTTCTTTGCGCACGATCCCGAATTATACTATCTGAAAATGGTAGATGACACTTATTTCCTCACCACGTTCCTGCAAAAAGTTCTCTTTGAAAACTTAAACACTCTTCCATCATTTCGTCTTCGCATTGTTCTACGACATTTCTGCCGTTCATTTGTCGAACACTACTGTTCAATGGAGACAGTAGACAAAGAAAAAATCAATGAATTATTTCTGACGTTTTTGGATATCTTCTTCGCTTATATGCAGCAACGTCTAACAACAATGTGGAATAATCTATTAACAACCACAACATTCGTTAATTATCAACAAGGCGAATGTTCCGATGAAGTTATTGAAGAATGTGTTTGCGTGTTATTGACACGTGATTTCGTTGATATCATTCGATACTTCATTTACAAACCGACATTACTTACTCAAGCGAATTCCATCGGATGTGGAATTAACAAGAAGAAATCGAAAGCAATCAATGGCCACAATCACAGTGAAAGCATGTGTGAAGAAACAAATGGTATTAATGGAGAAACAGATCCTCTCGATGAATGGGATGAACAAACCACACATAACAGTATTTGTAATAAATTATTAAATGGCAACCAAGAGAAAATGGATTATAGTGACTTATTTAACTATATGATAAAATTAGCGAGACAAAGTAGGTTTCGAAATTGATGATTATGATTGAAATGTGCATTACTTTTGATTTATTTAGACTCACCAGTTGCTTTACGTTTGTTCTCATATATACTCAAAAGTTTATTCGAATGTTTAACATTTCCTGATGCATATTGTGTTAATCGTTTTCTGCCAGTTATTCTTCCATTAAGCAAACTTTATATGGATATTATTGATAAACTTGTGAATTCATCTTTGTTAATTGATATTAAGTTTCTTTTTCAATGTTTATTGAAAGGACTTGAACGACACAATGAGAATGAAGGAGTGAACACCAATATGATTTCATTGATTGGTCATATTTATGAATTATGGTATCATCAGTATCAACCACAGCTTGATCTTGTTTTACATCAAACTGTTCCTCAATTGAATGTTGAATTGTTGAATACGTATAAAACACGTTTAATGTCCAATAATAATGAAAACCAAAGAAAATCTCAACAAATAACCGAACGTGAACGACGTGATACGATAAAAAACTTGCTCAATCCGATTCTTTTGTCAGCGATGTCAAGTAACAAACAAGAAGGATCTAATGGTAAAAATCCTTTCAATCAGTCGACTATCATAACAACATTTTAAAGAAATGTCCGCGCGCGAAAGAGAGAGGGGCGCATGTAACAGTTATGTGTGTTATTTTTCTTTTGTTTTGGCTTACTTTTGTTCTTTCGTTTCTTTGATCTAGTCGTCTCAGGCAGCAGCAGTTACTTCTTCGTGTCCTTTTCTTGTTTGTTTATTCAAAAGAGAGAAAATTCCATATAGTTTGTATTCTGGCTAACGAGCCAATATCATTCTTGATTTCATTTGTTTATTTTTTTCCTCCTGTTCTTTCTCTTTTGTTTTTGTTTGTTGTTATCATTTCTGTTATCATTTCTTTGTTTTTCCCTATACCGTACACGCATATATTTACATGTTAAATAAAACTTTTGAAAGGTTGCAAGTTATTCGAAAAAAAAGATCTTATCATGAAGTCATACTAGGACATAGATGATATTCGAAGAAACTTTTATTAAATTTACTTCCATACAAATGATAAATGACTATCTGCAGCATGAGTGTCTGACTTGACTGACGGGTTTTGTTTAACTGAAAAGATTAACACTCGGTATTGATCATGTTGAACTTCAGCAAAATATTCATCTTCACCAATTGAACATCCGAACATTTCGTTTCCACCAACAATAATCTCAAAACATACTCCTCTGTATCGCTTTGTAAGTTCTTTACGTAGATATTCAATGAAGTCGGCATATGTGCCCATCATGGTTGGAAAGGTTTGACTCGTTTCAAATGCTATATTAACAAGACGTTCGCACTCGTTACCAAACGTAATGGCACTGGAAGAAGTAACGATTGCACGTTGATGTGATATAGACATTGTGGCTGGAGGATTCAATGAATGTGAACCTTTCCGAGTAGTCAAGTTGGTTTTGCGCGATTGAACGGCAGCGTCGATACTTAAACTAATAAGACCAACTATAGCATGGCCTAAAACTTCGCCAACTAGTCTGTCCATGGTTGCAATAAGGTAAATTAGGCAAAATATACGATCAATAGAAGTGTTTCTTTAGCTTTGGTGTTGCTTGTCTTATATAGAATTTGATGTGTATTATCTTTTTATCATTGACATGACACTCTTTCTCTGATAGCGACGTCATCTCATCTTTAGTAAATAACATTGAGTCATTTTTAAATAGACCATACTCTTCATATCAGAAGTATTTTTTTATTGTCAGTAAATACAGATCGCATAAAAGATTTGTCGTATAACAGAAGAAATCCAATGCTTTATAACTTTTATTTCCATTTGAAAGTCATCTGACTGTTGGCATCGTGTGTGTCCGATTTTGTTTGCGGATTTTTCTTTGTTGAAAAGATAATTATGCGATATTTATCCCAAGTGCTTTCCACACAATGTTCACCACTGTCCACAGAAAAACCGAAAGCATCATTTTCGCCAATGATTATATGAAAGCATTCACGAGGATAGGTTTTGCGCAGCTCTTTTCGTATGAACTCATCAATGTCAGCACAAGTTCCCATCATTGTCGGAAATGTTTGACTAGTTGTAAAAGCTATATTGATAGCACGTTCACAGTCACGTGCAAAACTGGCTGAACTGGCAGTGATGAGAACTGCTCGCGGAGACTGATTAGCTGATGCAGCCGCTGACGATCCCTTTTCTTTATCTTTGAGGCCGTCGTGCATCTCAAGAGCTAGATTGGCTCCCTGCAGAGACCAAAGTGCAACGTTGACGATTAGATCAGCTAAACCATGTGCCATTTTGAATTTTAAAACTGTAGATGCAAACAATTGATTGAATTTATGTACTAATGTGTGATTTGTGGGTGTAAGGCGTCCACTATATATAGTTTTAAATCTGCTATCTTTTCTATCAGTGTATGACACATGTTCGCAGATAAACGGCATGGGTATCAGTTCGCGAGTTGCGTCAAAAGGAATCATGCTATGAGTAATTTTGCTGTTTCTCCAGACTTAGTATGTATTTAATAGTAAAGGATATCTCGTCTATGAGTCGGTAAGCATGACTTCATCTGATGGATCATTATAAATAAAATATTGCAGTTTTTCATATACAACCGACATGTCCCAATTCGACTTTTAACAGTGAACGAACCAATCCATCTTCATCTTTATTTTCATCACTGTAAGGATTCTATCATCGATGGAGAGTTTACAAATTTAAGTCTGAACGCTCGCCATGTGATACCTTAATACATGCTGTGCTATTTTTACCAGTGTCGCTAGATGGCACAACTTGCTTGCGTATATTTATGCGAGCAACTGAAGACTTCTATATAACACCAATGGTAGTCTAGCCCAATCTTCGTCTTGAATCGTTTAAAGTACAGAATCAGAATTTGTTGTGTTTGTCCGAAATACTTTTCGCGTTTCTGCGTCATATGTAAACAGAAAAGATTTCTTAATTTTTCTCTGTAACACCTATGATCTATCAGTTTTACTCTATGTTAATTGTCCGTTTCATAATTGGCGAAGAGAAATATGAAAACGTATAGAAAAAACAACACACATTTTTATCTCTTGGAGAGCATGAGGGAAAGCAACTGGTCATCGATAGATATGACACATAGCCTGAGATCAGCTCTGATGACTGGCGTCTTTATCAACTCTATGATACCAAGTTGTGTATTTGTTGTTTTCTATGAGATGTCTTGTAAGTCCATAAGAGAATGTCTTTCTTGATAGAGGGTTTCTTTTTACTTCAGTAAAAAATTTTATCATTCCAAAACATGATTCGTTTATTTTGGACGGGTACTTTTCATTTTAATTGTATTCTACGTTCTAGTACACGATATAAGTATAGACCACTGGCAGCTAACCATAGATATCGAAGCACGAGAAAAATCAGATTGAGGTTCCAGTTCAATTCTTTGTTTGTACATCGATCATTGATCGAATGAAGTTTGCCGATGAAACGATAGAAACGCTTTTCCAACCAGTTCAATACTTGAGTATCCATCCTATGTTTAAATTCTATATAGAACACGTTTGGACACATACGAATCTGTATATAATAGGTTTGATTCATCCATCGAGCGAATAGATCCAATCCGAGAATGATTATTCCAATACTGATGAGCACAGCTAGATAGAATACTGACATATTTGTTAATATTATAGGCGCGAAGCAATTCTATTACCTTCGTTTCAGATATGGCCATGCAAATGTGTAATAGACGTGTCACTCAGGTGACTACGAATCTAGTTCGACAAATTGCTAAACCAATCCCAATGAAAGTCGAAGATGACCATCATGATGACGATCATACTCATATCGCTGTACCAAAAACACCAACGCCCAGAACGTTTTTTTCTATGAACAAACATTTATTACGTGGAAATGCTGCGATCACCACTGGTCTTAGCTGTATGCAGAATGATAACAGAAACGAAAAGCGATGCTTTCTACTTTCTTGAATTTTAGCTGCACTTAGCGTTCGTCATGCTCACACCGATATTCAAGTACCAAGTTTTGATTATTATCGACGAAAAGCACGTTTAGATGCATCAAAATCGCATCGAGACGACGGCGATACCACATCACCCTACTCCTACTTAACCCCACTTGGTAAGTTGATGTGTTGGTTGTAGTCTGCACATACATGTACAATCGGTTTACTCTTAGGTATGGCCGTTACGTCAGCTTACATGGCTAAATACATTGTTCGAGATATTGTTTCCTACGTTGGCCCAGCCAAGGATGTTATGTCACTTGCCAAAGTAGAAATCAGTCTTGATGCCGTGCCTGAAGGAAAGAATGCTGTTTTTGAATGGCGTAACAAACCAATCTTCGTTCGTCATCGTACAGCAGAAGAAATCGCCCGGGAAGAAGGTGTCAATGTCAGTCAACTGCGTCATCCACAAAACGATTCAGAACGTGTAAAAAAATCCGAATGGCTCATTGTAATCGGTATTTGCACCCATCTTGGTACGACTGCATGCTAAAATTCGTTGATTGTCAGACAAAATTGTTTCTCTTCAGGTTGCATTCCCATTGCAAATGCAGGAGACTATGGTGGTTATTATTGTCCATGTCATGGTTCGCATTATGATGCTTCTGGACGTATACGTAAAGGACCTGCACCATTGAATCTTGAAGTTCCTCAGTATACATTTAAAGATGAACAGACCGTTATCATTGGCTAGAACTAAACTTCAACAAAATCATCAACCCGTTCCTTCTTTGTCAAGTTTTTCTTTTTGATCTCTAGTTTAATATATTACAAAGAATCATGCTGCCATTTATGATTACGTCAGACGTTTTTCTTTTCTACATTCATACGATCACTACAACAACGATGTTTTGTCACATACAGGATGTCAAATGTATGTTAATCAGGAACATTTGCAAGATCATTTTCTATGCACTTTGTCTTGCTCTTGCCGATTAGCACAAAAACAGATGATTTATTTTCAAAAGGAGAGAACGCTGACAAATAAAAGGTATTTAACCATAGTACAGAATTCCGTTCAAATTTTGTTTGAGTACAAGAACCAGACCTTCTTGATTGGCATCATATTTCCAGAGAACGTATTCATTGTTTTTCCGCGCAATCTGAACGTAATGGTTGACCGCGCGATAGAGATCGTGAAGCTTTGGATCATGCGCAGCTTCAGCTACTTCTTTCAATTTCTGTAATTTTTCATTGGTAACTAAAGTGAAATTTCCGTTCGGTAACAATGTTTCATCTGATCGTTTGGAATGTTCATCTTCATCCATCACTGGTAAACCAAATAAATAATGAACATGAGCAGCCAATATCAAGGCAGTCAACAAAATAATAAATTTCTTCAAAAAAAAAGAGATTAAGCGAATGGAACATGGCATCCGTTTCACTAGACTTACATGCATGCTTTGTGTGTTCCAAATCGGCTCTATGCAGGAATATAAACTGAAAATCTGAAAGGATTCCTGATATACAAAGTTAGTTTTCAATATATATGTAAGAATTTGACTCCGATGAGCGTATTTTTATTACATGTGTGTTTAATGAGTTGTCGTTTCTATTTTTCCTTTTGAACGACGTCATCGGTGAAACTGGATATGACAACAACGTCTTTTAGTTATTCAAATCTCATTTTCTATTAACTAGAAAAAAAAATGTACCGATGTTGTCACTAACAGACTCTCATGCTCTGATCATCGTATGAAAATCCATGTCGTTCATTTTAAATAGTTCATTCGTTCGTGAAAGGCATTTTGTTTAGAATTCAACTAATCAAAGAGTTCCGTTCGGATATTTTTGGTCCTGATAAAAATAGCCGAAAGTCGTTCAATCCACTCCTCTGGGATTGTAACTCTACTCGATCGTATATGTTTACAATATCATAATCCGTCAAGATGATTCATTCTGATGAAATTCAAAGCCGAGTTCATCTCATGAATCATGAGTTTCCTTGGTAAGAATAAGCAATGTTGTCTGCTTTTCAAGTGACTTTATTTGAAATCCATAGATAATTGCTTCCTATTCACTCAGTGCTAACATCTATGTAAGAAATTTATTTCTTCTAACAAACGAAAAAAGATGAAATACGAATACAGAAAACACGAACAGCATACTTTGATATTAGGTGTCGACTAGTTAAACAAACGTCTTGTTTGTAAGTGCTCATTTTTTAACATTTGCTATCGTTGCCCATGAGGCATTATTGTTTGAGTAACTCGTCGCATTTGCTTCAAGTTTGACGTGTGGGTCGTTGAGTGATTTGAAGTTGTTGTCTTTTTTCCATTTCATTCGACTAATGGAGGAAAACATGGAATCGATTCCAGAGCAAAAGCAAGCATTCTTACCGATTTTGAAACCAGATCTAGAGAGAAAGGAGTGACAGTCAATTGGATGATAAAAATCAAATTTGCGTGCTAATTACTTTGATTTGCCGTTCTGTTAATGTTAAACTATGTGCAATTTCAATTCGCTTTCGTCGCGTTAAATATCTACGGACATTATTGAAGAAAAGAAATCTCTCTACAATTCAAACTCCTACTTAGAACAAAGAAATTCTTTTTCTAATTCAAGCGTTTGATGACGTGTATACGTTTGTCGAGTACGTTTATGTTCGAAACTAAACTCTATAATGAGACGAAAAAAAAAGAATGAGAATGTATGCTAAGTAATCATAAACAAACAATTTCATAGAACAGATGTAAATCATTTTTATGTGTTACATTTATGTCAAAACTTCCATACGTTGTCAATAAATCATCTTTCATTTAATATACCTGGTCTCATCAGTGGATGGGAATAATAAAGCATTGGATTCGTAACTGACATGGAAAATGTTGATGTCGGAATCATCTGATTAACTGAATAGAGATTAGGACTCGATGTTGGAAAGAGATAATCATTGTTGGCTGGTTGGTGTTGATCGAATTGAATGGAGGATTGAGGATGAGATGTTGATAAACCTGCTTGCATCATATGCAGATTGGAATACGATGGATCTTTAGTGGCGAATCGATAAGTTCCCCGCGAATAGTCCGTTTCATATTGTTGATCATTAGAAAGGTTTGTTGACGGTAAATTGAAATAGGGATTCATTTTGATTTGTCAATTCAGCGAGAACAGGTAGTACGATGAAAGTTAAATAATAATATTGCCCATAAAAAATTTCACACACACATTTGGATCAATAAAAAAACTCGAAATAGCTATATTAATAACAAATATCGATGTGTTTAAATGACAATTCAAATGATTGTTGTTGTTCGTAGTGAAAGAGGAGACGACTATCTCTCTTCTCGTTTTTAGCCATTGGCAAAGCAAGAAAAGAATATTTTCTTTTATAGCCAATCAGAATCTCTCTCTTCCGCGCACGCGCATTTATGTCCTGTCATCGTTAGCTGATGAGAAGACTTGTTCGATTGTCCTAATTCGAATGGTTGGCTGACAATGATTTGTAACCAAATCAAACGAATCGATTGCGAAATTTAGTTTTTCGAAGAAAGTCGTAAAGTTGATGAACACGGAGTCTTTCAAGTTGTTCCGATTTGACACCTAATCCTGTTTGATGGAAGCATGAAGAAGAAGAGTGACTATGCGTTTGTTCCTAATGACAATTTAATGTTCACGATGGAACCGACAAATATCTTTGGCAGATCACTGAAGTGTAGAAACCTGAATGTTTGCCTCTAACAAACGAAATTTGCTTGGTATGACTGTTCAATTCATTCTATCGCTCATCGCCTGCTGTTGTTCACTTAGTTTTATTTTTGTTTTTATAGTTTTCCTCACACATATGTACAATCGATTGGTCTCCATTCAATGTACTCGTTATCGGTCATATGTAGACGATTCGACACTTTTCAACTGCTGTTGCCGTTCAATAGGCCTATTAAACTTTTCTATATATGTCCGTTTGATCAATCAGATGATAGTACTCGATTTGTCCGTCTTTTTTTCTCCACAGGGAAGTACTCTTGTCCATTATTGACAATATGTTTTTTTGATAATATACATACGATGAATGGAAGAAGAGGAGCCGAATTATCTAAGTAACTTTCCTTTCTATCTATCGGAATGGATGCTATGTGCTGATGAGATACTATTGAGATAGTTATCCGATCTTCTTGTCTTCAGACAAAGTAATCCAGATGATTTTTATGAGTAGACGTTGCAGTAGTTGTTTTCGTGGTGGCGTCTAATTAACCATCGTTCATGTGTGTATGATGACCATAAAACTAGGTGAATAAAAACATATAACCAGAGAGTGAAAAGAACTGCACAATTCAATGGGAATGTATGAGGTGTGACACACAATTCAGTCTGTCGGGATACGCATCAATTGTTGTGAGTGAAAGACAAGAAGAAAAGCTCTCGTTTAATGAGCCCTACTAGCACATTAGATGACGTTTTAACGGCAGAATAGTTGCTTCATATGTATAGCAAGTATGAATCAACCGTTCAAATGAAATCGATTGATTGGCTGACGATATATGACAGTTTGATATGTTCTTATTCACGTATTCAAAACAAGTAAGACCAATAGATTCCTTTATTATCAAAGAAGCCTATGATTTACCGTTTTGAAAAGGAAAAACGAAGCACGCGAAGACAGTTAGGATGTTGGTGTAGCAATCAAAGCAATATTTTCCAATGTAATACTTTTCGATGCGTACACTTTGAGATGAGAATTGAATCCATTCGCATTTAAATATTGAATTCGGCCCCAATCGAGTAGTCGTTTTGCTTTTACACCAATTTGTTCTTGATGTTCAACAGAGAACAGCCGTTGCTTGGAGTAGTTCGATCGATCTTCAGGTGCCAGAAGCGACGGCGTTGGTTGGAATAACGTTCCATCTAAATCAATCCTATTCTTCGAGGAGAAAGAGAGGAGTTTAGAGTCTTACCATTGGTTGAACGTTTACCATCTTGTGGCATTCGATGACGATTGTCGCATGTGCCCCATGATGTCAGTGTTCTGATCAATGAAAAGTCCTTCGGTGTTAAATTAACATGTCGAAAGAATTCTTTGCCAATATAATCATTCCACAGCAAACGATGATGACAGCATAGAGCGATGATGATTGCTTGGACACGATGAGTATTTCTTTGAGCATCGACAGCAGAACGTAAAGCAAGATCAGTAGCACCTCCGCATAAGTGCTTACTGATGATTACAATATTCGTTTGAGGATTTTCAATGGACGGTAATTCCGAAAGATAAAGATCGCGAATATCTAAACGGTAGCGTTCAAAGGATGGACCTTGATGCTCACGACGGTGATGAGCATCGTAACGGTAACGTTGATGATCACGTTCGATCAATGCGAAATGAATAGTTGAGTCGTCTTTTAGACAAGCATGCAGTTCATGAGCTAACTGACCGCGACCAGCACCCATTTCTACGAAGCATGTGTTCGATTGTAAAAGATTTAATTGGACCAATTGAGCAATGATAGATCCGATTTGTTCCAAGTGTTTCCTAGAACGATTTCCAAGTTCTTCGAGATTTTTATCCGAGAGATGACATTCCGGTTGGTTTGAATTATTCTGAAGAGGTTCTTTAACGAGATTATCATGGATTGACTCCATACGAGCAACAAAATCACGTAGTTCATCATCGGTTATATCTTGAAGTATGCTTGGATAATCATCATGATTATCACATTCGAGCCCTGAATTGCATTGCGGTCGGTGGAATGGTCCAAGGATAATCAGTCGTTTGTTGCATTTCTTCAGGTGACGTTTTAGACCATGTGGTGATATCGAATGTAATGGATTCAACGGGCATGGAACACGCAGAGATTGCTTGGTCGTCTGGAAAAGCTTTTGATGACAACAAGTTTCCTGCAGATTGGGTTTACCTCGTCTAAATCTGGATCGTAAATTATATGTTCCATGCAATGTGTAGATAGAGGTGCAGAGGGTGCCATTTTACACTGTCGTTGTTTACGTGGACATAAGTATTGACATCGATTAGGATCGAGTTCGTCTGTCATGATCTAAAAGAATAAAAATGTAGCGGTTCGTCGTTCTATTCACTTTTTCGATTCATTAAAAGAAATATATCAAATGAGAGACAGATTTCATGTGCATCGTCAGAGATATTCAGACATTGAAAGATTCTAAAAGAAGAAGAAGAAGTCAATAATGTAGTTGTACTAAACGATGTTTTAATACGAACTCTGCTTGGAGATCATCCAAAATTGTACTATTTGGATTTTCCTTCAGAAAATATTGACAGCCAGACATTGATGCCATGTAACCTAACAATCGTCGAATTGACCATTGACATTTAATAGCAAGACTATCATCTCTATGGATGAAAGAAACTATCATATATCAACTCATTCTTATCCAATACTTGTACCTTGTGAAGTTAGTCGCTGAAAGTGGAATATGGAATTTTTCATCTCGATATCGACCGAAGTATACTTCTTGACTTTCTTTTTGAACGTATCCATTCAAAGTACGATGGTAGAACTGGGAAAGAAAAGAAATCATGGAAAATGATTGTTTACACTTCATGCAGTCAATTACATTTTGTAGAATTTGATTGAGCTTTTCGGAATATTGTCCATCAATATGAATAAATGCATAACCGAACAGCGCGAGAACACCGTTTGTCTTCAGAGTTCGTTGAACTTCTTTGTAAAAATGTGGTAGATCCAGCCAATGTGCTGCTTGACCGGATATAATCAAAGTTAACGAAGAATCTCTATGCGGAATATCGCCTTCGACGATTGTTCTATAGAACAAAAAACTCCATATGATTGACTATTAACCAAATCGAATACTTGTAGGATATGTTCGAGAATGCATTGTTTTCATTGGCTTTCCAAATCTGAGATTCGCTGATATCGTATCCTAGAAGTCAAGAGAATATGGCATTGAAATCTGTTGCAGCTTTCATACCAATAATTTGTTGAAAATAAGGTTGAAGTAGAATAGTACTTTGTCCCGTTCCACAACCAATATCAATAGCTATATCATCATCATTGATAGTATGCTATAGTAGATCGATATATCGAATACGATGAGTGATTGGTTAAAAGAAAATGATATGTACTTTAGCCGATAAATAGGTGAGAATATTTTTGATTAACTCAACCGGATAGGTTGGTCGACACTGAGCGTAGCAATCACTATGCGACGGAGTTTCGTAAAATCCTTTTGACATATCTAAAGTAGAGCGATTGGTTTTTGTCAAATGCTTTGTTCGAACGTTGTCGAAATTTGAAATTATGGATGTAATGTGAAAGTCAGGGTGAATATTTTTCTCGTGCATAACAAATTTTGTATTAAAAAAAGAACAAAATTTTAACAAAACAGAAGCTTTAACATGAATTACACAACAGAATCAACTCTTATCTTCATTGTCACTATCAGCGCCATTATTTTGTACGCGTATTTGACTCTAAATAGATATTCGATGGAATTTTAGTTCGCTAATCATCCGCTTCAGTCACTCACCGATAAAACATCTGCTAATTTATTGATATCACGCTCTCGAGATATGTCAGCGATATCTTTAGGCATAGCATATTGTGTGTAACTATTTGGTCGAATACCATTTTGTGCATTGATAAATCGAAAATCTGGTTTTTCAAGGTTGCTCTACATCGAAAGAATGAATGACACATTATTGAGTATATCATATCATTTACCTGTGTTGATAGAGTTAACAATTCTGGCCATTCAAATAGCAAGCTGTCCGTCATCGGACCCCATGGATTGAAATCAATAATGTATAGTTTATTCTAAATGAATAGGTTATTTCTCTCGATGAATAACGCAAGAATTTGTACGTACCGAATCTTTACGGTATATATCAACAACAAAGTCAGCGGATGGAAATTTATCTTTGATAGTCATGTTGAAAAATTCGGTGAGACCATTGAGAATTTCATCCGCAGCTTTGTCGATATAATCGTAATAATTTTCACTATCACGTTGACAAACACCTACAGGAGACAAAATTATGTTTCTTTACTTGATCATCTCGTTGAACGTACCAATAATTTGATTATTTTTGATAAAACAACGAAATTCTTTCGATGGCTGTAACGCAGACCATTTTCTTAGTACAAGTGCATATTGAATTGTCGACAGTAAATCTTCATTCTCATCGTGACAGTATTTGAAACTACGATATTAAAAAGAATGTATCGATTCAGATTAATCGTTTGACTGGACTCACGGTTCGCAAAGATCATGAGTAATAAAATCTGAACTCTTCAAAAGTAAGAATATATCAGCTAAATTTGTGCACTTCAATCGACTATCACCAATCATCCATCGAGCATCCTATATAAGAACTTCGTTTCAATCTATAGAACTCACTATAGACTACCTTTGGACTGCTCCAGTTGAGTTTTGGAAAAACGGCATCGTACTCTTCAAGTACATCTTTGATTTGTTGTTCGAGTTCTGGAAAAGAAATCTATAACATTCTTAAAATGGTTGTATTTATGAATTGTTCTAATCAAACCTGTTTTGTTTCATCCGCACCATCGTCGGACCACTGTACGAAAGAAAATAGATATAAAACGATGTATTTTATCGATAAGAAATACTCACATCATTGTCTTTATCATCGTCATCTGACGATGTCGTTTCCGCATTCTTATTGCGCATATCATCCATCGCTTTGTTGGCACTAAATTGTATTCATAAACGAGATCGTACAAGCCATCAAATAGACACTTACCTAGTGGGAAGATAGAACTCATCCGAACGAAGATACGCTAGAACATCATCAGTTAATTTAAGGATAACACTAAATCATAGATATTCGCTGACTCCGTAGTTAGATTGAAAACGAGTATGGAATTACCTTTTGAACGAATGCTTCTTGAATAGAGGATACCAAACGGTAAAGGAGCAATTTAAGACTTCTTGTACGCTGACAAGAGGAAGATCAGCCGTCATGTTGAATATCTAAAAATTCGAGAAGTACCTCAGAATAATAAGAGTGACCATATGGGATATTGCACGGTGTGTGATATGGAATTCTCCAATATATTCTCTTTCGTTCATTCTACTGACCTAGATGCGTGTTCCATGAATCTTTTTCTATGAGTCACGTATATATGTAATAGTACAGGCATTTTCCAGTATAACCATAATGGAAATATCCATTGGCCACATACATATATAATACAGACCGCATTTTCTAGCTCGTGTATGCGTGCCTCATTTACTAACTTACACTGGCTATTCGTTATTAGCAGTAAGTCTTTTTTACACCCTCACCCGAATGACGTCTAATGCAATATAATTACTGATTGACGAAAAGTTTCATTTCATCACGATCGGCTCGATTTTGCTGCTTAGTGTTTCGTCATACAAGTCTATTGGCTGATTTTCGGCCAATCCTAGGCGATCAATGAATTGACAAACGTTTTATTCGAGCTAAAAATAAGTAATCTATCAAATTTAGCAAGGAAAATTTCGAAAATTGAATCTAAAACTTTACCTACGACAAATCTAATAGGTGCAATCATTTGCGAACAGCAAGGCGCTGAATCATCATGTACGTGTTTACCATGTATCACCTCAAAGTTAATGATACGCTAGCATTTCTATTATTCATATTTTCTTTTGCACTCATCACATTTTTTAACCAATTAGTGTGTATTTATAGCTGAAGTTTTGTTTTTCAGCATTTATAAAATTGTCTAACATGAGTTTTCAATGGACATTTCTGGCGACATTTCTCTATTGTGAATTAGTCGTTGTCGTTATTCTACTTTTACCATTCATTTCACCAGTTGTGTAAGTGTACTATTGCTCGAATTGAACTACTTCTAAGTTTCATATCACTATTCAGATGGCAAAAATTCTTCAAATCAAGGATTGCGAAAGCGTTCACAGCTGGTGCAAAGTATTACTTCAATTTTATAATATGTATATTTACGCTGCTCTTTCTTGGTAAGTTAACCTTCGAGAAAATCAAAGCAATCACTGATGTTTTCCTCTGTGCAGACTCAATTCGAGAACTTCGTAAATATTCGGGCTTCGAAGTTAAAGATTTGTCTTTACCACATGCCGAAGCTCATGCGCATATGAAACAATTTCGTTCACAAAGAAATTTCTATATTGCCGGTTTTGCACTCTTTCTCTGGTTGTAAGTTATTTCATAATTTGTGACCATTCGTGTATAAGATATTGCTGTTAGTGTCATACATCGTTTGGTTAATCTTTTATCGTCATGTGCACGTGAAATGGCTGATTCAGCTGCTGCACGCAAACAAGCCGAAGGTGCTCATCGTCATGTAGAAGGACTTATGTCCAAAGATCCCAAGGTAAAAGAAAATCAAACGCCAGATATGAATAATTCTTGTATATTAGAAAATGGATCCAAAGGAACTTGCTGCTTCATCTGATGCTTCAGGAAGATTTATTAATCCAAAGGAGCACGATGCCGAAGTCAGTCAATTAAAGAAAGGTTTGCTAACCGGCAATCGAAAATTCTGATTTTCATCGTCTTTTCACTGTACGTTTCTTAGAGCTAGAAAAAGCACACGAAGATATGGACACATTACGAGAGCAATATGACAACTCGGTCAGAGAATTCGATAAATTAAACGATGAGCATCGTAAACTACAAGTATATACATAAACATTTTTCACAAACTTATTTTTATGGACATTCTATTTTCAGATCAAATTGGCTATCACATCTGGTGGTAATGAGGCATCCAAAGACAAATAGCTTCGACAGATGATCTGAATTTTTTTTCTTTATTTTGATTTGTGCGCAACTTATTTGACTATAACTCTTTAGTACTTATAATACGTGTCACTTATATGGACTAGTTTTACTTTCTGTCCGTACATCTCAGCCCATTTTCATTCTAACTTTCCTTTTTTCGTTGATTCTTTCTCTTCACTACAAAAATACATATATGATATTCTCGAACTCTAATCGACTGAAAATAATAATGAGAAAAAAAAGACTTGTTGGTTTGTTCAGTTCTTATTTCGTAGGAAAATGTTCTAACAAAGAGATTGCCGATTAAATGTGAATCAGTATTCAAATGCCTATCGTTCTATTACCGAAAAACAGACATTATAATAGGGCAATTGAGTACTTCGTCATTCGCTGTAGAATTACTAATTGTCTGGATAAACTCGATACTTTTTGATATCAGACAATGGAATTTAATCTGGCCTAGATGGTATTTGGTTACAGTTTGAGTTGAGCAAAACGTCTTTTTTCTAAAGATTTATTGCACGATCAAATGAAGTTTATTATATGAGCAAACTCTTATTCACAATAGCAAGTTCTGTCGAACAGAAACAGCTAGTATTTAAGGATCGGTGTCTTCTCGGACATTACTGTATAAAAACGTTGTCGCTTGGGTTTTGAACAGAATAGACAAGTCATCATTATCACAACTAATAGAAACACAACACTTCCGGCAATGCCAATAATCGCCCAGACATTCCAGTTAAATGATGGGTGTGAAGGTCGTTCGTTACATCCATTCCAACAAGCACAAGGACTAGTCAATCGCATATAATATTCTCCCACAGCTGTTTCACCAACGACTTGCAGATGATGATTTGCTGATGATGTTCGATCACAAATGAGTTCCACTTTCAGAAGCCGATTGCTTGTTGTTATTGGGTAGACAATCGTTGGATTTAAACCACTAGTAGCATTCATATTTAACCAATAGACGAAACTCTGGTATCCGATAGGATAACTGATCTGATTCATTTTATCGACTAAAGAGAGAATTAGTTTTTCTTAAAGTGAATATCGAGTTGGTCAATGCTTACTTTGACATCCAGCGACATTCTTACACTGATGTTCAGAAAATGAATAACATGGATTGTAAGACCAGACATAGTCATTTGGATACAGCGAGTTGACATCTTTGAAAACTGATCCGCCATTCGTATTACCAATTGTTGATAAATCAATAGTGCCATACCGAGAATCGTGGTACTGGCATGCGCTGTAATATATGGAAGGTCTTGTCGTTGTTGGTTTAGTTGTAACTCCTACAGTCAATCGAATAAATAGATTCATAGATACTAGTCACAACTAGAGTACGGAACATACTGGACGTCAACTTTGTTGTGAAAGGTGATGAACGACCGGCACATCCATTCCAGCAAGCACAGCGCGATCGCAATTGCATTGTATAATAATTCAAACGTGTTTCACCAAGCACTTCCAAGCTATCTTCATCAGCACTTGAACAAACCATTGTGATAAGAACTGTTTTCGATCCGGAGGTATAATTTAATGTCGGTCTGTACGATGTATCCAGTGACCAGGACGACGAAGTCTGACGAGCAAGTTCAAACGAATATCTTCGATCGGGTGATACTGAAAAAGGAGAATGCCATAATACTGACAGAAAACATTGGATTAAGCGTACTTTGGCAAACTGCTACGTTTTGACAAGTTTCCTCGGAGAATGAATAACACGGATTGAACGAATATAAATATTCTAGACCTGATGCGGGCGTTATACCTTGAAAACGTGCGCGTCCGTCTCGTAAACCAAGTGACGCTAGATCAATTACACCATACAGTGGATGATTGAATCTACACGAATCATCTGCTAATATCGCAGTAAAAAGGACGACGGTTAATAGAAGAGTAAGACGTTGCATATTGCTGAATTGATGAACTGAGAGTTACAAACAAGACTAGACTCGTTTAGTTTTTATACAACAATTTTATCTTGGTATTACTCAACGTTTAGCGATAGTGACATTGCACGGTTATTTTTTTTTCTATATGATAAGAAATTTTTGTGTCCTACAATAAAACAGGTATTACTAATATTTATCACTAGAGCAAGAAGAGCCTGTTGCGTCGATTTTGACTAATCATTATCTACTGATTGTTTAAACACAACCAAACCTCGACAGAAAAAAACAAGGCCTTTTCTATTTTTGCCAAATCATATCTCTTTGAGTTGGAATACTCTCTTCTTACAAAATTAGCTGAAAGACATAGGTTTTTTTTTAAAATTAAGTTTTGACTATTGACGTGGTCGAGAAAATAGTGTAGATAATATATTTGTAGAAGCAGAAGGGTTGCCCTGCTGTGTTCCGCTTGGTGGTGAAGCACCATAGGGTGGTGATGGTGCTGCTGCTGCCGACATTTGATTCCACATTGAGCCCATCGGTGCTTGCGGTGGGTAATATGATTGTTGTGGAGGAGGCCGTGGTCCTGCCGACATCTGATTCCACGCCGATCCAACAGATGGTTGTGGTGGATAGTATGATTGTGGTGGAGGAGGTCGTGGCCCTGCAGTCATCTGATTCCACATGGATCCAACAGATGATTGCGGTGGGTAATATGTTTGTTGTGGAGGAGGTCGTGGTCCTGCCGACATCTGATTCCACACGGACCCAACAGATGGTTGTGGTGGATAGTATGATTGTGGTGGAGGAGGTCGTGGCCCTGCAATCATATGATTCCACACGGATCCAACAGATGATTGCGGCGGCGGAGCTCCATACGGTGCAGGTGGAGGCGAACCACGTTGTGCTGCGTTAAATACATTTGCCACAGGCGAATTTGGTTGGTTTCCTCCACCAGAAAGATTAGTTGCGGCAGCAAAATTTTGTAATGCTGCATTGCCTTGCTGTTGTGGCGGTAAACTCGTATTTGTATTTCCCGATTTTAGTTTGTTGAAAAAGCTCGAGAGAAAATTAGGTTTGTTTTTAGTTGCAGTTGCAGCTTGATTCCAAACGTTCGCAACAGCATTTCGTTGATCTTGCGGTGGGGGTGGCGAGGGTGCATTTTGTTGTTGGGGCGAACTTCGTGTTGCATCTACCGCTGTAGTCCAGGCATTGTTTAGTAAATTGTGAACACGTGCAGGTGATTGATCGAATTTATTGCGTGAGGACTGACTTCGATGACGGTTGTGGCGTGATAATGAATCGGAGGAGGAGTCGTCTTCCGAGTCTGAAACTTCCCGACAAATCAATCGCCGACGGCGGCCTCGTGGAAATGACGCAGGTATATACGTCGTCGGTAACGATGTGCCTTCAAAGAGAAATATAATATGAGCATTTTCATCGTCTTTTACATCATTATAGCTATGACCTTACTTATAAAATGATCACCAGACGGAGAAGCTTGTTGTAAGGAATCAACATTTACACCCAATTGCCTCAAGAGTGTCTTGAGAGACATATTGTCTAAATGAATCTGCACGGTTACACGATCTTTTTCGTGTCATGAGCGCACGCTAACCTGGTATTTTGTAAACGATTACATCATTGCTCAGATTCTGAAATATTTGTCGAGAATCGGGTATATGATAGACCGAAGATTGATCACCAATAGAATTCTCTAATGACGAAGCGCGATACTAATAAATTGAAACATTCAAGTATCAGCCAGAAGACCAAAACAACAATACTTACCGGTGTTAACCCAGTTGGATTATAAGTTAAAAATGGAATTTCTGACGTGGGATACCCAGAATATGGAAACTCAAAAACTAGATTGGCCATGGATATTTTTAGCTTTTTACTTCAATATTCTATTGACAAGTAAACCTTTTCGATGAATGAAAACACAGAAAGAACGACTCAGTGTTATACACATGGCTACAAAAAAAACCTTGCTACGAAGGTTACTTCAAGCCAACCATGCAGCAAATACTTGTCTCACGTCGACCATATTTCGATTCGGTAAATAAATACGAAAAAATGAAATCAGAAGTATTCAGCATAAGCATGTGAGAGAAAAGCTTAACCGCAAAATCAAATTTCTCCTCCTCTCGTCGATAGACTTCGGTATTGTCGATATTTGTGTGTTCGAGCAGTTTCGCTCGATTAACTACCATGTGTTGGAATAAACGATGATTTGTATTAGTTTAATATACAATAAATCAAACTATACAGAACCACAAAAAAAACATATAGAGCATTAAAGAAAATAAATATGACTCATAACAACATAAAACCATAGGTTTGAGAACGGAAAGGAATGTAAATAATATGCATGATTTGCTCGAGATTATTAGTTAAAGAGATCGTCCAGTTCAGCAGCTGCTGTTTTCGAATTCAATGTTGGAGTAGTTTTAGCAATTGTTGAGCCCGATGGTGGTGGTGGCTGAAATAGCCCCATACCTCCATTCATTACCCCTGAATTGAACTGAGAGAAATTCATATTCGTATTCATAGAATTCAGTGGTACTGTTGTCTGCGGTCGAGAGCCAAGAGAATTAATATTATTCAAAAGACTAGATGTTAAATCTGTAGCATTCGATGATGGTCGTGGGTGCATAACAGATGTCGGATTTGCTATCGTCGGACGTAACAGTGAGGGCATTGTTTGAGATGTTGTCATAGTGTACATTGGTTGAGATGGTTTTTGTTCGAATAGATTATTGGTGAAATCTTTGAGAAATGCAGATGAAGAGCTTGTGGCTGGCGTCATTGGTGTCATTGACATTAATGGAACGTTGGTTGATGTTGATACTGGTGTCTTCACTTCACTTTGTTGCTTCATTCGTTGAGATTGATCACTTTCACGCATCATTCGTTCTTTTTCTTCTAACGTTAATGCCTAATACATATAGAAACGAGATGAACGCTGAAAAATGAATTTCTTAACTTGACTACCAGTTTACCTTTTTCCCTAAATGGTTGTCCGATGCTACCGCTTGATTTGGTGAGGCTTGCAACGATTTGTGAGTATCACTAGATGCAATACCGTCGAAAGTAGCTGCCATTGTCTTGTTTTGAGCTACTTCTGAATTAAAACCATGACCTAACATAAACTGATCGATCTAGAGACACAAGAACGCAAATGCAATGTGTCTGGAAAGTTCAAACATACGAACCATAGATGATTTTTGATCAAACTGTATATCAGTTGCCGTGGGGCCAATCGGTACAATCGGCGTGCTAAAATATAGATTCGTTTGTAAAAATATCTTTAGCAAGTGCAAGTGTTTACTTTGCTGCTTGTTGAGAAAGTTGTTCGAGTTTTTTTCGTTGTTCAATTTCCACTGTTTGTAACATATCTTTTATTGTGGCCATGTATGCATTAAACTAAGATTATCGATAAAGATAAGATTCCGTATCGAAGAATATCTTACTTGATTGAGATTCAGGCTTGTTTCGATTGAAATTGGAACTAGAAATGGAATAACTTTTGTTGCTAAGATTTCCCGCGGTAAACCGCCGGATTTCGATGATGACATCGCCACCTTGATGATGCCTAATATTGCCATAAGAACTGCTGGTTCACGCGATGGAATCGATTGAAGTAATGGGATGACTTCATCAATAATAATCCACTTATCCAACGATTCGACCAGTTTTCCCAGACAGATCAAACAATTCACACGGACCTGAATAGATGCCGACGTCAAAAACAGACGATAATTGTCAATCATCGACTTACACTCAATGTGATCGTTTCAAAACAGATCTTCTTTATACGTGGCAAAATACAATACTTCATAGCTTGTAAATCAATCAGATGTGCAAATGATGGAATGATGGCTAAACAAAGCTCCTACAACGAAAGACTTTCTCTTAGAAGAATGCTCTCATTTGTTTTTGAGTTCGAGAACACATACTTGAACTTGTGATGACTCAGCGTCCAGAGCATTGTAAACCACAGGTAAAATATGCTGTTTAATGTCTTCCGGTGGCGTTTTCGTTAACATTAAATTCATATTACGCATTAAGATTAAAAGTGTCTAAATAGAACTGTAATTGTAAACGGCAGTAGACGATACTCGAATCATTTTTACCTGCATAACACAGCCCGACGCACCCGTTCCCTGAAATCGACAAGAACAAAATTAACCAGCGAACGCCAAGTATTAATTCCTTACTTGAGGAGGTTTTTGAATTTTAAAAACTTGTTTTAGTTTAGGAAAAATATACCGTTGATATTCTTCGTTACTCGCCTTCTCCTAAAACGAAGCAGTTAGAAATAAGAACGAAACCTTCTTTGACTAGTTCGACATACAGCAATAAGAAACATATTTGGAAGAACGAATGGAATCATTTCCGGATTAATAAATTCTAATTCAAGTGCCGATGCGATTCGTTGTAAGTTCACACGCTAAATGAAAAAGAACTAGAAGTTGTATTTTCACATGAGCAAGGATTTTACCATTGGTAATTTGTCGACCACTTGCGGAAGACTTTTGTAGAACATTGAACGTTGAAGATTATCAACTTGAAACAAAGAATCGAGGTATTCTAATGTCTTTGTTCCAACGTCTTGGAAAAAGGGAACCTAAAATAGTAGAAACGCGTGTTGTTGATCTCTCCGAATTCGTCATTTTTACTTTTGAGAATTGTCCAGCATCAGGTCTCAGTTCTGGCTTGACACTGAGTAACATTTTGACATGATCACGCACTTCACCAGGTAGAATAGATAATTTCGTCATATTAATCGATTTTAAATCATCACACATCTTGAGAAACGTCGAGTAATTATCATGACATTCATAGAAAGTCTTCCCATGATTATACAATGCATAGATGATCATCCCCAATGAAAACATATCCGATTGAGTATCGTACGATTTTGTTGTATGATATTCGGGTGCCATGAAATCCAATGGCGGATTGATGATTGGAGGAATATTTCCATCATATTCTCGGAACGGATAGTTTGTCTAATCAAAATAGTTGTTAGGTGGATGAGGGCAAAGAAAAACAAACTTACTCCGTCAGCTGAACCTTGAACGCATAGTTCAAATCCTGACAGTTTCCATGCACCATTGGAGTTGATAATTATCGATTCAGGACACAGATTTCGATGGAATAATTTCACTTCATTATGAAGAAACGTTAAACCTTCACAAAGCTAATTATAAAACAAAGATTATTTAACGAAAGATTTCCGTTTGAAATAACTAACCTGAACAATTCCATAGCGAATTTCAACATCATACAATTTATAATCATCAAATTCTCTTGGGATTGGCTGTGCTATGTTATCATAACATCCAAGACAATTGGCCAAACTACCAAAACATGATTCAGTTGCGAACGCCAAACTATCCCTTGAAATAAGTCGACAATCATTCGTAATTTCTCACATTCGATATCCTTCACGACCTACCTGGATTCTTCTAATGGATGCTGAAGACTTAAAACCCGTGGATGTTTTATCTTAGCTAATTGTTGTACACCTACAATATAAAGTCTCTCTGATAAGAAGGCAGCTTTGATAAAACATGCAACGAGACCCTTTTTCATAGCGTCGAGAATTAAATCACGATCTTTTTTGACATATTTATCCAACAAACGTTTTTCCAAAACGAATACTGCCGCTTCCTACACGAGAAAAGAACACGTCCTCCAACGGAAAGTTCTTCATTTCCATCGTACTTGTTTAGTTGAACGTTTGATTGCCCCATAGATGCGCCACAGAAGTCCCGGTCCAGCAGAACCAAGTGGTTGAATTAGCTAACAACACAAATAAATCTTTGTTGATTGACTTTCATGAGAATCTTTTTTAAATTACAAACTTCATATTCTCGTGTAACTAAATTCCCCGGTAGAACATCCTTAAGCATCTTCTGACCGCCATGAGCAGTATCAACCATTGATTTAACAACGACATTTTTCACTTGATCTCCATAAACTTTCAGTTTCTCCAGATATTCCATGATCAATCCGAAAAAAACAATCAACAGATAGAAATGAGACAAGGAAAAAAGGAACAACTCAATGACTAATATTCTGATTGGATGGAATATAGTGTCATCTATTTCCATAAAAATGAATATTTCTTTTCGAATGGAATTTCTTCAATGTCTATCGAAATCCATCGAGTTTTTGAAAAAAAATTTTAGTAGAATATCAATTGAAATTGTTCAACCAGTTTGACTGTTCATTGGTTTATCCATTTTTCTAGACTAGATTCTTGAATCTCTCGTCACTCATCGATTATTTATTTGCTTGTTTATTACAATCACTTCAGTTAGTTAGTCAATGATCTGAGATTGAAGTCAATGTTGAACAGACTAAAGATTATCGCTTCATTTGAATAGTCTTTCGAACGATTTTCCAGGCGATGCCTGGAGCCATGGTTGCTTTGAGTCAATTTTTAGCAGTCTCACAACCTTCTCTTTCTCATTTTAGTCATGACTAATCCATTTTAGTCAAGAGAAAAAAAACGAACATAATCATGATTAATGAACGTAGTTCAACACAGTCCAATACATCATCATCGACTAATATGCCGTACGGATATCCGACAGGTAAGAGTACTCGACATAAGTCGTAGTATGACGCAGAATAGAGCGATTTATTACGTCATATTCGAAATATGTATACATCTGCATATTATCGCTTTGATCGGTCATATTGAATCTTTCTTTTCAATGTATGTTTTAGGTCCTTTCGATCTAATGAATATCCAGCCGATGCAAAATCCAAGTGATATTTATTCTTACTATCCTCCAAGTCTTTATCAACCATTCAGTGCATTTGATGAACATCAATGGGGGTCAACAGAAACGTCGACTGGCCTACCACCCAACGGTCCATTACAATTTCATCAGCCTATTTATACACCAACAGGACTGGACATTTCACGGAATCCATTTGATTATGCAGCTCCACCTCACGCTTATCCTCACTATCACCCTGGTTTTACACCTTCGAACTTTCCAACAGCACCATCAACAAGTACATCCAATTTCGATATCTCATGGAATCCTCACAATCTGTCCATACAACAACAAATGCCTCCGATTGGCGGCGGTAGTAGCAATAATAACGACATCAATTCAAATAAGAAATCATCGATTTACGATAATTATTCATCGAATTCGGATGGTGTAGGTGATATGCTTGCTCAACATATGAAATCAGTTCATCTTGGCAATAATGATTCACAGAATTATAACAATGGTACAAACGATCGTACACAAAATATTAATCTTCTGTCATCGAAAGAACAACAGCAACATTACACGTCGAATAACAACGATCTGTCCACAACACGTCCAACGCAACCATCGGGTCCGAAATCTTACGCATCTGTGGTATCGTCTGATGGTATGAACTCGAACAACAATAAGACAATAACACCGTCGAGTTCAAATTTTCCTCTTCGTACAACTAACGAACGTGCAGCGAATCCTTCGAATGACTCATTAAATACGCGTACAACTACTCAACAATCACGTCATAATAATACGCCTGGATTCAGTTCTCGTTATCAACAACAATCATCTGCCAATAGCGGTTTTCTTCAATGGACGAACAATAATTCGGATCGGTCAACAGCCAACAACAACAACCACAAACGACAAAATCTTTCTTCAACTCGGACAATGAATGGAAATCAAGAACCAGTCAGAAATGATCAACGATACAATCCTCAAGATTTCAATCTAAATTCAAAGGGCGCTCGTTTCTTTGTGATTAAATCCGTACGTTCTTCGAAATCAAACATCTTTCATTCTCTTCATGCTGCTCTTTTCATTTAGTATTCCGAAGATGATGTACATCGTTCTATTAAATATAACATTTGGTGTTCAACTGAACATGGAAATAAACGACTAGATAATGCATTTCGTGAGCGTGAAGGCAAAGGTCCAATTTATTTATTTTTCTCCGTTAACGCTTCTGGTCATTTTTGTGGAATGGCCGAAATGATGTCACCTGTCGATTACGAGCATCAAACCGATGTTTGGCACATGTCAAATAAATGGCAAGGCAAATTTGAAGTTAAATGGATCTATGTCAAAGATGTTCCCAATCAACAATTTCGAAATATTCGCTTAGAAAATAATGAAAATAAACCGGTGACCAATTCTCGAGACACACAAGAAATTCCCTATGAAAAAGGCAAATTGATGTTGAAAACTCTACACATGTACCGTCATAAAACATCTATTTTTGATGATTTTCAATACTACGAATCAAAACAAGCCGAAGAGACGGTAACAAAGCAACCTTCGAATAATGAAGTCAATCCTAGCCATCAACAAAGTAACCGACGAACTTTGTTATCCAATCGAACAGCTCAACGAGAACACCAAGAAAATGAACATAATAACGATGAATAATACACATACGCACACGCGCGCGCAGCAGATTCGTTGTTTTCTTCTCTCTCTATATATACGTATATGTTCGTGAGCTTTCTAGTAGACATTCATCATTCTGCCATACAACATATGTGTGCGTATCGTTAGGTCTAAGGTTCATTGCTTTCGTTCTTACAACAGCAGCCTGTTGTTCTTACTTTTCCTAATTATTGTTTTCAACATCTCATAGACATATTCTTTACTTGTTTAGATCTCTTCGTCCTAAACAGTTTCTTTTTCTTGCTGTTGTACTCATTCTACTTGCATGTGTGAACATTATCTTAAACGTTGTCATTCGATTGCATACATTTCGTTGTTTGTTGTTTTCTTCATCTTCTTCTTTTTTACATGAGATTTTTTCTTGTATGCTTGTTGTTGTGCATTGTTTGGATTTGCAAGAGTTGTTCAAGAAAAGCCAAAAGAAAAAAAAACATCACACGTATACGCCGTGAACTTCACTTGAATAGATTTTTTTAATGAATAATTGACAGAAAACCAAAAAGGGTTATACATAGATATTTGATTACACCGAACAAAAAAAAGAAAGAAAACATATGCTCAACCAAGTAGTACCTTTTTAAATTTACTACTCATATCATCGGAAGGATTTGTTCTCGCTTGACATGTGCTGCCAGATGTTGATGACGTACAAGCAGGCGAACAGAGAAATTGGAGTAATGGTAAATAGAATTTACCACAGAAGTCAACAAATTTGATGTTCTTGTGACAACTTTCGAAGTAGACGCCTATACAGAAAGAAAAAAAAACACAAAGTACATGGTTATGTAGCACAAGATAGTCTTCAGGTTACCTTGACATTTCGGATTTAAACATGATTTTGCTGAGTTCAAATATTCTATCAGACATTTGGGCATTGATTTGTTATCGTAATCTACTCGATGAAGTTTGATCGTTCGAGCAGTTAATTCTTTCAATGTGGGAACATTGTATGTCAAATCGCGAACAAATCGGACAACTAATGGATTATTTCTTAAACTTAATTCTTGTAGATCAAGTCGAATGATATCAGACGGTAGTGCACTAAACTGATTATTGTGCAATGAAAGTGATTTCAATCTAGTTAAATCTACGAACAAACATAGAAAATGATTTGCAAGCGTTTCTATCCGTTGATCTACTTACGAGAGATTGATGATGGCAATGTTCGCAAGCGATTATCACACAAATTCAAAACAACTAACGATCGCAGTGCTCCGATTGAATCGGGGATATTTGCGATTTGGTTCCCACCCAGATAGAGAATTTCAATTCTAAAGAATTCAAATAAAAACTTCTTCTTCAGAAACGGAAGTTTTCACTTCGTCAATGTCTGAAACAGATCAGGCAGATGAGTTATTCGGTTCGAACCGAGATAGAGTTCTTTCAAATTGCCCATTTGAAATAGTTGGTATGGAAATTGTTTGAAACGATTTCCACCGAGATTGAGAACTTCCAATTTTTGTAACCGATGAAATTCTTTGGGCAAAGAAAAGTCATCCAATGAGTTGTTTTTCAGGTACAAATTTTTCAGATTGGTCAGATAACTGATTTCATGCGGTAGTTGCACTAGTTGATTATCCGATAGTTCGAGGGTGAGCAGCGATTGGAACTTTTCAATATCACTCGATAAGGCGAATAGTAGATTCGAATTTAATTGAAAGATTTTCACGCGAGCTGGATTAGTTACACTTGCCAACAGTTTTCCGCTATCACTTTCAGGTAAATTCTGATGAGAGTAATCAAGAGTGTCTCTACAAATGAAATTAGTCGATAAAAATAAGTTGTTTTCATGGTGCGACACCTTACTCGAACTCATCATCATCATCGAATTCGAACTCATCTTCGCAAACTGATGCTGTGGCCATTTTGTAGTTTCTTTGTGTGTATCTGCAATAAAGAATATCATTTACCACGACACACATGTGACAAGGAGAAAAAAAGAGAAAAGGGCTTGACTAGTGGCAAAGACGCCAAGGACATCGATATGTCGCGAAGAAAAAACAACGATACGTTTTCGTTTTTTATATGAAAGTGTCCCTGATGACGCGAAGCTTCTTTTTTGTTCTTTCGAAGCGCAGAGAAAGAATAAAATCAGATATGTTGCACGTATAAATATACGCAAGTGCATTCGTTGATTATTTTGCAATAGAGATGGTGCTAGCAAAGAAAAAAAAATGCCGAGTCATATGCCATGGTGATAGGATAAGCGCTTCGTGCATTCGACCTTTCTTTTCTTTACAAATCACATGAGATATGAGTTTACCTAGGAAAGGAAAAAGCTATCAACACTTTGATCATACATTCGACGAATGAAATTCGATGATGACACAACGGGTTATGTCTTCTCGATAGAATATATAAGAATACGTTGGGTCAAAGTATAAAACAAGCTTTTCTTATAAGACGAAATGTGAAAGAAAAGAACAAAAAATGATGTATGCAAACATCTATGGATTCGTAACCGGTTTTTGTTCTTTTTATATCCAGTTTGTTGTATGGTTAATCGCGCGAGCATACGAATGATGCCAATCGTTTACTGTTTGATGAAATAAAAGAAGTCTTATTTTCTGGCAAATTCATCGTCAACTACCTGCTACTCGATGTACTGACGGAGTGAATAAAAAAAGAAAGTTACGATCGTAATTTCGTTCTCTTGCATCAGTTTTTATCCGCCTTTTGTTCTGTTAGAAATTCAACAACATCATATGTTCGATAATGGTTTTTATCGAGCATGCTCCGCCTTGAAATGACTAATGCATGTTCGGTACAAAAAAGAGAAAGTACGACGGTAAAATACGACTGCAGAACATAATACATTAATAACAGATTGTCTAATTTCACGGAAAAACGTTTTCCTTTCGCCATCTCGAGAAAAGATGAAAGTAGGTCTGTCTGCAGTTATTATGTTCCTTTGATCAACACATTAGTTAACGTCAGATTCGATTTGAATGTCTGATCTCCGTCGTTTTATTCATGTAAGGAGAAACAAAACGTTTGGTAGATCGTTGAGTTAAACAAATGATTCTTTATCAAATGCACGCCGGTTCAAAGCATCGAGGACGTCTTGAACGCTAGGATAATAGTACAATCGATTGGTTGCCGAGCTTTTTGCCAACTGATCGGCTGTTACCGAACGAGGTAATGTATAAGACCGAATAGTCGAATCGATTTCCATCGGTTTGATATTAATCGCCGAGTTGCGTTTTGTCGAACACCTCTTCGAACAATTATTATCAACTGGTGTCGGCTGTTGAATCGGATGCGAATTAGTTGTCGAAGTTTTCGAACTATGATCAATCGGTTCAAAATAGTAATTTTGATTTTCCAAAATCGGACTTGGATTTTCGTATATGATTCGATTATTGTTGTTTTTGGTATTCATCAGTTGGTAAATGCTCATAGTCTCTTCATAAGGAGATGAATTTGTTTCTAGAAAGAAAAAAAAAAGCCGAAAATAACTTCGATTGATGAAATATGCTCACAATCTTTTTAATCTATGATGAATACTGTTGATTCCCTTTTTTTCTCTCTCCCTTTTTCTCGCGCGCGCTCGGTTTTTATATCTCTCCAGAGGCATAACATGCCAAAAGGAAAATATATATAAAAAATTGAATCGCAGATGCCGAGAGCAAGGACTTTTTTGTTTCTCATCTTCTTCTTCTTCTCCTTCTTCTTCTCCTTCACTCTTTCTGCTAGCTTAATGATATAGGAAAGGAAAATACCTACCGGCATTAATAAACCTAGTTTTATTAGCATTCAGCATTGTGATGCCGAGGAGTATGCAATCTATTGAACGAAATGTTGTTTAACCTAGCAAAGAGAAAAGGACGTGTGAATGCTGTTCGACTGACGTGTTGATTTCTTTATCTGACAACAACAGTTCTCCTTCTAACTGATACGTCCTTCGTTGCTTCCTTATACGGAAAATATTCAATTATTTTCCATACGGACACCCTCGATAAGACTATTCGTTCCGTGAAACAATCAAGCGAACAACAATGATAATTTTTACTGATGGAAAAAAAAGATGTTTGTGATACTCTCGTCTTATTGTTTTCTAATAAATAAGACAGTTCTTTACTTCATTAGAGATCCGTATCATCGAAGCGAACATCCTATCTGTATAGAGAAGAATATTCCAAATGGTAAGGTAGTTAGACTCATCGAAATCATCATTTACACATTATTAATCCTCGTTTAAATCATACGTGATGATGAACGAGAAGAGAAACGATAGTTAAAAATAACTTACTAGAATCGATAGGATGTCTTCGTCTCTCTACATTATTATCAAATGATAAATATGCAAACTGTATCTGGATGAATCTAGGGGATAGAATTTTGCCGTTGGCTAGAAGCGGTCTCTATATCGTGCCATTGACATTTACACTATGTACCCTTCACCTCAGAATACATTTATTTGACAGATCTTGTTGATCAATTTCAAATGAAGAAAAACTGGTCGCGACAAGGAAGAGAACGGAGTTATTCTCATTTATTCTATATGCTTACATCATTTTTCAACACAGAATGAACATGCACTTGACAAAAAAAGAAAAACCATCTTTCATTATGTTCATTGTTTACTGAAAGAACACGAGAAAATGACTTTCGTTTTGTTTTTCGATATTCAACAACATTGATTCAATAGGGTGTTATTTGATGAATTAACTAATTTATTCGGATCGATACTTTCGACGATCATCGATAAACAATCCAGACTTGACACTGCCGATATGGACGATGAACGTTGCGCTAATACCATCTCAGTATAATCTAAAAATAGAATAGAAAGAAGGCACAAAGAAAATCAATGATTGACTCGCATGATAATCATAACAATCGTGTATATAGATGAGTAAGTCGAATGCTAATGATACTATCTTCGTCTTAATTCAATGAAAAAAGATGGATACATAGCATGTGTTGTTAAAACATCAAATAAATACATGTACACATTATCAATATGCTATTTAGCACATTTGATAAGAGAAAAAAAAGGGGAGAACTTCTCATTTACTTACTGTTGATACTTTCTATTGTTCCATAGGTTGTCGGCGTTGTTGAATTACTGTTGAAATCGGTTGTTGTTGTGTATTTTTCATTGTAATTCACGGTTGATGATCGTGCCGTTGATGACTAGAATAAATAGATGTTAGAGTGGAATGCAATTCCAAAGGAAGTTTACTTCAGTTGCATTTGCCTTTTGTTCATCTAATTCATGCCGAAATGCCTTGAAACTTATACCTGATGATCGGAGCAGATCTTCTAGGTTTTCTATGTAATCAATTGCATTACGTAAGATTTCCACTTTGGGTAATCGTTGGGTGGGATTTGAGCATGTTCGTCGTTTTAATATATCAAATGCTTCATTGACTTTTCGCAAACGCCGTCGTTCGCGTATTGTTGCTGCTTTTCGTCGATCAACAGTCACCGTTTTACGTTTACATGTCTTGCACGCCCATAACAGACAACGATGCGTCCCATCGCACGAGCCTGTGTCAGTGTAGGACCGTGTGTTCGAATCAGTTTTCGTCGTCATTGTTGTTAATGTCGAGTTTGTTTGTTCGTCACCTGAGTGAGTCGATGGTGATGGAGATTCATTGGGTGATGTCGATGCAAGAGTGTTTTGTAATGGTAGTGATGTATACATATGATTGAGAGACTTTTCCGGATTGAATTCAGCGTTCGTTGTTGGATAAGATGAATTGACTGGTTGAAGAGATGAGTAATGTGGTAAAAATGAAGAAGAATCGTATTCATAAGGCAGTGGAGGATAGAATTGTGATGAATACGTTGCTGGAAATTGAACATATTGATCATCTAATTGAAGCGGCGTATTATTCGGATGGTAATACGAGCCGTATGGTGCAACAACAGTAGGTATGGATGATGTTACTACTGAACTATCACAATACGCTTGTTGACAACTGCGAAAATCTGTCATCATGGTGAGTCTCTTCGTCTTTCAAATCTGTACTACAAGATAGTCTAGATGAAATGTAAGGTTATGATTGGATTTCATAATGATGTGATGCGCATGTACATTTGCAACTTACGTTTCTTCTTCTTCTTCTTCTCTCTTAGTATCGTTTACTTCTATCTGGTTGGTTGATTGAAGTCGTGCTTGATGAGAGGATCGAATAGCAATTAAGAATCATTTCTTTTCTTTCTCCTCTTCTCTCTATTTCTGTACTATTGATGATGTACAAGTAGACTGGTAACAGAAAAAGAAGCCGAGCAGAGATAACAGTTTAGATTGTAAACGACTTATCAAGTGAAAATATGTAATAACATCTTGCAGTCGTTTCTCTCATCGAAACGTCGAAATTGAAAAAGACCAATAATTTCAAAGCCAATCGATCAGGAAAGAACAGGTGCAAAAGTAATGATCACGTCTGACTACTGTTTGTAAGAGCCAAGAATGACATACGTATATCCAGATGTATAAACGACGTAAAGACAAGAAGAAAACGTACTTAAAGGCAATTAAATGTTTTCTGCTTTATTCCCATGATGAAGAATCTATCAATGATGCTCGTCTTTGTTAATTGATTTAAAGATAATATTCCACTGAGATTGATATTGATGTGTAAAAAGAACAAAGCAAATTAGCATCTTGCATGCAATCATAGTTAAAAGAATTCTTTTTTCGAAATGTTAAACAAACATCGGTACGTAAATAAGTTTCTATTGACAGTAAATCACTTAGGAGAATTGGGATTTGTGCAAGATTACGACCAAAACATCATTTCTGAATATACTCCTCTCATGATATAGATCGAGAAGGAATACGAATCAGCTCATTAGTTCTGCTAGTTGATATCAAATATCTTTTGTTTGAACTCACGGCGATATCAAGATTTCAATTTTACTGAGAATAAAAGTACGATATAAGAAAATGTCATAAATATAAGAATGTTTTGAACAGCAGTTATTCACTCATCAGAGGTTGATTTTCGGAAGCATCCGTATGATCGGGTGGCCGTTGAAATCCAGGATTTGAGACAAGATAGAGAACGAGAGCAGCAAAGATGAGTACACATATTCCAAACAAGTTCAAGATATTGCGTTGAGTACGCATGTTTTTATCGAAAGAGTAGTTTTTACTAAAAAACTCGAAGATCATACGAAAACACCAATACAATGACGTCACTTACAATATTCCTTCTTCAGCTGTGCCCATCAGAACTGATACGACTGCTAAAATGAAAATCAGCTTTCCCCACAATTTATGACTAAATATCAGTGATGAACAATGTTGAAATGTTACAATAAACATGTCATCTTACCTGGGCAGATAAGCAACACGAATTTTTTCACTCAATCTAGGAAAAAGAAAAGCAACAAAGCCGCACACCCATTGTAAACCAAAAAGAACAACAGTAGCAAGTCCAACCCATGAGTGAAGAGAGTCGAGATCCTCCTGTGGAGGTTTAGCCTTACTATGACTATCAAAAACGGCCTTCAAACCAATGGAGGATAAGATTAATGAAGCGGCTAATAGCACTGCGTGGAGAATTTTGATCCAAATCTTTGTCACATTAGGAAACACACGATAAACCAAAATAGCTTCGAGGAGAGATCGGTGGATTATTTAAATCGAAATTTCATCGATTAAACTCACCATCACCGTAGAAAAGAATCATGCCAAGGACCATAAGCAATGGATGATAATTGAATAATTTATCGAGGTTCGACTAAACCTCAAAGGAAGGATTTCAAGTATTAAAACCGATCGGACAAACTTACGCCCCAGCCGAAACCACCAGCATATTGTCCGAGCAGAACGCCAATCAAAATAACAGCAGTGACTCCAAAAATTTGTGCGCATATCGCAATAAAGTAATACCATCGGATTGATGCGCGGGTTGAGCCAATTTCATCAAAATTACCTTTACCCATTATTCAAAGAAATCGATCTAATTCACGAAACGATGATTTGAAAGGAAAATATATTTTATAACCCAATCGTTACAAACCACGTGACCAGAAAAAAGCGAAATGTAAATAAACGTTAAATGAAGCGGAACTATGTAGTGCAAGGTACTATTTGTATGAAAATATCTGCAGCAAAATATATTTTGTCACAGGTGAGGTGAGTTAACATTCTGTTCACTCATACGGTACTCGTCTCATTGTAATCCGAGACGATTGGTTCCGTGCCAATCAATATATATTCGTTTCTTGCAAACATGAACTAGAACGAATATCAGAAGAAACGATCGTACGGGTTTGAGCTAGCACGAGAATTAAAGGCATCTTTCTTATTTTTTAAATACAAATGTCAGCACGCCCAATATTACCGATGAAAAGACACCTGTCCTTCGTACTCGATATTCTCGGTGTCTATTGTATTGCTTTGATCAAATAAGGCGTTCTCTACACAAACAAGACGACTCTGCACTAACGCAAAAGATGATTTACTCCAGATTTAATCGCGGTAGAGAATTTCCAATGTACTGTTCTCAATGTTTCTGATGAATAACAGACGAGAGAAATGTTTATGCGTACACGCCTATAAAACTTGCCTGGGTCAGAAATGTTTTCAATGAAATTTCAAGCTAATAAGAAAAAATCAGCGCACGCAAACAGATGATAACTAATAGGGTGAAAAGCAAGTAGGAAGAAAAACATTTTTTTCTGCGAGAAAAGGCACTGATAGATGTGGCAGAACCGAGAAAAATGCGCACAATTCATTTACCTGCGTGTTTCAACATCGCAGTAACGACAGCAAATTTATGGCCACCACTCCATACAGGATTCTCGGAGCAGATTTAAACAGCAACTATTTTCAGTTACGCATCGCTTATCTTAAGCGAATTCACGAATTGAAAAGCGATCGAGAGAGGCCGACGAAACATCGTAGGATTACTCCTGAACACTTTCGATTGATTTGTCGTGCTTATGAAACGTTATCTGATCACGAGAAACGTCGCCGATTCGATGAGGATGAAGAATGGACTTACGATATAGATATATCAAATTATACACTTCAACAGTTAGCCGCTGAGCCAGACCTTGCAAATGAATTGAAAAATCGGCTACACAAAGCGAAATTAAGACAGATTAATGAACGTCATCCAGTGACAGGTCATACACCATTGTATTGTGCTGCACGTGCTTGTAATATTGATGCTGTTTATTATCTAATTGAACAGGGTGCCAATCCTGATATACGTCAACGAACGGGAAGCACGGCTTTGCATGCGGCTGCATTCTTCGGACATGCAGAAATGGTCCGATGCTTGTTAGAAAGTGGCGCCGATTATCGGATAGAAAATAAAAGTGGTAACTTACCTGAAAGAGAATCTCACAACGATGAAGTTCGAGAGACTTTTAAAGAATTAAAAGAAACACCATTTGTCAAAGCAGCTAATGATCAACTTGATTGGTTTAAAAATGTGGACAATGGTGTAAGTCATATCGACACACAGTATCATGCGCAACGACAAACGCTACTTCAATGTGCATGTAAAAAAGGTCATTTTGAACTTGCTATTTGGTTCATCGAAGAGCGAGGCGCCAATCTGGACATTGTGGATATTAATTTGAATTCTGCTTTACATCTTGCTGCGTACGGTGGTCACACTAAAATTGTTCGTCATCTTTTGTTCAGAGGTGCTAATCCGACACTCGTGAATAAATGGGGCATGACATCTGAGCAAGAAGGGTTTGCACATGGCACCGACATTACCAATCTGTTTCGAGATATTCGGGATCAGGACATGTTTCGAATGGCTAGAGATGGTACTACTTGGTGGTTTCAATATTACTTCGATGGTAAATCACCAAATGCTACCGATGAAAGAGGAACAAGTTTACTTTATATTGCTTGTCGTTTCGGCCAAATAGCTGTTGCCGAATGGCTTTTAGACAACGGTGCAAATATCAATGCTCAAACAAAGGATGCACGTAGTACGCCATTGCATGGCGCAGCATATTATAATCATTTGTCAACTGTGGAATTACTGCTCAGTCGAGGCGCAGATACTAGTATAAAAAACAAGTTCAACACCACTCCCTACGAGGAAGCAACAAATGCTGAAATAAAGAGACTCTTGGAACGGTATCGACAGGACTTAGCTGTCGAAAAAGTTATTCCGGTTCATTTATATGGCGATGGTAAGTCTTCGGGAGACAAACCAATAGCGACAGTGCAGTTGGAGTACAAAGCGACCATCAAAGATCTCATTGAAGCATTGCCCGATTCAATGAGTAAAGAGTATAGATGGTTTTCAGTTGCTCGTAGTCCTTTGAATCTCGTTAGCAATGATATTGGATTATTATCAGCTGTGTATCGATCTCGTCATGTTAATACTAAATTTATCGATCTGCCCTTGTGTCTCATAGCTTACACGTCTCCACGATATAAAAATAGCGGTTACACAGCACGAGATGAACTTTCTAGTTTCGACACACGTGATTTCGAGAAAAGTTTTAGTGCTCAATGTGAAATTGGTTCATTCAAGGTTGAAGCAGTATCAAACAAGAAACAGACGTTCAATGTCGGCAACATACAATTCGATTTTGAGTCTAATTGCACACATAGTGATGTTCCACTTAGCATCAGATACATCATCTCGCCTGATGCTGACGAATTCAGACTACCTGGTTGCATCTGTCTGTTCGAAATACGTTGCAAAGAACAACAACATCAACTCAAGGAACTACCAACTGCCACAATTCGAGGGGAATCTAATGCAAAATTGTATACATGGCTTCCTAATTCTGGATACTGGTTTTCTCATAGTAATTTACATCGACGCTTATCTCGTCTTCACGGTAAACACGCATTTATTCGTGAAGTGGAAGTTGTGCCCAAGCTATTTTCTCTACTACCCGACATGTTTATTCAAGTTGTTCCTGGAAAACTATTTCAGACACGCGAACATCCGATACATTGTGAATATTTGAAGATCTGCGAGCCTGATCTCAGTCGTTTTCCACATACTGCTTATCATGGCACATCGATTAAACTCATTCGATCGATACTCATGGACGGACTTGTTATGCCAAGCACGATTGTATCGAGTGGGTTGCGTGTGTGTCCACCGCCGAATCATATTGCACGTGGCTTGAAAGCCTTTGGCAAAGAAGACTTCGCTAATGCGATTTTCGTCAGTCCAAGTATTCACTATTGTTCAGATCCAGTCTACGCTGTTACATTTCCTTATAAAGATCAACAAATGATAGCTGTACTGGATTGTCGAATCCGCAAGGATTCGTTTGACGCTTTTCCGAGTACTGTCAAACATTATAAACCACATTCCGATGACGATGTGAATAGTCTTGAGTGGCGTCTTCAAAGTCCGTCAGCAATTCAAATCGTCGGTATTATATTCATACCAGTGATTACTTCACGAACGGCAGCAGTACGTCTGCGAGCAAATAAATTAGGAGTTAATCCTAATGATCTGGAATGATTTACTGATGTTCTCAAGTTTTTAGTTGACAAATAAAAAGATTTTTATGATTAAATAAACCCCAGCATATTAGTTTCTATATGTATAGATATATTAGATAAGTATAATATTATTATAAGATGAAACGATCTCTGCATAAACAGTATGACGAAGAAGCTGGAATATTGAATTAAGTCCTAATCGAAATCGCGCGTTGGTTTCACTACCAAACTTGACATTTATTCACTCGATGATTTCGCTGACCTGGCCGACACCCAAATACTCGATCAAATTCGTCAAAATTCGATGTCGGACCGAGTATTCTAGAAGAAGATTAGCTTGGATAAATAGGTTTCGTAAAAAAATAGTTTTACCTGAATTCAGCAGGTGAATGTACGTCTGATAGAATTTGGTTCTTCGCAGCTTGATCTGTTGATACTGAACACCACAAACGAGCAAAATTAACGAAGAGCATTTGTTCAGCTGAGTATTTCGATAAACCTGGTAACTTTTTATCAACATGTTGATTGGCTCTCGTCCATCTTTGATATGCCTGCAAATTTTTTGAATTTATATTAAGATGAAAGACTGTTTTCACTCACATAGAATGCTTCTTTGATTCCACCGTTGTCAGCAATGTTTTCGCCCTGTGTTTGCTCACCGTTGACCTAAGACAGAATTATCAAAAACGTGTGCATCCAAAAAATGAAAAAAGCAGCCGAGAGTGAACCTGTAGGCCAACTTGAGTTACTGTATAGTTATTGTATTGATCGACAATGCATTTCTTCTGCTCCTCAAATGCATCGATGGTCTTATTAGTCCACCAACGCACTCTATTACCATTTTTATCGAATTGTCGGCCTTCAGTATCAAACCCATGAGTAAGTTCATGTCCTATGACCATTCCAATTCCTAAATCGAATAACCCCACTTTCTCTGTCTTTCAACATTTAATGATAATAAGTACTGACCGCCGTAGTTAAGATATCTAGAATAAGACGAAATCTACTTTTCAGGTACAAATGATGTATCTTACTTTGGGGCATCTTTGTGAAACATAGGCGGTTGAAGAATAGCGGCCGTAAAAGCTACGACGAAATATCTCGACTAAAATCGTTCGTAAATACCACACTTACTCATGTGGTTCAGCGACGGAGAATAAGCTGCATTAACCTCAATCGGCAGTATAAAAGTCCAAGCATTTCGATCGATTGATTTTCGTAACCTTTGAAAATTGTTCCTTGCTTTTAAACGCAAGATTTTTAAAACATGGTGCATATGTGTCTCGTTAAATATATACTAAAGTCTCAGTTAAACGAAAGACGGTTGAGTAGATATGTATCCTACTTCAGCATATTTATTTTCTAGATCAGTTACATTGTTACTATCAAGACCATTCGGATAACCAATGCGTTGATTGAGTGCTTGAAGCTGATTTAATAATGAATTTCTACTCAGAAATTAATTTGTCAGTTGATCCTTACTTTTTCCATGGCTAGACCTTTAGACAAGGAATCCATCCATGTCGATTGATTCATCATTTGACCATATGTATATCGAATGTTATCAATCATTTCAAGTGCCTATGAGAGAATAGAAAGAGATAAAAGCATCGTTCATGTACACCTAACTTACTTCTTTACGAGAATCTTTATCGAAATACTTAGTAATATAGAGTCTTGACACGACTAAACCCATGCTTCGTGAAAGAAATTGAGTACATTGAACGGAACGTGGCTGTTCGGACAGAATCCCATGAAATTCTCTTGTAAATTCTTGTTTGATTGCTCGGAATCGTTTCGGCATATGATTCACTTGATTCATCATAAACCGCCAAACGAGATAATTCTGTAACGTTCGCGATGATTGTTGAGTGATGATAAGTGACATGTTTTGCAGAACGTCCAGTTCGTTGACCATGATCACATCTTCGTCGACAAGACTAACATTTCCCAGAAGGAAGGCACGTCGTAAATAATCCGTCCAATCAAACTATACAAGTCAAATAAAAAGAAAAGATTGTTGCTACAAAAAATTATACTCACCGACGTGTTCATTAGAGATGAAAGGTTACCATAAGTTGTGCGATTATAATCTGCCGCATACTGCTGTGCCGTTGTCCAGAAATACTAGATGGAAAAGATCCTTTAGAAGGTGTATGTACATGAAAACGATGTACCTCAGCAATTTTTCTTTCAAAATCGTACATATCGATGATATCATGCTCGATCATCGATGTCTCATTTGTTAATGCCGACGCTAGATTTTTCATATAATCTCGATAAGCCTGATTTATTTGAGTATCATTCATGTAATAACTTCGATCAACAAGTCCAAGACTGCTTTGACTGACCTAAAACGAAAAGATTTACCAGAACTTGAAAAACTCTTAACATCTACGAACATAAATACAATAATTGGAAGAATTTTGCTCATCGATAGCAACATCTATATCGAAGAAGAGAAAAGTATTGTATTGATTAAGTTTCAATAGTAAACGAGATAAATCAAATGTTGATGCATCCCAGTTAGAACCAAGTAAGATCGGCCAGCCACCGAGTTCAGTGTCAATGAAAGATAGAATGACACTAACGCCGTCTGTTTCTATCGATTGCTCATCAATACATGAAGCATACAATTGACGAGCATTGACTACCGAAGTCGGTTCTGTAGTTATATTCGATACCGGCGATGATAGAAGATCAATGATATCATCAACAACTTGTTTCTGCATTTCCTCAAATGTATCTTTGAAGTCAGCTACAATTCAAAGGAATAATTTGATTTCTAATGATTAGTTTAGAAATCGGATTACCATCAGAAGGTATTCTCGCCTTTTTCTTCCAATTTCCACAAGCAAATTCGTAGAAATCCTCACACGGATTTACCGTTTCGTCCATATGTTCAAGAAAATCGTGTGCTACAAAAGTATGTCGATAATAAGTCCATGTCGAAAGCAGTCCACTAACCTGCTCTGATACAGTATGGAGTTAAACATAGCTCGTCGGTGCTGTTGGAATGAATCTCAACTCGAATTCTTTCAGTACCGTAGAGAATAGCAAATACGATGGTCAAGATGAGGAGGAGAGCGGTGACAAGGGCAAAGAATATCGATAGAGGCCATGCCCATTGCTTGCGCTGAGATGATCTTTGAAATCAATGTGAAAAAAATCATGATTGATTGATTGATCAAGAACAAACATACTGATTCGATGTAATAACCTTCGGAAGATTCTTTGCGGAACTATCAAACATATTTCTCACCGTGCTTCCACACACGCGCGTGTCGATATTTTAAAAGCGAAAGATTTATATATGTAAGCATCGTTGTAATCGATAGCTTGTTTAATTTGTCTGTTACATTGTGTCATTTAGAAATCATTTTTGATTACATGACATTTTACTATCAAATAATAAGCTAGACGTATAGAAATTCAATATGAATGAAGTATTATTTTTATAAAGTAATCACATTTCGATATTCTTAGAAACAAACAATTGATCGATTTTATCCGTATTCCGCAAAGAAATCGGTTCGGTTTCATTGCAAACGCGAAAACAAACATGTAACAGTATGTATGTACGCAATAAGTAAGTCGAGCTCAATGGGAACTATCTTGTCTGACTACAATAGATAGAAAGCAATGGCGTGAAGATGTAAACGATTTTCTCGATGTGTCATCGTTTTTTTAATCATTATTGTTGAAGTACTGCTGCTGAAGCGCTTGTGATTAGAGCGTAGGATATTTTGTTTCACTTGTATTTTCTACTAGATTTTATTTTTTAATACTTAAAAAAACCGGGTTCGTCAATATCAAAAAGAAAAGAGAAAAGAAATGAAAGAGAAGAACGTCTTTTCAACTCACAACAATAACAAACAAATCCAGTTATTACTGATCACACGATTGATGATGGAAATTTCGTGTGCGCACACAAAAAAAGAATACTAACTAGATATTAATTAGTTAAACTACTATAAAAAAATTCACTGATCTTAGTTTTTTTTTGTTACTATTTTGTTGCAAAGTATTACAGAAAAAGAAACATTTGGTTATAAATAACTATCGGACCAACCATTCGTATACAGGGATGAAGGACTATCTAAATGACCAAAAAATGCCGAGATCGATGGTGTCATATTGTCATCATAGCCGAATGTTTGCATACGAAGCATTTTCTCGTATGGTGTTGGAACATGTCGATTGTTATCGTCACCAGTTGCTTGACAATATTTTATTGTGTGAGCTTCGAAGACAACGAGAAAGAGAGATGATCGTTCGGAAAAAAGAATTAGAAAAGAATTGTATACCTTGTGGACCTGTTGCTCCGCATATCGGACATTGATAAGCACGTAGAATTGGACATGTGACATTGCCCATGGAATCTTTCAATGAATGACTTGAGTAAATCAGTTCATTTTCTCCATTATTTCGACAAAAGACACAAACCTAAAAGAGAAACTTTCGGAAATATACGCCGACGTGAATATGCTCATGGTCTACTTCTTTTTTCATGCCACATTGTCGTTTCCAATCGGCTTCCTGAATTAGATGTTTGATAACTTCGATATCGATTTTTTCCGAACGTAACGGACGATTATTATTGCTTGTATTAGCAGCAAGAATTTGTTGTGCTGTTGAACTCAAGGAAATATTCGTATTCTGACGTAATATTGTTGACATTTCAGATAAAAACCATGGTTCCTGATATTGATAGGGAGGCGATGTTGAACTAGAGAAAAGCGGATTGCCCCGTTGAGGAGATTTCAGATGGAATTGAGCTGTATATGACGAATTATCCAAACGTGTCATTGGTTTATCATCATATGTTGACCATTGATTCGATGCTGCTGATGCACCCACCGTCAGCCCATCAACAGAGGTCATATAAGAGAACAGACGGCTCGTTTCTACACACGATAAACTAGATTTCTCTTTCATGAAATGAAAAGGACAAAGAACAAACCATTCTTCACTTCAGTATGTTGAGCAGAGAGCGGATGATGTCTGTTCGCTGTTGTACCAACTGCTAAACATCAAGCAAAACGCGCTAATGTAAGTTCGAGTTTTGAAGTCCAGTCTTACTCATTGTTGATTGGTAAATGGAATCCGTATGAGGACGATGTTCAAGAAGGTAACGGTCCATACTAGTCGGTGTTAGAAGGCTTGTTGTTTTGGTTGGCGTCTTGGGCGTTTGATCAGCAGCATATGGAAACAATGAATTCGTTGTTTTTGTTGATGATGACGACGATGAAGCAGTTAATGACCAGTTGGAATTGGTGAGATCAGTGTTTTTCGACGGTGCAATTGATACGTTCGTATTGAATGACAAGTTTTGAAAAGCTGTTGTTGTTGCATTGATCGGATCGAAAAAACGTCGTGGAACAAGCGGAGTAGGCGGTGGCGTTGCCTCAATAGACATCAATTTTAGTGGTAGTGAATTAAAACCACTCTCTACATGATGGGAGAAATCCAAATCAAATACATCTGTTCGAATTTGTTTTCACTTACTTGAATTTGTATCAGTCGCTTCATTGGCCGATGAAGATGCAAAAATTGTTTCATCGACTGGTTCAACATCTTCGGGATAGAACAAATCGTCATCTTGTTCTTCATCCTCATCGACAATGCTCGAAGGTGGTGAATAGAAATCTGTTAAACCAGATTCGTCATTGATTGAATAGCCACGACCAAGTGCTGTTTCCATATTGTTTGTATGATATGAACGATTATCGTATGAATTGGAGAGAAAATATTGTGATTACAAATGCACTCACACACACACGCACTATTTCTTTCTAAAATATACAATAAAATTAGGCGTGTTATCGACGAAGAAATATCAGTAAGGACGTATCTTCTTTCTCTCTCTGTCTATTCTCTTTCTTTTACTATATGGAAAAGAAAGCTATAGACTTCGTATATATGTGATCTCACTTTTTCTACGAAAAAGAAAATTCGAGAGAATATGTAGGAGACGAAAGACCAGAAGACAGAAAGAGCGTGTGTGTGTCCACCGTCCGAAAAAGATAAATGTGATTTTATCAGCTAACCAATAAATGAAATTGACCCTGGATGGAAGTTTGAGGAGTTTGTTGAAGACTGAATACCGAAAATTCGACTAATGGGAGGATTTGTTCATTTGAACTCGTGTCAGATGTTTTGGTTACGTTTTCTCGTGCAAATGTGTACAAATCCGATCGAAGTTCTTCTAGTTTTGACGAAAAAATATTTCAATGGTTTCTCGCGACATCTATTTATCAATTTCTTTTGTCTGAAATTTATCCATTCCGAAAAATATGTCAAGAGAAGAAAACTTTGCTCTTTTATCTTTCAGAAACTGATCATGGATGCCCTGAACCTTCGTCTTGCCGAAGAGAAAAACTTCCATAGTGAAATCCTCTTATTTTCATTCAATCCAGAGCACGATATCATTGTTGTTTGCTCTGCAAATGGTGATGTAAGTTCAACTAGACTACTTTGCCACTTGAAAAATTCATCGTTTCCCTCTAGGTCATCGCTTATCAAGCATATATTCGTAAAGTTTGGGCACTCGGTACTCGAAATCAACGTAAAAAACCAGTCGGTCTTGCCTGGAGACCCGATGGACAAGGTATGTCATCGTCCTGCTGTCTTCATCGAATCGAGTCTTTGTATTTAGTTCTCGCTGTGACATTTTCCAATCGTTCACTTGTATTAGCGTCAGTTCAAGATGGACATACTCTCTCATCGGAAACATTACCATTCGAAATCCGTGCTTGTAATTGGGTTGAACGTATAACAGGACAGAAGGATGAGAATGTTCATACGGAATTTGAAACAGCACCTATTGACGATTATCTTCCAGTTCTTGTTGATCTACCGTCGAGCAATCGAACAAGAAAACATGTTGTCGATCCACCCGATGATCTCTTCGCATTAGATAAACAAACTAAACTAAATATGTAAGACTACATGTCATTTTTCTCGGATTTTATCCTCAGCATTTCTTCCAGTTTAATTTTAGTTGGTTCAAATGATGTTCTACTTCGTGCGTTCGGTCTCTGGCCACTACTCATCATTAATCGAACGTCGCTACCAACTGATCAAACCATTCTCTCTGTAACGATGTCATCTTCACTCGATACTCTCTGTTTGTTAACAAAATCTGATACATCAATGAATTATTCTCTCTCGGAAAGTACATCATTCTTATCCGATTGTCATAACGATTACGTTCACTTAACGCGTTCACTGTGTCGAATAAAAAGTTTGATTCTGTTCAATGATAAAATCTTTACAACATTAACTGAATTGACAACGAAATGTTTCGCTGACTTTCAAACACGTGTCAACACATTCTGTCAAACAATGCGACAACAGGAAACCAAACAGTGGACATTCCAATGCGAGTTAATGTCATTACTGGCCACAGGAAATTGTTCGGAGCCAATGCAACAGAATTTCTTCGGCAATATTTTCGATTACGGCTATGCGAAGAAGTTAGTCGCAGCTTTCGAAGAGACAAGAGCCAAATCGAAAGAACTAATTATCATGTTCGGAAGGTAGTGAATAGTAAAAGAATATTCAGTGAACTTGACTTTCTTTTCGCAGAACGATCGAACACATTTTTGGATATTTATTGGAAACTAAAGGATTACAACAATGGTATGGAAAATTCGATCAACTCGAATTCGATCCAACGATTCTTCAGTGTAAGTTCTTGAAAATAGGTTTTTCGTGTTTTAGAGACTGTCTTAATTGCCATTTAGCTTGTCTATCCGATGCTGGAAGTCTTCTCTTGAAAATCAACGAATATACAGAGTGAGTTCTTCGACAAAATTAAACTTGAATTCATTTTGATCGTTGTAGTTTTATTCACGAAATGTCAGATATGTATTCTTTCTTTTTACGATGGCTTGGTTTCGGTATCTATTGGATTACTTTCTTAATTTCGAAAGTAAATTCGCTCTCGTTCTAGTTGCACATCAATTGCACACATCGAAGCATAACACAAGCACTCATCACGATGAACAAATTGAAGTTTGTAACTGTTGATTTGTTTTTACCTAAAATTTTCTCTGTTGATTATTGTTCTAGTGTACAGAAGCAGACTGGGATCACTTGATCGAATTTATCGATTCGTACTGTTCATTCGATGAACCTGTACTCGATATATTCTCGATGGTAGACGCTGAGTTCTTTCTAATTTCGTTCATTTTTTTCTGTTTCGTAGTACCTCAAATCGGAAAACTTACCGGAAACACTTATTCGTGATTCCACTTACAGGAAATTGCTCGATCATTCAAGTAGATATGACTCTACCGGTAATTCCATCCATGTTACAGTTTGTTTCCTCTTAGATAACAATAAGCAAACATTCTTTTCACCTAAATCTCAACGATCACTATTGGGTGCTTATCAAGATTTGAAACAATCGATGGCAAAAGCATTTGAAATTCGTTCGCAAAACTCTGCTTCTCAAACGAACAAATCATTACCATTACTTGCTTCAATGTAAGAAAATTTTTATCCCCGGAAAATCGATATTTATCTATCGGTTTAGACCACTTGATCAACAATCATCATCAGCTGTTGAATTCGATTACCGTCGAGGTCAACAAGCGATCAGCTACATTCTTCAGCAAAATCCTCTACAGTTCCATTTAATTATTTATACATCAACGTAAAATTCATTTGCATGAAGTACTTCTCTTCAGATCTATTCCATTTTCAGTCATAAACAATGCCTTGTCCGACTGATCGATCTTCAGAATATTCTTGGTCCCCATCGGTAAATTCAAAATTCTCGGAACATGACTTGCTATTCTTTGCTTTCTATGTTTAGCTCCATTGCTAGTTTCAAATTTTATGATGATGACAAACTAGCCGTTGTGTGTAGCAATACAGCTGATCTGAATAGTGCGAATACTACTGAAACAACTATCTTTAATAAAAACCACCAATCAAATTTTATGATCGTTAGCATAAAATCATCGATTGATAGTCAAACAATTGATTTTATCGGAAATAATACAAATATTATCCTCTCGTATCCGTTGAAAGATGTTCCATCAAAATTAACTGTCGATGGTAGACGCAATCTAATTGCCGTGGTATGTATCAGTTCATGTCACCTACAGGAACGGTTCACTTCCATATCGATATCAAATCATTTGTCGTTCGAGAACCTAATCTATTGATTAGGAATGATGTGAACTTTCTTTGAATGATAATTAACCTAGACATGCTCTTTTCCTCGTTCGAGTCGTAAAGTTTATTTTCTTTACAATTATTCTATATATATACAAAAGAATCTCTCCTCGGCCTAATTTAATAAATTCTCATCAATGTATACACATGTTATTTGTCTTCGAAAGGAGAGAAAGCGCTTTCTTCTAGAGTATTTGTTTGCTTTTTAGTGGTCAAAAAATCGCAAGCTAACTACGTTTATCTACACGCCATCAGATGATCTGAGTCAAGGTTCTTCGGTCTCGCAAATTCCTGTTCGAATGGACGATGAAAGTACACTGGTTCAGTCAGGCTCAATCACAACGATGATCTCATCTCAAGAAAGTCTACGATAGATCCGCGGACAATGATATTTTTATCTTGTAATAGTTCATTATTGAAATAAAATATATTATCACATTTAATTGATGCCGCTTGAAGAAGACAAAAAAACGTTTTTCGTGTTGATCGATGAAGACAAATCATCCAGATAGACGGCGGACTTTTTCTTCTTCTCTTTTTTTTTCAATAACGAACGAGCTGTTGACATCGTAATTAGTCTTCGCTATTAGTGAAAATGATAGCGACTCAGTGTAAATTATACTTATAAGACATACTCAAATAGATTTCTGTTCACAGACTATAAAATATCTCTTTTGTACATATGGACCAATCAGCGCACATATCGAATGCAGCGAGAGAGGAGAGAATGAGAGTACTATCATTAATCTTTCTCTTTATCGACAAGAGCAGACTACACTTTCTTCTCTATCTCTCTTCGACAATAACAGAGACTTTTATTCAATTTCTCAGATAACTGATTAATAAAATTAGAGCTATTCGCATTCGAAAAGCGACGCAGAAAGAACGAGAGTTCAAATCTATATTGAATTAACGCATATAATCATGATGCATCAACATGCAGGTATTTATTATTCTACTGAATAGCTAGAAGATAGTTAATTGAATTTGTTTTCTCATAGATTCAAATAAGAAACTATTGATTCGACATGGTAGTGGATCATTGTCGGATAATGATGACGATAGAAAACGAAAGAAAAGACGAAATCGGACGACGTTTACTTCGTATCAACTAGAAGAGATGGAACGAATTTTTCATAAAACACATTACCCAGATGTTTATATTCGAGAACAACTTGCCGTACGTTGTGACCTAACTGAAGCACGAGTACAAGTATGAAGTTTTCGGAGTTGGAAGGAGGTGAAACATTGTGCTGTGTTTTAAGGTTTGGTTTCAAAATCGACGAGCGAAATGGCGTAAACGCGAACGGTATGCTAATATGCCACAAATGCGTACTTTAACAATACCCACAGGAAATCCTTACGATATTTCATTATTATCAGTTAGTGGTAATCAATACCCATCGGTATAGATGCCAATAAATTCCCTTCATTATTACTCTTTTTTTCCCTATTAATTCTAGTTAGCAACGAGCAATAGCTGGTGTTCATCATCAGCAACTCCACTGAGTCATTTTCCACATTATCAAACGTCCGACCCGTCGTCTTCATCTATGCTAATGTCAAATGCATTGCCAAACTTCATGAATCTACCTTATGTTTTCCCATCATTACCTCAAACGAGTACCTCTACCAACAATTTCAATCCATCTTCATATTCTGGATATAATCTCGATTCAGATCATCGAAACAGTTCAATTGCAGCATTACGTCTCAAAGCTCGAGAACACAGTGTTACATTCAATGGCTTGTAGCCATCATTTTACTTGTTATTGAACATGAATTGAACAGCGGTGACTTGTGTTAATATATTTACTCAAAATACTTTTTAGCTTTTGTTGCCAAGAAAATTTTTCGTATAAACAAGAAAGTCCAAGTAACGCTAGCCGTGTACATTGGGTTTTAGAAGATATTGAATAATCAATTCTAATTGAAATTGTCGTAGACGGTATCATTAACAGATATGACATTATTCATGACCTTTAATTGTATTTGTTAGACAGAATCAATATGACAGTAGAATATGGATGAGAGTCTACTATCTTTATCAACAAAATCTCACCTAGTTGTTGGGAAATGTCGAAATTTTAACGTGAAATCAAAGGATAGAAGTATAATAATATCAATATGTTGCATTCGTGTTCCGGTAAATGAATAATCTTAAATAAAATGGAGTAAGACGCACTTGTTGTTGGATAAGAATTAAAAGTATGATTAGATATAAAGATGGGAGTACAGAGTGCAAATTTTGATTATCATAGGTAATAATAATCAAAATAGATGATGAGATGCATCTATAGACACTTCTTCATATCTTGATAAACTAAACTAACAGCATCGAAGTTCATACCAATGCCGTGTATCGATGCGTAAATTTGACATAAGTTGATACTGGAATGTTTATAATGTCGAAGATTTGCCGGCTGTGGTATTAAGTACTTTGCTCATTGGAACCGACCCCACGAACATGATCATGTTTTTCGTTTGTTGTATTTACTTTTGTACTCTGAAACATGCCGAAGACGACTGCACTGATAACAAACCATGAGATTGCCGGAGTATATATACTTATGTGCTATCATTATATCTAACACTTCAATTGCGAGCATCTTGTAGGTTAAAATGAGATTTTCACAAAAAGCTGCGTTATTGATCATAGGATTTATTATATCCTTAGTGGTAAATGTCACCTCTGATGATACTATTAGAAATGAAACAGCCAGAATCGAAATTATTCCGACTATGAAAGCATCAGAAGAACCCATGCCAAAATGGGCAGGTTTCGTCGGATGTATTATTGCCTCGGTTTTCTTCGGTTCAAATCTCTTACCCGTCAAGCAGTTCTCTGTTGGTGATGGGTTCTTCTTTCAATTTATATATTGCGTAGCAGTTTGGCTTGTAGGTCTAATACTTGATTTGATTTTAAACAATCAACGTTTCTATCCTCTTGTGCTTGTTGGTGGTAAGAAGAAAATCTTTCTTTCAAAAAATGTTGCATTGTGAATATCTGCGTAGGTGTACTATGGACGACCGGAAATCTTGCGACAGTATTTTGTATAAAAACGTGTGGTCTAGCTGTTGGTCTTTTGATTTGGGGCACAACAAGTTTGATAACTGGCTGGGCAGGTGGCCGCTTCGGATTATTTGATATGAAAGCACAAGTACCCACCACGGAAACAAAACTAATACTAAACTATGCGTCAGTGATCTTGGCAGCATCGAGTGCGATATTTTTTCTCTTCATTAAATCGACAACGAAGACTGCAGCTTTACCTAGAGAAGTCTCTTATCTTTCGTCATCTGATGGTGAATCCTCCATTCAATTGGGAAAAGTTGGAGAAACAGCTGATTACAGTCACCAAAATATTGATGACGATTTTCCATTTCTAAATCGATTAACTGATCGAGTACAGAAAATTCTCGGTTGTGCTTTCGCGGCACTGGCTGGAATGTTCTACGGATCAATGTTTATTCCTGATCAATACATTCGTGATCACGCGAGTAAATACACGTATCGCGGTGAACCACCACCGCTCAGTGGTCTCTACTACATCAATTCGCAATATTCGGGCATACTTCTTTCGTCGTTATTTTACTTTGTTATTTACGCCGCATTGAAACGTAATAAACCCGTCATGAATCCGACGGTGGTTCTACCAGCTTTGGCTAGTGGAGCGATGTGGGGCGTTGCTAATATTGGATTTATCGTTGCTATAAGTGCGTTAACCAGCGCAGTGGCTTATCCAATTGTGAGCGTCCTCCCAGGCATTGTCACATCACTATGGTCCTTATTTTTATTTCGTGAGATTCAAGGAAGAAACAATTACATTCTTCTCGGCCTTGGTATGCTCGTGCGCATACTTGCTGCTGTACTCAGTGGTCTTTCAGCATAATTAGTTATGTTTCATTTTTTGTTTTATAGCGAACGGTTGACAAATAAAAGACAACAAAAAAAAAGCGAACTAGAATGTTTTATATCACGAGCATTGGTTAATAGGGAATGATTTAGTTTGTCATTGTTGGTACTTCTTCACTTGCACTAGGCTCTTCGGCTGGTTTTGAATCATTGTTGGAAGCTTTCTCATTCGACTTAGCCATCTTAGCAAAGATATTCGCATACAACTGTTTTTCCTTTTGCTGGTAAGCTTTCATTTGATCTCGACATGTTTGTATGGATTGTTTTGCCGCACTATTTGATGGATTGAGTTTGATGACTTCTTGAAAATCTTTCAAAGCATCTTCAAAATTTGACATAGCTAACTGCGCTTGACCAAGACGGAATAGGCACTTTTCATTTTTTGAGTCCAATTCTAATGCTTTTTCACACGCACGCATACATTCGGCGTATTCATTTAATTTCAAATGGCATAAGGCGATGTTTGATTGAGCAGTCAGTTTGAAATCCGCAGCCTTCTTCTTATCTGCTTCTTCGGTATAATTTGGAGCCTCCAAATAACTTGCAATTGTCGAATATTTCTTGATTGCAGCTCGATAGTGACCATCCTACAACATCAAATAGAAATAGATGCATGAGAACAGGATTTTGCTCTTCCTTAGTTTTCAGCGTTATCTTCACTGTAGAGCGCATGAATAAATTCGAGTAATGCACTTCAATTTCCGCTGTTTCTTTTCTCAAGGTCGTTAGACTGTGATGTTTTCTTACTTTGAATAGTTCGGCAGCACGTTTTTTCAGAACATCGGCTTGTTCAAGTTTTTCAGCATCATTCATTGCCCACGATTCTTTTGCCTAGGAAATAAAACGAATATTGCACAGTTCTTCGACATGTTGATTGACAAACCTTTTCGAAATTAAGTAATGTAACTTCATATTCAACAGAAGAAGTTTGTGGAATGTTGAATTTTTCCAATCCATTTAGTCCCTTGCCTTTCAGTGCTAAACGCGAATGTTCATTCTTAGTCATTTTGGTTACAGCAAGTTCAACACTATGAAAATAAAGATTAGTATGGGAATAAAACGTTCACTTGATCGATACATACGCTTCAGGAATGTTTTGAATAAAACCTTCACCAACAATAAACGATACTGTTCGTTCGTCGAAGACTTTGCCATCGTGTGTACCCTTGAGTTTAACTTCGACGCTGGCATCGTCATTTGGTTTGGCCCAACCTTCGCCTTTCTTTAAAGTTCGTCGAACAATACTATGGTCTTTAGCTTCACTCAAATCTTCACCTGAAAGGACAGAACGGTCTCGTTGACTTTGTTTCACCAATAGAAAATCAGAATATTACCGACGAAGTCGAAGAGTTCTACTTCAAAGACTAACGTAGCATTCGGTCCGATCTTGTCACCAGAGCCTTTCTCGCCGTAAGCGTATTCAGGTTTACATATCAGTCGGCATACTTCGCCACGTTTCATTGTCGCCACACCAATATCCCAGGCTTTGATAACTTCACTTTTACCGAGGTTAAATTGGAATTTCTCATCACGGTCTCGGCTGCTGTCGAATTTAGTTCCATCAAGTAAGGTTCCAACGTAGTGTACAGTGACTCTGTCATTCACACCCGGGCAGTCATCGCCATGACCTTCTTTGATTATTTCTTTGAGAACACCTTTAACAAAAGAACGAGATCTTTGTGGGAAAAAATGAGAATAAGTTCTTCGAACGTACCTCCATCTTTTTCGGGTGAAATATCTTCGCCTTTCAAAGCAGTTTCTGTCGATGTCATGATTTGTATTGCGGTGTGGTGAAATGAATGGATGGAAGAAAAGGAAGTCAAGTGAATGAATTATATTATTAGTAAGTATGCATCCCTTTCGAGAAGATTCTATTCATTAGATGTCGTTTTATGCAAAGAAATTTTTCTTTGTCAAAACATTCATCGTGATTCCAATAAAACAGAATTTTTCAAGTTAGAAATCGTCGTTATTAATTAATGTTGTTGAACAGAAGAATTTTGTGATGGCGAATTTTGATTCGTCAATTATCCGTCGAACAAACTTTCCTTGGCCTGCCAATCCAATAATAATGACTCTATCTATCTTGGCTTCGGACTAGCTATGTGGTTTATGTTTATAGTTGATAATAGAAGAAAATCAGTCATGATTTTCGATTATCATTGATATGATAGAGTGACGAACTACAAAAATAGACGTTGACTAGTAAGCAAAATCAATTATTTCTTTGAATTCAAAAAGATTCTCCATCGGGAAAATGTTCATTCACATGTTCATTTCGCTCATTTTTGCTCATATTTTGTGGAAAGATCATGAAACATGCAGGACATTTGTTGCTTGCATCATCATCTTGTTCATTTGCTATTGTAGTATTGTCGCTGTTGCGTGGCGACCGGTCAGGTTCTGATGAGGTTGGAATCATTACTGTGTTCTGTCTTTGAAGAGAAAAGCAATAAAACTCAAAGAGTTAGCAGATGATTGAACTAACTTGATTTCTTTGTTGACTGCTGATGGTGAATTCCTGTCCATATCATTATCGTGAGTGCCATTCGTGGCTTGATTTTGTACTGATGATTGGTCAATTGATAGTCGCTTGGATTCAGTTGATCGTTCTTCGCTATCTGTTTCAGCGACGCTAATATATTCGACTTCATGTTTCTGGTGTTGAAGTTCGTTTAGTTTGAATTCTAAATTTTGCCACTCATCTCGTATTTGCCGTAGGGAATCCACAGCTTTCTTCTTTTCCTCTACAGCTGCTCTTTTCATGAATTTTTCGCATTGATCGCCAATTATCTGTTTTTTCTTTTTCAACTCTGCATCCAGATCGTTTCTCGCCTTGTCAGCATGTTTCCCAATGTCTCTAACGAGTTTTTCGCGCCACTCTTTGATCTCGATAGTCATTTGTTTGTGTTGTTGTATTACGTCTGCGAGCGACTTGTCGAAGAACTTTTTGATTTCATCTGATTGCTTCATCTTACAATCTAAAATACTAGGACCGCAATATCTGTTTAGTTTTGTTACCTAGAAGAAGAAAGAGGCCAGAACAACTGCTAAAACAGAATAAAAGTCAATTTTTGAAAATTAACTATGAAAAGTAAATATACAATAAAGAAGAAAAATGTTTATACAATGCTTTTCTTCCAACACTTCTGATAAAGCCGCACAAAAGTAATGGCTGAGTTAAATTTTTTTACTTGTCAAATGTGTTCTAATAGCAATGAAAGAACGATACGATCAATAGGAGGCTTTATATCGTAACTAGACGATCTGAAAGAAAAAAGCTAACTTTTGATACTTTATTTATAAAAAGCAGTTCTTCGAAATTAATATCGGTCAAAAAGTGCATCGATCTTTTTGATTTAATTATGTTGAAAGCCGTCATAATGTTCGTTTATGTGGTTTTCACGTTCCCTGTCTGACATTATCGTTGGAAATATCATGTAGCATGTTGGACATTTACCGTCCGACACAACCATATTCGTCGCATTATAGCTGGATAATCGATTAGGAGATCCTTCAGTGTGGCTCGTTGATTGTCGACTAAACAATAAGTTAAAAACTGAACAAATTATATTTTATGAAAGAACTGACTTTGATTCATCTCTAGATGTAGATGCTAAAGCCGAGGTCGTATTAGTTCGTGTTGTGTTAATCTCAGACCGATACCTTTGTGTTTCGTTCGTAGTAGTTTCTTGTGGATTAATCATTTTCTGTAAATCCACCTGCACAACATCAATAAATTGAATGTCGCGTGACTGATAGTTGAACTCGACTAACTTCACTTTCAGGTTTTGACATTTGTCGAACAATCGTTCAATTTCTGTAGCACTATCTTTCGCTAAATGTTCGAAACTTGCTAGAAATTGCTCATAAATAGAATCTAAAGACTTTTTCTGCTTTTCATATATTTCAAGTAAAACTTGTTTTTGTGAGTGCACATGATTGTCTATTTGTTGTATCAAACTGTTACGCCAATCGTGGATTTCTTTTTCAGCGTTCCAATAGGAATCTCGAATAGTATTTTGATGTCCAGTGAATATCCGTTGAATGTCATATTTCGATCTTGGATAATAAACGATTGGTGACGTGTACCTAGCATCTGGGTAGCTCATTATTTAAGCTTTGTCTAAAATTAATATAAAACAAAACAAAAGAAGGAAACATGACCGCAATACTCGACATTCACAATTTCCAAGAAAGGAAAAATCATTGCGCGTATCTTTGAGTAGTATGAAACATAGAAAAAGAATGAAGCAAAAATCTTTTTTTTTCTTCTGTTTTTATTCGTCGTCGAACAGCGCGACTCTATGCAGCAATGATTCATTACATTTACACAGTAGTTTGGCAAAACAAAAATTCAATTGCATTCAACTCATGTTCCACACGACAAATGCGGTGGGAAAATATCCTGTACGCAACTTTAGTCCCATGCAATTCTGTGTGACGAAAAATAAAATGATACAATCTTGCTGAATCACTCATAAAACATTTCTGTACAGAGAATCAAAAAATATTTAAATAGCGTAATATTTGAATTGGATTGACCTTGTCGCAGCTCTTCAACTGTCTCCAAAATGCTGATTTACATGTTGTGCCCGATCGGTAGTTGTCATCGATAACGAAAAGATCATAAAACACACAGGACATTTTTCATCTCTGATATCATCTGTAGTCATACAATTCGAAGCTCTTGTTTTCGTATGATGCACATTGCGATGATTCAATGTTAACAAATCTCGGTTCGACTGCTGTTTTGGTTGCATTTGAATGAAAGGAATCATTTGTTCGGGGTAGTCAAATGATGCTAATTGAAACTTTATAGTTCGACATCGTTCAAGCAATTGACGGACTTCGTGTCGATGTTTTTGCTCTTCATACTCTAATGTTGAATCAAGGTATGCTTGTTGTTTTCGACGGAGATAACTTGATTGTAATTGATATTCGTGTTCGACAAGATTTTTTTGTTTAACAAGATTTTGCTCAATTCGACGAATTAGATTATCGGCCCATTCATTGAGTTCATTGATCATCTTTCGTTTCTGATCAAGTAATGTTCTTGAATGCCGTTCGAAGATATTATTCAGTTCGGTTTCTGAGTAACACGTTCGACGTAATTTTGAGTAGCGGAGCCGATGGGTTGACATTGAAGAAAATAACTGAAATGTTATTATGTTTTATCGATAGTTTTTCGTTCGATATAATCAGACTTTCAAGGGAAAACGAAAGAAAAAAAAACGAATGAAGTCATTTATAGGCATATAAGCGAAAGAAGAGAACAGATTTTGACTATTTATTTCATCTAGACATGTTATAGAGAAAGTTTTCATGATCCTTCCTTGTCGTCGCTTTCAATCATCCTGATAGTGCTCATTGATATGAACATTTCGATCACCAATATTCATACTCTTCGGAAAGATCATGTAGCATAGTGGACATCTTTCGATGAGAACCTCCTGCACTGACGTATTACTATCGAAGTCGTGATGATCGATTCTCGACGAGCGTCTAAATACAAAATCATTCGGCATCGTTAAATCCACAAAATCGACAGAAACACTGACGTATCCTGTTCTGCATTGACTAATCCCAAATTTGTATTAGGATTTTCGGTTTGAGACTCTTTATCGGCAGTTTTTTGCTCGATACACGTCTGTAAGAGTTGTTCTTCTGTTACCAGTTGTATCGATGTTATTGGTCGTTCATTGTAGACTAGAAAAGCGATATCCGATTTCAATGCGTTGCATTGATTGATTAACTGCTGCATCTGTGCGGTATCATGTTGTTGTTCGAAAACGAGAGCGCGCTGTAGAAATTGATCGCGTATGGAATCGAAATAGGATACTTTTTGTTCATAAACTCGTTCGAGAAGTTTTCGTTGGTCATTCACGTGTTCTTGTATCTGATGAATCAATGTTTTACTCCAATCTGTGATTTGCTCGATGATCTTCCACTTTTGATTACATAATGTTGAGATTAAATGCTTGAAAAAATGACGAATTTCGATTTCCGACTGCGAGATTTCCACTGGGTGTTCGGTAACATAGCAGAAGGACATATCTCCGAGCAAATGACGAGAAGAAGTCGAAATACCTGTTTTCGAGGAGCAAATGTTTTTCTCTCCAGCAACTCAAACCTTGACTCATTTCTGTTGATATTGATTTGGCAGAAGAGAACAGAAAAAAAAGAAAAGAATGGCCATGAATTGATCGAAACAAAAAATCAAATCTACCAAATAACATATCGATGAGCGAACACTCTGGAGAACAGGAGTAACTCTTTCAACAGCGATAGTTCTTCTCCACATATCCAGGTATATGAATACCGAGAGACAATAGGTTTTTAATCGAGCTATTCGACGAACATGAACGAAGAATTATGATTTTGTTTGTGTTTTGCTCGACCTTTACGGTATAAGAAAAATAATTTCTTTGTCCTTAACAGAATCATTTAGAGAAAGAAAGGTATAGAAGTAAAGAGAAAATATACCCGAAGCACAAGGTCTGAATAAACACTGTGTAAGAGAAAAATACATGCAGTCAGTCATGGAAGAACTTCGCTCCGAAAATTAACTTTGCATTGGATCGGTTTGTCTATCATCTGTGTAATGACTTTGTACATGATCTATACGTGTTTGTATTGCCATATCGAATGGATATATCATAAAACAGACAGGACATTTTTTGAAGTCTGAGTCATCGTCATAGCTATCGCAAATTGTTGATTCAGCTGAGAAATGTCCAGTGCTATAAAGAAAAGGATCAATACTTTCGTAATAAACGAAGAGAATTGTGCAGTATATTACGGGCTTTCTTTTAATGGATCATTGATGTCTGATAAATTCTCTGCTGAAAATTTCGTTTGAGATTTGTATGGTTTGTTTACTTTCGAATTGATTATTTCGGAATCCTTTGAGACCAATTGAATGAAATCGATAGAGCACGGATGGTATTCAATCTGTGCTAATTCGAACTTTAACAAAGTGCATTGCCCGAGTAGCGAACGAACGGCTTGCTCATCTCCGATATTTTCGTGTTCATCTATCATACTAAGATAATTTTTTTTCGTTTCTTTAACTGATCGTATCTGCGTATCGTATTGTTGTTCTAGAAGAGTTTTTAGATTACTTGCATGCCGTTTTATATTGTCAACAGTCTTCTCTTCCCATTTAGAAATACGACCAATACTTTTTACTCTTTGATCATCCAGAGCTACTTGGTAGTATTCGAATAGCTCATTAAGCTTTCTCTCTGCTGCACTAGCACCAATTGAGAAACCAAGCACCGAGAAGAAAGACATGAAAACGATGTTTACTTCAAATGAAAATCTAAAATATATTTCAATAGACAGCCGAATAAAAGTCGATCTTTGTTTGCTCATAATACAAGTAGGAAATCATCAGAGGCATAAAACTGGTTTTCATCACGATACCTCCGTGATCGTCTCAAGATGTACATCTGAAAGCGAATGTATTTTTGTGATAAATATGATCAGTAAAAAAGATAAAGTTCAGAGAGTTCCATATAATACATATTTTCTTTGACGATTGACAAAAAAAAGCTTTGCTCAGTATTAAGTTCTCAAAAATATCATTCGAATATAAATGAATTGATGGAAACTAAATTTATATTGCAAAAAAGTAAATATTGCCGGCCAGTCATGTGCTTTCGAAATGTTCATTGACATGTCGATCACGTTCTGAATTAACCATCGATGGAGGAAATATCATAAAGCATGTTGGGCATTTATGTATGTTTGAATCATCATCGTTGATATCATGAAATCGCTCTCCATTCTTGTTGTTCATATTTGTTGTAACTGTTGGCGTTTCCCCTACATCTCGACTATAACAAAAGCGCTCAACGGATTTGAATCACAAGATACAAATGAGAGAACCTACTTATAGTGCTTTACATTGATAAGTGTTACTTGTGGAGAAGGTACAGTGTGATTTTGATTGACACAAATCTGTCCAGAAGGTGGCAAATTTACTCCAGTTTGATTAATGCTACTTTCGACTGAATTTGCTTTTGGTGATATAGACCGAATGAATGGAATATTTTTTTCAGGATATTCGAATGAAATTAATTCAAATTTCAAAGCCTGACATTCTTCTAATAGTTGTTGAATTCTATCCAAGTTTCCATTTCGTCCATGACAAACTAACGTTTCAAGAAATGCGTGACGTCTATTTTCGAGAGCACGTGACTGGCAGTCAAACTGGAATTGAGCCTGCTGCCTTTGTTTAGATGCATGTTCTTTAACCCGCCTAATAAGATTCACCTCCCAGTCATCAATTTCTTTCATTTTCATTGCTTTCTCAGCACCTAATTTCTGCCAGTGTTTGTTGAAATAATCTTCGATAGTTCTCTCTGCATTATATAGAGATTTGGATGTCATCTGAAACAGAACATTCACTTTAGAGTTTTTGCCTATCATTTCTTTACAAGTGACATATTATTCATTGAAATTGATTTTTCTTCGTGGCAGAAAAGAAAGAAAAACTGATCATCAATAATCGTAGGAGAAAAACCCTTCGAAAAGAAGATCATGTGACCTTCAACTAACGTGTTGGTAAGTAAATAGTTAAAAGAACAAAGAATAATTGCTTTTAAGACACTTTTTCTTCCTTTCTTTCCTTTTTTTTTCATTCAAACGCAAACAAACATGTTTAACAACAATCGTCGCACAAGTTCGTCTCCCAGTGACCGACTACGAACAAAAAGTCGTTCACCATCTCGAACACAGTTAAACATGAATACAAACGAAGAACGACCACGACGCGCGAAAACATCCTCTCATACATCCAAAAACAATAGCCGAGAAGCTACTTCAGTGAAACGCTCGGCTAGCTCGAAAGTGAATCGAACGACCAATGCAACGTCGGCCAAATTGAAAAAATCGGCATCAAATGCGAAAACTCCCATATCGATATCGCCAAAAGCAAAATCACCATCAAATCGCAAAGGTGGATCGAAAGCGAAGAAAAGCGTTCCTAATGAATCCGATAGCCAAGAAATAGTGGAGCCAAACAATGCAGAAAGACAAGATCTTACGTCGCATGGTCTTTCCATCGTACCATCGGAAATCTTTGATCGTATGTATTGACATGTTCACATCTTCTGATTTCTATATGCGATGCATTTTCTAGTTGTTACTCTTCGTCGATTGATCATATCGAATAATAATATTTCAAGTTTACCATCAACCATTCGTTCTTTGGTCAATCTTGAATATCTCGACATCTCACGTAATCCATTACGTGTGAAAAATGGTATTGACGATTATTCATGCATTCCCCGAGAATTTACCTCATTGAGAAACCTTCATACATTGATTATGGCTGAATGCACGTTGAAACATATTCCAATAGCCGTATGGAATACGCCAAATATTGAAATACTTGATATAAGTCGAAATAAAGTCGGATACATCGTTGGTGATATTGGTAATCTTGCAAATGTTCGACATCTTCGTCTATCTCAAATGGATCTGGATACACTACCACCGGAAATAGGATTCTGTGATAAACTTCTAACGATCGATTTAACTGGAAATCCAATTGATACGCTACCTGAAACGCTAGTCGAATGTCGACTATTGTATCAGTTTAACATCAACTACAAGACATTCTATCGTTTATTGGATAATTACATGTTGGAGTTAATCGACGAAGGTAAAATCCGTTCGGAACATATTCCACAAGTTATTTTCGAACTCGAAGGTTTACTAACATTAGATTTAAACTATACGAAATTAAACTCGGTTCCTAACGAACAAGCTTTATTGAGTCTGAACGAACTATATCTAGCACACAATTCATTTACAGACATACCTGAAGCAATCGCTTCAATGCATCAATTGAAATTGCTCGATATGTCACACAATCGTCTTCAGCAAATACCGGAACATTTCCTCAAAATAAAACGTTTAGAAACATTCATTCTTTCACATAACAATTTCACGCATTTACCGAGTAGCATCGCTCGTGTGTCAACATTAAAGAAGCTCGTTATGAATCATAATCAGATTGACAAGATCGAACATGGCCTATCCGAAAGTGAATCACTAACAGCATTGGATCTTTCGTATAATAAATTAACGTATCTTCCCGATGAAATTTGCTATCTGAAACAAATCGAAACACTTGATTTACGATATAATCAGTTGACCTCTCTTCCATTATCCATTCGTCGAATGATTCATATCAAATCGATGCATACATTCGACGATCGCTTTCAACGCATTGGTCTTCATTTATCTGGTAATGCCATCGATGACCCTCCGAGCGTCATATGGAAAACAACGGATGTTCGAACTCTGTTCAATTATATGGAAACAAAGGAGAAGCTTCTTTCAAACAATTTCTATCATATGAAACTGATTCTTCTCGGACCGAAAAATGTGGGTAAAACAACATTTACGATGAAACTCATCAACAATCATACAGTAGTTTCGACTACGCGAAAAACGCTCGATATGTACCTAACAAATTTACAAGACAAACAAATAGACCTTGTGGAGCAAAGTAGTCAACAACACTCGAGTGATCACGGTTCCACGATATTTCCTGTTCAACAAAATGAGAAGCGCATATCAACCAATAGCGAAAACTTTCTTACTAGAACGGAAAAGATCAAACGACTATATCCACCACCATTAGAAACTTATCGTTCGAAAGATTTCTTCGAAATCTATCTAAACAAGTCCACATTAATTACAAAAAACAATCTCCACTGCACAATATTCGATGTGACAAGTGAGCCGAGTTTCGAAATATTGAATCCATTACTGTATGACTCAAATGCTCTGTTTGTTATTCCCGTTAATTTAACTAATCTATTAAATATCATCGAGTCACTCGATGAGTATGTTGTTTTTCTTCATTTTCCGAAAATCCTATCTTCTGCATTTTAGAAACGAAAACAGCAATCCGATTATTGACTACGATGCTCTGTTAACAAACGAATGGTTATATATTCATATCTTTCGTTACATTGAATCGATATCTGATCATTGCTCGCAGGCAGCTATTGCTATTGTCGGTTTCCTCAAAGATTGTCAAAATCGATCGAGCACTGATCAACAACAACAACTTCTCGATGAAATTCACTCGAAGATCAATATGTTTCTAACTGATGAAGAAAATCAACGGACAAACGTTGCTTTATATTCCGAACTATTCCCGGAACCGATTCACTTGGATAACAATGATATATCCTATGTGATTGAAAGATTCGAAAGCATAGCTCAACAATGGAATATTGTACATCGCAAGGGAAAACAACAGGCGCTAAAACGTCGTTTAGGATTTCTTGGACAAGAATTGTCAACAATCGATTACGAGACAGGTTTGAAACGTTTTCAGAAAAGTTCGGGAAACTTCTCAGAGTCATCGGAATACGAATCAGAAGTTCAAGAAAGTACAAAAATCGAAGAAGAAAATGACAAAGAAAAGGATGAATTCATTGAAAGTGAAATCGATCAAATGACTTTCGACGAATGTCTGATTTATTTACAGACTACCGGTGACATCCTCTTCTTTACTCAAGGTACTCAAACGATTATACTAATAAAGCCTTATTATCTGTTGAACAAGATATTTGCGCGTACGATATTTCGTCCAGATCTTGAGCAATGGTTAGACTACGATGAAAACATGATATTTCACTTCGGTGGGTACTATTCAACAGAAGAGTCATTTCAACTAGACTGTCATCGTTTGCTAACACGCGGCGAATACACATGGAAAATTCTTCATGTTCTATTCAATGAACAAAACACTAATCCTGAGAGCTTAGTTGATCAGATAATCATTGACTACTGTCGTTTAATGGAATGTTTGCATCTTGGTTATGTTAGTGAATCGAATTTCAACTGTAAGAATCGAAAAAGGATGTGTTGCTTTTGACTCCTTGTTGTTCTCTGATTTTAGATCAGGAATTTTCCACATTCGGTTTTGTTTCTCCATGGCTAATGCGAGAGAAATCCGAAGATATCGATGGAAAAGAATATTTCAAACTACTCGAACAAAATCGAATCTACGAAAATCTTAAACGCGAACGAACACGCAAAATTAAACAGCAACAGTTATGGTTTGCAACTGACATTCGCCAAGCACACATTCCAAATATGAATTTAATTGAAGAAAGTTCGAAAAAGTCGCTTGACGAACAACAATATCAAATACAGATCGAAGATCTACCACTTATCGATGAAATTCAAATAGCTGAATCTCAAATTCTCAGTCCAGATCCTATTCAAAAACTGAAAATTTTCAATGGAAAATCGAATTTTCTACCTCTGGGTCTCTACGAAAGATTATTGATCTGTTTGCATGAGTTATTCTACGAACGACTGGACTATCAAAATGTCACGGTCGGTAGAACATCCAACAAGCATTTAATCAAAATCAATCGTTCTGATACTCAAACAGAAATTCAACTGACAATCAGTCAAAGTGTTCGCGAACAAATTCAAACTCTTCTTACTCAAAATCTCTTCCCAGCCTATCCGACTCTGAATCTCCGAATAGAAACATAACTTGTGTTCATTTCCTTTATTTATATATATATATATTTTTTAGTATGACAATAAAAAAATGTGAGAGGCAAAAAAAATATTCGTCATATGAGAGGAACAAACTACGCAGCAATATTACATACAAAGTGAAACGAAACCCATACGCGACAATCTAGAACCAATCTAGACATATATATATATAAATATACACATACACTGTTGGTCAAAAGTGTTTTTATGAGCAAAATTAAAACAAATGCATAATAGATGACTAGTCACTAGCTGAAGGTGGTGGTGGTGATGTTGTTGTTGTCGCTGTTATATTGTTCTTTTTATCTGTAGTCGAAGTTCCATCACCATTTTCATCGTTATCTTCATCTTCCATAATTTGCTGATCGATGTACTCGCGTACGCGTCGTTCATAATCGCGGCGATGGTTTTGGTACAGCATGGCTGCTTCAGAATTAGCTGGCGACGCAGGGTTTGGATCAGTTAATAGTGAACGAATCGAAACTAATAACGTCGAGACGTCTAAACTTGCACTCCAACGCTGCTGTAATATATCCAAACAGATCGATCCATCCATATCTAGATGAGGAAGAGATACTGAGAAGTTCTCAACGCCGTGAGGAGTCTTACAGATATTTGGATGGAAAACTTTTGTAACAAATTTTACATCAGGTGGATGATTAGGATAGTCTTGTGGAAACTTCAATGTCAAAACAAAGCTTGCATCTTCGAACAGACTATCGTCAGGTCCGTCAAGTATGGCATTCCATTGAAAAATGTTATCTGCACTGACTGGTGCGGCATTAATACCTTCAACAGGATTCTGTGTCAAGTCACGTAAATCACGCATCAAACGACGTTGAGCTGTGGTTGCTGTTGTTGTCGTAGGGTTCGATGATGAAGACATGATCAATCGTTCTAGTCGAAACTTATCTGAAGAAAATCAAGACGCATTTCATATGAAGGACAAATCAAGAATAGCAAACATCAAGCGTATGTGTATTTAGAGATACAAAACGAAAGAATGTATCTCCGTGGTATGACGGCGAAAACAAAGCTCTATCCATACATACGAGGCATGTTGATCACCTGATAAATATTATCATAAGACTACTTCGGATGTGTTATTCCGTACTAGTTGTAATAGTTGAATATAACTTTATTATGTAGGAAAAGAGAAAAAACAAGGTTGTAGGTGACCAATAGGAGATTGAAGATGGCGTTATAGCTTGTTTATTGAACGTGATTGGTTTGAGCTGAGTCTTCTCCAAAATAGAGTCGATACTATAGTTCGTATTTGTGATTGATATAATGCTTTGAATTTGAAACATTGATCAATTGAAAAGATCTCTTATATCTTACTGCACTACGAAAACTAATCTTCGAGATTTTGCTCGCCCTGATCACGTTAGATCATTCCATTGATTTTGACAAGCAAATACTAACAACGATTAGATCAGTGAATGACAACCGTTGCTTTGAAAGAACATCTAGAAAAATATTTTCGATGTTAATCGGTACGGTCGGTTCCTGGTGATTCTCGGAAGGAAAATTATCAAGATTATTGATTCCAGTATATACTTAAGTGCACTATTTTGGGGTTGATTGTTTACAAATACAAAGAGCAACAGTTGCGTACTAAACGTTCTTTCTGTCATTAGTGTAGTCAACGAAAAGACTAGTCGAAACAACTTGACGTGACTTTTCTTCGCTCTGAAAGTACAGTAAGTTCAATTCAACTGAGTTCGTTATTTATGAACAGAGTCGTCATCGACAGTAACATTTGAGTCTGCAGTTTTCGTCAGAGTAGTATCAAATCTGTAACACTATTTCAAATGTCCATTAGCATACCAAGTGCTTTCTTGAATGCTATGTATGCCGAGCAAGTACAGTTATTCTATTGACTTTGACAAGCATTGTGAATGCTCAGATTTCTTTACAGTGATTTAATTATAGAAAAAAAATAGACAAGCAACGTCTGGAATTAGTAGTGTGAGAATGTCACAGGTTGTTCATCTAGACTAGGCAGTATTGATGACATTATGACGAATTTTTGTTCAGTATCTTTGTTACCACATATATTATCGTCCTTGACGAAATTGTCCACCCTGTTGACCGCCACGACCACCCCCACGTGATCCTTGATGTCCACCACGATTACCACCGCCGCCACCTTTGCGATTATCTCCAGACCGACCGCCTGCATGTCCTATAATGAAGATAAAAATCCTAACAAGGTACGATCAAAACTTTACCTCCACGTCCGCCATCTCCGCGACCACGATATGGACGACGTGATGGTGGTCCAGAACGTGTTGGTCTTTCGTTGACATCCTCTTTGACTAGTCCAAGTACGTCTTCTGGCAATCGAAGGTATTTGATCGTATTACCACGAACATAACACTCAGGAATTTTCCAAAAGCGATCACCATCCTGTATGTTCAACATAAAATCAGAATCAAACTAGCAAATAATATGAACTCACTCGAGAAGTACAAATAACATCACGTAAGTGAATATTCATAAAATTGTCACAACTAATTAGGTTGCCGTTGTACGTCTCACCATTTTTGAGTTCAACCAACTATGGAGAGATCAAATATGAGATGAAATCATAGAATAAACCACTTACCATAGGATGAAACACAGCAGTTCGAAGAAGTGTCAATGGTAGCTAAGATAAAAAGAAATTTAAAAAAATCATGATTCTGAAAATCCATTTACATTGACTCACCATCTAAAATAGATGTAAAACAATATTATATGCAATCTGAATGCAAGTATTGAGAAATTTTTGTCATTCTAAAGTTAATTTTAACTGTTAACAAGAAATACATAGAAAACTGATCTCAATCCAATTTCACTACTGTACTCTCGAAAGCGGATTAACCCCATCAATCAAACGAATCATGATTTGAACAATAATCTTGCTTCATGTATCTACTGTCTTTCGAAATCCAACATAGAACAAAAATAAACCTCTCCTGTCTGTCTGTATAGACTTCTCTGTTTGCATTGGTTATTACCTTAAGACCATTGATAAAATTTTCTACTATAGAGATCGCTGTCGGCATAGATGTTAATAGATTTCTCCAAACATTGACAGGAATAATATTTGAAACGACAATTTCTCTCAATCTATCCGACTGAGACGATGAGATCGAATATTATACCGTATTGACCGATACAAAATGCAATGCATGTCTTTCTCTCATTATCATATATACTTTCTTATAACTTGTTGACGGTATAAAACGATACGATCTGACGTTCTTCTTAATCTGATTATGAAACATATCAAGAAAAACTATCCTTTGAACAGAAGTAAACGAACTCATTTTTGCTTCTTGAACGCAAACATCAGAGTTAACGTATAGTATTTCATGAACATACATGTACCGAATAGCTGTAATCATTTTGTCTCGGAAAATTCTACTGAAACTCACGAATAACTTTTGTCAGTTATACAATCTATTCTCTTTCTCACAGTGGTAAGATGGACCACCTTCTGGCTCCATCAACATTACATTTTATTTTACAATGGTCTACACGTTCGGCCAATAGCATCCTTATTTGTTCTTTCTTTCTTCCTTGATGTTTTTTGGTTAACCTGCACTGCACTTTGGCCTTTCAAGGTTTTCAGACATGGCGGCTGCAATCAAACCTTATCTTCATAAAGTTGAACTTAAAATTAAACCTTATTTGCAAGAAGGCCCATTATCCCCGTATTGGCAACTTCTTGAAAATAAAACGAAAGTCAAACGCGAGCACATAGCCTTAGGTATGCAATTCTTGTACGTTTAGTTATTATGGAGTTATTTATTTTCCCATTTCATCTAGGATTACTCGCTCTTTTGGCTATCTACTTAGCATTTGGTTGGGCCAATGACTTTCTTTGTAATCTGATCGGATTCCTCTATCCGGCCTATGCCTCGTAAGCGTTTGTTTGGCTTGTTCAATGAAGCTCAATGATAATTTCAATTTTTTTTATAGAGTCTTAGCTGTGGAGTCCAAAGGTACTCATGATGATACAGAATGGTTAATCTACTGGGTTGTCTATGCTGTATGCGGTATTATTGAGTACGTTGGACACAACTTCTTTCACTCATTACCATTCTACTGGCTTGGTAAATGTCTTTTTCTTATCTGGCTCATGGTCCCAGGACAAAAAGGTGGTTCTTACATATTATATCAACGACTTATTCGTCCTGTAGTTCAAAAGATTCATTCTACTGTTGAAAAACCAGCTCGTGAAAGTGAGCATTTGTCATGCAAAGCAACTTTATAGATACGAATGTTCATTTTGAATTTTTCCTTCTAGGTAATATCTATCCACGAGTACAGACAGTTGGTAGCAGCGATTAAATTGCTCTTTAACCCAACGATGAACTATCTAGAACATTTCTTTTGGTTTTTTTTTCTCCATTTATTTCAAGCGCGCTTCTCATAGATAGGACCAACGAAAGACTATACAAACTTTTGCTTTTATTCTATTTCATTCTTTTCAGTAAGTTTTCTGTCTGATCATATCATTATTGACTTCATACACTTTTTTGTAACTTACTATAAAACTAACGACTAATAAAACATGTTTGGTTATATAGAGGTGTAAGGAAACTAACCAACCAAGATAAGCTCCAGAAACTTTTCTTTACAATATATTTATGTCATCATTGCTCATTTTCCACAATCTATCATGGTTTTTCTCGTTCGTCAACTAATTAAAGATCATATTTTCATTACAACAATTAATGAACCGTAACGAAGAAGCATGTTTTCTCAGTCATACTTGCAATGACTGTATATTTTTGTTAGATGTAGAATGGTTCATAGGTTGCATCGAAATGGGATCTGTCTGGATATAAATCAGGCAGTTTGCACAGAAGTTCTCGATTGGCAAGGATGCTTGTCGTGACCAGTACGATCGTTTTTTAGCCCAACGCCTATCTGCGCACTTTAATTTCAACGATCAATCATTGTTTTCCAAGGTTAACTACAAATCATCGATTATGGCGGCTAAAGGCTAAAGGACAGAGAAATCAAGGAGCTATATGAATCATTATCGTAGAAATCCAACTTGTTGAAAAAAAATTACACAATCTTTTTAAATTATCTTTTATCAATTTCTATTATCTAAGTGTGAATATTGAGTGCACTATTAACGCAAGAATCACCACGTGTCGTTAACCGCTTCATAGCGACATCTGTATGAACGATGAAAATGCATGAATTTCCTCGTAGAATTTTAGAAATTTCCTCATATTTTCTCATCACTTCGATTGATTCTATCAGAAATATTTATTGTACTTGTCGTTTGTCAAACCTCTACCATATGTCTCAACAAAGAAACATAGTCATGGTGTTTTGAAACAATAAAATGTAAGCAGGTAGAGTAGAGCATACCAAACGCTTACGTACACATATTCTGCATTGATAGATCAAGCGCCACCTGCTACATAATCTTTGATGACATTTCAAAATTGATTTCTCAATTTTAGATTGTTGTATTTGTCTTCGCAAATCATCCCGAAGAATGACTGCTCGTGATCAAATGCGAGCTATGCTCGATCAATTGATGGGATCTGATAATGGTATGTCAATATAAAACCTCACGGATATTTCAGAGCGTTTTGCCAAAAAAAAAGAAGTTCATTCATTTCGGAGCATAAATTCTAAACTTTGAATTTTGTGTTCTTTATTAGTAGTGCCCTTATTTCTCTTCTTTTAAGGCACAGAGAGTCCATTTTTATTCATTGTTACTATCTGCCATATCTTACACTGGACGATCTCGTGAGTGTCATTTATTTTTCGTTTTCTCTTTGTCTATCGTGAATTGAACAATTCATCCCTCATAGACTCTCCGTAAACGCTACGTGTTTTAGCTAAAATCATGATGAATTTATCAAAAGGATGTAATTGCATCAGCAGCTACAAACTAAATATTGTGAGTATGTTTAAAAAACTAGGAACGAGGACATAATTTGAGCGGGTATGTATTGAAATTTGATGAGCACAGGTAAGTATATAAATGAGCGGATTCTGATTCAATTTAACGTGAAATTCGTCAGGAAAAATTCAAATAATATCATTGCATATTTCTAGGTGTATCAAAGTCAAGTATGTCATTCGAAGATCGTCGTGTATGTCGGCCATTTTTGTTAAACTGTTGTGCACATGAGATTCTGGCGGGAACGGTATGCTGTTTGGAAATATCTTGTCGAAATGTTCATTCGTATTTTGCGTAGAGAGTTGATTTAGGCGAATGTCCAAAAGTACACGAATACGCCTTGCGTGCGGATTATGAACGAGCAGCACTAACACGTAATTTACATTACGAACGCGACGTATGAAATCAATTTTGTATTTTGATGAGACGAAGATCGAAGATTCTCTGTTTGGATAATAGGCATTAGATGTGTTAACTCAATTTGTTGCTGATGCTGATCGAAAAACTGAACATGCAAAACGAAAACTTCGTGAAACACAAGAAGAACTCGGTGAAGAAGCTGCTCGAAAGGTAAATGTTTTCCAGATAATTAGATTTCAATAAACACTTCTTCTTCTTAGATGAACGCAATTCATGAATTAGGCGAACAAATCGGTACAAAGTTAGCTAGAGCAGAAGAACTAGGTGCTGAAGGGAATGTTGATGAATCGATGAAGTTATTAGACGAAGTTGAACAACTACGAAAAGAAAAAGTCGATTCGGAACAAGAATTTCGAGCAACAATGCCGGCGTCAACCTATCAGCAACAGAAACTGCGTGTGTGTGAAGTGTGCTCAGCATACTTAGGCATCCATGATAATGATCGTCGTCTAGCTGATCACTTCGGCGGTAAATTACATTTGGGTTTCATTCAAATACGTGAGAAACTGGCTGATTTACAAAAACGTGTCAGCGACTATAATGAAAAACGTGAATTGGAAAGAAAGTCACATCGAAAGTAATAGGAAAACACGACAGAGATAACGATTGATTCATTGTTTCTGTTGCTTATTCTTTTAGTTCGCCATCAGCTCCATCATCGTCTAGGAATGATCGTGATGGAGATGATTATTACAAACGAGATAAGCGAACGGCGCACCGTAGTCGAAGCCGAAGTCGACCAAAGAAAGTCTCCAGTCGAGACAAAGACCGACGACGATCCCGATCACGGTAAGATAAAATACATATTATATAAAGAACAAGAAGTTTCTTTTGTTCCAGCTCAGGAAATCGCTCCTCAAATTATTCACGTAACCATCGATCATCGCGTTCACGATCACGCGATAGACGTCGCCACAGACGATCACGGTAAATCAACACCTTCATTTCGTAAATAATCATCATTTTCTGTTGAATTCAGTTCGGGTTCAGCCCGTCGATACCGTCGTTCGCGAACTCCAACATCTTCATCGCGTCGACACCATCGCCATCGACATGATTCTCGATCACCTATTCCACATTCGAAAAGTAATGGCAGCAGCCACGACACAAACCGTCATGCCGATTCTGCAAATGCTCATGTCGACGACGATGAAGAAACAACACGAATCCTCGAAAGCATTCAGCGAAGTATGAAAGAACAAACCGATGTATCGATGCAATGATAATCAAGCAGAAAACACTTCAATCTTATCATCTGTAAAATTTTTGTTCCTTTTGTGTGGTAAATTCGTTCGACTCTTCTCTTTTTCTTCTTCGCTCTATTTGAAATAGAAAACTGATCAACTACGAAATCACTCGAAAAAACGCATATTCTTAATACATTCTATTGTCTTTTTCAGAGAAAGAAAAATCTTCAAAAATAGAGTTCGATTTCGAATTTCGTCTTACTTGCTACCTAATTATCTGGTTATTTATTGCTCTTCTCGCTATTTTTCTTGCTTGGTATCGATACGGACACAGTATTATTCAACAGCTGTCTAAAACACGTAAGTCGTTTTGATCGAACTGTCTAAATATACCAGGGGTAGGTTCGAGAACTGGCGATCGCACACTTTCATATTGAATTTGTGTGGTGTCTTTTGGTCTCGAAAATTAAAACCGAATTCCATTTTGAACTAATCGATTTATGAGGATTTCAAAAGTTTGATTCGTAACAAAAAAAAACACACCAATCAGCAGTGTTCTATTTTATGCTTAATACGTTCTCTCTTGTAGCTGCCAACCTCGAATCACACGGACGATCACGTTCACATAATTCATTGGATAAACTTATCCCAAATACAACAACTACAGCAACAACAACCGCTACTAACGCCGTCGCTTCTTCGAAGAAAGTTGATTAATAATGAGCTAAATTCTTTGCCATGGATAATTCTGTTTTTTTGGACGAAGATATTCCGTTCGTTGAATCAGGCGATTATGAAATCGATGAAGCAACTGGCGCAGGTAACGGAACAACGACGACACTCGCACATGGAAATATTGTATCGCTAAATCATCAATCACATCACTATCACGATGATTCAATATGGACGTCAACGAATCTACCAACAAAACGTGGCCGACGTCCTAAATCGGCAGCAGTTGTCATCACGACAACGGGACAAACGAACGAACCTAAACGACGTGGTCGGAAACCAAAACAAGACTCGCTATCACCAAAGAAATCTTTATCATCGACAGATACGAATAAATCGAATAATATTCTCTTAGAATCAACCGATGATGTGAATCAAAAACAACAACGCCGTTCAACGACTGGAATGAGATTGAATAAAAAAGCCAAACTTGATGAACAACAACAACAACAAATGACAGGTAAATCAAACGCTCCTTTCAATGTGATTTCTTTGACAAATGTGTTCATCTAGGAGATACGCGTAGTATGTTACATTCGAAACGTACTGGCAAAGTCACATCTCAGCAAGACCCTTCTCAGCTTACATCCAATATGCCGACAAAGATGAGTCTTGGGACGACTGGTAACATCGTTATCATGAGCGGTGATAATGGCGAGAATTCGCTGGTGAATAACAATGCAACAGCATCTTATGACCAAGCAGCTATTTTACAAGCACTGTGTCAAGCAGGCGTCAATCCACTCCACCATGATCCGACAGGTGACGATTCCGATTCTGATTCTGATGATGAAAGTGGTTCAGATGACGAATCGGTGGTCAGCGATGATGAAAACAATCGTTTATCAGATATGGATGATGACGATGTCACTCAACTGATAAATAAGGGCACCCGAGGGCGAGCACGGCGGCAGTCAACAAAGAATGCTAATCAAAAGAAACCGTCTTCAACACGTCGTTCAACCACGGCGGCGACAATTTCTCATCATAAAGTCAAACAAGATAAAAGTGATAGTGATGAAGATGATTCATCCGACGATGAAGACCTCGACGAGTTGGGCGTTGGCAATGACACAAACAACAATTTAAGTAATATTGGGAATCCACTCGATAACGACTCATCACTATTAGTTCCAGCAGACTTTTCCAATCCTGACTACGTTCAAAATCTTGTTAAACCACATCGTAAACGACGTACACATTTGCCTACGGATGATCAACCGAAAACTATACGTTGTCCGCAATCAGGTTGTACAAAAATGTTTCGTGACACAGCATCAATGAATAAACATTTACATACTCATGGACCACGTAAGAAATAAACTTCGCTAAAGACAACATTGATCAAAAAGAACTTCATTTCTCTAGGTGTACATGTTTGTCATGAATGTCAAAAATCGTTTGTTGAAAGTTCGAAATTGCGTCGTCATCAACTTGTTCATACTGGTGAAAAAGCCTTCCAATGTCCGTTCGAAGGATGTGGTAAACGATTTTCACTCGATTTTAACTTACGTACACATGTTCGAATACACACTGGTGATAAACCATACGTCTGTCCATTCGATGGCTGTAGTCGACGTTTTGCCCAATCGACAAATCTTAAGCAACATCTTCTCACTCATGCTAAAATTCGTTCACATCAACCATTCGCTATTCCAGCTGTTGCGGTTACGATTACAGAAATTCAACCTCAGTATTAATATATATATATATACATATATTAAATAGAACATACGTTATGTTTCTTGTCTTTTGTATATGAACTATATTAATCCTATCATTTGTGTATGTATGTTGTTTTGTATATAAATGTCACATGATCAGCCAGTCAGTCAACCAAATTAATGACGATATATTATTATTCTCTTATAGTTTATTATTTACTATTTTCTATGCNTTTCATCAATTTGTGATGTTGAACGAGAATCTTTTCGTCGGTTGGTAGAATGTTCAGCAGTAGTCGTTTGTGGACGTTTACGTACGAAGATACCTAAGTTTGATCCACGAAAGAGTGGAATCGATGTGCGGGAATGCCCATCGATAAGACGTTTTTCTAAGTGGAACTCTTCGTCCGACGATGCAGCCGATACTGGTTGTTGTTTGCTATGGACAACGAAAGAAACAAGCACCAAACCTAGAAAATCAAAGACTCTTTTCAATAGGTTAACAAACTGCGTCGAAATTACCACTGATGCATACGAGTTGCATGAGAGAAACCATTTTAACGATCGTTGAATGTGATGCTGAGATAATAATGCGAGTAAATGATAATTTGAAGAAATATATATATATATATGTGAGTGTGCTTCTATGACGTGCTTCTATCGCCTACTAAGTAAATCACTATTAGATTTAGTTTCTTCTATTTTCTCCCTTTCTTTTAATCTTCGAAATAGTGAACGACACGCAAAATATGAACGACAATGAGAAAGATTTGAGCAAATTATTGTATATAGTGAATCTTGACTGTCGACTGAGAATTCTTTTTTCGGTTTATAATGAGGATGAGAACGTTGCGTGAATAATGAAATTGAATACATCATGCGTAGTTTTAGGAATATTTGATCTCTACTTAAAAAGATCTGTCAATATGCTATAATGACATCGAGTAAAGTGAACGTTTAGTTTTGGAACAAAAATGTGCGCAGACGTAGTAAAACATCAAAAACTTTCTCGTTTTCATGATAATTACAATGGAGAGCGTATTTTTAGACTATATGTCCCGTAGATTCAATCTTTCTCGGAGAGATACGTCTTTATACTGATGTAGGTCAACTTGATATTCGGTCGTTTGTAATCATTTGAAAGATATTGTAGATTACATAATCATCTTATCCATTAGTATACACAAAATAGAAATGCGGAGGTGTAGATCTTCAGTTTTAGATGTCGTTTATACATCCTTTTCAATCTTTAGAAATCTATAAATAACGGAACTATATAGAATTCTATGCACGCTAGATACTCAATATTTATAGTATTTTGTATCATTATTGTTCATCAACGATCACACGTTGCAGAAATTCGATATGAGCACAGGGAGAATAAGTGATGTACTGAATCTTATTCGTAGTAGAATAACGTATTTTCGAAAAAAGATATTTTTATATTCTCCTATGCTGGTTGTCTTCTTTACAAAAAATGTCTCTTCTTCAGTTGCAATGTAATCAATCATCTAAACAACTATCTACTAGTAGAGTTTATTAATAAAAATTTCCGACCAAAGCTAAAACTTTAACCATGTTGCCAAAAACGATTCCAAAAGCCTGAACGTGGAGTTATGGGATGAGCTTCGAGTTCAATGATTTCGTCATTCGTCAAACGCCATCCAAGTGCCCCTGCATTCTGTTCTGCTTGCTTACCATCTCGAGCACCACCGAGTGGAATAACGCCTGAATGACACAAGTATAAGATTTACATAAGTATGCTATTTGTATTCATTGAAATCACTTGTACCTTTGCATATAACATAATTCAAAGCAACTGATGACACACTAACATGGTGTTTATCGGCGATGCGCCGCATTGTTTCTAAGAGTGGTTCAAGTTCATCCATGTTCACATCGGAAAACATACGACCAGAGGGTACCGGATTCGATTTGGAATATTTTCCTGTTAGACGACCCATAGCCTAGTTAAAATCTTCTTAGAGGTAACCATAAACATGCGTATCGATACGTACCAAAGGAGAATATCCAAGTACTGCAATACCTCGTTTATGACATTCAGCAATATGTCCAGATGTTTCGGGTAATCGTCGAAGAAGCGAATATTCTACTTGATTCGAAGCTAACTGAATACCATGCTTTTGTAAACAATCGTACATTTTAATCATCTCATCGGTTGAATAATTCGATACACCGACAGTTTTTGTTAATCCAAGTTTAACTGCTTCAGCTAATGCATCAGCAAGAACTTGAATCGAACGCAGATGAATAGGGCCATGAATTTGATACAGATCAACACATTGAACCTATCATACAGTGTTCAACTGAATTCTATGTTCAGAATACACATACTTGCAATCTCTCTAAACTGGCACGAAGCGCATTGAGAAGTGAACTTGGGTATGCTAATCTGTATGGATAAGGAAGAAATTTCGTAGCAATAACAATATCTTCCGCATTCTCAGTCGATTTATATCGAGCGATACAGCGTTCACTAAAACAAACATAGATTCGTGCTATTCGGTCTATTAAGACTTTTATTCACCTTTCTCCGTGACCATATATTTCAGCAGTATCGAAAGTGTTAATTCCCTTCGACATCGACACGTCGAAAGCTTCTTTTGCCTTCCCATTAAGTTCTTCATTCCAATTCCATACTCTTGTATCGCCCCAAGCCCAAGTACCCAACACTATATGATCAGTTATCGAATATGTTTTATATTCGTTATCTTCTCTGCCTCACCTAACGGCGAAACTAAAATACGATCTGCTAGCTTGATTTTAGTTTCCGCCGTTGGAATCACATCTGTCGGTAGATGAACGTTATAACTCGTGAAGGAACTAGACGCCATGGCTTATCAAGTGAGTTTAACATTTACCTATCTATTTGTTTATGTTAGTTTAAATGGACAATTGAAAAGTCCATTGAAACGAATACTTTGATAGGCGGCGCTATTTTCACACTCGGATGAGAACCACATGAGCTATCATTGGAAAAACATATTTTTGTACAAAGTTTAACAGTATTGTAAGAAAATATTAGCTGATCAGAATTATCAATAAAGCACAAACGAATAGCAAAAAGAAAAATAAATCAGAAAGATTTCTATGTACAGTATACAAGTCTTTGATTAACACTCGAGACTATCTGACCGCACTGTCGAGACATTCGTTTGAATTGTTTGCTCTTGACTCATTTCTGCTTTTCTACGGTGGAATTGTCGAATCACTGGTATCAAGAATGTGACAAAACCCGATACACCCATGAATATACCAGCAATGATCAGTGAGGTTTTATATCCATGACGCTCAGCAATCCAGCCTGCGAAAGACAAAATAACAATCAAAACTTAAGCATTACCGTACAATCTAATTTTCGACATATTGTTTTGCCTAGAACATTCTTAAATCGTGCATTGTGATGCTTCACTACTTCGTACTACGTATCGAGCAAATATAAATATCTGATAATATTTATTTGTCCTCTCAGTACTTTTCATCCTTTACCTCAGGAGTTAAATTTTGTTAGCTCATCTTGACCCTATTTTTTTCTATATTTATCGCATCTTTTTTCGTACGCAAAAGAAAAATTTTGCTAAATCGATCAAAACAATGCCGACTTTTTTTTCTTACTTCCAACAACTGGTCCCGATAAGGACGATACACCTTGGCCAAGTAAAACTAGACCATACGCTGATGTTAGTGATTCTAGACCACACATGTTTGCCAGAATAATTGATGTCAATGCATAATTAGCTGATACTGAAAGTCCGAAGAGTAATATAATCATCATCAACGTCATATATGAATGTGCAATGAATGGAATGAGAAAACTAGCGAGTCCACAGAGAATTGCGCCGATATTGTAGAATATCATTGCATCAATTTTCGAATAATTTGCTAAAAGTCCATAGAACAGTTGGCCGAAAAATTGCCCAAAGCCAAGGATTGTCACTAGCATAGTCATTTGCTTTTTCGAATAGCCAATAACTTTTTCACCATAGTCGACTAGAATAGAAAGAAGAAGATATGTGAAATCGAATGTAGAGAAGACGTTTTCATCGATTCGAACTGACCAGGAAAAATATAGATTAAATCATAGAATAAATAGAACAAAAATTGTGAAGCAAAAAAGATCACATATCGATAATCGTGAAATAATTGTAAACCTAACATTCGACGTAGTGTATGGCAAAAGGATAGTCCTTTGCGAAAGAATACTTGTCGACGATGCTGGCTATGATTGGAGTCCGTATCACCATCGGATATTGTTGTAACTGACTCTTCGAACACATATGATTGAATTAAATTCGGACAACTCACTTGAGTGAGAGGAGATGATTTAAGTGGAACATCACCACGATAGAAGATATCTTTTTGACTAATTGGTTGGTAATAAACTTCTAATAGTTGTTTATCTTGTTCTTCGGGAGGAAGTGAATAGAAGCGAGAGAGACGATTTGTTGAAGAACTAGTTCTGGTCGTAGATTTGTCGCCAGTTGTTTGACTTCTTACTAGATTTCGAAATTTTGATAATGGTACTGTAACTTGAAAATTTTCATCAAATTCATCTTCAAGTTCCGGTATATCATCGGCCGAGTACGAATCATACAGTTCGCCATCGGGGGCTTCATAATTTGACGTTGATATACTAACTGATTGATGTGCTTGACGTAATGCACATTGTTTATCCATCTCGACAATGAAGCGTTGTAATTTTTCGATCGATGTCATACAAGATGGTGGCAAACGATGATCATTGATCTTCTTTTCACTGTTCGGGTGAGAGTGTTCGAATGAAAATTCTACCGGACGAAAAAGTGCACCGAAACCAACAATTGTAAACAGTACACCTGATAATAACAAAGTCGTCTCTCGCCAGTCGCTATAATAATCATTGATAATATGAATGAATTGTGCAACAACTGCATTTCCCAAGCCTGCAAAGCATTACATTGAAATTTTAACGTAGGAGTCTTCGACAGGTTCCTTACCCGTTCCGCCAACAGCGATGGCCGTAGCAATGGCGCGATTCTCATCAAAGTAATGTGCAACAATAACGACAGCTGGCACATAAACAAATGACAAACCCGTTCCTATACCGACACATATTTCACTCAAAATCTCAAAAACATTTATTTCACAAATTCGTTCTTACCACAAACGAAGCCAATACCAATTAAAGCTCCGACAAAATTTCCCAGCAGTGAAGCCATAAGCAAGCCTAGTGAACATAAAAGTCCACCTAACATAGTCACACATCGACATCCAATTCGATTCACTAGCGCGCTAGATATTGGTGCTAGAAATAACGGTAGACTAACAAACAACGAAGCAATGATTCCAACTGTATGTAATTCAACTTTGAGATCTTCCTTGATCATATGCATGAGAATACCAAACGAAAACAGAACACCATCAGCAACGAAATGTGCGCCGAATGAGCCAAAAACGACCACCCATCGCCATGATGTATGCCGAATAATAGTTTCATTCGACGATGTTTCACCAGTGCCTGCTAAATAATCTTTCCCGTTAGTTTCACTTACTATTAATAGTGGCTCGGATACTGTCGATGCTCGTTTCGATTGTAGAGTTGACTTTCGAGGTGTGAACGAAACATCCGCAAGCATATTTCTAGATTTGAATGTTAACAATAGAACTTTTCTTCGGGTTGTTATTTAAAAGAAATATTTTCTGTCATTTCTTTCATTGACGAGAAAATTATAGGGGCAGATATTGTTAATGGAAAAAGAAAGAAATAAAAGAAAAATATCGAGTGTAATTTGATTGCAAGCATGCTTATTTTCTCTCAAATGTCGAAGCACAGACAAGTGCATCAACCTGTCAAGTCAAATGAAAAGAAAGGGAAAAAGAATTCTATCGAGTATATAAATAATTGTTGTTTATTTAAAACAACTCACTGATATATCACCTGACAAAAGACAAAAAACAAAAAGTAAGCAAATCGAAATCGATCGACCTTGACTTTCTTTTTCGTTTTTACCACTTGATTCATAAAACCTGCGACGTATAAATTAACAAAAACAAATTTAACTACGAATTAGATTCCCCTAAATGGTCAAAGGCGGTTTCGAATACCAAACTCGTGTGTTAATGACGTACACAATGACTAAGTACTGCTCGATACAATAGATCGATACTCAAATAATACGATTCAGTGATTAATGGGGTTTCTTCCCATTATGAGAGTCGCTTAGACTCATTCTTGGACAAAATTTGCTCTTCTCTCGATTAATCGGCTGGTGGTTACCATTCTGTAAGAACAAGATTTTCATAAAATTTTATTTCTCATAAACTGACAAAAACATTCATTTAAAGTATACTCTAGAACATCATAACCAAGATATAACGCGTTTGAATAGTTATCTGACAAATATATGCACAGAACACATTGAAAACAAGCCAAATTCATTTCATATATACACCGGTGTAGAAAAATAAGCAAATAGATGTTATCGTTGTATCAACCATGATAAATTCATTGTTTTCGATGACGAAAGACAATAAGTAACACTAATAAAGAAGAAAAGTACAAACCAATAAATCAAGTAACGGATGGTTTCTGCCCAATTATTGATTGTTGCTCGTGCGTCCGAAAAACATTTGGGGAAACAATATTCGTTAGGAATAGCAATCTTCACATTCTCTTCAAAGTAGGAAAAAAACGGAAACCAAAAACGCATTCGTCGAATATCTCGTTGCAGAAATATTCGATTGTTCGCAAGACTAAATCAAAGTGACAAACCGTGAAATTTTTCCTTTCATATTCTCCCTCTTCTTACGTATGATAGTAAATAAACAGCCGAGAACTTAATACCCAAGCTATAAGGATATCGATTGAATAGTGTTGATGACCGGCCAAGATGAAGAACATGCCAGTGAAAGCAGTGATCCAACTGAGAAAATGAAGCAGATGGTATGAACGTGGAGTATCTGAATAGAAGGTATCAAATTAGTCTCTGACATCCAATAGTTCACTCTCGAAACTATTGCAAAACATTCAGATTACTCAAAGAACTGCAGATTGGACTTAGTGCATTAGAAAACTCGCGAAAACGATATGATACGTACATTCATTGATAAAATGGGCAGCTAATATGAGAGTACATGTATGTCCACTGTATAAATAATCTCCACAGGTTTTCACGCCGAATGAGGACATACCTTGGCCGATAAAAATGAACATGGCTTTATTTAATCGTGCTGTAAAACTCTCCAATCGCTGGAAAGAAAAGGTAACGAGATTATAACGAATATTTCGATTTCTTCACATTTTTCAAACCTTAGGCTGACAATCTGTCACTCGAGTAGCGACGGGTAACGATGTAAAAAGCATTGTACAACTTCGAAGAAAATAAAGAGCTGCGACAATTGAAAACAATCGACGAATAATAATAATCCTAGAAGAAAAATCTCGTCTTTTAACAAACGACAAAATAAAATTCGTTTAACACATTACCGATGTCGATGTAACACAATAACGATGATAAGTGTCAGTATTTCTAAAACAATAAGTTTTTCTGTTACAGCAAATGCCCACGGTATTTCTTCGATATTTTCTAAGATAAGATCAGGTAATGGCGGAAATGTTTTCGGATCAGGTAAACGTTCATCAACGACAGTAATCACAAATGATGAGAAAAATATTGTAATTAAAAGCATGAAAAAGGCTAATAAAGTTTTCTTCCTATCCGACCGAATAGACGTTATCAAACAGCAATTCGTTGGTAGATAATCTTCGATTTGATCATAAGATGTATAAGAATTCAGAACATTAGGTTCGAGTTGAAGCGTAGTTGAGTTTTGAAGCGTTTTGATTTGTAACCATAGGTCACTGTTCTTTGTTAAAGATAGTATATCATTTTCGTTTAAGTTTATCAAATGTTTGCCATCGATTTGATTTTTATGACAGAGAATATCAATGCAATCATTAAATTGATTTTGTCCCAGCCATTCTTCAACTTGATGAGTGGTCCATGTTGAAGGGTTCGATCGCCATATCGAAGGACTTGGAAGGGTAGGTTTGCTCATTCTTATATCGGGTAGTCTTTCTAAATGAGAAAGAAATCACAAAGGTTCGATTGGATAAAGATATAGGTTAGAGTAAAAATGTCAAAAAGACTGGCTAGGAGAGTGGATTCTTTAAAGGTCTACTTGTGTTTGGTGTTTTATGGATGAATTATTATCACGAAAGGAAATGTAATCTTTGTTCAACAAGAGAAATGACGTCTGTTAGCTGTACGTGCTTCCATAATGCACCAGGAGAGGAGTGTAATTTTTATTTTTATGCAACCTAATGCATCGTCATCGCACAGCTCTTATCGAATATGATTCATTTAATCGCAAAAATGCAAGATAACTCGTTTATGTCTAATCGTATGTGAATATCAGGTCTTCAGTGAAAGTAAATATCTCTTACTCATCTCGAACTCGATTCATTTCGAATAGAAAAGTGGTATTAACGACTAGTCGATATACGTAAATTAATCTTTGTAAAGTTTCTCTTGTTCTCTTACTTCAAAAATAATATTGATCTACTATCAACATTTATTCTTTTCCTTGGCATCTGTCACTCGATATGAAAATTTGCGTGGATACTAGAGCTACTTACATTCTCTCGTTTTCTTCTTTCTTCTTCGTCTTCCCATTCAAAATTCAACCCATGCTCGGGCGAGTTAAAGAAATGTCGCCGTGTGGCGATTATCTGAAAATAAATTAATATATTGTTCATGTTAGGAGGACAAAAAATGTCGCGCTAAACAAAATGTGTAAATTTAGAAAAAAAAAACGACAACACGAAAATACTATCACATTCAATTATTGTTTTTTCCGGTGCATACACTTCTCATTATCACAATTAATTAGCGAAGTTTTATCTTTTTTGTTCTCTTCATCGTCTTCGGGACTATAGATCAATGTCAATGGCCATGGGACGCGTAAAACATTCGGCACCATACATTGAATGTTTCTCTCGAAATAAGAAAACATTGGAAACCAAATGGATAAGCGGTTATCTGATATTGAATGCAAAACAGCATTGTTAGCTAATGAATGGTAGTAGAGAAATAACCGACTGGTTAAGAAGAATGCGATCAAAACATCAATCGTATAGTGTTCATGCGCAGCCAAGATCAAAATCATACCGAGGATGTTGCAAAGCCAAGAGAGAAGATGAATAACATAGAAATCGGAAGTTGTGTCTGAATGAAAAGGAGACTCGTTGTGTTTATTATAAGGAAAATATTGAATTTTACATTCGGTTATACAATGATTTAACAGTGTTAACATCACCGTATGGCCTGAAAACATGTAATCACCACAGGAACGGATACCATGGATGGATAAACCTTGAAAAAGAAAAATTTGAAGCCAACGAGTAAAAATTTCTCGAGTTGTGCCATATTGCTAAACGATTCACATCAGTTAAGTAAACAAAAGCAAGAGTATTACTTACTAATGGTGTACATTCAAGATGTGGACCGGGAACCTATGAGAACAAGATTGTATTAAAATCGAGGATGAAGCTTCAGATAAATCAAACAATATTTCTATCCGATAAGTGTAAAACAACAGAGCCAGGTGTTTATGATCTACATATGTATATCCACGTAGAAACTAGTTTTACGATTTAGATCAAAATACTTGATATAATCTAATAAATACGTTTTCCTGCTTTTCCCCGATATCACTGCAACAATCGAGTGAAATGTATGACGAAACATTTTCAAAAATAAATAAGTACAAACAGGAAAGTTGAACGCTTTTTTCGACACACAATGATGATTGTTTCTCGAAAAAAGTCATTGTGACCTGTGAAATCGATTCGTCATACTTGAATAAATCACCCTTTCCTACTCACCTAATCGAAAGGTTGCTGTTTTTTTGTAAACAAAATGAATTCCTCAATTCGATCAATTAATGATACACATCCACAGACAGTACTCGTCTGCTAAGTAATTCTTTCTGCTGAGTTTTTCTCTTCGAATAACAGCTATATTCCGAACACCCACGCTCACTTATTCTTAATCTACTCATCTGTCGACATTATTTTCTCCATCCTTCGTGATGAATTGCTTTTCTTATTCTAGTCAATACGCAAGTACTCTCAGTCTATTTCGGTAATCTGACATCCTACGATTCGAGATATGCTGGAATCATACGAAAGAACTAAATTAACGCTCGCACGAGTCGTATATATAAAGCGAAAGAGAAAGTAATCTACAATACGCTCGATTTAATTAGAAATTGCGATAAGCCAGTAAGAAGATCTTACACTCAGTGATGTCACCAACATTGTAATTGATCGAAGAAGGAAGATGGTACCACCGAGAGCGAAAAATCGCCGTAATATGATACTCCTAGTGAAGGATACTGATTGAAGATTAAAGTTGTTAATCCTACTTTCTTTCACTCACCAATATTTGTGAAACATTAAAATCAGTAAGAATGTGATACCCATGACAACAATCAAGAACTCACTAACTGTAAATGCCCAATCTGTGAAAAGAAAAGGAGAGACCCATCACCTATATTGTCTTTTATTTCTAAAGAAGAGGAAACTCTTACGAATCAGTGGAATATTGTCGAGAAAAAGATCAGGTAACGGTGGGTACCTTCAATAGAAGAAAAGAACGATTCGATGTAATGGAAACACAACAGAACTTTTCCCGTTTTACTTTTGTACATTCGGTACTCGATTGTGTACAACTACCATTATGAACGATGTCCATATGCCACTAATCAATGCATAGATAAAACTCACTAGAGTCTTACGTTTCTCTCCATTCAACGTCTTGAAAATCGGCTTTGATTTCGTGTGTATTGAACATGAATCTTCGCTTGTTCCTAATAAATGAGAAGGTGATAATGACGAATGATTATGTTTTGTCGAGCGGTCGTCCAATGAAGAGTAGAAATCATTTTGTTGACACTGAAGCAAACGAATGTGATACCAAAGCTTTTTAATATCACGCAAACGTTCAATGGATAACGGTGGCTGCTTTAGATCGTCCTCTTTCATCATAAGCAATGTTAACCCATCGATGCCATTCTCCGTGCATAGTCGATGGATGAAATTCGACAGATTCAAAGATTCGAGCCAGTTCGTAACATCTGTCGTTGTCCATGAAACAACTGGCAAATGTGTTTGTTCCTAAAAATTCAATGTACGAAAAGATGGTTAGATAGAACGTTTATTTACAAGATTGGATTTGGTTTCGTTGTTATGGTGTACGGAAGGGTTGCTGATAGAAGACTTGTTCATAATTCAAAACTAACCATCGACAATCTGAAAGTAAACAATATTATTTTTTTAGGTGAGAAAAAAAGTGGGAAATATTGTAGTGTTAATGCCAACAGATTCTTTTACATATGGTCGTATTCGTTAGCAATGATTCGTTCGTACCAACGGGGAATTTTCGATAGATGTCATTTACTAACAATCACACTTTAGTAGAGTAAACACACAGCTTGATCTTCAGAAATGAAAACAGCGAGAAAAACTGTTTTGAATATCAAAGACTGACAAGAAGAAAAAAGAATCGCTTGTTCGTCATTGCGATTAAAACGTCGTTTTGTAGGAAAAAAAAGTTGATATCTGCATGAGTGAATATTAGCTTCGTTAAATTTCTTTAGAAAACTTTTTCTTCATAATAATTTCCTTCCGACGTAGTATAAGTAGTTTATAAAAAGTTTATGACCTATTCTTAACTTAAACTAACCATGAAATGACTTTTTTATGATGATGATAGAGTGCTTCTAACGCTTTGTGTATGTAAAACAAAACATTCAGAGACATCATTTATTGACTGTAAATCTTATATCAACACAGAAAAGGCGATAAAGTCAGACAGGCATAGATTTCGGCGTGGAGGTGAAATTTGCATTGAAGAAGATGCCACAAGTTGAATATGCATCAATTTGTTTCCATGGAGGAATATCTGTCAATTGATCGTATGAACCTGGACCAGGTACACTGAATAACTTCTGCCGAAATCGGTCCGTTCCACTTCGAAACGACGATGTTATCGTTGGACCTTTCGTATCGACTACCTTTGTTCGAGGTTCGTATTCACCAGGAGCTGGGCCAGCTTGCTGTAAAATGAACTTCAGTAAACAGTGGACTAGAACGGTTTTCAACTTACCGGTGGAAAGAGTTTTCGCTTACTTTTCGATTTGAAGAAACTATGTCTAGAACATTTCCATCATGAATGATATGAGATATCAATCATTTTACTGACTTCACTGATTCGATGGGAACATCGATCCGATGATATTTCTGTGTTTCGTATAAGCCCGGTGCAACATCGATATCCTACGAAAATAGAGTACATTCTATTTGTATTTGATTACTTACGATTTGAAAGTACGATGAGCTGAATTAATTATTCTATATTTGCTTTACCTTGTCATGATTAGCCAAAACAGTTTTTTTCAATGATTCTTCTCTTGCAGGGCTTTTGAAACCATATGAAAGTCGACGACGGAACATTCTAGAAGAGTTTTATCAATCAAAATCAAAGTACATGAATCTGACAGTAACGTACTCATCAAGAGAATTTTCAACAGAATATGCACCAGGCAATAGTTCTTTACCTTTCGGTTCTAATGGTTGAGGATCACGTCGTCGCCCATCACTTTTGAAACCATAAGTCATCGGACGAGCAATTGTTTCTTTAATAAACGTATTCAAATGTGTATCATAAGTACCCGGAATTGGTGTGTCCTATACTTATCGATATTCACATTTCGAAGTATTCGTATTGATAAAATCTCACTCTGATTGTCACGCGCCACCAGCTCTCTCGATCAGACATAGATGGTTCATATTTAGACAATTTCTGTTGACGACGTTTTACTTTTGCATCGGTTTCTCCTTCTGTTGGAATTGCCAGTGATTGCGAGCGCACTCGTTGTTGATTCGAACGTTTTCGCTGTAATTCGTAGTCTAATCTTCCATTTCGATTTCTTTCTTCGAATAATGATACTAATAAATCCGAATCTTGCATTTCTTTTTCGATTAAGATCAATCCGATGAAAAATTTCAGTTTTGCTACTGTCACTTCACCCGAACGTGATTGAGATTGTTTTTCCTCTTAACAACATCGTAGTCATTGCATACTTCATCATTATGTGTACTTATTACATGTGCACATATATTAAAATTCTTCGACGTAGAACAAAAAGAAAGAAAGCAAAACAGAAAAAAAAGTGCACGATCGTTGACAATCCATGTTGAACAACATGAGAAAACAGGTTAGATCAAGAAGGAAGACAAATTTACAAGTCACGTCACACTTGAAAATCGAATTTTCTTTTTCTCGACAACAAACTGTCAAGTAAGTGACGAAACAAATTGAAGTACATCATTTGAATCAATGATGAGCACGCACGCATTTTTTCGCATGCCACATTTCTGTATTAAAGATAGAAACATGAATTTTATTAATTAACAATCAAATAGTTAGACGAGCCATTGTTGTTACTGTTCGATATTTTGATTACATAGCCTATTCACGTTCTCAAGTCTTCAGAGAACATCGATTCAATTGTCTTGAGTAATGAAATTTTCAATCAACAATGGTATGCAAAGCTGCATGAATATTTAAATGAAACAAAACGGCCATTTCTTAGATACACATTGTGAATTGCTAGTAGGATGTGCGATACCTGGATGAGAATAAAATCCACGAACGGTATCTAAGACAGACGGCGGCATATTGTTAAAAGAAGATAGAATAACAACAAGATTGTTCTCTTATTGATGACGACAATTTTCTTGGAGAAAACAGGGAGGGGGTCCAGCTCTTCTTTTGAACATCACAAGTATGTCATGATGTAGACAACGGGCTCTTAAATTAACTTTTAAACATAGACAAGAGAAACATAATGTTGCATACTGTGACGAAAGCAATCGGATAGTTTCAATATCAGCTATTGAGTAGTCATCATCAAAACCAATGGAAATCACTTGACGGAAAACAATCGATTGAATTGTTGATTTTTCAAGAATGAAAAAAAACACAGAACGAACGTTGTATTGATATGATCGAATCTGCGAAACATGATGCAATGGATATGTGTCTGTTTTGATTGAAATCTTTCACACATACACTTGTTATATCTTCTTACATTTACAGTCGAATAGATTTCAAAATTTCTTCAAGTAAACTTGATCTAATTAACGAAGAATTCGTTTCAAGCATGTCTAATCTTTGACAACATTCACTGATCTTCCTCTGATCAAGAATACACGAAACGTGTCATCGTTTGACTTTGCGACGTTTTCTCATCAAGACACTCCACCTGTTCGCAAGTTTGGCTCCATTGAAGAAAAGAGAAATAAAAAAGAGGCAATTATCATTAATATCAACGATTCACTTGTCCTTTACAGATACGATAAGACACAGCAAAAGCATATGCGATAGGAATATTTGAACATTAATCGAACTCTCTTTTGTATATGACTCTAAGGAGTCGTAAAATGATCATTTTCCATCTAATATCTATGTCATGAATGATAATCAGTTGAAGAAGATGGCTTTTCTCTTTTTCTGATAAGCGTTTACAAAAAAAACTCATCCGACACCCTCGACTCTTTTTTATCATATATCTGTTGATTTGTTCTATTACATACACGCACATATTAATGTGTTTTGTCGATTTGGAGTATTCCTTCTATAACTCTCTCTTTCTGTGTCTTCCCTTTCAACAATAATGTTTTTTTTTCGTTGTAGTAAGACACAGAGAGGAAGAATTCCCTAGTCTCGTTGATTTCTCCAAAGATATGAAAAAAAAGAGAGCAAAAGACGCTATGGAACGGCGCCTGATTGAGTGGAACAACGATCACACATCGTCTTCACTCGTTCTCGACTTATATCATCATATATAAAAGATGATGAAACGAACAAAAAGTCAGCCTTTGTAAGTATTATTGATGAAAAATGGGTTGGTACGAAGAAAGATGTTGATCATGATCATTTTTCTTGTCACTAATCAGGGATTGGCTCATGATCCATCGCTTTTTCTCATTGGTTATTAGCGTGTAGCGCAAAANCGTTTGTGGACGTTTACGTACGAAGATACCTAAGTTTGATCCACGAAAGAGTGGAATCGATGTGCGGGAATGCCCATCGATAAGACGTTTTTCTAAGTGGAACTCTTCGTCCGACGATGCACCCGATACTGGTTGTTGTTTGCTATGGACAACAAAGGAAACAAGCACCAAACCTAGAAAATCAAAGACTTTATTCAATACGTTAACAAACTGCGTCGAAATTACCACTGATGCATACAAGTTGCATGAGAGAAACCATTTTAATGATCGTTGAATGCGATGCTGAGATATTAATGCGAGCAAATGATAATTTGAAGTATATATATATGTGTGCTTCTATGACGTGCTTCTATCGCCTACTAAGCAAATCACTATTAGATTTAGTTTCTTCTATTTTTTCTCTTTCTTTTAATCTTCGAAATAGTGAACGACACGCAAAATGTGAACGACAATGAGAAAGATTTGAGCAAATTATCGTATATACTGAATCTTGACTGTCGACTGAGAATTCTTTTTTCGGTCTATAATGAGGATGAGAACGTTGCGTGAATAATGAAATTGGATACGTCATGCGTAGTTTTAGGAATATTTGATCTCTACTTAAAAAGATCTGTCAATATGCTATAATGACATCGAATAAAGTGAACGTTTAGTTTTGGAACAAAAACTTGCGCAGACATAGTAAAACATCAAAAACTCTCTCGTTTTCATGATAATTACACTGGAGTGCGTATTTTTAGACTATATGTCCTGTAGATTTAACCTTTCTCGGAGAGATACGTATTCATATTAATGTTGGTCAACTCGATATTCGATCGTCTTCAATCATTTGAAAGATATTATAGATTAGATAATCATTTTATCCATCAGTATACCCAAAATAGAAATGCGGAGGTGTAGATCTTCGGTTTTAGATGTCGTTCATACATCCTTTTCAATCTTTAGAAATCTATAAATAAAGGAACTATATAGAATTCTATGCACGCTAGATACTCAATATTTATAGTATTTTGTATCATTATTGTTCATCGGCGATCACATGTTGCAGAAATTTGATATGATCCAAGGGAGAATAAGCGATATACTGAATTTTATTCGTAGTAGAACAACGTATTTTCGAAAAAAGATACTTCTGCGGATGTGAGAACATGATACTTTTATATTCTTCTATGCTGGTTGCCTCCTTTAGAACAAAAATGCCTCTTTCCCAGTTGCAATGTAATCAATCATCTAAATAGCTATCTACTAGTAGGATTTATTAATAAAAGTTTCCGACCAATGCTAAAACTTTAACCATGTTGCCAAAAACGATTCCAAAAGCCTGAACGCGGAGTTATGGGATGAGCTTCGAGTTCAGTGATTTCGTCATTTGTCAAACGCCATCCAAGTGCACCAGCATTCTGTTCTGCTTGCTTACCATCTCGAGCACCACCGAGTGGAATGACGCCTGAATGATACAAGTAAAAGATTTACATAATTATGACATTTGTATTCATCGAATTCACTTATACCTTTGCATATAACATAATTCAAAGCCACTGACGACACACTAACATGGTGTTTATCGGCAATGCGCCGCATTGTTTCTAAGAGTGGTTCGAGTTCATCCATGTTCACATCGGAAAACATACGACCGGAGGGTACCGGATTCGATTTGGAATATTTTCCTGTTAGACGGCCCATAGCCTAGTTGAAATCTTCTTAGAGATAACCATAGACATGCGTATCGATACGTACCAGAGGAGAATATCCAAGTACTGCAATACCTCGTTTATGACATTCAGCAATATGTCCAGATGTTTCGGGTAATCGTCGAAGAAGCGAATATTCTATTTGATTCGAAGCTAACTGAATACCATGCTTTTGTAAACAATCGTACATTTTAATCATCTCATCGGTTGAATAATTCGACACGCCGACAGTTTTTGTCAAACCAAGTTTAACTGCTTCCGCTAATGCATCAGCAAGAACTTGAATCGAACGAAGATGAATAGGACCATGAATTTGATACAGATCAACGCATTGAACCTATCATACAGTGTTCGACCGAATTCTATGTTTAGAATACACATACTTGTAATCTCTCTAAACTGGCACGAAGCGCATTGAGAAGTGAACTTGGATATGCTAGTCTGTATGGATAAGGAAGAAATTTCGTAGCAATAACAATATCTTCCGCATTCTCAGTCGATTTATATCGAGCGATGCAACGTTCACTAAAACAAACATAGATTCGTGCTATTCGGACTATTGTGACTTTTATTCACCTTTCTCCGTGACCATATATTTCAGCCGTATCAAAAGTGTTAATTCCCTTCGATATCGACACGTCGAAAGCTTCTTTTGCCTTCCCATTAAGTTCTTCATTCCAACTCCATACTCTTGTGTCGCCCCAGGCCCAAGTACCCAACACTATACACGACGAGTTATCGAATATGTTTTGTAATCGTTATCCTCTTTGCCTCACCTAACGGTGAAACTAAAATACGATCTGCTAGCTTGATTTTAGTTTCCGCCGTTGGAATTACATCTGTCGGTAGACGAACATTATAACTCGTGGATGAACTAGACGCCATGGCTTATCAAGTGAATTTAACATTTACCTATTTGTTTGTGTAAGTTTAAATGGACAACTGAAAAGTCCATTGAAACGAGTACTTTGATAGGAGGCGCTATTTTCACACTCGGATGAGAATCACATGAGGTTTCATTGGAAAAATATATTATGTACAAAGTTCAACAGTATTGTAAGAAAATATTAGTCGATTAGAATTATCAATAATGCACAAACGAATAGCAAAAAGAAAAAATTCAGAGAGATTTCTATGTACACTATTCCATAGTCTTTGATTAACACTCGAGACTATCTGACCGCGCTGTCGAGACATTCGTTTGAATTGTTTGCTCTCGACTCATTTCTGCTTTTCTATGGTGGAATCGTCGAATCAATGGTATCAAGAATGTGACAAAGCCTGATGCACCCATGAATATACCAGCAATGATCAGTGAAGTTTTATATCCATAACGCTCAGCAATCCAACCTACAAAAGTCAAAATAACAATCACAACTTAAGCATTGCTGTCCATTATAATTTTCGACATGTTATTTAGCCTAGAACATTCTGAAATCATGCATTGTGATGCTTCATTACTTCGTATTACATATCGAACAAATATAAGTATTCGATAATATTTATTCGTTCTCTCAGTACTTTTCATCCATTACTCAATGATTTAAATTTTGTTTTTTTCGCCTTGACCCTACTTTTTTTTCTATATTTATCGCGTCTTTTTTCGTACGCAAAAGCAAATATTTGTTAGATCGATCAAAACAATGCTGATTCTTTTTTCTTACTTCCAACAACTGGTCCCGATAAGGACGATACACCTTGGCCAAGTAAAATTAGACCGTACGCTGATGTTAGTAATTCTAGACCACACATATTGGCCAGAATAATTGATGTCAATGCATAGTTAGCCGATATTGAAAGTCCAAAGAGTAATATAATCATCATCAACGTTACATATGAATGTGCAATGAATGGAATAAGAAAACTAGCGAGTCCACAGAGCATCGCGCCGATATTGTAGAGTATCATTGCATCAATTTTCGAATAATTTGCTAAAAGCCCATAGAATAGTTGGCCGAAAAACTGTCCAAAGCCAAGGATTGTCACTAACATAGTCATCTGCTTTTTCGAATAGCCAATAACTTTTTCACCATAGTCGACTAGAATGGAAAGAAGAAGATACGTTGAATCGAATGTAGAGAAGAAGTTTTCATCGATTTGAACTGACCAGGGAAAATATAGATTAAATCATAGAATAAATAGAACAAAAATTGTGAAGCGAAAAAGATCACATAACGATAATCGTGAAATAATTGTAAACCTAACATTCGACGTAGTGTATGGCAAAAGGATAGTCCTTTGCGAAAAAGTACTTTTCGATGATGCTGGCTATGATTGGAGTTCGTATCACCGTCGGATATTGTTGTAACTGACTCTTCGAACACATATGATTGAATTAAATTCGGACAGCTTACTTGAGCGAGAGAAGATGATTTAAGTGGAACATCTCCACGGTAGAATATATCTTTTTGACTAATTGGTTGATAATAAACTTCTAGTAGTTGTTTATCTTGTTCTTCAGGAGGAAGTGAATAGAAGCGAGAGAGACGATTTGTTGAAGAACTGATTCCGGTAGTGGGCTTATCTCCAGTCGTTTGACTTCTTACTAGATTTCGAAATTTTGATAATGGTACTGTCACTTGAAAATTTTCATCAAATTCATCTTCAAGTTCCTGTATATCATCGGCCGAGTACGAATCATACAGTTCGCCATTGGGGGCTTCATAATTTGACGTTGATATACTAACTGATTGATGTGCTTGACGTGATGCACATTGTTTATCCATTTCGACAATGAAACGTTGTAATTTTTCGATCGATGTCATACATGATGGTGGCAAACGATGATCATTGATCTTCTTTTCATAACTCGGAGTGTTCGTGTGTTCAAATGAAAATTCTACCGGACGAAAAAGTGCACCGAAACCTACAATCGTGAACAGTACACCTGATAATAACAATGTCGTCTCTCGCCAGTCGCTATAGTAATCATTGATGATATGAATAAATTGTGCAACAACCGCATTTCCTAAGCCTGCAAAGCAATATATTGAAATTCTCACATAGGAGTATTCAAGAGGTTCCTTACCCGTTCCGCCAACAGCAATGGCCGTAGCAATAGCGCGATTCTCATCAAAGTAATGTGCAACAATAACGACAGCTGGCACATAAACAAATGACAAACCCGTTCCTATACCAACACATGTTTCAGTCAAAAACTCAAAACATTTATCACACAAATTCGTTCTTACCACAAACGAAGCCAATACCAATTAAAGCCCCGACATAGTTTCCCAGCAGTGAAGCAATAAGCAAACCTAGTGAGCATAAAAATCCACCCAACATAGTTACACATCGACAACCCATTCGATTCACTAGCGCGCTAGATATTGGTGCTAGAAATAACGGTAGACTAACAAATAACGAAGCAATGATGCCAACTGTATGTAATTCAATTTTGAGATCTTCCTTGATCATATGCATGAGAATACCGAACGAAAACAGAACACCATCAGCAACGAAATGTGCGCCAAATGAGCCAAAAACGACCATCCATCGCCATGATGTATACCGAATAATAGTTTCATTCGACGACGTTTCACCAGTGCCTGGTGAATAATCTTTCCCGTAAGTTTCACCTGCTACTAATAGTGGTTCGGATACTGTCGATGCTCGTTTCGATTGTAGAGTTGACTTTCGGGCTGTTGATGGAACGTCCACAAGCATATTTCTAGATTTCAATGTTAACAATAGAACTTCTCTTCTTGTTGTTATTTAAAATAAATATTTTCTGTCATTTCTTTCATTGACGAGAAAATTATAGGGGCAGATATTGTTAATGGAAAAAGAAAGAAATAGAAGAAAACTATCGAATATAATTTGCTTACAAGCGTGCTTATTTTCTCCTAAATGTCGAAAGGACACACCAGTGCATCGAGCTGTCAAGTCAAATGAAAAGAAAGGAAGAAAGAATTCTATCGAGTATATAAATAATTGTTGTTTATTTAAAACAGCTCACTGGTATGTCACCTGACAAAAGACGAAAACAAAGGTAAGCAATTCGAAATCGATCAACCCTGACTTTCTTTTTTGTTTTTTACCACTTGATTCATAAAACCTACGACGTATAATTGACAAAAACAAGTTTAACTACAATTTAGATTCCCCTAATTAATCAAAGACGATTGCGAATATCGAATTAGTGCGTTAATGGCGTACACGACGATGAAATACTCCAATAATACGATTCAGTGATTAATGTTGTTTCTTCACATTGTGAAAATCGCGTGGACTCATTGATGAACAAAATTTGCTCTTCTCTCGATTAATCGACTGGTGTTTATCATTGTGTAAGAACAAGATTTTCATAAAATTTTATTTTTCATAAGCTGACAAAAACAAAAACAATCATTTAAAGTATACTTTAGAGCAAAATAACCAAGATATAACGCGTTTGAATAGTTATCTGACAAATATATGCACAAAACACATTGAAAACAAGCCAAATTCATTTCATATATACACCGGTGTAGAAAAATAAGCATATAGATGTTATCGTTGTATCAACCATGACAAATTCATTTTTTTCGACGACGAAAGACAATAAGTAACAGTAATAAAGAAGAAGAGTATAAACCAATAAATCAGGTAACGGATGGTTTCTGCCCAATTACTGATTGTTGCTCGTACGTCCGAAAAACATTTGGGAAAACAGTATTCGTTAGGAATAGCTATCTTCACATTCTCTTCAAAGTAGGAAAAAAATGGAAACCATAAACGCATTCGTCGGATATCTCGTTGCAGAAATATTCGATTGTTCGCAAGACTAAATCAAAGTGACAAATCGTGAATTTTCCCATTCATAATCTCCCTCTCTTCTTACGTATGATAGTAAATAAATAGCCGAGAACTTAACACCCAAGCTATGAGGATATCAATTGAATAGTGTTGATGACCAGCCAAGATGAAGAACATGCCAGTGAAAGCAGTGATCCAGCTGAGAAAATGAAGCAGATGGTATGAACGTGGAGTATCTGAAGAGAAGATACCAACTTAGTCTCTGACATCCAATAGTTCACTCTCGAAGCTATTGCAGAACATTCAGATCACTCAAACAACTGTAGATCGGGCTTAGTGCAATAGTAAAACTCGCAAAAACGGTATGATACGTACATTCGTTGATAAAATGGGCAGCTAATATGAGAGTACATGTATGTCCACTGTATAGATAATCTCCACAGGTTTTCACGCCGAACGAGGACATTCCTTGGCCGATAAAAATGAACATGGCTTTATTTAATCGTGCTGTAAAAGTCTCCAATCGCTAGAAGGAAGAGACGACGAAATTATAACGAACATTTCGATCTCTTCACATTTTCTCAAACCTTGGGTTGGCAATCTGTCACTCGAGTAGCGACGGGTAACGATGTAAGAAGCATTGTACAACTTCGAAGAAAATAAAGAACTGAGACAATTGAAAACAATCGACGAATAATAATAATCCTACAAGGAAAATCTCTTCTTTTAACAAACGACAAAATGTAATTCGTTTAACTCATTACCGATGTCGATGTAACACAATAACGGTGATAAGTGTCAGTATCTCTAAAACGATAAGTTTTTCTGTTACAGCAAATGCCCACGGTATCTCTTCGATATTTTCCAAGATAAGATCAGGTAACGGCGGAAATGTTTTCGGATCAGGTAAACGTTCATCAACGACAGTAATCACAAATGATGAGAAAAATATTGTAATTAAAAGCATGAAAAAGGCTAATAAAGTTTTCTTCCTATCCGACCGAATAGAAGTTATCAAACAGCAATTCGTTGATAGATAGTCTTCGATTTGATCATAAGATGTATCAGAATTCAGAACATTAGGTTCGAGTTGAAGCGTAGTTGAGTTTTGAAGCGTTTTGATTTGTAACCATAGGTCACTGTTTTTTGTTAAAGATAAAATATCATTTTCGCTTAAATTTATTAAATGTTTGCCATCGATTTGATTTCTATGACAGAGAATATCAATACAATCATTAAAATGATTTTGCCCCAGCCATTCTTCAACTTGATCAGTGGTCCATGTTGAAGGGTTCGATCGCCATATCGAAGGACTTGGAAGGGTAAATTTGCTCATTCTTATATTGGGTAGTCTTTCTAAATGAGAAAAAAAAGCACAAAGGTTTGATTGAATAAAAAATATAGGTTAGAGTAAAAATGCCAAAAAAGACGGGCTAGGAGAGTGGATTCTTTAAAGGTCTACTTGCGTTTGGTGTTTTATGGATGAATTATTATCACGAAAGGAAATGTAATCTTTGTTCAACAAGGGAGGTGACGTCTGTTGGCTTTACGTGCTTCTATAATGTACCAGGAGAGGAGTGTAATTTTATTTTTATGCAACCTAGTGCTTCGTCATCGCATAGTTCTTATCGAATGTAATTCATTTAATCGCAAAAATGCAAGATAACTCGTTTATGTCTACTTGTATACGAATATCAGCTCTTTAATAAAAGTAAATATCTCTGACTCATTTCGAATTCGATTCACTTCGAATAGAAAAGTGGTATTAACAACTAGTCGACATACGTAAATTAATCTTTGTAAAGTTTCTCTTGTTCTCTTACTTCAAAAATAATATTGATCTACTATCAACATTTTTCTTTGCCTTGGCATCTGTCATTTGATATGAAAATTTGTGTGAATACCAGAGCTACTTACATTCTCTCGTTTTTTTTCTTTCTTCTTCGTCTTCCCATTCAAAATTCAACCCATCCTTGGACAAGTTGAAGAAATGTCGCCGCCTGGCGATTATCTGAAAATAAATTAATGTATTGTTCATGTTAGGAGGACAAAAAAATGCCGTGCTAAACAAAATGTGTAAATTTAGAAAAAGAAAACGACAACACGAAACTACTATCACATTTAATTATTGTTTTTTCCGGTGCATACACCTCTCATTATCACAATTAATTAGCGGAGTTTTATCGTTTTTGTTCTCTTCATCGTCCTCGTGGCTATAGATCAATGCCAATGGCCATGGCACACGTAAAACATTCGGCACCATACACTGAATGTTTCTCTCGAAATAAGAAAACATTGGAAACCAAATGGATAAACGGTTATCTGATATTGAATGCAGAACAGCATTGTTAGCTAATGAATGGTAATAGAGAAATAACCGACTGGTTAAGAAGAATGCAATCAAAACATCAATGGTATAGTGTTCATGCGCAGCCAAGATCAAAATCATACCGAGGATGTTGCAAAGCCAAGAGAGAAGATGAACAACATAGAAATCGGAAGTTGTGTCTGAATGAAAAGAAAACTCGTTGTGTTTATTATAAGGAAAATATTGAATTTTACATTCGGTTATACAATGATTTAACAGTGTTAACATCACCGTATGGCCTGAAAACATGTAATCACCACAGGAACGAATACCATGGATGGATAAACCTTGAAAAAGGAAAATTTGAAGCCAACGAGTAAAAATTTCTCGAGTTGTGCCATATTGCTACACGATTCATATAATTGAAGTAAACAAAAACAAGGGGATAACTTACTAACGGTGTACATTCAAGATGTTGACCGGGAACCTATGAGAACAAGATTGTATTAAAATCGAAGGTAAAACTTCAGATAAATAAAACAATATTTCTGTCCGATAAGTGTAAAACAGCAGAACCAGGTGTTTATGATCTACATATACATATCCACGTCGAAAATAGTTTTACGATTTAGATAAAGATACTTGATGTAGTCTAATAAATCCGTCTTACTTCCTTTCCCCGATATCACTGCAACAATCGAGTGTAATGTATGACGAAACATTTTCAAAAGTGAATAAGTACAAACAGGCAAGTTGAACGCTTTTCTCGACACATAACGATGATTGTTTCTCGACAAAAGTCATTGTGACCTGTGAAATCGATTCGTCATACTAGAATAAATCACCCTTTCCCACTCACTTAATCGAAGAGCAGCCTTTTTTGTAAACAAAATGAACTCCTCAATTCGATCGATTAATGCTACACATCCACAGACAGCACTCGTCTGTTAAGTAATTCTTTCTTCTGAGTTCTTCTCTTCGAAGAACAGCTATATCCCGAACACCCACGCTCACTTATTCTTAATCTACTCATCTGTCGACATTATTTTCGCCATTCTTCGTGATGAATTGCTTTTCTTATTCTAGTCAATACGCAAGTACTCTCAGTCTATTTCGATAATCTGACATCCTACGGTTCGAGATATACTGGAATCATGCGAAAGAACTAAATTAACGCTCGCACGACTCATATATATATATATAAAGAGAAAGTAATCTGCAATACGCTCGATTCAATTAGAAATTACGATAAGCCAGTAAGAAGATCTTACACTCAGTGATGTCACCAACATTGTAATTGATCGAAGAAAGAAGATGGTACCACCGAGAGCGAAAAATCGCCGTAATATGATACTCCTAGTGAAGGATACCGATTGAAGATTAAAGTTTGTTAATCTTACTTTCTTTCACTCACCAATATTTATGAAAAATCAAAATCAGTAAGAATGTGATACCCATGACAACAATCAAAAACTCACTGACTGTAAATGCCCAATCTGTGAAAAGAAAAGGAGAGGCCCATCAGCTACTATTTCTTGTTTCTAAAGAAGAGAAAACCCTTACGAATCAGTGGAATATTGTCGAGAAAAAGATCAGGCAATGGCGGATACCTTCAATAGAAGAAAAGAACGATTCGATGTAATGGAAACGCAGCAGAAGTTTTCTCGTTTTACTTTTGCACATTCGGTACTCGATTGTGTACAACTACCATTATGAACGAGGTCCATATGCCACTAATCAATGCATAGATAAAACTCACTAGAGTTTTACGTTTCTCTCCATTCAACGTCTTGAAAATCGGCTTTGTTTTCGCGTGTATTGAACATGAATCTTCGTTTGTTCCTAGTAAATGAGAAGGTGATAATGACGAATGATTATGCTTTGTCAAGCGGTCGTCCAGTGAAGAGTAGAAATCATTTTGTTGACACTGAAGCAAACGAATGTGATACCAAAGCTTTTTAATATCACGCAAACGTTCGATGGACAACGGTGGCTGCTTTAGATCGTCCTCCTTCATCATAAGCAATGTTAACCCGTCGACGCCATTCTCTGTGCATAGCCGATGGATGAAATTCGACAGATTCAAAGATTCGAGCCAGTTCGTAACATCTGTTGTTGTCCATGAAATAACTGGCGAATGTGTTTGTTCCTAAAAATTGAACGTACGGAGAGATGATTAGATAGAACGTTTATTTACAAGATTGGATTTGGTTTCGTTGTTATGGTCTACGGAAGGGTTGCTGATAGAAGACCTGTTCATAATTCAAAACTAATCATCGACAATCTGAAAGTAAACAACGTTTCCTTTTTACGAGAGAGAAAAGCTATGAAATATTGTAGCGTTAATGCCAACAGATTCTTTTACATATGATTGTATTCGTTAGCAATGATTCGTTCGTGCCAACGAGTAATTTTCGATAGATGTCATTTACTAACAATCGCACTTTAGTAGAGTAAACACACAGCTTGATGTTCATCAGTGAAAACAGTGAGAAAAACTGTTTTGAATATCAAAGACTAGTAAGAACAAAGAATAATCGCTTGTTCGTCATAGATATTAAACCGTTGTTCTTTAGAAAAAGAACTGATGTCTGCATGAGTGAATATTAGCTTCGTTAAATTTCTTTAGAAAAAAAATTTTTTCTTAATAATTTCCTTCCGACGTAGTGTAAGTAGTTTATAAAAAAAGTTTATGACCCGTTCTTAACTTAAACTAACCATGAAATGACTTTCATATGCTCGTGATAGAGTGCTTCTAACGCTTTGTGTATGTAAAACGAAACATTCACAGACATCATTTATTAATTGTAAATCTTATATCAACACGGGAAAGACGATGAAGTCAGGCAGAAGTGGATTTCGGCGTAGGAGCGAAATTTGCATTGAAGAAAATGCCACACGTTGAATATGCATCAATTTGTTTCCATGGAGGAATATCTGTCAGTCGATCGTATGAACCTGGACCAGGTACACTGAATGACTTCTGCCGAAACCGCTCCGTTCCACTTCGAAACGACGATGTTATCGTTGGACCTTTCGTATCGACTATCTTTGTTTGAGGTTCGTATTCACCAGGAGCTGGGCCAGCTTGCTGTAAAACGAACTTCAATAAACAATAGGCTAGAACGGTTTCAACTTACCGGTGGAAAGAGCTTTCGTTTACTTTTCGATTTGAAGAAACTATGTCTAGAATATTTTTATTGTGAATGAGATCAAATATCAATCGTTTTACCAACCTCACTGATTCGATGGGAACATCGATGCGATGATATTTCTGTGTTTCGTATAAGCCCGGTGCAACATCGATATCCTACGAAAATAGAATACATTCTATTTGTATTCGATTGCTTACGATTTGAAAGTACGATGAGCTGAATTAATTATTCCATATTTGCTTTACCTTATCATGATTGGCCAAAACAGTTCTTTTCAATGATTCTTCTCTCGCAGGGCTTTTGAAACCATATGAAAGTCGACGACGGAACATTCTAGAAGAGTTGTATCAATCAAAATCAAAGTACATGAACCTGACAGGAACGTACTCATCAAGAGAATTTTCAACAGAATACGCACCAGGCAATAATTCTTTTCCTTTCGGTTCTAACGGTTGAGGATCACGTCGTCGACCATCACTTTTGAAACCATAAGTCATCGGACGAGCAATTGATTCTTTAATAAATGTGTTCAAATGTGTATCATAAGTACCTGGGATTGGTGTGTCCTATACTTATCGATATTTACATTTCGAAGTATTCGTATTGATAAAATCTCACTCTGATTGTCACGCGCCACCAGCTCTCTCGGTCAGACATAGATGGTTCATATTTAGACGATTTCTGTTGGCGATGTTTGACTTTTGCATCGGTTTCTCCTTGTGCTGAAATTGCCAGTGATTGCGAGTGCACTCGTTGTTGATTAGAACGTTTTCGCTGTAATTCGTAGTCTAATCTTCCATTTCGATTTCTTTCTTCGAATAACGATACTAATAAATCCGAGTCTTGCATTTCTTTTTCGATCAAGATCGATCGGATGAAAAATTTCAGCTTTACTACTGTCACTTCACCCGAACGCGATTGAAATTGTTTTTCCTCTTAACGGCATCGTAGTCATCGCAGACTTCATCATTATGTGTACTTATTACATGTGCACATATATTAAAATTCTTCGACGTAGGACAAAAAAAAACAGAAAGCAAAACAGAAAAAAGTGCACGATGGTTGACAATCCATGTTGAACAACATGAGAAAACAGGTTAGATCAAGAAAGAAGACAAATTTACAAGTCACGTCACACTTGAAAATCGAATTTTCTTTTTCTCGACAACAAACTGTCAAGTAAGTGACGAAACAAATTGAAGTACATCATTTGAATCAATGATGAGCACGCACGCATTTTTTCGCATGCCACATTTCTGTATTAAAGATAGAAACATGAATTTTATTAATTAACAATCAAATAGTTAGACGAGCCATTGTTGTTACTGTTCGATATTTTGATTACATAGCCTATTCACGTTCTCAAGTCTTCAGAGAACATCGATTCAATTGTCTTGAGTAATGAAATTTTCAATCAACAATGGTATGCAAAGCTGCATGAATATTTAAATGAAACAAAACGACCATTTCTTAGATACACATTGCGAATAGCCAGTACGATGTGCGATACCTGGATGAGAATAAAATCCACGAACGGTATCTTAGACAGACGGCGGCATATCATTGAAAGAAGATAGAATAACAACAAGATTGTTCTCTTATTGATGACGACAATTTTGTTGGAGGAAACAGGGAGGGGGTCCAGCTCTTCTTTTGAACATCACAAGTATGTCATGATGTAGGCAACGGGCTCTTAAATTAACTTTTAAACATAGACAAGAGGAACATAATGTTGCATACTGTGACGAAAGCAATCGGATAGTTTCAATATCAGCTATTGAGTAGTCATCATCAAAACCAATGGAAATCACTTGACGGAAAACAATCGATTGAATTGTTGATTTTTCAAGAATGCAAAAAAAACAGAACGAACGTTGTATTGATATGATCGAATCTGTGAAACATGATGCAATGGATATGTGTCTGTTTTGATTGAAATCTTTCACACATTCACTTGTTATATCTTCTTACGTTTACAGTCGAACAGATTTCGAAATTTCTTCAAGTAAACTTGATCTAATTAACGAAGAATTCGTTTCAAGCATGTCTAATCGTTGACAACATTCACTGATCTTCCTCTGATCAAGAATACACGAAACGTGTCATGGTTTGACTTTGCGACGTTTTCTCATCAAGACACTCCACCTGTTCGCAAGTTTGACTCCGTTGAAGAAAAGAGAAATAAAAAGAAACAATTATCATTAATATCAACGATTCACTTGTCCTTTACAGATACGATAAGACACAGCGAAAGCATATGCGATAGGAATATTTGAATATTAATGGAACTCTCTTTTGTATATGACTCTAAGGAGTCGTAAAATGATCATTTTCCATCTAATATCTATGTCATGAATGATAATCAGTTGAAGAAAATGGCTTTTCTCTTTTTCTGATAAGCGTTTACAAAAAAAAACTCATCCGACACCCTCGACTCTTTTTTATCATATATCTGTTGATTTGTTCTATTACATACACGCACATATTAATGTGTTTTGTCGATTTGGAGTATTTCTTCTATAACTCTCTCTTTCTGTGTCTTCCCTTTCAACAATAATGTTTTTTTTTCGTTGTAGTAAGACACATAGAGGAAGAATTCCCTAGTCTCGTTGATTTCTCCAAAGATATGAAAAAAAAAGAGAGCAAAAGACGCTGTGGAACGGCGCCTGATTGAGTGGAACAACGATCACACATCGTCTTCACTCGTTCGCTACTTATATCATCATATATAAAAGATGATGAAACGAACAAAAGTCAGCCTTTGTAAGTATTATTGATGAAAAATGGGTTGGTACGAAGAAAGATGTTGATCATGATCATTTTTCTTGTCACTAATCAGGGATTGGCTCATGATCCATCGCTTTTTCTCATTGGTTATTAGCGTGTAGCGCAAAAAGATAGAGAAGGACGAGAGGAAAAAAAAGAGCCAAGAGGAAAAACACAATTTGCTTCGATGCAGCAAAGAAGAAGAACAACATTTTTTTCTCCCTCATTTTGACCTTTTCACGCTCTTTTTCTCTCTTGCTCTCTTCTTCTTCCTTTTTTTTGTCTCTCTTTCGCTCTCTTCGAAGAAAAACAGATTAATCGTTTCATTTACAAATTCCCTCATCTTTCTTTTTTTTTCTTTGGTGGAGTGCGCGAGGTCTCGTAGGAGAGCTCGCATATATATATATCTGCTCTTGCAACTTAATGTTTCCCATTGGTACCCATAATCTCCTGATAGGAATAAAAAAACGTAGAGAAATGACAATACATGTCACACCCGTCGACTTTTGAAAAAAGGAACTTCTCACATCTTGTTAAATATTCTATCCAGGTATTAGTTTTGCTTCGAGAGTTGCTTTAGGTCAAATTCGAAAAGTGAACTCACTCTCTCGGACTCGTTTCTGGCATATTTCTTTTTTATTTCTCATTTCGATTGGTTGATTTTCGACTGAGATAGATTTTATTGGATACGTGCACTTGTAGATCATCGAGAGAATTTCGTGTTTTTTCTTACGGTGGCGCGTCGTGACATAAATAACCGTCAAAGACGTATCGGTGCTTCAACTGGAATTGACTTTTGTTCTCAACCATCAAATCCATACGGTATGTCATTTGTCGCATTGAAAATCATGAAGAAAATTTATATTATATATTTACATGCTGTTCTCTCTCTCTCTTGTGAGACATTTACCTGAGAATAGTTTCTCTCTATCTTTCTCGTTAGACGCTATAAAATAATGAAAAGAAATGTAACATTCTCTGGAGATAAAAACCTGTACTTTTGTTTATTCATAGATTCATTTATGCAACCTCGTGGGGCTCAACCATCAACTTTCGGAGGTCTTAAAGAAGAACCATTGCGAGCATCGTGGCCAGCCATGTTGGTAGATCCCAGTTGGTAAGTTCAATTTACTTAATTTGTTGATCCAATCTTTGCTTTCCTTTCCGCTATAGTTACCTTTATCCAAGTATTGGTGTTGCTTCTGCACATTTTGAAAAACAACCACCGAATAACTTACGGAAAAGCAACTTTTTTCATTTTACCGTTGCACTATATGATCGAAGTGGCAAACCAATTGAAATCGAGCGTACAGCGTTCGTTGGTTTCATTGAAAAAGAAATGGTAAGTAAAAAAAGAAGAATGATCATGATTAACACTTCACATTAAACAGATAGAAATACGAATCACGCGATCGGTTTCGATGATAACATAGATCATTCAACATGATAGAACTATAAAGAAACCTTTGAACATATGTCACTTCTTTTTATTTTTTCTTCGTAGGAACCTGATGGACTTCGAACTAATAACGGAATTCATTATCGATTGAGCCTTTATTATCCAGCAAGTAAGTCTTCACAAAGAACTAAGAATAAAGAGTAACGAGTTTTCTATGAGTAGTTAATTATCGACATGAGCAAGATATCTACGTGCGTATGATTGATTCGGGCACAAAACAAGTAGGTTATTTTTGCTTCTATTGAAATACGAAACAAAGTGGAATGTTGTTTTTCTGTTTTAGCCGATTGTTTATGAAGGTCAAGATAAAAATCCCGAAATGTGCCGTGTTCTGCTAACTCATGAAGTAATGTGTAGTCGTTGTTGTGACAAGAAATCATGTGGTAATCGAAATGAAACACCATCTGATCCTGTCGTTGTTGAACGGTAATAGACAATGATAAGTTTCTCTTTTTCTAATTACTTTCTTATCAGTCAATATAAATATTTAGAAGAGAAATGGGAGGAGTGAAACATTCGAGATAACATGACTTTCGCTTGATTGTATTCTGATAATTAAGTATATCTTTTCTATGAAAACAATAATAGGAACGTATGGTGTATATTTCGTCTTGTTTCTAATTGCAAATGACAATAAACGCTAGTATGTCCCATGAGTATGTGTCTATGAAAATTAATTTCTTTTTGTTATTTCGAGGGAGTTGATTTCTCTGGTGTGATATTGATAAGTTTTCAATGTTATTTTTTTTTGGTGTAGGTTTTTCTTGAAATTCTTTCTTAAATGCAATCAGAACTGTTTGAAAAATGCTGGCAATCCACGCGACATGCGACGATTTCAAGTATAACTTGAATACATCAAGGGAATGATTCATTTCTTTTTCTTTCCATTTGATTAGGTTGTCTTATCAACAACAGTTGGTCTCGAACCACCTCTATTGGCAGTTTCCGAAACAATGTTTGTTCATAATAATTCAAAACATGGTCGACGAACAAAACGCCATGACCCTATTGACGGAGGTACGTCCTTCTCCGATTCGTTTCCAATCAAACATGCTTCCATCTTTTAGAATCACTTATCCCGACACCAGTCATCAAACATATTCAACCCAACGAAGGTTGGATTGTCGGCGGACAAGTCGTCCTCATCTTAGGAGAGAACTTTTTTGATGGTCTTCAAGTAATGTTCAATACAATGGTTGTTTACAGTGAAGTACGTTGTGAAAAACATCTGAGTTCGATTAGCAAAACAAATACGATTTGCGCGCTTATGCTAGATTCTTACACCTGGAGCTATTCGAGTGCATACACCATCACGTCACGGTCCAGGAATTGTTGATGTCACACTTTCATACAAAGGAAAACAGTTCTGTCGAGAATGTCCTGGCCGTTTTACATATATCAGTAAGTGATGAACATTCAGGATAGAAGAAATGACGAAGTCGGATGTGGTTGTAGCTATGCAAGATCCAACGATTGACTACTCATTGCAACGTTTGTCTAAACTGATACCGAAACATGCAGATGATCCCGATCGCTTGTCAAAAGTGAGTACTGACTAATTCTATACTTTTGTAATTTCATTGATTCGAAACTTAGGAAGTCATTCTTAAACGAACAGCTGATCTGCTCGAACAATGCTACACAATGTCAGGCAATCCACATCATTTTGCTTTGCCAACTCCACCAAGTGATCACGAGAATGATTCGAGTAAGATTCGTCTTCAAAGAAATATATTTTTATGCTCTTATCGATCTTCTTTCAGCATATTACATATCATCATTAGAAGGTATAAGAGCGAAAACTCTAAGAGATTATCCTATTGCTTGTAATGTGATCTATTTTTGAACGTGCGCATACAATTGAAAATTTTCTGCATGCGAGTCTTGTCCATTATTTAAAGAGATTCTTTACTTTCGAAAAATTAGAAAGAAACAACATCAGATTGAACTGATCTTCCTCTTAATCCACTTCGTTTTCTTTTAGGTTACTCACGAAATCAAACTGCGCCTATGTCGCCACGAAGCTACAACGCTTACAGCAACGCTTATGGACCATCCGCATCATCCTATGCTGTTCCATCACCTGGCTTTTTAAACGGTTCGTATCTGAGATCAATGTGCATGTTTGTGTTGTTTCTATGTCCGTCTGTGTATGTGTAGTGAACCGTCCAAATGGTGTACCGTTTGTATGTCAGCAGCAGCATGGAAGTGCTTTCAAATTACCTTCGTCACTGAGTCCTATTCATCAAAATTGGAATACTGTTTTCACTAATTCCAATTCATCATCATCGACTTGTTCGTCAATGTATTAGCATTTTGCTTTTTCCTTCTTCCGTTTTATTCATTGAATTTATCAATTTGTTTTCTTCGTTCTAGGAATGACTAATCTAATGTCATCAGCATTCAGTAGTATTGGCTCATTTGGCCCACTAAGTTCAGCATCATCAGCACTTGGTTCATCTCAAACAGTTACACCTTATGGACAAGTTCCAGTTAATAAATAAAACATATCTAACCTCTATTCAATTTGTTTTCTTCATCTATATATATTTATTTTGTCGTATTTGCGTGCATCTGACTTTGTGTGTGTGTGGCTTTAATTATCTAAATGCAATTTTTTTTCTTTCTGTTCACTTTTTTAAAAAGTATTGTACAAAACAACCAAAAACGCATGGATCATAGTTGTCGTGTATGGGATAATATAACATGGATAATAATCAAGACTGTTTCTTTCTCTTAATGAGAAAATCGTTGAACAGCCGGTACAATATCTTCTGATAATTAGCTTTTCTATAGACAGATGAATTGTTGTCACCCCCTACAGCTATGGATGGATCTTTTCTTCTCTCCTCTCTCTCTCTCTTTTTAATCAAGCCTATTTGACTCTTTTTATATGTCAGAAAAGAAGAATGATCCATATGACGATGATACGATTTCCATAAATAAAAAAAGAGAAAGCTAACTAAATTTCTGTTCTATACATGTGTTCGCGCATGCTTTGAACTAGTTTGATTATGAGCAAACGACCAATGGGAGTGTTAATGCAGGCAGACGGAGACATGCGATCATTTTGGTCAGTGTCCGTCGATCTCATTTCATATTTATAACATTAATTCATGAACAGCCATTTGAAACTCTCCTGAGAAATAAAGAGAATCAAACAAAAAATGCGAACGACTACCGATCGTCTATCTATATCGTTGACAGATGGATGTTGTCATGTTAGAATGGATATGGAAAAAAAACAGTTACCTCAATCGACCGATACGTGTGCATATAGGCGCGACCAGACAGCCGGAAGCGATTGAGTAGTGGGCGGCGTTTAATAGATTAAGTTTCCACTTAAGCGATGTGTTATGTATATACATATGAAACAAGTGGCACATTTGTTTCGGATGTCGTTTTTATGGATGAATGAAGCCATTGTAAGAGGGAAATTGAATTTGTACGAAGCTTGAAATAAGTGAAAATCAAATTTTTCTTGACCGAATTAAAATACAATAAACAATAGAATCACTTATGCTTATCAATTGATTTTTTTCTGCGATAATCACAGAGAAAACTGATATTGTCAAAGATAAGCATGCTTTTTCTTTCGTCGACATATGAGTCATATATTTAACTAAAAATTCGTCACAGTAGAGTATCACAGAAAAAATAATATTCTAGAAAAACTTTTGCAGATCTTTAAGAATTAATGTATCATTGTAAGAAGAAAACTTCCATTGTTGTGTTTTCTTCTCTACTTCACATTCGTCCATAAAGATCATCTTGCTGCTCACATCGCAATCCAAACAGAAACTGGTAGCAACGTGTAGAATATGGAAGTTGTTAGGATTGTAAACGAAATGTTGATTACCACGCATACCTTCGAACGTGAGCATGAAATTCAAACGAAAATAGATGTAGACGATAGATTTTTACCATGACAATTAAAGAGTACCACTGGTGTACGTTTGCCCCGACTGGGGACGTCAAAGCAAACTTCACGACCTTTGGGTCGAATATCTTGTCGCCAACTCAATTCAAAGTTCTGCAAGAATACGAACAAATACTTCTTCTATTAGGGATGGCGACGAATAATTACCTGTTCACCACTTCTTCCTTGCTGATCTTTTACACAATCATCGAGACCGAATGTTCCACGTTCTCCAGCGTGTTTTGTGTCTATACACAGATCTGCAGCCGTACTACGAATCTAAATAGATTTTCATCGTAAAATTAAAGAGACAACGTAACTGATCTATGCCCTACTTCTCCTTCAGCGTATGCTGGAAGTGGAACAGGTGGATAATATTGAGGAAGATCGAATGCAACATTTTCCATAAACCTACTCTAGTAAGAGTCCCACTTTTCTATTGATAAACGAAGACATACCATTTAAAAGATTTACACTGTAGCTTTTCTCTTAATGCCACTTGTTTTTTAATATCGCCCGGGTCTACATGGCTACAAACGAAAACTCGTAGACTATGTCAATACCACCAAATCGAAAGATAGCATCCTACCGTATTCGACTATTTCGTTTATATATATATTCAGCATATTCGTCCATCCAAACGACAGCTACTCTTTTATGGTTCTACATCATGACGAGAACAGTTGACAGTTTAACAAAGTATTCTATTCACTCACTCGTGATAGGTAATCTCCAAAATCGAGACCACCATGTGGATTAAATTGTCGATAGATATGTCCCACTCTTGAACAAGGCGCATCGACAAGACGTCCTCCGCATTGCCAGATTTTAAATGACATTTCATACTGTTCACCACCCCAAACATCCAAACCCTCATCATAACCACCCAATTCCCAAAACCATATTTTACTAATTGCAAAAAGACCGCCGGCCATCACTGGGTCACTATGCAACGAAGACTTTCACTTGAAACATAACTGCGAAATCTTACTCAAATGGTTCAGTTGGCTTTTCAGCAGTACCGGGTAACAACGGTAACCGTTTGTAATACATCTGCCAATCGAATGCACCTCGAGCACCTTCATCCTGTGTAACGTAGGCAAAGGTTTCCCATTTAATCACATCAATCAGCGGACAAACGCTTGTTTTATAATCCAAAGCAATCGGTTCAATCAATGGCGGAAGCCAATTAATATTAACTTCGATGTGTGAATCAAAAAATATGAGTACATCACCTTTAGCCTCACGAGCACCAGCTAATCGCGTACGGATGAGTCCTTCACGTTTCTGAAGGCGAATAATGCGAACTTTGGTTAGATTAGCGATATGATTATCGAGCGGCGATTTTAAATTAGCTTGAAAAGAAAACAACAGCTTCGCAAGTAGTCATGCTATTATCGATGTATTTCGTATGAGACTTTTACCTTTCACACTGGCATCATCAACAAGAATGATTTCCGTCAGAAGTTTTGGTGGTGTTCGATTTAATATGCTATAAATCGATCGTAGTAATGTAGTCAGATGTTCATTCCGAACAGGAATGATAATGCTAACCTAGAGAGAAAATAAATGTTACTATATTGATTCAAATAAGATAAAAGGCTTACGGAGGGCAGTTCGGCTAAATAGAGTTTCTTTTTACAGCTAAAGAAAAACAAGTCAAAATTATATGATGCATCAAACGTATTGATATACTCAGGATGTCGGATATCTTTTATTGATCGATGGACGGAGATATTTTCAGATATAAAAGCGTGAAAGCCATTTTCTCGATAGAGTTGTTGAAATGCACCACTATTTCGTTCTTGCGTACTCGGTTCAACACCTGCACCACCCTCACCCAGACCTAGTCGATAAAAACAGATGAATCGATTGATAGGTAGTCAAAGTCTAGTATTACCTGTTCGAGCATTATCACGAGCTATGGCCGCATAATCATGCCAATCGATTTTTTGAGCTTTTCTCCCAAGGATCTCGACGAGTTTTCCGTGTATTGGTGGCGTAGATGATGATACATGTTTCTCCTCTCGACGTATTACCTCATTATCATTAGTGTCTACTGAGTATTCGATCTGTTGATTTATCAAGTAAATTATCGAAAGAAAGAGGAAAAAGACGAAAAATATACGTTTTCTTCGAAATCTCAATGGCATTCTACATCTGATAGTTTCATTCCACCATGAACATCTACTTCAAACAGTACAACTCAGCTGAATGACTCATAAAATTTTATTTTTTTAAAACTGTTGACTGACGAATCGTTACCTTCATTCTGAGTAGATGTGAAGCATAGCGACATCAGTCAATAGCATCTCATCATGGAGATGATAGTTTCGAAACAGTTTTACACACTTTCGATATCAAAATTGCAAAAAAAGTACGCACTATATAACCCATGCGGTTCCATCTGGTATTGTATATGCTTCATCGAATCGCTCGACGATCGTTCATTCAATCGAGTAGCGTAATATTCGTTCAATAATTTACATTCCTTGAAGAGCTATCATCAATGTCAGAAATTCATTCGAGAGAAGTGACAAATTGAATTAATAAATACTTTTTGATCCGAGATGTTTTATCGTAACAGGTCATAAACATCTGAAATCGATCTACTCAATCAATGGCTAATAACGGATATAAACAAAGAAATGTACTCTATTTAACTTGTAATTTCCTCTGAGAATACACGCTCAATGCTAACAGTTACTGCGCACCTTACGTAAGAGAACACAATGGGATTGACCGAACAAATCACGAAAATATGTTCATTAAAAACGAATCATTGACAAATTTGCATTTAATTGATTATTGAAGAAAACGACCGGAGAGATGGGAGGAGTGCTGACACACTGGATTCGTTCTCTCGTGAAATTGGTTCTGTTTTTCAATAACGGTTCAAGACTCATATTAATGCTAATCAACTATACACAGATGAGACGATGTTTATTTGCACAGACAAATATCCTTGATAAAACCTATTCAATGTCATACGCGTAAACTTCAGATTCATTTTACAGACAGATAGACTGACTGACTGTCGTTCTGATTAAACAAAACTCCATGTGATAGATCGCAAACAAGCTTTTGATCAACTCCGTCATCATATAGCTATTAATCCATTAAACCTCGCATAGGAGTGACGAGAAACGAGTTATATTTAGTGTTTTTCTCTCCCACTGTTGAACTGCTATGACGCGCAAGTAAGTCAGATGATTAAAAGAAAGTTACGACCAACATCCGATTGTAAGTAAGAATATTTTCCCTTCCGGATCTTTTGTTTTGCATTAATGACGTCCATCCGATTTAATCATATGATGAACGCGCCACACCTTGCTTGACTATCTTGATTTTACATCTGCGTGTCTATCATTTTGAAAAGTTTTGTAGGCAAAAGTCAACGATAACGATGATGTAATGATTTCTCTTTTTTTTTTCTTCTTTCAATCGAATTTACATAAAAGTAAACGCGAATGGCCCGATCGATGTAGTTCGCTATTCATGCATAGACACAGACATGTAAGTTCATAGAATGTATATATGTAAACATTGTATAACCATGATCGTCATCAATAAACGTCTGATTAACCAAATGGTTGATATTGACGTGATCTTTGCAAGTCATTCGAGACCAGCAGATTCGATATGTAACAACAATTCAATTCCTTGAATGCCATTAACCAATACACAAGGTTTCTCTCTCTCTCGTGTGTGTATATGTGACATCATCGCATCATGTATAAATATCTAATGATCAAACCTTATCTCAAAGGAGTGTATTGAGGCAATGATCGTATGTTAGATACACAACTGAAAGCAGTTAAGTATCTGAAGCAAATAGTAAGCGACGAGACGTTGATCGAATGGCATTTTTTTTAATATTTGAAGATAGATGACTTTTAGAATCGAGAGTAGAATATGAAACGTAATTGAGGCGTGTTGACAGATGCTTTTAAAAAGGAGGAGAGTACAAAGGACAGGCCGAAACGCCTTCAATACAAAAATATAAAGAAATATTCATATGAATGTCATTAGAACATCTCGAGGTCAAGTCATGTGTTGTCAGTCGTCTAGAATAGTGAAAAGAAGAAATGACTTCATTCTGTTACTTTTCTTCCTTGTTCTCGTTTCTATCGATGAACACAAAATCAGATATGTCATAATGTCTCATTTTCTTTTAGAATATCAATCAAAGGAAATTTCTCTCATTGTTATCAGTTTCCTTTGCAAACGCGTACCTCATGCACATTTCATGCTGCTAAACACTTTTTTCTTCTTCTTTCTCGTTGAATATCAATGAGCAGGTGCTGCATATACTCTCGTTCTCATTTGTGATATGAGAGCAGGAATGAAGGAAGGACAACAAGTGTTTATACTTCAAACCAGAATCCCTTCTAGCAATTTCTAACTTGTATTAAGTATGTATTTTTAGCCGTTTATTTAGATTTCATTGACGTAACAATCATTTGTATGATACAAGAAAGACACTGTAGGCAGTTTTTCGATCACAAGAGTTTTTTTTTGTTCATAACATGCATTCGAAACGATTGTAAGAGTTCCCTTTACATAAACATTAGTAAATTAGCTTATGCAGTGCAGTAGCTTTTAACGAGTAATGATCTCGGAATAAAAAAAGACAGCGTTAGTCTTTCTTTTGCACAAAGCTTATTAAATTAATACTACTCAATCGCATCTTCTCTGATGTTTATATGACGTTTCGGTGACAAATAAAAGGGCCCAAGATAAAAGAGAAAGTTCATTTCTATGAGCCACAATTCTCTTCTCTCTACTAGTTCAATATATTCAGCTCATAAACAATAACAATAAGTAGTACACTGATAGGTAAAGAGGATGAAGAACAATGACCAAACATACACTATACTTTTGTTAGTTCAAATAAAGGAGAAAGAGAAAGAAAAAAAGACCATAATTTTCATACATGTACATATGAACACGACACACTTGAAAGCTTAAAACATATCGATTTGAATCTTTCATACAGCTTCCAATATTGATTAGTGAAAGATATTCATTTGCGTGTATTTTTCTTCTCTCTTTAATTTCAGTCCGACAAAAGCGACAAATACAATGGGTAATTGTATTGGTAAAAAGTCTGATGCCAAAAACAAACGTCGAACATATGTTCCATCGCCACCGACTATTCACAAACGTTTTGGTAAAAAACGAAGTCTATCATTATCATCGCCATCGGCAGCAAAACGACCCAGTGTTCTTGTTTCACATCTACCTGATGTCAAAGAATCTGATTATCTAATTCAGAAAAATGAAGAATGTGAAGAACAAATTGCACGTTGTTCCGTATATTCGGTAGGAACAACTGTTAGTAATGATCCATTTATATTGATACACTCACCGTCAACGTCGTTATCGATCCAATTACCAATTGAATGCGATAATGTCGAATCGAATCATACGATTATCGATTTAGCACATCCAGTACTTGTAATTACAAATGAACAAGATTCAACTATGGGACAATATTTTAGTAGAGAAACAGAAATCAATGATGATCAACGCGTTCCCAGCTTTACTGATGAAATCCTGCTTGGTAATTGATCTACATAAGCAAATCTCCTGTCGAAACGACAAAATCGATTTTTATTTCAGATTCTTTGGATTCATCGCCTTCGCTATCCCGTTCTACGACTTCATTATCTTCCCTCTCTTGTAACACAACACCATTTTCGTCCCAAGATAAATTAATTCTTTCTTCTTCATCCTCTTCCGCTGATACAAATCCGATCCTTTCCTCTTTACCTTACACCGAACAAATCTATCTCGATCGTTGTTCACCATCCAACGAAACTTTCTCGCCCAATCTTCCAGTTTCCTTTCCTCGTTCACACAATAATCTCTTTCTTAATGAATTTCACCAAAATATCCTTGTCCACTCATGTCGAACGCTTAGTTCACTTATTGATAACGTTTCTCAACAACAATTTATTCGAATACATCGCCGAACAAAACCTCTCCTAATTGAACACAAACAATTTCAATGTGTACAATTACAGTAAGTTCATTCTCCTATTAATCATCTTTTATCTTCTCATCATAGACATTTTCAAAACTCTCCAACACCGCCATTCATTTTCGATCATGAACAAAAGTTTGTATATATGACCAAATATGCACGTTGGAACACATTTCACTCGATAACATCCGCAACGAAAGATACACGACGCATCTTTTCTTCCTGTGATCATTGTTTATCTCTACTCTCAGGTTCACAATTGAACAAATACATACGTCCGTTTTTATATGCAAATGCCACTCATCACTTAGCACAAATGTATTTTAATGATATCGATAACAATAACAACACGATGTTCGGCTATGTTTCACAAAAGAATCCTCATTCAATCGAGCAGATTCTGATTAACAATTCGAAACTAACTTATTCCTATGATCTGGACGTGGATCAAACATCGATTTACTTTGTTATACGCATACAATCATGGCCGGAGGAAATGCGCGTCAATTTCGAAGAGCGACCACGTTTATGGTCATTGAATGTTGAAAAGTTATTCGATAATACTTGTTTCATTCGACATAATGATACTGAATATGAAATCTCAACAAATGATAAATGTCATGCTTGTGACAAACTACTTACATCATGTTCATCGAACACCACATGGTCGTATACGTATGCCGCCATTGAGAGTCAACTTGTTCAATTGATGTCTGAAAATCAAATACGTTTTGCGTCGATTGTGTGGAATTATATACATGGTAGAACTCAAGGACAGATTTCGTTCAAGATTTTTAAGCATACACTCTTCTATTTCTTCGAACAATATTCGTCCGATGCATTTCTATTGAGTGATTTACTGAATTCGATTCGTCTGTTTCTGGATTTTCTTTCCGATTGTGTGCAAAGGAGATCTATTCGACATTATTTCAATTCGGATCACAATCTGTACAACGATGATGCAGCAATGAATTTTCTTTCATCGAAAATAACCTATTTAGATTTGAAGAATTTCTCCGTGTATCTTCTACCAAAGTCTTCGTTATATCTTTACCAGTTGATGTATTTAATCGAATTTCAAACGAGCTTTTTGAATTATTTCTACTCAGCAAAGACCAATCTCATGCAAACAATCATCGAAACACATGAATTCGTTGTTGAACAGCTTTCATTAGGTGTCAAAACCTATCGGCGACAACTCGATTCAACATCAGCAATGAAATCGTATCGGCCATTAACGCTCGATCGTTTGTATCGTTATCAGGAAGACAATGTTCAACTCATACTCGATTATTTACCATTTCTACGCGAGAAAGAACCGTCATTATTGATTCATTCGTTATGGTCGATATTTATCCAGTATTTGAATTCTTTGTTTGATGATCTTTTTATTTCGTAAACAATAACAACGACAAATGATGTGTGTATAGTTTAAGTTAATTCATCTTCATCGAAGTCTGAATCATCATCAACGTAATTTTCATCATCATCATCATCATCATCGTTCTCGCCATTGAATTGTTTAGTAGATGAATCGTTTACTTTGGCTAACGCTTCTTCACCTGACATCCCTTGTTTCATCAAACGATAGAATTTACCTGTAAATAAAAGAAAAACATCAATAAAATCATGTTTTAAGATGAATTTTATCTTACGTCTTTGTCTTTCGCGAAGTAATTTTATATCGTTTTCAAATTCGACTTGTTCACGTTCTTCTTCAACAGCAGGAACAGGTCGTCTAGAGAGAAAATACATTTCAATCGATGTTTCGTCGATCATTGATGAATCTCACTCGATAGGTGCATCTTGACTTTGTCCACATTTACAACAAAGATTATCTTTAGCACCGCAATCGTCACAAACGATATAATAAGCTCGAAGGATATTTTTCTGAAGACATCGAACACTAAAAAAAGTTCGTTAGTTGACCTTCGTTTACCCACTCATAATTAATTTCTATGAATAGTTCGAAGGATGTGAACTTGAACAAAGTTCATGTCTTTCCTTTTCTTGATTAGTTCACAAAATAGATGCCATTCTTGACATCACGTTAGTCATGGTCTATGAACAAGTATCATGTCACGGTCGGTCAGAGAGTGCGATCTGACAATGAGAAACAAAGCACTGCACACTGAGACAAGACTATGCGCTCGGGAATCTATATTTCTCATTCGATAGTAGTGAATTGACTTACCATTTCTTGGGTTGTGTCAATGGTTTATATTTTCTGAAATGTACTCTCCATTCAAGTACTTGTTGACAATGTTCACATAAACCTTTGTGTTCGAGTGCATTGATTTCTTTTGTCATTTTGCTTGTATCGTATAGATTATTTTTGAAGGATGTTGCATTCTGATACTTTTGTCTTCTTGTTCGATTATTATTACCTCTACTACAAGACATCTAGAAAAAAAAAGAAGACGGACAACAAGCGAATTAACTAATTAAAAACACAGAAAAACAAACGAAAAATTAATCATCACTCTTATCGTCATCTACAATATGATCCTTAGTTGTTGTTGTGATAGACGTATGAGATGGATTGGATGAATGTGGAGTTGTCGATGATGAGCCTTCGTCAATATAAATCGATTGAATGTGTTGACCAGGTATCAGAGCAAGGCCGAGTGCACGAAATTCTTCTTGTTCACTTGGTGAACCGATATATTCGTTACAATTCCCTAAGATAAGATTTTGATCACGATCAGTGCAGAGTAAAACACCAATAAGTACACGTCCGTCAACGATTGAAACACGCATGGGTTTGTTTAGCCATTGGTTGATTTTCTGTCGAGTTCGTTCACTTTGTGCATCAGTTTCGTTCGAGATGAGTTTATCCTCGTTGCTATCAGTCATCTAGAAAAAAAAAACCAAAATCACAGATTGATAAAGTATTTCTTATCACATTTTCAAAATCAACGGATAGAAAAGGAATTATTAAATATCACAATGAACTTGAGCGTATTGCACACATGCTTTTTACAAAAAAGATTACTGAGGGTTACCAGTATGTTGATCAACTTTTGCATTTAGTAGATGACAGCAATGTTTAAGACCTACAATAGAAGATATAGTATTGCAAAGTGTGAACAAGATAATTACCCGAACAATACAGGACGGTTAAAGCCGCTGAAAACAAACAAAACAAAAATTAGAATGTGATCATTTTTTGGTGAATGTAAGATGCATACCAAGTGCTTGAACTTTCTCATCAACATTGATAATTTTCTTTTGAATTCTGCTCTTGGCGTTTTCATCGGTTAGATTGTTATTCATTTCGATAATTAATTCGTCACGAATTTCATCCTGTAGAGCAATGTCTTGTCGAAATCGACTGATCTAAATAAGAGACTTTCTCATTCGCTTGAACTCCCTTCCAAACAAGGTGTTCACGAACTTGATCTTCGAGCTTTTGTTTTCGTTCTTCGAGATCTAAATCTTTGAATAACTCCACTCCGAATGTATTTGCTTCAGCGTAGAGTGCTGCATGATCAACAGCTTTTTCTCGAAATAGGTTCTCTAGACTTTCCATATCGACACTGTTATTGGTTAAACATTTCTAAACGGAAAATCTCAAATTTTTCAAATCAAACATCATTCGTTAATATACACTGAATATGACTTGAAGATCGTTTTCAGACACATTTTCACTCGCTATGAAGAAGTTACGAACATGAGATATTGAATAGAGAAACGATTGGAAGATTTACCCGATGACGATCGTGGTTTTCGAAGATCCAAATTTGAAGTAGTATGAGAACGTTTCGTCCGAAATTCGCGTAGTTTATTATAAGCGGATGAAGCAACACCGGCTAACTTTGACGATGAGTGGATTGATTGATTCCCGAAAGGTCGTTTTTCAGCATTGATATGTTCGAATTGTTCATTTTTATTCGTAGCTTTAGGAATTGTTCGCCGTATATTTGTCTGATCAACGTTCGCTATGGAGTCATTCTCAAAAGTAGATGATCTCGAACGCATATTTTCATGTGTGCAAAAGTTAGTCAGCACAAAGTTCTCTTCACATGCTCGATGGACGGTGACAGAACAGTCCCGACATTGTCGGCCTGCTTTCATCCATACTCTCTTTTGACATAAAGCACAATTGACACCAACACTGAATGTTTGGTCTTCGAAAATATGACGAGGTGATCTAGAAAATGTCATTTAGAATTACGATCATTTTAGCATGTCATATCTTTACTTTGGGATGGGTTGCTCGGCGAAGGATAATTGCTCACTGTCGACTATGATCGTTTCAAAAGAAAAGGAACGTTGCCGTTTTGCTTCTTGTTTTCTTCTGTTCTCAATTTCAGGTTCATGTCTAATTCTGATCGTGACAAATCCATGCGCCATGTGATCATCATACTTTTTGTGCGTAGTTAATTCGGCTAGTTTTTGCCTATAAGAGAATATCCTATCGACGAATGTATGAATAGAATTTCAAAACATACCGCTTTGGATCTTTCCGATAAGCTTCACTAGACGAAGAGGATAACATTTATAAGTACTAATTGGAATTCGGAATAAAGCTTACATATTAGACTTGGGTGAAATTGGCGATCGAAAATTAAGTGTCATTTGAGTCTCACGTTTGAAGCTCATATGAGCATTGAGAACAATCTCCGCGAGAGGAACTGTTGCCTACATGAAAATACCGAACAAAACTTAGATTCAGTTGATCCAATAGATAATTTTTCTTTCTTAATCATCATTGGAAAGTCTCTCAAATCATAAACAATTAATGTGTTTTTAAACGCACATTTATTTTCCACTTAGTCACTTCGTAACAATAACCTAAATGAATCACTTACATAGCCAAGTAATATATGTTTTCGTTCAATATTAGGTACATTGCAATCGACTGGTGGTTTACACCATAAACAAATGTTCAGATATTCTTCGTCCGATCCGACTGAAAACTCGCTGTCGTAGTTAAATTTGACATACTAGAGCAACAGAATATGGGAGTCTATACATTTTTTATATTCTGAAACATACTGCACTAGGTTTCTGCGTAAGAGTTGGTCGAGCTTGAAATGAGTCGAGCAATTCACTATTTGCCATCATCAAGTGAACCGTGTCCGGTGGTGAATTTGTCTACAAAAGTCGAACAAGGGGTTCGAAAGTTAACTTTTGACACCTTACTAGTTTAGTACCCGTCCATTCTTGAATGGTATCTGTTTTAACTGAAAAGAAAACAAATACAATATTCTCAGAAACGTTGGAAAATTGCACATCGTACCAGAGAATCGTCGTCGCAATGTTTCTGTGAATTCTGGTCCCTATACAATCAAATTTCGGCAAGTAAATTTGAGAGAAAAGGGATCTCACTGTCTCTACGGCTCGTGGTATTCGAACACTTTGGAGAACTGGTATAGCAACTACAAGTTGTACTTTTTGATCGTGTTTTAATAAACGAGTCACTTGTTCCAACTGATCAACACGTTTGCCTTGAATTTCAAGTAGAAAGACATTTTTATCCTTCAAAGCTTCTCCAAAGATCGTCTGATCTTTAAATTCATCTGGAATCGGATCCAATTGTTCAATCAACAATTCCACATTATCCATATATAAAACTTCTTTCACACGAATATTGTTACATTGCGGATAAAACTCGCACTGATATCTTTTCCATTGATCACGATTCAGACATAAATAATCTTCGCACGTGTATTTATTGACATTGATTGTAAGAAAAATGAATAATGCTAATTCTGTCTGTTGATTGTAGATTTCGTATGGAATCGAAAGACGGTCGCATGATTTGATTTTAATATGAAATTTGCCAGGTATAAGGTCAGGATTGATTACTTCTAAACACTCCTTCGGGGACGAACGGTGTGACGTGGGAAAAAACGGCTGATAACGAATTTTGTAATTTGGCCAGATTTGTTTACGTCGTATAGCGCGATGTATTTGTTGTTTGATTATTTGTGCTAATTGAGCTGTCTCACGATTGGATAGATAAGATTTCACATCTAAATCAATCAATGGTTCTCCTTGAAAGACTAGCAACCAATGAGAAAATGGTTCACGACGGAGTTCTAATCGTACATCACCCCGAATTCGTGTGATCTTTATGTATAACTGACACGTCTGTTCAAATGCAAGTGTTATGTCAAGTGTGACAGAAAAACCATCTTGATAGTCGGCATGAAATGTCGCTTGGCATTCCTGTGTAGAAAAATCAATAATCAGCCTAGGAAATTCCGTAGATTTACTTTGATCAAATTCTGTTCGTCATGTTCATGCCGTTCGAATCGTATATCACTGAGTATTGGACATTCTTTTCCCAAAGAAAAGCTATGTATCTATGAAGAGCACAGACGGATGACAAAAAACTCGAAGTATATGAAATCCTACGACAATATCCCGAACGAACAGCTTTCCCAAGCGAGTATTTCTTAAATCATTGAATTCAACATTTAATTTTTTAACGATATAACGCCTGATTCGAGAAGAATCCTTTAATTCTTGAAAGACAAATTGGAAGATACAATTGACAGTGTCAACAGTGGAATTTTTCGATCGAAAATTCTAAGATAAACATACATCAATACGAAAGCCATCTCAAATGCCGACGAAACTTACTTCAGGTAGCGGCTGAAATGTTTGGTATTGATTTTGTTCGGCAATTGGTTCGGGCTGACTGAATCCATGTCGCATATACAAATAGACTACGAGAGCAACCGTTGTTGCACATCCAAGAGCATAACTAAGAAAGACAATCGCTATGAACATATTTACATGAAATACATCTTCAAGAAGAGAAAATTCATATATTGTTTTAGTGAATTATTCTTTATTATTATTATTATAGTTGTTGTTCGTTTGCTTGTATTCCAATACTTCTCGTTTTATACACACGGACATTTCGAAAGCGGCATACAAAACTATACAAACATATGAGTGAAAGATAAACGAAGAGAAAAAGAACGAAGATGATGATAATGAAATCATAAAAACACACACAGAAAAAAAAGTTGGTTTTTCTTCACTCAACTGCAAGATTTCAGGTCCTATTCTTTTCCAGAATTCTAAATGATATATGTACACACACACACTCGAAGACGCGCGTAAGCATTGTTTGCTTTTTTTTTCTATACGGAAGAACATGGTTGTTTTTTTTCTCAAAGAGTAGAACTTAATTATTTACAAAGTCATCGCCGTGTTCTTTTATTTTAGAAAACGAAAAACAAAAGATCACTGCGAGAATACAACGCTATAGAAAGAACAATAAATTAAAAGAAACAAACATGAAGATTGAATAAGATGTGTGTGTGTATGTGTGCGCGCGGGCATATATATGTATATATGGTCGTTAAACCATCAAGTCAAACTAGGGTTTTGTATGAGCAAAGAATTATCGTCGACAGTTGATGTTAAATGATGATTAAAACTAGGTGGAACATAGGCAAATAGTGGTGGAAATGCTGTTTCGGACGGTGATTGATGAGGCTTTTGAGTTGGATAGAAGCTGTTCGTTGATTGAAATTGATGTGAGGCAGCAAGATCAATGGACTCATTGGGATAGATTGTAGTTGCCGGATATGGTCTTTGAATACCCGACATGAACGTATCTGTTGGTTGCCAAAGATTCGGTGGTTGCACTGTTTCAATTAAATGTCGATAACGTAAACCTAGAACAAAGATATAGACAATTCCGAATTCGAATCGATCAAAATCATCTTTCGTAATATTAATGTTAGGCTATGAAAAAAGCATTATAGACTCTAATAGCGAGCAAATGAAGCATTGGATTGGATATGTTTTGGTTTTAGAAATATGTACGTATGTATATCTCTACTTTTTTTTTATTTCTATATATAGAAGAAGAAGAAGAAAAGAAAAAAATTGAAAAAGACAAGTTGCTCATTTATGACCATTTAAAAACGCATGATTAGTGATATTCATAGATTTTCGTCCAGGATTCTTTACTTGCTGATGGTCTATAAACAAAGATCAACTCATTAGCCTTTTCTGTGCAAAGTGATATACGATAAAGATGATTCGGTTTCAATCAACAAAGTTTGTCAAGAAAAATTCGAACGTACTTGCATCAAGATTAGGTGAACTTGTGGAATTGAGATTCAACAATGTATTATTATTATTATTATTGTTATTATTATTATTATTATTAGAATTCGACGGCATTGTATGATTCACATTTGATGTATCATCATAAGTTCGTTTGAAAAACGGCGATTGTAAGGCATTAAATGGTAAAATACGTCGTTTAGGATCATATTCCAACATTTGTTGAACAAGTTCTTTGAATTTTATATAATCTGATACGGAATGATTTGCTTCGCCAGTACGTCGACCGCCCGGTCCGCCGGCATCAACGCCAAGTATANGATCATGATTAACACTTCACATTAAACAGATAGAAATACGAATCACGCGATCGGTTTCGATGATAACATAGATCATTCAACATGATAGAACTATAAAGAAACCTTTGAACATATGTCACTTTTTTTTTGTTTTTTTTCTTCGTAGGAACCTGACGGACTTCGAACTAATAACGGAATTCATTATCGATTGAGCCTTTATTATCCAGCAAGTAAGTCTTCATAAAGAACTATGAATAAAGACTAACGAGTTTTCTATGAGTAGTTAACTATCGACATGAGCAAGATATCTACGTGCGTATGATTGATTCAGGCACAAAACAAGTAGGTTATTTTTGCTTCTACTGGAATAGGAAACCAAGTGGGATTATGTTTCTTTGTTTCAGCCGATTGTTTATGAAGGTCAAGATAAAAATCCCGAAATGTGCCGTGTTCTACTAACTCATGAAGTAATGTGTAGTCGTTGTTGTGACAAGAAATCATGTGGTAATCGAAATGAAACACCATCTGATCCTGTCGTTGTTGAACGGTAATATACAGTGATAAGTTTCCCCTTTTCTAATTACTTTCTTATCAGTCAATATAAATATTTAGAAGAGAAATGGGAGGAGTGAAACATTCGAGATAACATGACTTTCGCTTGATTGTATTCTGATAATTAAGTATATCTTTTCTATGAAAACAATAATAGGAACGTATGGTGTATATTTCGTCTTGTTTCTAATTGCAAATGACAATAAACGCTAGTATGTCCCATGAGTATGTGTCTATGAAAATTAATTTCTTTTTGTTATTTCGAGGGAGTTGATTTCTCTGGTGTGATATTGATAAGTTTTCAATGTTACTTTTTTTTGTTTAGGTTTTTCTTGAAATTTTTTCTTAAATGCAATCAGAACTGTTTGAAAAATGCTGGTAATCCGCGCGACATGCGACGATTTCAGGTATGACTTGAACGAATCAAGGGAATGATTCACTTCTTTTTCTTTCCGTTCGATTAGGTTGTCTTATCAACAACAGTTGGTCTCGAACCACCTCTATTGGCAATTTCCGAAACAATGTTTGTTCATAATAATTCAAAACATGGCCGACGAACAAAACGTCATGATCCTATTGACGGAGGTACGTCCTTCTCCGATTCGTTTCCAATCAGTTCCTAATCAAACATGCTTCTATCTTTTAGAATCACTTATTCCGACCCCAGTCATCAAACACATTCAACCCAACGAAGGTTGGATTGTCGGCGGACAAGTCGTTCTTATCTTAGGAGAGAACTTTTTCGACGGTCTTCAAGTAATGTTCAATACAATGGTTGTTTACAGTGAAGTACGTTGTGAAAATCATCGGAGTTCGATTAGCAAAACAAATATGATTTGCGCGCTTATGTTAGATTCTTACACCTGGAGCTATTCGAGTACATACACCATCACGTCATGGTCCAGGAATTGTTGATGTCACACTTTCATACAAAGGAAAACAGTTCTGTCGAGAATGTCCTGGTCGTTTTACATATATCAGTAAGTAATGAACATTTACGATGGAAGAAATGACGATGTCGGGTGTGGTTGTAGCTATGCAAGATCCAACAATTGACTATTCATTGCAACGCTTGTCTAAACTGATACCAAAACATGCAGATGATCCCGATCGCTTGTCAAAAGTGAGTACTGATTAATTGTATACTTTTGCAATTTCGTTAATTTGAAATTAAGGAAGTTATTCTTAAACGAACAGCTGATCTGCTCGAACAATGTTACACAATGTCAGGCAATCCACATCACTTTGCTTTGCCAACTCCACCAAGTGATCACGAGAATGATTCGAGTAAGATTTGTCTTCAAAGAAATGTATTTTTATGCTCTTATCGATCTTCTTTCAGCATATTACATATCATCATTAGAAGGTATAAGAGCGAAAACTCTAAGAGATTATCCTATTGCTTGTAATGTGATCTATTTTTGAACGTGCGCATACAATTGAAAATTTTCTGCATGCGAGTCTTGTCCATTATTTAAAGAGATTCTTTATTTTCGAAAAACTAGAAAGAAACAATATCAGACTGAACTGATCTTCATCTTAATTTGCTTCGTTTTCTTTTAGGTTACTCACGAAATCAAACTGCGCCTATGTCGCCACGAAGCTACAACGCTTACAGCAACGCTTATGGGCCATCCGCATCATCCTATGCTGTTCCATCACCTGGCTTTTTAAACGGTTCGTATCTGAGATCAATGTGCATGTTTGTGTTGTTTCTATGTTCGTCTGTGTATGTGTAGTGAACCGTCCAAATGGTGTACCGTTTGTATGTCAGCAGCAGCATGGAAGTGCTTTCAAATTACCTTCGTCACTGAGTCCTATTCATCAAAATTGGAATACTGTCTTCACTAATTCCAATTCATCATCATCGACTTGTTCGTCAATGTATTAGCATTTTGCTTTTTCCTTCTTCCGTTTCATTCATTGAATTTATCAATTTGTTTTCTTCCTTCTAGGAATGACTAATCTAATGTCATCAGCATTCAGTAGTATTGGCTCATTTGGCCCACTAAGTTCAGCATCATCAGCACTTGGTTCATCTCAAACAGTTACACCTTATGGACAAGTTCAAGTTAACAAATAAAACATATCTAACCTCTATTCAATTTGTTTTCTTCATCTATATATATATTTATTTTGTCGTATTTGCGTGCATCTGACTTCGTGTGTGTGTGTGTGTGGCTTTAATTATCTAAATGCAATTTTTTTTTCTTTCTGTTCACTTTTTTAAAAAGTATTGTACAAAACAACCAAAAACGCATGGATCATAGTTGTCGTGTATGGGATAATATAACATTGATAATAATCAAGACTGTTTCTTTCTCTTAATGAGAAAATCGTTGAACAGCCGGTACAATATCTTCTGATAATTAGCTTTTCTATAGACAGATGAATTGTTGTCACCCCCTGCAGCTATGGATGGATCTTTTCTTCTCTCTCCCCTCTCTCTCTCTCTCTCTTTTAATCAAGCCTATTTGACTCTTTTTATATGTCAGAAAAGAAGAATGATCCATATGACGATGATACGATTTCCATAAATAAAAAAAGAGAAAGCTAACTAAATTTCTGTTCTATACATGTGTTCGCGCATGCTTTGAACTAGTTTGATTATGAGCAAACGACCAATGGGAGTGTTAATGCAGGCAGACGGAGACATGCGATCATTTTGGTCAGTGTCCGTCGATCTCATTTCATATTTATAACATTAATTCATGAACAGCCATTTGAAACTCTCCTGAGAAATAAAGAGAATCAAACAAAAAATGCGAACGACTACCGATCGTCTATCTATATCGTTGACAGATGGATGTTGTCATGTTAGAATGGATATGGAAAAAAAACAGTTACCTCAATCGACCGATACGTGTGCATACAGGCGCGACCAGACAGCCGGAAGCGATTGAGTAGTGGGCGGCGTTTAATAGATTAAGTTTCCACTTAAGCGATGTGTTATGTATATACATATGAAACAAGTGGCACATTTGTTTCGGATGTCGTTTTTATGGATGAATGAAGCCATTGTAAGAGAGAAATTGAATTTGTACGAAGCTTGAAATAAGTGAAAATCAAATTTTTCTTGACCGAATTAAAATACAATAAACAATAGAATCACTTATGCTTATCAATTGATTTTTTTCCTATGATAATCACCGAGAAAACTGATATTGTCAAAGATAAGCACGCTCCTTTTCTCTTCGATATATGATTCATATATTTAACTAAAAATTCATCACAATGGAGTATCACAGAAAAACAATATTCTAGAAAAACTTTTGCAGATCCTTAAGAATTAATGTATCATTGTAAGAAGAAAACTTCCATTGTTGCGTTTTCTTCTCTACTTCACATTCATCCATAAAGATCATCTTGCTATCCACATCACAATCCAAACAGAAATTAGTAGCAACATGTAGAATATGGAAGTTGTTAGGATTGTAAACGAAATGTTGATTACCACGCATACCTTCGAACGTAAACATGAAATTCAAACGAAAATAGATGTAAACGATAGATTTTTACCATGACAATTAAAGAGCACCACTGGTGTACGTTTGCCCCGACTGGGAACGTCGAAACAAATTTCGCGACTTTTGGGTCGAATATCTTGTCGCCAACTCAATTCAAAGTTCTCCAAGAATACGAACAAATACTTCTTCTATTAGTGATGACGATGAATGATTACCTGTTCGCCACTTCTTCCTTGCTGATCTTTCACACAATCATCAAGACCGAATGTTCCACGTTCTCCAGCATGTTTTGTGTCTATACATAGATCTGCAGCTGTACTACGAATCTATACAGATTTCCATCATAAAATTAAAGAGACGACGTAACTGATCTACGCATTACTTCTCCTTCAGCGTATGCTGGAAGTGGAACAGGTGGATAATATTGAGGAAGATCGAATGCAACGTTTTCCATAAACCTACTCTAGTCAGATTCCTGTTTTTCTACCGATGAAGAAAGACATACCATTTAAAAGATTTACATCGTAGCTTTTCTCTCAAAGCCACTTGTTTTTTAATATTGCCTGCATCTACATGCCTACAAACGAAAACTCGTAGACTATTTCAATACTACCAAATCGAAAGATAGTATCCTACCGTATTCGACTATTTCGTTTATATATGTATTCAGCATATTCATCCATCCAAACGACGGCTACTCTTTTATGGTTCTGCATCATGACGAGAACAATTGACAGTTTAACAAAGTATTCTATTAACTCACTCGTGATAGGTAGTCTCCAAAATCGAAACCACCATGTGGATTAAATTGTCGATAGATATGTCCCACTCTCGAACAAGGCGCATCGACAAGACGTCCTCCGCATTGCCAGATTTTAAATGACATTTCATACTGTTCACCACCCCAAACATCCAAACCTTCATCATAACCACCCAATTCCCAAAACCATATTTTACTAATTGCAAAAAGTCCGCCGGCCATCACTGGGTCACTACGCAACGAAGACTTTCACTTGAAACACAACTGCGAAAACTTACTCAAACGGTTCAGTTGGCTTTTCAACAGTACCGGGTAACAACGGTAACCGTTTGTAATACATCTGCCAATCGAATGCACCTCGAGCACCTTCATCCTGTGCAACGTAGGCAAAGGTTTCCCATTTAATCACATCAATGAGCGGACAAACACTTGTTTTATAATCCATAGCAATCGGTTCAATTAATGGAGGAAGCCAATTAATATTAACTTCGATGTGTGAATCAAAAAATATCAGTACATCACCTTTAGTCTCACGAGCACCAGCTAATCGCGTACGGATGAGTCCTTCACGATTCTGAAGACGAATAATGCGAACTTTGGTTAGATTAGCGATATGATTATCGAGCGGCGATTTCAAATTAGCTTGAAAAGAAAACGACAGCTTCGCAGGTAGTCATGTCATTATCGATATACTTCCTATGAGACTTTTACCTTTCACACTGGCATCATCAACAAGAATGATTTCCGTCAGAAGTTTTGGTGGTGTTCGATTTAATATGCTATAAATCGATCGTAGTAACGTAGTCAGATGTTCATTACGAACGGGGATGATAATGCTAACCTAGAGAGAATATAAATGTTACTATATTGATTCAGATAAGATTAAACGGCTTACGGAGGGTAATTCAGCCAGATAGAGTTTCTTTTTACAGCTAAAGAAAAGCAAGTGAAAATTATATGATGCATCAAACATATTGGTATACTCTGGATGTCGGATATCTTTTATTGACCGATGAACGAAGATATTTTCAGATATAAAAGCGTTAAAGCCATTTTCTCGATAGAGTTGTTGAAACACAGCACTATTTCGTTCTTGTGTACTTGGTTCAACACCTGCACCACCCTCACCCAAACCTAGTCAACAAAAATATACGAATCGATAGACAGATAGTCAAAGCCTAGTATTACCTGTTCGAGCAGTATCACGAGCTATGGCCGCATAATCATGCCAATCGATTTTCTGAACTTTTCTTCCTAGGATATCGACGAGTTTTCCGTGTATTCGTGGCGTAGATGATGATACATGTTTCTCCTCTCGATGTATTACCTCATTAGTGTCTACTGAGTATTCGATCTGTTGATTTATCAAGTAAATTATTGAAAGAAAGAGGAAAAAGACGAAAAATATACGTTTTCTTCGAAATCTCAATGGCATTCTACATCTATTAGTTTCATTCCACCATGAACATCTATTTCAAACAGTACAACTCAACCGAATGACTCATAAAATTTTATTTATTCAAAACTGTTGACTGACGAATCGTTACCTTCAGTCTGAGTAGATGTGAGACATAGCGACATCAGTCAATAGCACCTCATCATGAAGATAACTGTTTCGAAACAGTTTTGAACACTTTCGATATCAAAATTGCAGAAAAAGTACGTACTATACAACCCATGCGGCTTCATCTATTATTATATATGCTTCATTGAATCGCTCTACGATCGTTCATTCAATCGAGTAGCGTAATATTCGTTTAATAATTTACATTCCTGGAAGAATTATCATCAATGTCAGAAATTCATTCGAGAGAAGTGCCAAATTGAATTAATAAATACTTTTTGATCCGAGATGTTTTATCGTAACAGGTCATAAACATCTGAAATCGATCTACTCAATCAATGGTTAATAACGGATATAAACAAAGAAATGTGCTCTATTTAACTTGTAATTTCCTCTGAGAATACACATTCAATGCTAAAAGTTATTGCGCACCTTACGTAAGAGAGCACAATGAGATTGGCCGAGCAAATCACGAAAATATGTTCATCAAAAACGAATCGTTGACAAATTTGCATTTAATTGATTGTTGAAGAAAACGACTGAAGAGATGGGAGGAGTGCTGACACACTGGATTCGTTCTCTCGTGAAATTGGTTCTGTTTTTCAATAACGGTTCAAGACTCATATTAATGCTAATCAATTATACACAGATGAGACGATGTTTATTTGCACAGACAAATATCCTTGATAAAACCTATTCAATGTCATACGTGTAAACTTCAGATTCATTTTACAGACAGATAGACTGACTGACTATCGTTCTGATTAAACAAAACTCCATGTGATAGATCGCAAACAAGCTTTTGATCAACTCCGTCATCATATCGCTATTAATCCATTAAATCTCGCATAGGAGTGACGAGAAACGAGTTATATTTGGTGTTTTTCTCTCACACTGTTTAACTGTTATGACGCGTAAGTAAGTCAGAGGATTAAAAGACAGTTACGACCAACGTCCGATTGTAAGCAGGAATGTTTTCCCTTCCAGATCTATTGTTTTGCATTAATGACGTCCATCCGATATAATCATATGATGAACGCGCCACACCTTGCTTGACTATCTTGATTTTACATCTGTCTGTCTATCATTTTGAAAAGTTTTGTAGGTAAAAGTCAACGATAATGATGATGTAATGATTTCTCTTTTTTTTCCTCTTCTTTCAATCGAATTTACATAAAAGTAAACGCGAATGGCCCGACCGATGTAGTTCGCTATTCATGCATAGACACAGACATGTAAGTTCATAGAATGTATATATGTAAACATTGTATAACCATGATCGTCATCAACAAACGTCTGATTAACCAAATGGTTGATATTGACGTGATCTTTGCAAGTCATTCGAGACCAACAGATTCGATATGTAACAACAATTCAATTCCTTGAATGCCATTAACCAATACACAAGGTTTCTCTCTCTCTCTCTCTCTCTCTCTCTCGTGTGTATATGTGACATCATCGCATCATGTATAAATATCTAATGATCAAACCTTATCTCTAAGGAGTGTATTGAGGCAATGATCGTATGTTAGATATACAACTGAAAGCAGTTAAGTATCTGAAGCAAACAGTAAGTGACGAGACATTGATCGAATGGCATTTTTTTAATATTTGAAGATAGATGATTGTTAGAATCGAGAGTAGAATATGAAACGTAATTGAGGCGTGTTGACAGATGCTTTTAAAAAAAGAGGAGAATACAAAGGACAGGGCGAAACGCCTTCAATACAAAAATATAAAGAAATATTCATATGAATGTCATTAGAACATCTCGAGGTCAAGTCATATGTTGTCAGTCGTCTAGAATAGTGAGAAGAAAAAAAAAAGAAATGACTTCATTCTGTTACTTTTCTTCCTTGTTCTCGTTTCTATCGATGAACACAAAATCAGATATGTCATAATGTCTCATTTTCTTTTAGAATATCAATCAAAGGAAATTTCTCTCATTGTTATCAGTTTCCTTTGCAAACGCGTACCTCATGCACATTTCATGCTGCTAAACACTTTTTTCTTCTTCTTTCTCGTTGAATATCAATGAGCAGGTGCTGCATATACTCTCGTTCTCATTTGTGATATGAGAGCAGGAATGAAGGAAGGACAACAAGTGTTTATACTTCAAACCAGAATCCCTTCTAGCAATTTCTAACTTGTATTAAGTATGTATTTTTAGTCGTTTATTTAGATTTCATTGACGTAACAATCATTTGTATGATACAAAAAAGACACTGTAGGCAGTTTTTCGATCAGGAGAGTTTTTTTTTGTTCATAACATGCATTCGAAACGATTGTAAGAGTTCCCTTTACATAAACATTAGTAAATTAGCTTACGCGATGCAGTAGCTTTTAACGAGTAATGATCTCGAAGTAAAAATGATAGCGTTAGTCTTTCTTTTGCACAAAGCTTATTAAATTAATACTACTCAATCGCATCTTCTCTGATGTTTATATGACGTTTCGGTGACAAATAAAAGGGCTCAAGATAAAAGAGAAAGTTCATTTCTATGAGCCACAATTCTCTTCTCTCTACTTGTTCAATATATTCAGCTCATAAACAATAACAATAAGTAGTACACTGATAGGTAAAGAGGATGAAGAACAATGACCAAACATACACTATACTTTTGTTAGTTCAAATAAAGGAGAAAGAGAAAGAAAAAAGACCATAATTTTCATACATGTACATATGAACACGACACACTTGAAAGCTTAAAACATATCGATATGAATCTTTCATACAGCTTCCAATATTGATTAGTGAAAGATATTCATTTGGGTGTATTTTTCTTCTCTCTTTAATTTCAGTCCGACAAAAGCGACAAATACAATGGGTAATTGTATTGGGAAAAAGTCTGATGCCAAAAACAAACGTCGAACATATGTTCCATCGCCACCGACAATTCACAAACGTTTTCGTAAAAAACGAGGTCTATCATTATCATCGTCATCGACAGCAAAACAACCCAGTGTTCTTGTTTCACATCTACCTGATGTCAAAGAATCTGATTCTCTAGTTCAGAAAAATGAAGAATGTGAAGAACAAATTGCACGTTGTTCCGTATATTCGGTAGGAACAACGGTTAGTAATGATCCATTTATACTGATACACTCACCGTCAACATCGTTATCGATCCAATTACCAATTGAATGCGATAATGTCGAATCGAATCATACGATTATCGATTTAGCACATCCAGTACTTGTAATTACAAATGAACAAGATTCAACAATGGGACAATTTTTTAGTAGAGAAACAGAACTCAATGATGATCAACGAGTACCCAGCTTTACTGATGAAATTCTTCTTGGTAATTGTTTTACATAAGCAAAACTCCTTTTGAAACGACAAAATCGACTTTTATTTCAGATTCTTTGGATTCATCGCCTTCGTTATCCCATTCTGCGACTTCATTATCTTCCCTCTCTTGTAATACAACACCATTTTCGTCACAAGATAAATTAATTCTCTCCTCTTCATCATCTTCCGCTGATACAAATCCGATCCTTTCCTCTTTGCCTTACACCGAACAAATCTATCTCGATCATTGTTCACCATCCAACGAAACTTTCTCGCCCAATCTTCCAGTTTCCTTTCCTCGTTCACACAATAATCCCTTTCTTAATGAATTTCACCAAAATATTCTTCTTCACTCATGTCGAACGCTTAGTTCACTTATTGATAACGTTTCTCAACAACAATTTATTCGAATACATCGCCGAACAAAACCTCTCCTAATTGAACACAAACAATTTCATTGTGTACAATTACAGTAAGTTCATTCTCCTATTAATCATCTCTCTCATCTTTTCATCATAGACATTTTCAAAACTCTCCAACACCGCCATTCATTTTCGATCATGATCAAAAATTCGTATACATGACCAAATATGCACGTTGGAACACATTTCAGTCGATAACATCCGCAACGAAAGATACTCGACGCATCTTTTCTTCCTGTGATCATTGTTTATCTTTACTCTCAGGTTCACAATTAAACAAATACATACGTCCGTTTTTATATGCAAATGCCACCCATCACTTAGCACAAATGTATTTTAATGATATCGATAACAATAACAACACGACGTTCGGTTATGTTTCACAAAAGGATCCTCATTCAATCGAGCAGATTCTCATTAACAATTCGAAACTAGCTTATTCCTATGATCTGGATGTGGATCAAACATCGATTTACTTTGTTATACGCATACAATCATGGCCGGAGGAAATGCGCGTCAATTTCGAAGAGCGACCACGTTTATGGTCATTGAATGTTGAAAAGTTATTCGATAATACTTGTTTTATTCGATATAATGATACTGAATATGAAATCTCAACAAATGATAAATGTCATGCTTGTGACAAACTACTTACACCATGTTCATCGAACACCACATGGTCGTATACGTATGCGGCCATCGAGAGTCAACTTGTTCAATTGATGTCTGAAAATCAAATACGTTTTGCGTCGATTGTATGGAATTATATACATGGTAGAACTCAAGGACAGATTTCGTTCAAGATTTTTAAGCATACACTCTTCTATTTCTTCGAACAATATTCGTCCGATGCATTGCTATTGAGTGATTTACTGAATTCGATTCGTCTGTTTCTGGATTTTCTTTCCGATTGCGTGCAAAGAAAATCTATTCGACATTATTTCAATTCAGATTATAATCTGTACAACGATGATGTGGCAATGAATTTTCTTTCATCGAAAATAACCTATTTAGATTTGAAGAATTTCTCCGTGTATCTTCTGCCAAAGTCTTCGTTATATCTTTATCATTTGATGTATTTAATCGAATTTCAAACGAGCTTTTTGAATTATTTCTACTCAGCAAAGACCAATCTCATGCAAACAATCATCGAAACACATGAATTCGTTATTAAACAGCTTTCATTAGGTGTCAAAACCTATCGGCGACAATTCGATTCAGCATCAGCAATGAAATCGTATCGACCATTAGCACTCGATCATTTGTATCGTTATCAGGAAGACAATGTTCAACTCATACTCGATTATTTACCATTTCTACGCGAGAAAGAACCGTCACTGTTGATTCATTCGTTATGGTCGATATTTATCCAGTATTTGAATTCTTTGTTTGATGATCTTTTTATTTCGTAAACAATAACAACGAAAAATGATGTGTGTATAGTTTAATTTAATTCATCTTCATCGAAGTCTGAATCATCATCAACGTAATTTTCATCATCATCATCATCATCATCGTTCTCGCCATTGAATTGTTTAGTAGATGAATCGTTTNGTGGTACCCATGTATTATCAGGGAGATGTTCAAAGAAGCGTTTCGTTTTTGTTCCCTGTTCGAGAATGTTCGTAGGTGGCATACCAAGTACTTCGACAATTTTCATCATTTGATCAAACTAGAACAATCATTTCGAAATTCGAAAAACAAACTCGATCGTCACGACATACTTCATTAGTTCCACTGAATAATGGTTCGCCTGTGTGCATTTCAACAAGGATACATCCGAGACTCCACATATCGATGGCCATGTCATATGGAATTCCAAGTAATACTTCTGGTGAACGATAGAATCGACTTTGAATGTATTGATAGAGCTACAGATAGGTTTGACGTCATTTTGAACAATGCGAAATAATGTTCACATACTCGTTGCCCAATTTGACAAGAACTACCAAAATCGACAATTTTAATCGCAGATCGTTTCGGATTGACCAAAAGAATGTTTTCGGGTTTCAGATCTAATAATGTCATTCATCAAGTACGAACACTACTTTCGTTTCATATCAACTTACCGCAATGAAGTATACTCAATTCTGGTTGTGAAAGGAATAATAATGCGGATAAAAGTTGTAAAGCGAACTTTCGTGTGAGGTTAAGTGATACACCACGGAAATTTGTATTTCGTAATAGATCATATAAATTATAGGATAATAATTCAAATACAAGACATAGATGATTACGAAATGTGAAATTTCGTTTTAGTCTCACTAGAAGAAAACGAAAAGGTACAGTTGTAGTTCTTTGTCTTCTGTACGGTACATACCAATATAACCACTATTATCATTATCTTGCTGATTCATTAATTCGAGAAGACGAACTTCAATTTGTGCTTGGGAGAGGAATGGACGTTTGTTTTTGATTATTTTTATCGCTACATATTCACCATCAATATGATCGAAGGCTTTGACAACCTAAAAATCATAGATTTCAATCGAATTTGCTTCCTTTCAAAATATCAACGGCGAGAACGTAACGCTTTAAAAAAAACTTGATCAGTTATCGTTCGTAATGAGCTTGACACATGTACCATATCAGATCTCGAGCACAGTTGACATGACCGAAATTCAAAGTTCTCAGATACTTCGTCGTTTAGTCTTTCGCGTATTATCATTCGAACGTAAGAGCGCCATTTTTATGACCTCGATTTTCGAAAAGAAAAATAAGTTGTTTCGTCCTCTTATAACAAGGCCAATCGATCGAATTAATTAATATACAGGCGACATCGAAGCTACGTAGGAAAATCAGTGAGAAAAGTTCGTTATTATTACCTGGCCAAAACTGCCTTTGCCAATAAGACAATCAATGGTATATCGTTCGAGCCAAACTTCGCCTGGCCGTACAATATAATCATGATTATCATCATCATATCCATCATTTAAATTTCTTTTCTCCTTCTTGTTCAAACCGTTTTCTTCGATGACTTGATTATTACTGCGTTTCTTCTTTTTTGCGTAATATACCTAAATCAAATAGAAAACATATATTCTAAAACAATCACAAAGTGATACTTCATAAGCAGACTGATANGTGGTACCCATGTATTATCAGGGAGATGTTCAAAGAAGCGTTTCGTTTTTGTTCCCTGTTCGAGAATGTTCGTAGGTGGCATACCAAGTACTTCGACAATTTTCATCATTTGATCAAACTACAACAACAATGTCGAAATTCGAAAGACAAACTCGATCATCACGACATACTTCATTAGTTCCACTGAATAATGGTTCGCCTGTGTGCATTTCTACAAGAATACATCCGAGACTCCACATATCGATGGCCATGTCATATGGAATTCCAAGTAATACTTCTGGTGAACGATAGAATCGACTTTGGATGTATTGATAAAGCTACAGAAACGTTTGACGTCATTTAGAACAATGCAAAATAGAATTCACATACTCGTTGTCCAATTTGACAAGAACTACCAAAATCGACAATTTTAATCGCAGATCGTTTCGGATTGACCAAAAGAATGTTTTCGGGTTTCAGATCTAATAATGTCATCCATCAAACACGAACACTTCTTTCGTTTCATATCAACTTACCGCAATGAAGTATACTCAATTCTGGTTGTGAAAGGAATAATAATGCGGATAAAAGTTGTAAAGCGAACTTTCGTGTGAGGTTAAGCGATACACCACGGAAATTTGTATTTCGTAATAGATCATATAAATTATAGGATAATAATTCAAATACAAGACATAAATGATTACGAAATGTGAAATTTCGTTTTAGTCTCACTAGAAGAAAACGAAAAGATACAGTTGTAGTTCTTTGTCGTCTATACGATACATACCAATATAACCACTATTATCATTATCTTGCTGATTCATTAATTCAAGAAGACGAACTTCAATTTGTGCTTGGGAGAGGAATGGACGTTTGTTTTTGATTATTTTTATCGCTACATATTCACCATCAATATGATCGAAGGCTTTGACAACCTAAAAATCATAGATTTCAATCGAATTTGCTTCCTTTCCAAATATCAACGGCGAGAACATAACTCTTTAAGAAAAACTTGATCAGTTATCGTTCATAATGAGCTTGACGCATGTCCCATATCAGATCTCGAGCACAGTTGACATGATCGAAATTCAAAGTACTCATTTGACTAGATCGTTGATACTTCCTCGTTTAGTCTTTCCCGTATTATCATCCAAACGTAAGAGCGTCATTTTTATGACCTCGATTTTCGAAAAGAAAAAACAAGCTGTTTCGTCCTCTTATAACAAGGCCAATCGATCGAATTAATTAATATGCAGACGACATCGAAGCTACGTAGGAAAATCAGTGAGAAAAGTTCGTTATTGTTACCTGGCCAAAACTGCCTTTGCCAATAAGACAATCAATAGTATATCGTTCGAGCCAAACTTCGCCTGGCCGTACAATATAATCATGATTATCATCATCATATCCATCATTTAAATTTCTTTTCTCCTTCTTGTTCAAACCGTTTTCTTCGATGACTTGATTATTACTGCGTTTCTTCTTTTTTGCGTAATATACCTAAATCAAATAGAAAACATATATTCTAAAACAATCACAAAGTGATACTTCATAAGCAGACTGATATTTTTCAGGTGTCGTTCGTCCTGTAACTGATCGTATGATGTCAGATTGATAGTTAGTCGAATTACTATATGCAGAACTACCATCTGTCAGACTACTCGCATTGGATGAAAGCAGATGATGATGACGCCGATACACTGGATCATAACTGAATGACTTAGCCCATTCACTGTACGGTACTTGTACATATTGCATGATGTTACTAAGTTTTTTTTATCTCAAAATGCCCTTGTATTAAAAGCAGAAAATAGAAAACGAAAGCGAGAGGCACGAAGAAAAAAGGGAATGTTATAAAAGAAAAAGCCTCTATCATAATCGTCGTTAGAATAGACAGAGCATGTCGTTGACGACGATCAACAACAAACCTCGAAAACCAAGGTTAATGTTAATGAATTAAATGAGAAAGAATAGAATATATACTTTAGTCATTTTGCAACCGGCAAATTATTGCATCATACGCATACAAGTGTATCTTCTCCCTTTTTTTTTCTCTTTCTAATGTCTATGCCGATGACTTGAACGATACATTCAATGATTACTAACATAAAGAAAGAGAAGGAGAGACAGAGCAAATGAAGGCGTGTATGCTACGAGATATTATCATTATTGTCTTGTATTCCCTTTTTTTTGCGCATTTATACACCATCAAGCAGAACGAGAAAAAAACTAATGAATAGTATATTGAATTTTGATATGTATATGTGATATGGCTGTCTATATGATTGAATAATAATAATAGGAAAAAAAGACCGAAAAAAAGATGAGTGAATGACAGAAGTATCATACCTCATTGATATGTTTGTACGTTTTAATAAGATCCACACTTAGTTTGCGAAGTGGAGCTTCGGCTGGATCACGATAAGCATTCATTGCTGGCATCATCATGTCTTTAATTAGTTTTCCTATAATAATTACGATTTAAATATTGATAATATTTGATAATTATATGACAATTTCATTATGATATGAGAGTACATATCACACCTAAAAGCAAATAAACGACAGATGATTTAGTTGACAGAAATATCACGTGTGTTAGCGTGGATATACATGGAAAATACGGTGTTGTTGTGTTTCTTTTTCTTGCTTTTTACGACGAAGAAGGTACGACGAAAAACAAGTGATGATAATGAAGAAAAATTGATTGACGAATGTGGAGATAACAGTAAATATTGTCAAAATATGATGATGTAAATAACAAGTCCAATTGATACAATCTGAAACATGATCAATACATGTAATTGATGTTTATGACCATTCGAGTTTGAGTCATTCATTGACGTACACGATTGATTCACGAGATCTTAGGACCGAAAGAAGAAAGAGGGAAGAAAAAAGTCATGAAAGGAAGGAAAGAAAGTGGTAATGGGAATAAACAAAGAACTTCATTTTGACTGGATCATATTTTCTCCTTATGATCGCCATTTAACTGTACTATTTGAGAACCTCAACGATGTTGTAAACAAATGTCCGGAAAAAATATGACCATACAAATCAACCAATTGCTTGACAAATTCATTTTTAAAAGAAACTTTCTTGTTTTTTTATGAAGAAATAAATTTGATGTACATTTTGTAATATTTATATCATATCATACTACAGCGACATCTTTTGACATCACGATCAACGAAGAAAAATAGGAATACCATCACTATTCTTGATGCATTTCTCGTTGATTGTATTTACACTGTTATGGGAAGTTTTTTTTTTAATTGAAATATCTTCACATCGATGGACATAGAACCGCATACAAAAAACGATTCACACGCGGAAGAATGTAGTTATTTTCCTGATGTTTCGGCTATACGAACAATCAATGGAAGAAGAGATTACAAAAGACACGAATTAAAATTGATACATTTCGATGTAAACTAATCTACAGATGAGGAAGCACGGAGAATATCATATTGCTATGCATTGTTTTCTTTGACAGTTGTTAGAGCAGACGGTACTATTAATGAATTCATGATATCGATCTTTTTTATCTGACTAGTATTGGAAATCTATTAGAAATATAACAAAAACGAGATTTTATGACGATTAGCTACGATGTTTGACTCACCTGAGATGTTTTGCCATTTCGGAAGATATCAGCGTACAGATTATTTTGTTCGTTGCAAAGTTTCTTCCGTTGCTCTTGAACAACCGGATTGACTAAGCTAATGGATGAATGTGCGTTCGTTGTTGTCGGTTCGACTGGTGTTTTCTTTCGTTTGGCCACGATTGGAAATGTTCTAACACATAAAATATCAGTCAGATTTCCGTCCTTTTTATCAAGTTTTTCTGTATAATTTGTGAAACGTCCGTTGGGCCATGGCTTCGTTGAATGTTTAAAGCGATATTTATACAGCTGTGATGATAATGGATTGGTAGAATGATCCATAAAACTTTCGGCTAAATCATAATGAATTGTGCGTTTGCGTAAGAATACCAATGGATTCCAGGAACGATTGCCCACGTTTCTACCACCACCACCGCGCCGTGCATGATGTGCTACTGGTCTACTGAGCTAAATTAGAGAAACTCTTATGTAAAGAACATCTACTATGAATGCCTACTGTTTCAAAAAGATTGTCACATTCCTCGTGTACAGTTGTGGGGTCAAGCGATGGACAGTGATGTTTATCTGATGAATTAACTGGATGTTGCAATCGTTTTAAATGATTGGACTGGTAACTCATCTAAGAAAAAAATCTTGGATATGACTCAAACGTCTTTGGCGCACTAATTAATCGCATTAAATCATTTGATCCGTTGAAAATACCCGAAAAAAAAGTCATTTGTCCATTCATATGAGTAGATGAACGAACCAATGAAGGTCAGAATTCATCTCTCATAAGCGGGAGACATCTGCTGAAAGCGCATCGAAGCATGTCAATAGTTTGTTTTACATCAACAAGTTCCTTTATTTTTCGTCTATTTCCTGATCAATAAATAGATAAGAAAAAAGTTATTTTCATTTCAATGTTTTTGACTTTCTTCATTTCAATTAGTAAGTATAATTCTCCTTGAATAAATGTATATATATGTATTACCAATAATTATTTTTGTACTTCTAGCTAAGTCAAGGTTCTGAGCATCGTTCTAATGGGTTCGCTATTCAGTTCATCACACAATCGAGGAATTGCACCAAACAATAATCCATTGATAAATCAAGCTTATAACGTGGAATTTGGCTATGCACCTGTCGGTCCGGTAGGACCGGTCCCGTCTGTTCCGAAACGGAATATGTTTGGTCAGGCGCCAACTCATCATCATCGTCGGCGAAGACGATATTGACATCTGTGATAAAATGAGAAAGAAACGATATTTTTAAAAAAATGTAATGCACCTTTATTTTTTATCTGTGATGATCAAGACGAATAAACTTTCTTATTTTAATTAAATTATGGAAGAAAATCCACCGTGAAAAGGCCTTACATCTCTAATCGATAGATATAATTCAGGGTTGTCTCGAAATGTTATCGATTTAATCAACTGATTTAGTCAATCGTTTTTCGCGTACGTACGAACAAATGTCCTTCCTGATCGAATATGCACCTCATTCTTCTGTCCAGTGACGAGTGAAAAAGATCGACGGTTGTTTTAAATAGACCAATGAAATATTTAGATAATATGCTATACAAACAGGCAAAAACATACCTATTGTTATCTGTTGTTTAAACATACATGGACACTGAAGACGCAATGAACAACAAAAACTAACAACGAAATACAAGAGAAAATTTAGGCAAGAAAATTGATCTAGCACCAGAGAAGAGTAGAGTAAACGAAGTTGGTGACACAAAAGGAAAACAACATACAAGAAAAATGACAAAAAAAAGATGTGAGATCGACAAATATACGCACACACACACATATATATATATATATGAGTATTGAGAAAAACAATGAAGATGGCTCATTTGCTGATCTATCCTTATATCAATTCCTCTTCTTTTTTCACAAACATATAAATGCAATAAATAAAATTGGAAGAAAAACAAACGCTGATTATCATTCATTATCTATCAGAAGAAAGCAAATAATCTTGCTAGTTATTTACAGATGAAGAGGAAGACTCAGGTGACAGCTCAGTTTTTATTGATTCAATCAATGAATTTAATGCATCACTTGTAGTATAATGCAGAATGTTCTTAGCCTAGAAAATCAAATATTTCAATGAAAACAACGAAGAGCCAAACGAGTGAAAACACTTACTTGTAATATATCAGCATGATTAGTATGCGTTTCAGATAAATTTCGAAATTCGTTCGTTGTAATTAAGCAGCGATCGAGGTTTTCGGGTGATACGAAATCCTCGGCTATTTTGATACACGAATGTAGATTTTTCACCTAGAAATTCCGAATAGATTGCAAATCGATATGTAGAACAATCGTTCTTACTTGATGAGGTGCTCCACTTGGGATAAAAACAGCATCGCCTAAAAACTGAAGAATTGGATAGGATTCGACTTTACTCCATTCTCGTAATTTTTCTAAATCTTCTTTTTCGAGATAAGCTGTTTGATCGTGTATAGTATCAGAACCAGGTGCTTTTCGATGCGCCTACGAAAGAAAAAGAACGATTGATATTTGCTTACAAGATTAAGCAATCACATACTCGTCCAATGTATTCACGAATCTTTTTCGCATCATCAGAACGAAATAAATGCCAGAGTGCACCTGGTCGTTCCCCATTTCTCAATCGTTGTAACTGGGCTTCATCAATATTTGAATCCAATATTTCGGCTTCAACTTCTACAAGAAGACAAACGCATGCCTACTCTACATAATTTTCCTTCTGATCAACTTACGTCGAATTTCTTCTTCTTTATCGGCTCCATCATCACCTTGACCACCTATGCCAACGTAGACAAGTACATTGACAGCATCTGACACATCGATATGAAGGTTAGTTGTTCCGGCTTTCTTTGTGGCTTGACTTGTAAGCTGACCTAGAAAGAAATTCGAGCGTTTTGCCTTATTGCTGCGAGAAAATCTCAGAAACGTACTGTAAGCAATATACAATTTTGGTCCGAGATCGGGTTTAAGCAAACATGATGGTAATCGTTCGACTATATTCAATGCTCCACCATGATATGTAACACCGTTATGTACATATGATCGTTTCGTATATTCGCCTAAAGTTATTAGCAGAAATTTTCTGGAAGGATCGAGATGTGAACTTACTAAATGGAATATTGTTCATCAGATCGTGGAGAAGTACAGGAAAAACAGAAGCAAAATCTTTTTTCGTCGGCCAATCTTTTAATTTCAAGATTCTTGGCCGACCGTTATGTTGTTCATCTCGTAATCGAACTAAAAGATTCATTGATGAAATTGAATTTCTCTTTACAAAATGACCACTTACTATTCAAACGTTCAAATCCATCCCAAAAGTTAGTTAAAATGGTCTCATCAGTTAAGATCGGTATTAATGTTTCGCAATCCCATAAAGCTGGTGTTTCACGATGATCGATCATATGTTCTTTAAATGCTTCGGGCTGCCATAACGTTTTCGATAAATTCTTGTGCACTTGTTTCACAAGTACAGGACAACTCGTCGACCAAACTTTTCGAAAAAACTGTCAAACGAACAACAACATGCATTAAGATCAAGATATTCATCGCATTCTACATACTTGTTTTGCATTCTCACTAATCCATTCATTAAAGACCGGCAAGCGACCATTACAATAAAACTCAATATTTGAATCATTGTTACAATCACTCGACGACCACTTCTTTTGTACATCGCGAGCATCATGTGATCGTTTCATTTTCAAACTCTTCAGAAATGCCGAAAGGTGTTCGCTCTTAGCTGAATTGTATAATTTTAGTGTATAATCAAGTTTTAATCGACTTAAATAGTCAACAACACCATTACGTAACTTGAGCATAACTAAACGAGAAAATCCAGATTCTATTCACATGCACTCGCGAAGTTCCATACCTGACCATGGAATAAATTCTGACAGAGAAAATGGATCATCATGAGTGCAAGCACGTTTTAATTCTAAACAAACACATCAATCAATGCGAAAAAATGTTTAGCTCAAATTTGTCGTACTTTTTCGTTTCTCGATGGTTAATTGAGACAATTGGTTATAGCATTCAATACATGTCATATATCCACATTCTTTACACATGTAGTGATGATTAAACAATGTTGTATAACATTCATCACACACTTCTCTCCAGCCTGCCACGTACTTTTTCCAGATAATGTTTTCTATTCAAACAAAACAGTTATTTCAAGAGAATCCAAAATACAACATTTTCAAATTACTTTCATTGTGTGCCGATCGTTCGTTTTGTTCGTGATGAAACATTAAACAGAATACTTTTGCTATACGCATGAAAATATAATTAGCATCAGGGAGATTCAGAGCTGGTTGACCACCTGCAATGAGAGAGCACTTAAAAACTTTGACTCCGAAATGAGATCTTTCTCATACTAGTATTCGGTGTGCATAGAGATTCAATATCTTGTGGTGTAGCATTCGCTGCTGTTGTAAATCCTTCGATCTCATAGATGTTGTCGCCAGAATATTTTAATCTAGATCGAAAGAATGCCAATTTTTAAACGCGAAGGATTTTCGAATGCTTACGTTCGACAATACTGGAATCGACAACCAGCTAGATGTGACGATAGATCATCGGGGTTAGCTGTTTGACAATCAACACATCGAGGAACCGTCTGTGGATATGAGATGCAGTAGTTTTGTTGAACTTTGGTTACTACAAACGAAAATAATGGTGAAATCAAGATAGGATGGACATTGTCTTTACTTGGTATTGACTTATTCTGTCGACGTTTGACTAAAGCTTGTTCAGATATTGCGGATGTATCTAAAGATCGTTTTTGATTGTTCGTTGGAGAGGTATCTGCATGGATGTTGTTATCAGTTGACATTCCATTTGTATCTAATGAAAGCAATGCCGTCGGTTTTGTTTCCGAATCATATTGACAAATAGCATTGTTAGTTTTATTTTTGCATTTGATTTTATCAGGAAAACGTCGAGCGAAGACCGGTGAACGGCATGACTGTTGCAACGATTTAGAATTCCTTGACAAAAGAGAAATCATAAAAAGTGAGAGATGATCTGAGGCATACTTTTTGAAAGTATCCATGGATGGAAATACTGGTTTGACTTGCCTTTCCTCTGCGTAGTGTGGTGAATATCTTGGTTGATATTGCGGACTTTTGTTGTTCACGGTATGGTTCATAGGTTCAGAAGTACTTTGTACAACAGATGTTTCGTTGGCCTTGGCTGGAGACGTTAAGAGACGATGAAGAATCGGTGATGCATAAGAGTGATTCGTTAGAATCATTGACATAGATTTATTATCGATTGGTGTAATCAAAGTATCAGTTGAAATCGGTTCGGTTTTAACGGTAGTATCTAGTACAGAGAAGAAGGAAAAAAGATTAAGTTTTCACTTCAGTTGTCATTCTTACTGAATGATTCGCCATTGAAATGATTTTCCGTACTTTCACGTTTTCCATTTGTGAACGCCAATGGTGAATCTTTTATACAATTTGCATCGAGTGATAAGTTGTCTTGAAAAACGTTTTTGACTCTTGGACTGGAGCAAGGTGTCGTTGCACAAGAAGAGACATTTGGAGTACAATCACCTGCAGAGCTGATCGGTGATGATGTAGATTCATGAAGTGTTGTCGATTTGGTACTTGAACCACTTGTTTCAGGTGAATAATCCGTTTGAGTCATTGACGGTATACAAAAATAAAGATTTTGTGAAGTCAGAAGTGGTTTATAAATTAAATTGTTCGATGTGGAACTATTTTCAAAAATTTCGTGTAAGCGAAACGCACGCTGGTCAATTAAACTTGGATTATGTTGTAACAATGCAGAAGTACTCGGTGATGGAGGTTTCATTGGCTCATTTTTTAATTCGAGGAACGGTCCACTTGGGCCTGGATGTAAATATGTATATCTTGCTAACTTCTGAGATCCCATATATTGATCCATCTAGGCATTAGAAAAAAAAATTTCCAATAAGTTAATTTATTCACTTCGCATACTTTCTATGGATATTTATTGCATTTTAATTAACTTTACATAAAGTTACCGTTAATTACTAATGATGTTATGCACACAGAAGAAAGAGAGCTCCCTCTAGATTTTTCTTTTCTTACAAAATCAATCAATCGATACTTTCACATGAGTTCTACCACCAATCATTAAAGTTGCCATTCCAGCGCCATCTATTTTTATGAGGGTTCAATGAGAAATTCGGATAGGACAGAGCATTCCGCAAGTTATATAAACTTGCTTGATTTCGATTAGAATATGATTTTCGATCATCAGTATTTTGAATCTAAGGTAAGAAACGGTAGTCTATCAGATGATATTCGGTATGTATATTGTAAGGGAGTTCAGTTTTGAAGATAGATCGTTATTCTTTTCTCTAGGCATTGCTTATCTCCTCTCGATACTCTTAATTCACTCTTCAACAGCAATTGCACAAGTACAAAAACATGATCCCGACTGTGACTATAATATTACTCAAGTCATTCAAACTAAAGGCTATCCGTGTGAAGAACACAAAGTGATCACAGACGATGGTTATATCTTAGGTATTTTTCGTATTCCACATGGTCGCAATAGTTCCTCCATAGGGCGACCTGTTCTTTTACAGCATGGTCTTCTCGATGCTGCTGTAACATGGGTGATGAACTTTCCGGATCAAAGCCTTGCTTTTATTCTTGCCGATGCTGGCTACGATGTTTGGCTTGGAAATATGCGTGGCAACTACTATTCTCGAGCTCATACGAAATACAATCCTGATCATGATAAACAATTCTGGGATTTCAGTTGGGACGATATGGCAAGAGATGATCTTCCGTCGATGATCAACTATATTCTAAATAGAACTGAGCAGACGGAGATCGGATATGTTGGTCATTCACAAGGAACGATGATTGCTTTTGCTGAATTCGGTAATGAAAAGAGTGTCGTGCGAGATAATGTAAAGTTTTTCGCAGCTTTGGCTCCCGTCGCTCATTTAGGCCACATTAAATCACCGATTCGATTTCTATCATCAGCATCAAAAGAATTAGAACGTTATTGGCATTTATTATTTGGACGAAATGAATTTCTTCCATCAAGTTATATCACAAAATGGCTAGGAACATTCGCTTGTGGTGAAGTTATTCTTGATGAAGTATTATGTCAGAACATATTATTTATACTATGTGGGCCTGAAAAGAAAAATATGAATAATACCCGACTACCAGTCTATCTGTCGCACGAACCCGATGGCACATCAGTGAAAAACATGATTCACTTTGCACAAGGCGTACAAAGTAATATCTTTAGAGCATACGATTATGGTTCACCACAAAAAAACGTACTACATTACAATCAAACCACACCACCGGAATACAATCTCTCTGGATCTCACATTCCAACAGCAATCTTCTGGTCGGGCAAGGATTGGCTGGCTGATCCTACTGATGTTAACTACATTCTGAATAATCTACAGAATCTAGTCTACGATAAATATATTCCAGAATACAATCATCTGGATTTCGTTTGGGCTTTGTCTGCCAACAAAGTTGTTTATAGTGACTTGTTAAATGTGATGATAAAATATCATCCGCCCTATTGACTTGTATCTTTTTTGTTTTATTTTTTCGATATTTTGTAAAAAAAGGATCTGATCTTTTTTCCAATCTAGCAATATCTCAATAAAAATTGTTTTCAAGTTGCTACAAATTTTCAATTTAAATTTTGAGACGAATTTAATGGATAGTTGCAGTAGAAACGAGCTCCCTTTTATTTTTAAAAATCATGCGAATACTTCGATGATAATTCAAAAGAATCGCTCCTACGGAAAAATAGCAGAGCGGATCTTGAAACAAGCACTACTTGTTTAATGAGTATTAGACATGGCATTTCAATGCGACTATCTTTAATTGAAACGACAAACAGATTATATAGGCACACATTTGGTTTGGTCATTTTTATTGAATTCACATATTACTCAATTCGATAGATAACATGATTATACGACACACTGTTTTTATATATTTTCTTTGATAGAATACCTAGAGCATATTGAGGATGAACACACATTTGAATGGTTAGAAATTTCAAACGCGAACGCTCTTCTTCGAAATGTCGTTAAATATGTGTTTTCCGATATGTATCATACCATTCGATAAGAAGCACAGACGACGACAGCTGTTTCTTCGTAGTCGAGATAATAATGTCTATGTTTCCCGACTTATACGAAAGCATCAGTCAATTCGAAGCTGCTGGCAGCCATGCCCGACGTCGTATTGTAAGAGTTTAATTTGTTTATTGAGAATAGTCGTGTCTGATCCGTCGAGTCATCATAAGGATGCTATATAAAGGAGGAGGTTACTGTAACGATAATGATATCGTTCATCTCTTTCTGTTCTTTATCCTCTCACCTCTATATCATACTATCTCCGGGTCATATCTCTCTTTCCTCTTCTCTATATAAGCGCGTGTCTTAGTGTGAAAGAGATACATTCTGGTCATGTAGAGTAGTCAATAAACATCTATACCGTGAGAAGCGGTCAGCTACTCAACCAGTTTGTCATTACATGGCGACCCTGGCTAGTGAATCTTCGCAAATCCACTAGAAGTAGATTCTCTAGTAAACACAAACAACGATGAAGATCAATCAATGGATAAATCGAAATTTAATGGGCAATCGGTGACTGCAATGTATGCAAAATAACAAGGATGAATTTTGAATTAATGTGATGAGGAACCTCCTCAACGGCATGAACGGCATCAGAATCGGGTGGGCAAGCGTTGGCAGGAATATTAATCCAGAAAGAATTATTTGAAATGAAGAAATGGAAGAATTTTATTTGTCTGTAGCTGCGAGAACGACCCAACGACTGAACAGCCGAGTTATCCGGGAGAAGAATGACATGGAAGGGTTCCACTTCTACTGCGTGGCGATTCATTTTATTGGCACAAGATTCGTTCAAGTAAAGCTGCATACAGAAGAGTGCACCAATTGACTCATTATATTTTTGCTGTGTTTGATACATCAAGCTAATCGGTTTAAGTAAGAAGATGAGAAAAAGTTGTATGGAATATCTCGTATTAATGTGCGTGTGTTTGTCATTATGTTAATTTTTTGTATGAAACGTCGTAGTCGTTGGATCGAAATTTTTTTTAACTACTTCGTTATGTGTAAACGCTTATAAATCGCATTTTGTGTTGAGATATCTCTAGTGCATTCGATGAGTTTATATTGTTCTTATTCGTATGACCTTTCTCGTGATCATTATCTACTCATCTTTTTTTTTTCTCGCCTTCGACTTAATATTGTAAAGACGCTCAGGAGCGCGTCTAAGCTGAGTGGGAGGGTGTAACGATAATGATATCGTTCATCTCTTTCTGTTCTTTATCCTCTCACCTCTATATCATACTATCTCCGGGTCATCTCTCTCTTTCCTCTTCTCTATATAAGCGCGTGTCTTAGTGTGAAAGAGATACATTCTGGTCATGTAGAGTAGTCAATAAACATCTATACCGTGAGAAGCGGTCAGCTACTCAACCAGTTTGTCATTACAGTTACTGCATACACTCATTGAAATTATCGTGATACTGTAAAGAATGGCTATTGATCCGTGCATTGAAGTCGTATGTTGTTTCTCTTTTGAGCTAGAATTAGAGTGCAGTCCATCATTGCTATATCAAAGCGAGAACACGTGGAGCGATAAGTGAAGATTATTCCTCCTGATCAGACAAAAAGAGATTATGTTCAGATTGTTGGTAAAGGAATATCATACAGCATTATAGAGTTTAAAAGTCCATGCGCTCTTTCAGATGCAATAAAAGTTTCTTTCTATTTTGTCAGTTGCTACGTGTTAAAGATCTATATGACGAACAGAAAAAGCATCGCGACGATTGTCGACTGCTTTTAATGAATTGCGCCAATATCCCAGGTCGATCATTCCGGTGACTGGATCCGTTGAAATCTGAGTCGGTTCTGGTACAGCTCTTCTCGATTCCAACAAGTTCCTTGCCGCCGGATTCTGGCCGGAATTGCAGAGGAAATATCCGATCAGTTCCTGACCGTTTCCAGCTCGAAGTTTGCAGGAAACGGTCGGGAAATGACTGGAACCTACGTTTGAACTTCTAGCCGGAATCAAGCGGCAAGGAAATGGTCGGAAAACGAACCTAACCGGCCGGAACCGACCGTGCCATAATAACCTGGGATGCAATCATCGGAATGGTCGTTTTTACTCGAAAATTTGACAACAGCTACTTTTAAACTAGGCGAAATCGTGAATGAACTAAAAAGATTAGAATGTAAGCTCCTTTTTTCTTTCTTTGAAGAAATGTTTTATTATCTTCTTCGTAGACACTCATATCAAGAATGGTGGTCAATTACCCTACGAAAATCTGACAATCGATGGCAACTGATCGTTTATTTTCACGGACACTGTTCACTATTACACATTGAGTCAGGAAACAAATGTTAAATAGACAATGGATAACGTATACTTTATTTCATTGTATCTTTTCTCTATTCAAAATTCTTTTCAATTCCAATAAAAGAGTGAAACAAAACTGAACGAGTTGGAGTTCCATTTGTATTACTATTTTCATTTTCGAGAATTTGTCTCAGTCTTAAAACAAGGAGGTGTGAGGATGGGTAATCCAACTAAGAGTCTCGTTCGATTTCAAAATAGTTTGCGTAACTGAGTAGTTATCATATTTATCTTTTCGATCACACCATACGACACTAAGATAAAATACGCATGTGTATATATAATACGGTGACTAACGTCTCTGTTTTTATAACAACATTGAGGAAGAAAAAATGTCGTTTCATAAGTGCTGGAAAAATGTTCGCGGGGTAGATATTTTCAGTATTCTTCTTGTATTAGCATTTTCGACTGTGGTATCATCGTCACCAGCAAAACAACATGATCCAGATTGTGATTTGAATATTACTCAACTCATTCAAAGTAAAGGCTACCCGTGTGAAGAACATAAAGTTATCACTGATGATGGCTACATTTTGGGTGTGTTTCGTCTTCCGCATGGTCGCAACAGTTCCTTCATAGGTCCACCTGTTTTTTTACAGCACGGCCTTCTCGATGCTGCTGTAACATGGGTGATGAACTTTCCGGATCAAAGCCTTGCGTTTATGCTTGCCGATGCTGGCTACGATGTTTGGTTGGGCAATGTTCGTGGTAATTACTACTCACGTGCACATGTCAAATACAATCCGGATCGCGATATAGAATTCTGGGATTTCAGTTGGGCCGATATGGCAAGAGATGATCTTCCGTCGATGATCAACTATATTCTAAGTAGAACTCAGCAGACCAAGATTGGCTATGTTGGTCACTCCCAAGGCACTCTAATAGCTTTCGCACAGTTCGGAGATATCAACAGCAACCTTCAGCAAAACGTTAGTTTCTTTGCTGGTCTAGCTCCTGTAGCACATTTAGGACATATAAAATCTCCATTGAAATACTTAGCAGAGCTTTCGAAAGATCCCGAGCGTATGCTTCATTTGTTATTCGGCTATAGAGAATTTCTTCCCTCGTCAAATATCATCAAATGGTTAGCAACGCATGCCTGTGGAAGTGTGATATTAGATCCATTAGTTTGCGAAAATATTCTATTTATTATCTGTGGACCAGATAAGAAAAATATGAACAACACTCGAATGGAAGTGTACATATCTCATGAGCCGGATGGTACATCAGTAAAGAATATCATTCATTTTGTACAAATGTACGATTCTAATCTATTTCAAGCGTACGATTATGGGTCACCCGACAAAAATCGTCAGCATTATAATCAAACAACTCCACCCGTATATACAATTCGTCCAATGAAAATTCCCACAGCAATATTTTGGTCACCGGATGACTGGTTAGCAGATCCCGTAGATATGGGTTTTATTTTTGATAATGTCCAAAACTTAGTCTATGAAAAATATCTTCCCGGTTACAATCATTTAGACTTCGTCTGGGCAATGACAGCAAACAAAATGATTTATGTAGACTTGATCGAGCAAATGCAAAAATATCATCCAGCAAGATGATCATGTTCGTCATTTCACCCTTTTTTATAAATAAAAGATTAAATAACAAACTATGTCAAAGGAAAAGAATGAAAATAGAACAATTTGAAGAACTCGTTCAAAAAGTTCTTTATCTGTAATATAGAGTAAAGAACATTGATAAGGCAAGTATACATGTTATCTTTGTTGTTAGCTTTCTCTGTTATCTATAAATCAACTAAAACTAAGAATTAAAACTCAGTCGGTGTTTGCCGGGCCTGGTGATAATCATGTTGAATAGATACATTCTAACTTTACTCATTGTATGCTCATTACGTCATGCTAAACCTCTATCGGGAATTCAACAGTTTGATCCAGATTGTGACTACAATATAACTCAAATGATTCAAAGTAAAGGCTATCCATGCGAAGAACATAAAGTGATCACAAAGGATGGTTACATTCTGGGTGTTTTTCGCATTCCACATGGTAGAAAGTCGACAACGTCTGGTCGGCCAGTTCTTTTACAGCACGGTCTTCTTGATTCAGCAACAACATGGGTGATGAACTTTCCTGATCAAAGTCTTGGCTATATTCTTGCCGATGCTGGCTACGATGTTTGGCTTGGCAACATGCGTGGCAATTACTATTCTCGGGCTCATACGAAATACAATCCTGATCACGACGAAGAATTCTGGGATTTTAGTTGGGATGAGATGGCAGGAATTGACCTTCCGTCCATGATCTATTACATTCTCAATGTCACTAAACACACGCAAATCGGTTATGTTGGCCATTCGCAAGGAACAATGATTGCTTTTGCTGAATTCGGCAATCCAAATAGTGTTGTACAGAATAACGTCAGTTTCTGGGGAGCATTGGCTCCTGTCGCACACGTTGGTCATATTGAATCGCCGATTCGATATTTATCATCAGCAACGATAATGAAAGATGTTGAACTTTATTGGCATTTATTATTTGGTCGAAATGAATTTCTTCCATCGAGTTATATAATAAAATGGCTCGGAAAATTTGCCTGCGACAAATTTATCATCGATCGCGTGGTATGTGACAATATTTTTTTTGTTCTCTTTGGACCCGAAAAGAAAAATTTGAATGAAACACGTATGCCTGTTTATGTATCACATGTGCCTGATGGTACATCTGTGAAAAACATGATTCACTTTGCACAGGGTGTACAAAGTAATACATTTCAAGCATACGATTATGGCTCTCCTGATAAAAATCGACAACACTATAATCAAACTATACCACCAGCATATTCGATTCGTTCAATGAAAGTTCCAACAGCTATATTTTCCGGTGGCGAAGATTGGTTGGCTGATCCAACCGATGTCAATTATATTCTTGACAATGTTCAAAACATCGTCTATAAAAAGTACATTGCAAATTACAATCACATCGATTTTGTATGGGCTCTGACAGCAAACAAACTTGTCTATGCTGATTTACTTAGCGCCATGCAAAAATATCATCCACCCAATTAACTGTATAGTGTTTGTTTTATCAAACAACATTCATTAATAAATTATTGTCACATTTTTCTGTCTTAGATTATATACCGGTAGCAATATTTTGATACCCTTATCCATACCCTCAGGAAAATGATCTGAGCGGGGGTCTAAAAAAAGAAAAATACACGGTTTCTTTATCTTTTGCAATAGATACAGAACTTCAATTGTAAATAAAGATATCACATATGCTTATCATTTTTTATTATCCGGCTCTATTTCAAGTGAAACACAAAAGCAGGCACTTAGTTGCCCGACATGAGTTTACGTATGTATTACTAGCTTTTTAAAATTTTATCCAAAACTGATTGATGGCATAGGTATTTTTCATGTGGTCATCCTCTCCTTGTACTTTACTGCAAATGCAGCTGCTCCACAACCGTATAAGGCTGATCCAGATTGCGATTACAACATTACGCAACTGATTCAAAGCAAAGGATATGCTTGTGAAGAACACAAAGTCACTACAAACGATGGGTATATTCTGGGTGTTTTTCGTATTCCACACGGCCGAAATACTTCATCCATAGGCCGACCTATTCTTTTACAGCACGGTCTTCTCGACGCTGCTACAACATGGGTATTGAATTTTCCCGATCAAAGTCTTGCATTTATTCTTGCCGATCTGGGCTATGATGTTTGGCTCGGTAATATACGTGGAAATCGTTATTCTCGTGCACATGTCAAATACGATCCGAACCATGATGAAGCTTTTTGGGATTTCAGCTGGGATGATATGGCGAGAGACGACCTGCCATCCATGATTTATTATATTCTCAATGTCACCAAACATACGCAAATTGCCTATGTGGGTCATTCGCAAGGCACACTGATTGCCTTTGCTGAATTCGGAAATCCGAACAATAATCTTCAGCAAAATATTAGCTTCTATGCATCTTTAGCGCCTATCGCTCAAATTGGACATCAGAAGACGCCATTAAAGTATTTAGATACTGATAGTAAAGAACTCGAACGCTATTGGCACAAATTATTTGGTCGTAATGAATTCCTTCCTGCATCTAATATTCTGAAGTGGCTTGGAAAGTATGCGTGTGGTGAATTCTTTATTGATCGAATAATGTGTGAAAATATGCTGTTTATCGTTGGTGGACCTGATCGAAAGAATTTGAATGCTTCACGTATTCCTGTCTATACGTCCCACGGGCCCTCAGGTACATCGGTGAAGAATATGATTCATTTCATGCAGTGCGGTCGATCAAATATGTTTCAAGCATATAAATATCATACTCCTGAAGAAAATCAATTACATTATAATCAATCGATTGCACCGCTATATTCCATACGTTCGATGAAAGTACCAACAGCGGTTATTTGGGCTGGCGAAGATTGGCTTGCTGATCCAACCGATGTTACTTATGTATTTGATAATATTCAAAGTTTAGTTTACGAAAAATATATTCCAAATTATAATCACTTCGATTTTGTTTGGGCAGTCAATGCCAATAAAGTTATTTACAAAGATTTGATCGATGTTATGCAAAAATACCATCCAATGAAATAGTCGACTTTCTCTCCCAGTAAACTTTTCCGTACCATAAAATACATTTGTGTTGTTTATTTATTCCACAATTTTATGATACGTACGAATTATACAGTATTATCAACTAAAATAAAACACATGTCAACATCGAGTTCTTATTTCAAATCGATCGTATCTCTATCTTGTTCCGTAACTGAGTCATTTTGAGATTGTTCAAACTTTTCATCTTCTTCTTTTTCAATCATTCGTAGAGCGTGTTTTAGTACGTAACCAACAATTTCTGCTGAGAGATCTTGGTAAACGAGTTCTTCGCTATCACTAAGCGAGATCCGACGAGGTTTGAACATTCGACGAAATTGTTGATCGAAGTCCGTCTCACAGTCATTTTTATTTGTCTGATTCGCGGGTTCATCCGTGCTTCCTTCGCCTTCCTTCACAAATTGATTACAGCCAGCAAATGACACACTTTTGTGATGAGATAATGACGGCTTATCCAGTAATGAATGTTGAGCATTATTTAACGTCACATCAGTCGAACAATCACCGGAAATCTTGCGTTCAACTGGTATTGAAACGGTGCTTTTGATTTTATCTAGAATGCTTCTAACTGGATTACTTGTTTCGAAATCAATAATCTCAAGTGGTGATGATGATAATAATGTTTCTTGACGGGTCACAAATGTAGTATCTTGGGAGGATGAACCTGAATCATGGTCGGACGACGTACGCGTTTTCGATGATGATCGTTCAAGATCACGTTTCAATGCAATCAGTGGACGAGCTAAATAATACAATCTAATCGTTTCATGAGAGAAATGATAGTATCAGCTTACCGATGCGTTGCTCAAATGCACCTTGAACACCAGTGCTGAACGTTTTCAATTGTCCAAAAAGACTCGTTTTGAAACTGTCAACAGGCGAAGCCATCGAGCTCGATTTCGTAGAAATTCAACAAACTAGAGTGAACGTCAAGCAAGAAAGGAGAGGGAGAGAAGTCGAGAAACGACTTGTGAAAGAAAGAAGGAAATTCATGCCACAATGATTTCTTTTTTTTCTGCCTCTCGTTCATTCTCTGTTGTGTTGAGCTTTTCTTGATTTTAGCATCAACATCCTTTCGTATGAGTTTCTTGTTCTTGTATTGTTTTTTCCTATTCACGAGTCGTTATCTCTCATATTTTCATTTCTCTTGGCAAGGCCACAGGGACGTGGTACTATTCACAATCAAAAATGAACGTCACTATTAAGCGTTTTCTTACCAAGGCAACCTTTTAATATAACTAACTTCATTTGTTTAGCTTTCTCTTTTTCTACTTCTTTTCTTCTTCGCGACGGGAAATATTAATGATTTGTTCTCCCGTACGTCAGATGATTAATGAAATATTTCAGGAGATTAAATCAACAATAATACGATATGTGTGTTTGAGAGGAACAAACCTGAATAGAATTATTTTGCTAAAATTTTCTCTTAATACTCTGTTTACTGCAAAGAAAGCAGCGAACTGCTCGATGTGTAAGTAGGCCACAAATCGAACGTCGTCTTCTTTATTTGGTTGGAGACAGAGACTGTAAAAGGCGATAATAGAACACTCATTCTCATCCGCCATTCATAAGACATTTCAAGGAAGAAAGAATGAATTCAATCATTTCCACTAGCATCATTGCTACTTGCATATTTCATCGAAGATTTGCCTATAGCTATGCATATGCAGAGAAGAGTTCATAAAGAAACTTTGGATTGGTTTTCTAGTATCGATAGATAGATCATCTTCAATCGTTATATTTAAATCAGATATCATCATTTGAAAAAAGTTTTCATGAAGAAAATGATTAACTGATCACTCGTCGAAAACGTAGTTCACCAGCCATTTGAATTGCTGTACAACATGGACAACATTGTGAAGCAAGAAAGTCAGAGAAATAAGTGCCCTAAAGAGAAATCTTTTCATTGATTATTTCATGTCAACTTTCATCTTACATGGATTCGAAACGCTGTGCGCATTTTTGTTCGTAGAACAGCAAGATGTCCGGGTAGGAAGAATGTTATCCAACACGATTCATTCATACGCCAAGCCAGATGACAGACAAAACAAGGAAAACACCATATGCCATAGCACGATTCATCACAATTGTCTGTACAACTACAAAGTCCATGTGCCCATGGATTTTCGAAATCCCATGGGTTATATTGATAACCATCAGTGGGTTGCTGATAGTTCTTCGAATAGCCTGAATTATAGTCGAGCTCTGATGAGTATCGGGAGTCGGCGCGTGAGGCCATGTTGAATAACAAACAGTAGGAGAGAAAAAAAAACGAAACAAATGCGAATGTTTAACTTGAAATTGTTGTGCTTTTCGTCAACAGAAAAATCTTGTTCTCGTCGCTTTTCTTTTCTGTTTACACATGGTAAAAGGTGCGTTTGTCATGATTCTAAATCTCTTTCAATGTTTGTTTTGTTGGACAAGAAGTAATCATTTCTTTTCTTCTAGTCATTACCATCGAAACGGATTGAAATCTAGAATAATCCGATCGAGAAAAAGCTTTGATCTTCATCGAATGAAATCATCTGAACAAAAAACTAATCTCATGTATTATTGATTGATATGATCCAGAATGTTGCTTCGCCAAATGAACGAACAAACACGAACTATTCTTAGATCTGTCGTATGATTGTTGTTCAAGAGGATAATTGAATTTGTCGACGAACTAAGGAAATGACAGATCTAGCCTTGAAGAACATCCCAACAACAAGAAATGCACTCGTTTAGAAACTGATAAATAAGAGTAGATCATGACATATCTTCGGCCAGCAAAGTTTATTAAAAACAAGAGAAGAAGAAGAAGAAGAGAAAAATGCTGAAAACATAATGTCTGTTTATACTTATTTACAACAATATTATGGGAATGTGAAGTGGAGAAGTAAAACAACGAAAAGACTATTTCTAACGTATAAACACAAGAAAATAGTATTGCTCTTGGAGTTACTGTTCACAATGAAGAATGAATTAATTAGACGAGGATTCACAGATGAATACAAAAGAGAAAATTCACACGGTTTAAAAAAGAAACATTAGTCTGTTTAGTTTCTCAAGCAATCGTACAACATGCTCGATGTTTGCTTCTTGAATGCTTGTTTTTTCTTTCTCTCGAGTTCGATGCATCTTCAACAAGCGTTTTTCGTTGTTGTTGATGTTTAATGAGCGAACATTTCAATGTTGACAGAACTGAATGTTGTGAAGATGATGATGAGTCATGGGCGTGACCGACATTCACACGTTCGATAGTCGGAGCAATTATATTCGATTTGGTTACGCCGCTACTGATCTTTTTGATAATAGGAGATTTCGAATTTCGATTCGATTTCGTCGATGCTATTGGCGATGATGGTGATGTGATATCTTCTTCAATGATAACAGGTGTTTGTTGATTTTCTTGATTTAACGAGATCGAACGTGAACGTTGATGCTCAATGATGGTTTTGATGGCATCATTCGAATCCTGATGATGACTTTGTTGTAGTAAACGTACAATCATTGGCGCATCGGTTTTTGTAAATACGGTTGACTCACGTGGCGTAGAATATCGTATCGATATTCGTGAAGCAATGGAAAATTGAGAATGATTAGTAAGTCGATGATCGACAGATAAGCTGCGCGATCGATCATTCGTGACAATAGAACTACTTGTCGCTAAAGTATCTGAATTATTGTCATCATTTGCATTAACTAATAACAAACGATTTGTCGATAACGTTGAACTTGCACGCGAGAAACTTTTGCGTTTCAGATAATCATTACTATTCGTCGAAATGATCTGTTGTTGAGTATTAGATGAAGGAATGTCGTTTAGGACGTGTTCGATATTGCTCATTGATCTTCCACGGGAATTTGTTGCCGATTCGATTTCTTGAAATGAACCTGGCGAACGTGTTTGTTTCCGATTTGGTGCGCGACTTATTTCGTAGAGGCTACTATTATCTTCGCTATCAGAACTGGAATGACTTCGACTAAAATTTCGTCGACGTGTTTCGATAACAGATCGTAGATCTTTCGAACGAAGAATTCCACTGGTTGTTGTCGGATTCTCGACACGAACTGTTGTGGTCGATATAGAAGATTGATTGTCTTCGTCTCCTTCAAAGAGATTTGGAATAAGTCGAAAGTAAGGCATGCAAATCGTACTTACCACTTTCGACAATCTTTCGTAATTTCGGTATATTGGTTATTTGGTGCTTTGTCATGTCGGATTTACTGTAAATAAGAACTTTCGTTATATCTGTGATTTGATATTCTCGAACATCTTACTCGGTCGGTGATGGTTCAGGATTTTCATCTTCTTCTAATATCATTCTCATCGTTTGTGCTGGCGTTGTCGGTATGTTTGCACTTGGTGTACGTTGTTGCACTGTAGGTCGTTCTTCGTCATCTTCAATCAATGCTATACATACAAAACAACAAATCAATACATCGAATTAGTCGAAAGATTTTTATCAATTAACTCATAATGATATGCGTATTGACATAGAAGCAGTCAAAATGATGTCAGATCGATAAAGAAGCATCTTACAGCTAATTAGTAACATCAATGCGTATCATTCTCGGGATGTATTGGAGAATAGCATTGAACCACTGAGAAGGAAATGAGCGTAGGGAAACGAACGGTTGAGGTTGATTACCTGAGAACGGAAGATCATTTGTCGAATCGATCGAATGTCTCGGAGTTATCACCAATGGCGCTGTATTTTCTTTTCCAGTGCTAAAAAGAGCAAATGTTAAAATTTAACTTTAAAAAATACAAAGAGATTCCGATTTCGTTAGGTAAAGCATTAATGTATCTGTTTATAATTCTAAGCGTCGTATCATACATATCGTCATCATTCTCATCAAGTGAATTTCGTCTTGTTCGTGGTAGGGAAACATCATCAAATTTAAAACTAAAATAATTTATCGATTTGTATCCTTGCTTTATCGAACTGTGTGTTTCAAGAGATGAGACCATGTTAAACATACTTGGAAGATGGAGATATGTAAACACCGATCTGTTCATTAGTTAAAACATTTATTGGTTGACATGTTCGTCGCTGTCGCTTGACATTTCGCTCCCGATTGACGATTTTATATTGTGCAAGGTTTTCTGCAAGGAGATAGTATGTTGCTGTTATGTAGTTATATCGTCCTTCGTTTAAAGCTTGTAGTATAGTGTCTTTGTCTGCGATATTTCCAGTGATCATTTGTTGAAGAATCGATTGATGTTCATCTTCCGATATGAACCGCGATGATTCAATTTCATTCTGTTCATCATCATCTTCATCGTCGCCATCTTCGTCGGATGTATGTAGATGAAGCCAGAGGTCCGACATGACTTCATCGAGTGTCGCACGTTTCTCTGATTCGCGTACAATCATTCGATGAATTAAACTAGAAAAACATACAAATTAGAGAAAGCCATGAAATCAGATCGAAAATGACTCACTGCTGACATTCGGTTGAAACAGTAGAGGGAAGTTTGTAGGAGCAATCAAGAATCATCATCACTGTTTCGGAATCATTAGCTTCTTGGAATGGCGCCCGGCCAGTCACAAGCATGAATAAAATCACACCCAAACTCCAGATATCTGAACGAAACAAATCTGTGCTAACACATCCAACCATGGATGTTAAACTCACCAACGGCTGCTGCATCATACGGATCACCGAGTAAGATTTCCGGTGCTGAATATGCTAAAGATCCGCAACTAGTCAGAAGTTTTTTACCGGGTGTAAATTGATTGGAGAAACCTGGAAATAGAATGAGTAATCGATATTTCTATGCATATCTTTCAAGGTCGATGCTTACCGAAGTCGGTCAATTTCACAACGCCTTGTTTCTCGAAGAAAACTAAATTTTCCGGCTAAAATGAACAGACGGACATTGATCAGACCTATTCTTCAATCATTCCTTCTATTATAACATTCCTGCTAGAAACAATCGTGCTACTCAAATGTACTTTTCAGTTTCAAGTCTCGGTACGGTTCAACTAAATATATCCAACTATCATATCACTTCAAACATTTAGATGTTCTTTATGACGAGAAGATAAACTTCTAGAACACTTTGGCATCCAATAAGATACTTTTTTTCGTACTTAACAACTTGAATCTGAATTGCAATGAATAAGTGACAGATGAATAGAAGATAATAGATATTTTTCAAGTATCCTGTCAGAAACAGCCGTCATTATTTTTAACATACAAATTCCTCTTGCTGATGAGTCGAACAGATCACAAGACAACTAATCATCGCACTTACTTTCAAATCACGATGACAAACTTGCATTTCATGACAGTATTTCAACGCTCGACATATTTGCCAAAAATATCGGCGTGCTAACGATTCATTAAGACCATTAACATGTTTGGTAATGTAGTCATACATATCACCTCCATCGCCCAGTTCCAAAATCAGATACAGTTTGCTAGGTGTATCGATAACTTCGTATAGACGAACAACATTGGGATGTTGAACTAATTTCATACACATAACTTCTTGAAATAAATGCGCCTTTGATATATCATCTAGTTTATGTTTATCAATAACTTTCACTGCCACTTCCTTTTGGGTGAAGACATGTCGAGCAAGTTTGACGACAGCAAAATGGCCAGTTCCAATTGTTTTTCCTAGGAAAAAAGTTAACGGGAAAGATAAAAATTTCTGGTAAAGTTCGGTGATTTACCAAGAGTATAGAGACCATTGACGGAATGACAAGTATCCGACAACATAATTGTATTCATCTAATAATCACATCGTCTGTCGATTAGTTGTGTCTTACGGAAGAAATGAGATTCCATTGATTGGTTCGACAAAAAATACGCAAAAATGTTTTCTATGCGTTTCTTCTTTTTCTAAAAGAAAATATTTTTGTTTTTTTCTTTTTCTTTACTCATACATTCTCTCCATCGATCTAACCTGTGTGTATACAAAGACAATCGACAAAGATAAGAAATAACTAACAGTAATTGACCTTGATTTTCTCTCCTTCTATTTGACATGCATGTATGCACATGCAATACATACTTTCAACTGAGATAATGGAGGTTATAGACATGGTATTCATGGTGCGTTGCAGAAGAAGGAGAAGTGTCTGTCTAGAACTTGCGACATGTAAATCAAGGAGTAATTAATAGGAAAAGGAAGCTATTTCGCTGTCTATTAGAACTGCAGAGGCCATGAGGGCGTCATCACTCACAATCTAACTAGTGATTATCATCATTATTTTCAGTAATAGTGATGAATATACTCTATCTCAACAAATCAGCGTTAAATGCACCGAACGAACGAAGTAGATTATGCTCGAGCTGATCATTATAACTTCTGACATACTACATTGATCTTGTCAGTTAAAAATCTGCCAAAGAGTATTTTCTCTCATCAAGAGAACCGTAGTGTCAGCATAAAATCTAATAGAAAATGACGCTATACGGCTGCTAGTGAAATTCAGTATAAAAGACTCGTGAAAGCAAAACACACGTGGGTGTTAATGAAAGAAAAACAACATTTTACATCGATATTCAGCGCAACGAACAGCATAAAATGAAGTAACAAGCAAACGAATGCGACTACATATATTTCACTTCAGACAGTTACGTTTTACTTACTTATGAGTAAGACTTAGAGAGCAATCATATGAAATTCTAAAATAAAATTCAAATGATTAGGGACATCGAAACTATCTGTTTGTTTCTATCAGCTCAGACAGCCAAGACACTCAACAATGAGGAAAATTTCAGTTATTTTTAGCGAAACCGTGTCTTGTTCTTTCATCACTGCTGATAGAAACTGTCGACGGAAAAGATGCGTTTTCACATGTATATTGAATATCTGATCTGTTCTGTATTTCTTATATGAATGAAATGAAAAAAAAACCGAATATCTTTTTTCTCTATGTCACAACAAATAAACGAAGAAAAGGAAGAGAAAAAACTAAGATCCACAAAATGTCCGGGACACACCGGTAAGAGACGTTATATAAAAAAATGTGTTATCTGGTAGTCGATTGATTGCGTTTTTTTTATGGACATCTTAAGTCTCATTCAGTAGTTAGAGGAGAAAGATAAAATAAAACAAATGAGTTAAAATATCAGTAGAGAGAGAGAAAGAGAAAGAGAAAGGATAATCAAAATAAACATCGATTTGAATACACAAGTTTCACAGATAAGAGAACAAAAGGAAGACTCTATAAGAAGCAATTTCAATTCGCCCTTTCTTGCTGAAGTTGTTGAAGACGTTTAAATTCTTTTAATACAGGTAAATTAAGCATTGTTTCATTATCAATATCATTCCAGTTAATTGCTTTTGGACATGGAAATTTATTTTGTGTATAAATTATACGTTGTGGCGTGATAACAACATTAACCGGTCTAGAATACAATTAGAAAATCAACGAAAATGAAAAATATATTTCAATGTTCATATCACATACAAATCATGTTCAGTCATAACTGATGATGGAAGGTCATCGAGTAATTGACTTTCATGTACAGTTGTGACAACAAGTGTTGAATCATCGCATGCACCCAATTGCCGCATCATTGCATATTCAATATCGCCATAACCTTTGCCTTTACCTGCAACAGAATATATATATGCGATTAACGAAATGTTTTCCCTGTAAGAAAGTCAGTGATGTGAACAGCAGTTTCTCTTTGAACTTTTCATGATCATACGAAGAAGAAAACTAATTAGACTTAACGAGGATTAATTAAAGCATGTCACGCACTAGCTAGTAAAAGAGTCAGTCTATTTTAGGAATTTGTTGTGATAAGTCCATCCGATGTCTGTTGATGATCATCATCGAATATGAATCTTCATATGTAGTTCACTTACCTAAACGAGCACCAGTAATTGGATTGACAACAACAGATGCGACGACAACAATATCAACATGAAGATTTCCTACAGCTGTTAAGTTCACGATTGTACCGAGAGCAGCAGTACCTACGAATTGATAATTTATGAGTAGTAGAAGGGAGAAGTTTACTGTGAAAACCTACCTGATTTTGTTGCTGCACGCGATAAATCATGAACATGTAAGAATTTTGGATCGAGTTTATAGAAGAGTGCATTGTCAATAGATGGTGCTGGTGTGAGAAGTACTTTGCCTAGAAGAAAAGAGAAAATGAGTCTGAATGACCGAAGAATTGGCCTTTATTTTCCGTTGTTTTACCTTCAGCTAATGCAAACAAACGTAAATGTTCTTGAGCAAGACTAGGACAGATTTCAATGACACGTGCACGTTGGAATTCTTCCAATTGAGCCAAATTTGTTGAACAATCGGGATTATTTCGAAAATTGGGAATACGACCGTGAACTAAACGATCACATTTCATTACAAAAATCCCTGAAATAAATTTGAATCATCAAACCTGGATGAGGATATAAAATTTCATTTTTCATTTCCATTACATCCCAAACGAGTGTGCGTGCACGTGCTTTAATCATTCGTTTCGCAGCATCGCTCTCTGTTTGAATTGATGTTTCATCGATTGTGTCCTTGTACGAAGTCACCCAACTTTCCACATGAGTCAATTTAGATAAAATGCCTGGTTGTTTAAGTACACGATCAATATGTACTAATTTATGACGAATATCACGTATCGAAATCCATAAATGAACAAGATCGCGCTGAACAAACGCTGTTGCTGGTAAATGTTCACCGCCTGGATTGCCATAGGCCAACGCCATTTCTTTCATAGATGGATCCGACGGCGAACGAAGATAACTTAATTTGGAATGTTGTCGTGAAAGTGGCGGATCAGGCTGATTTATGTAATTCAATTCAAGTGATGATATATGTGGAATGTATAAAGCACAAATACAGATATCCGTTTCGGGACCAAAGGCAATAAATCGACAATGACCTTTGAAATCAATCTGTACATATACGAAGAAATCATTCGAATCGAAGTAAGATGTTAACTGAATAGGTTTACTTTGTTTTCAAGATTTTCTTCGTCTTCCTTTTTCACATCGAATAGTTGTCGAAGAACAGGCGAACCTTTGATGATTTCGCATACAGTATGAATGGAACCTGATGGAAGAATTGGTGAACAATAAGGTGTTAAATAGAATTCTTGTGAACGAATATTTGACTTTTGATTTGTACCACTAGTCAATGGTGTCGAAGGATTCACAGTTGGCGATGCTGGCGTTTGTGGCATAACCCGAAAGTCATATTTAAGAAGAACATGTGGGTATGATTCGAGTAAACAGACAGGTAAAACCACAACACGCATTTTGAAAGTTTAATGAATAAAGTGAAGATATTGACTTGTTCTAGAAGTAGATAAGAGAGAAATGACAAAAGAGAAACTTTTCATTTTCATAGCGTCAAAGAAAATAAATTATTGTTTATATTCGACTGTCTAACTTTTCTTTTCTCATCTTGTTCGTTAATTTTAAAAGAAAAATCTCTTTCTCTCTCTCTCCTCCGTTTAGTTCATCTTTAACCAAAAAGTGAATTCATCGAAGATAATTATTGAAATTATGAATATTTAGAAAGAGAACACCTCATCATACTTTATTTTTCTTCCTCACCCTCAAAGTGCATAGATGTGCTAATTTCGCGCAATGTAAAACGATTGATTGATTATCTATATAGTACATATTTATTATTTATTCTTTTTTTTGTGACATCATGCGATAGTAGCTGTAATTGATGTTTAACACTTTTCTAGATAGTAGTCTTATCAGAAAACGGCATATTAAACTTAATTTATTTAATATCTAACAATTGTACATCCATTAAACAGGACTTTGTTAAGAGAGAGATATGACACTCGAACTCATTCCGAATGGTGATCTTATTTTTAAAGGTCCATTCACTGCGGTTTCGACAACAACGTTAAAACTATCTAACAGTGGAAATGAACGACTAGCTTATAAGATAAAAACAACTGCTCCGAAACGGTATTGTGTCAAACCGAATAGCGGTTTTCTCGATGCCAATGCAACTGCTAACATTCAAGGTAGAAAAAAAAGAGATGATCTTTTTTCGATAGGCCATATGTCTCTCGTTGTTTTAGTTATGTTACAACCACAAATACCAGGTCAATCTGATGATCGTTCAAAGCATAAATTCATGGTACAGTGGGTTGCAGTTCCAAATAGTTATGGCGACGACGTGGAGAATTTCGTATGGGAGAACTCGACTGGAGATAGGATAGAAAAAATCTGTTTTTTTTTGGTTTTCTAGTGGAAACAGGATTTAAAGAGCTTGAATGTTCAGGATTCGAAGTTAAAATGTGTCTTTGCCGAAGATCAATCAGCCGCAGTCGTACCTAACGATTCAACTGATCATCGTGGCTCAGAGACAGTAAGTTATGAAAAGAATTCGTCAGCTAGATTAAATATCAATCATATAAATACGATATGGTCACAAAAAACAAGCTGATAAGACGGATATAATTAGTTTTTCTTTCCTTTCTGCTCTATCATTGGAAATATTAGCCTGTGCAGTTTATTCGACTGGTTTCTTTTCTCCGCTTATGATGATATGCATTTGTCTATACGATAATGAGGGAAAAAAATGACATGAGGGTTTCCTCGAGGACGCATCAATTAACGACTGATTGATTGTCGAAAATCTAATCGATATGATTTCTTTTGTCTGTTTAGAACACCACACGCACTGTAAGTAGTTTCAGTGACGTTTTTCGTTTTTGTTTGCTGTTTGTTTTTTCGTGATCGATCGCGAACAAAACTGCTTGATATTTTTTTCATAATTGCTTGCTTGACTAACCCTGCGAGTTTAGACTGATTCAGCGCATGTTGCCGACAGCCGCACCCAACAATCCGCTCCATCAGCATCGATTTCCAATCAACGTTCATCTCCAATAACCTCACGTGCAATCAACTCTATTCAATCACAAAGTCAAGATCGACAACAGGTTCTCTTCTATACACATGCAGACGCGTCACATTTATGTCATACACACTTGCTCAAACTTTTGTCTATACGATATGAGTTTCGACATAACTTTACATTTGAATCTGTGCTTTAGGACACAAGTGATGATTTGAATAAATCACGTCCTCGACAACAAGATATCGAACGGTTGAAGAGTGAAAATGATTCATTAAAAGTACGCAGTGCGTTCTGGTTTGTTCTTCACGGAATCTCATCGAATGTTTAGGAAAAGCTCAAACAAGCCGAAGGTGGCCTACGACAAAGAACAACAGGCGGCAATTCCGCAGTCGACCGATCGAAATCCAGTCAACAGCAAAATGGTCTCGTTCTGTTCGGCATTGCTTTAACTGAGCAACTCGTTCTCGTTGCTTTTGTTATCGCATTATTATTTGGCTTTTCACTCGGTTATTTTTTCTTTTCATGTAGCAATTAAAATAAACAATATATATTAACACAAAAAAAAAACGAACACTCATAATCTTCTACATACGCACACGCAAAGTAACCTTTCTTACTAATATTTTCTTTTTTGAAACGCACATGTATGAATTCTAACCTTTCTAAATAGGAAAAATAAATGTTAGACTTTTCTCGTCGTTTTCCGGTGTTGTGCTACATGGCAAGAACTACATTTCTACGAAAAATAATGTGCGCGATGTCAACCTTCTATCTTTAATGTTCAACTGTTCGTTTCTTTCTCTTTGTCCAATGTAATCAATATCTTGTGCGTCTTTCTGTGTAAGTCAAATGAGAATAAGTCATGCAAAAGCAAATACCAACAGCAACAGACATGTTATAAAATCATATGTGAACAAGTTTCTCTTCTGTATTTCGCAACTCCTTCCTGATTGATAATTCTTTTTTTTTGTTCTTTGTATCTTCGTACTTATCTTAGAAAGAAAGTTCTTTATATCGTTTGCAAACCAAAAAATCGAATGAATCTATAGAAGGTTTCTCTAATCTCTCTATTTAAGCATTGTTGTGTTGTTTACTTCGCGTTCTCTTCTTCTTTTCTTTTCGTTTTTCTGGAAATAAGTTAACAAACTAACATACTAAACATTTTGCAGTTATTACTTTTGTTGTCTTTTGTTTGAAGATTTTGATTTCGTTTTGAAAGAGAAAAAACTCGAAAAAAGAAAGACTCATGCCTAGTGAAATCATCACATTACAATTGGGACAATGCGGCAATCAAAGTAAGCCGAACACTGTACAAAAATCAACCTTCACTAAACGTAGTCAACACACTCTAGAATAATCTTCGTAGAATTTTCATTCTCCTTCTCGAACTAAATCGTAATGTTTGCATGCGATTCTCAAGTAGAACTAAAATGACTTCGAATAGGCATGAACAGTCCTTTGAAGTTATTTTCTAGTTTTATATGAAAATATTGTAATTTTTAGTTGGTATGGAATTCTGGAAGCAATTATGTGCCGAACATGGAATAAGTCCAGAAGGCAAATTGGAACCGTTTGCCAAGGAGGGTTCTGATCGTAAAGATGTGTTCTTTTATCAAGTTAGTTTTCGAATGGTATCCTAAATACGAATGCATGTTGATGTATATCGTAGGCGGATGACCAACATTACATTCCACGTTCTGTTCTGCTCGATCTCGAACCTCGGGTTATCGATGGAATCCTAAAATCACCGTATAAACATTTGTATAATCCGGAGAATGTTTATATTTCAAAAGATGGTGGTGGTGCTGGTATGTTGTCGATTCGAAACGAGGAATTGCATTGTGGAATTTGTTTTGCATAGGTAATAATTGGGCTCAGGGTTATCATCAAGGTGACAAATTAACCGAAGATATATTCGATATTATCGATCGTGAAGCTGAAAACGGTGATTCTCTTGAAGTTAGTCTAAATCACTTGTCAAAATTGAATGATTTTGAATGTAATTTTTCATAACTAGGGTTTTGTGCTTTGCCATTCGATTGCTGGAGGTACAGGATCAGGCATGGGTAGCAATATCCTTGAAAAACTCAATGATCGGTAAGAAGAACTTTTGTTCCGAAACAGGTTTACATCTCTGTTGTTTCACGTTCTAGTTTTCCGAAGAAATTAATCCAAACCTACTCCGTTTTTCCGATGACTAATGAAGTGGTAAGATCAAGTGCGACTAATCTCTATTCAATTCACTTCTACTAATGACATTTTGCAATCCAATTTCTTTAACACAATCGTTGTCAGTTCTGTTGATGATGCATCAGATAGAATTCTTTGACTAAAAAGTACTAGTAGACAAGGGGTCGTATCCGACATTATCTCGTAATTACAAACTGGCATAACAAATGTCGTATCGATTATCATCTGGAGTCGATCGAGACTGACAAATAACGACATTTTTAGTTTAATTGCTCTTGATTGATTGATTGAGCTTTGTTTTCACTTAGGCGGACGTCGTTGTTCAACCATACAATTCCGTTTTAACTCTCAAACGATTAACTGAAAATGCCGATTGCACTGTAAGTCAAATATCAACGAAGAGAACTAGTAAAGAATTCTCTTTGTGAAACAAAGGTTGTTTTGGATAACACGGCACTCAATCGCATCGCTACTGAACGTTTGAAAAAGGCAACGCCGACATTGGCTGAACTCAATCAACTGGTAATATCTTTACAAATATATTCCATTATACTGTATAAATTGTAGGTGTCGACGATCATGTCGGGCAGTACATCAACACTTCGTTATCCAGGTTATATGAATAATGACTTAATAAGTCTTATATCGTCATTGATTCCAACACCGCGTTTGCATTTTCTTATATCCGCTTATACTCCATTGACATCGGATAATACAGTAAGACGAAATTCTTCAGTGAGCAGAGTGTATCATTTTTCGTCACAAATAAAATAGGAGTCGGAAGTACGTAAAACGACTGTGCTTGATGTTATGCGTCGTTTATTACAACCCAAGAATGTTATGGTGACAACTGCATCTCGTGATAAGAACATCACTCATTGTTATGTTTCGATTTTGAATATAATTCAAGGCGAAGTCGATCCGTCCGAAGTAACTTCATTTTCTTATTCTCATTACTAGCAATCACGAATTTGACGTAGGTTCACAAAAGTTTAATGCGTATTCGTGAACGTAAGTTGGCTGAATTCATACCATGGGGCCCAGCATCCATTCAAGTGGCTTTATCGAAAAAATCGCCATATGTCACCACACAGCACCGTGTCAGTGGGTTAATGCTCGCTAATCATACTGGTATATCATCAGTATGTAGTTCCTACTTTCTTTAAATAAGTGAAATCAATCTTGTTTGAGTAGTTATTCGATCGAATGTGTGATCACTATGATAAACTTATCAAACGAGAAGCTTTTGTCGAAAACTTCCGACGTCTACCGATGTTTAAAGATAATCTTGATGAATTCAATGATTCACGTGAAGTAAGAAGATCCTTTGTCTAGAGTGTAAGATAAAATATTTGAATATGTAGGTTGTACAACAACTTATGGATGAATATCGAGCGGCAACGCGAAAAGATTACATCAACTTCGGTAATACTCAAACTGCTCAGGTACGAAAATGGATTTTAACATGAAATTTGTTTCTATAAAGTCTATTGTCTATTTCAGGGTGAATAGATAGCAATCGCTTCGGTGCTAATTAAAGTTGTTTTAAATTTTGTGGCTTGTTTCTAGCGACAATTTGTGTTAATTAATGAATCAAAATAATGTTTTAATCCGTTTCAAATAATAAAGAAAACGTACGCTTTACATGTCTATTTTGTGCGAAAATGTTATAACTATCTGAGAGAATATCCGATAACAGACGTATACTTCCAACTAGTTGTAAATATAACTAATAAGGAGAGTATTTGATTATAACAAATTCGAATAGGAAAACGGAATAAAAAAGAAATAGCTGCCAATATTCATATAATTTAGTACTCTGTAGATAACGAGTACCGGTAAATCCACTGGTGATTAGTACAGATCCAGTTTTCAATACAGATGACACATGCTGCTAGTAATTGATCAGGTTGAAGCGAACGGATCATAGAGCTCAATACAATTTGGCATAGTATCACTGATCCTTTCCACAATGATTAAAACTTTTCCATTTGTCAGCAGAGACGTTGTATGCGCCTATCTTCCAGAAGATGTGTTACCAGTAGATGACCATGTTCCCGTCGACAGTTTATAACATTAAGCAGTATTTAGTTCATCACCGATACCAAGACCACCAGCAAGTAGCCCTTTTCCACCCTTTAGTATCAGTACAGCTACAACATGTGATTGTCGACTCGAGTGATCCTTCCAAATGCACTAGAACGATAAAAACTCATCCGTGGCGCTCCTTAGCTGTTATACTTATGTCTAATGTTGTACTAGCTCATATTGTCGTATGCATGATTCTGTTTGGTCGTACCAATCCCATCAAAGTAACTCCACTAGTTAACAACACTGCTCAATTTTTGACCTCGCGCATATAGTCAACAGCATGAACTTCATTGACAACAAAAATAACAGCCAAACCTGTAACACCAGGTACAGCAACAACTATCACTACCTCACTTCCGAGAGCTCCTTTTCGTAAATCACTCAAATTGAGGATTGAAGCCATCTTACGCTAAGAATCGATCTGCATCACTAGTTTGTTTCTGATTCATGAAAGACTAAATGATGTCGAGTTGAATAGGAAAACATCGAAATTGGGTTATTAATAATAAATTTGAGTCTGAATACAGTCGATGAATTATTATAAAATCGAATTTGATGATGTTGATCGTCCATCTCTCATTTTGCTTCGACAGATAACAGAATAAGGAAAGAAAACTTCTTATGATGGCTAACAGACAAGTAGATTGGTTTTTTTTACAACCCATGACGATATGGTCATTATTCCTACGTACAAGTATCCTTTTCCTCGACTTTTATTTCTATTATGAGTCTGTAGATTTATTTTCTCAACATCTCAGGTTCGTAACATAACTCGAATGTCGATGGATTTGTCGTTACGATGTTTCGTATACAGAGAACATTTACTGAGTGTGAGGACAACAAAGGAAGAATCAAGGTAACCAGCTAAGTGTTTGATGAAGATTATTCGACAACGATGATAAGACGAAAGGCACAGAACATAAAAATTTGTATTTTTCAAACATATTGCTATCGGCATGAATTTATTACCATTGAATATCGAATATCAGAAATTTTGAGTACGATAGTTAATAATATTTTATTTTGCTATGGCAAATATATGATTATATTGATAAGTGGAAAGTCAAATTTCACAAATTGGAGTAATAAGATTGATGGAGAAGAAGAGGAAGACTAATGCACATGATAGAAGAAGAAGAAGAAATTTAAAGTCTACATTTTCACAAAAAAAAAACGTGGAAGTCAAATGACAAAAAATTCTCATAAGATAAGTGGAAGAAAATGATTGAATATATATACAAGTTTCCATGAAGATCAGACATCTTAATTTTGAAATTGGCTCAGAACGTGTAAAGGTTCGAGTCGTTTTTTGGTAGCACCTTTTCTTACTCGCACATCAGAATCATTCGGGCGATCAGTTAACACCAATGGTTTCTTTTCTGGCAAACGCATTTTCCATTGAACAATTGGCTAAACAGATCCAATATGTGAGATAAACCATCAGTCTGATCATCATTAATATTACCTCTTTGTTTCCTGATTTGTTACGATATTTGGTGGAAGCTATATAGGATGCTTTGACAGTGAGTACAACTGCACCCATTAAGTTTTTCGCTGCTGTAATCAACGAAGTAGCGCTGTCAAGCTAAAGAAAGGAGAAAGAGAATGAAGAATATCGAGATTTAGATGACTTACTCCGCTAACGATAAGTTCGCCACTTATATTTTGAACATCAGCTTTCACTTTACTCGTAATATCCAATTGGTGACAATAGAGAGTGATACCTAGAAGTAAAATTAGATATTAAACAAGATAAACAAGAATTTTCTCCAATTACGATCAACATAAGCAGCAAGGTCAGATTTTGATTGGGATTCGACACACTGAAAAGCGAAAAGCAAGGTTGATTTTCGTATGAAATGTCATTTTACTTGTGCAGCAATATCTTTCGCTAATTTATTCAATTTAGATCCACATTCTGAGATCATTTTTGCGGCATGGATCACATCCATTGTTGTACGTAATGGTCCACGACCCCTGAACGACAAACAAAGCGAAGTATTACTTTTTCGAGAAAAACCCAAAGAGTTTTACCGGGTAAAGTCCGTCATTTCCATCATAATCATGCACATTTTTTTCGCAAGAACAATGATATCATTGCCACGATCATCCCATTTAAGAACTTCACGTTCGAAATCGCGTTTTGTTCGTTTGAAGCCTTCAACTTGAAGTTCGATTTGCTCTCGTTCTTCTTTAGGTAATCGTCTCATCATGTCCTAATTAAAGTACGCATTGATGAAACAACACAAATGAAAAGACGTTGCGTGTCATACTCGACTTGGATTGTCATTATTGCCTGGATGCATTTCCATATCAGTTTGTTGACTATCCACCGATGGTCCGTGACTTGATGCTTGAGATGGAGCATAGATTTCATCATTGAATCCTTCTTCATCGTCACTTGGCCATTCAAGATCCTACTCAATCATGAAATTTCATGTACAGATTTTGCATTTCTCGTTTATGTGACTCACTGGATTCATTAAGATACTATTTCGAATATCTCTTATACCATGATAGACATTGCTGGATGCTTCAATTAATTCTTGTTCATTTATTTCGTACTAGAATGAGAAAATATTTTCGATGAAGAAGCAAATGAATGATTTACCTTGCGATCATCCTGTGTCGATTTCATTCGAAGAGTGTCAATTGATATTTTGATTCTTTCAGCAAAACTCGGCATGACTAAAATGAGATATACTGTTCGAACCAACGGAAAATCGAAGAGCTCATCTTTACTTTGGTCTCGAAGAACGCGAACACTTTCCAGAACAGTTTCGGTATATTCTCCAGGTTCGTATTTGTCCATTTCAGCAGCAACCACATCAATAACACGATCGGCTCGTCCACGAATCGCACCCGCAGTTCGATCAACACCTGAAATCACGAACAGATCTTCCTTAAATTCCCTCTCTATTCAAACTCGTTTCACATACGATCTGGATTTTGTTCGACCATGGCTTGAATGCATGAGTTAATATCTTCGAGTATATGATTCTCCGAAATAGCAAGAAAATCTTCAATGGTAGTTATTTCATCAACAGCTTCTGTAAGCAATCGCACGTGTTTTTCCCATGTTTCACGAAAAACATCCAGATTTTCTTGAGCAACTTTTGAGGTCGAACGAGCAGCAAGAATTCGTGCAGCACTCACCACCTACAATAGGCATTTCCCTGACGATTTCTTTTCTCCGATGATTTAACGAAAAACTTACTTGTGGAGAAAGATGTTCAATATGTTTTGCAGCTAGACGAACTAATTTGATGCCTTCAACCGAATCTGACATTGAACAAACGATATTTGCAACCTACGAGGATGAGTTTCATATCCAAACTGACATCTATATTTTAAACATACTTCAACCAATTTAGTTGCATGTTCCATGAAGATCTGTGCTGTTTGTTCGACGAGTTGAATATTCCCACGTCGTGCTGCATCGATAAGAGCTACAAGTGGAACGTTTGTCGCGACAAACGTATCACTAACATGATCGACAGCAGCTTTACGAAGCTAAACAAAAGAATAAAGAAAATTTTAAAAAAAAAGTCGAAAACTTCGACTACCGGCAAATCTTTCACGCCTGTGGGTGTCAAAAATGAACATTCAATTGATTCTAACGATGATGGTGACGAGGATAACTCTCGATACATTCGAATACTCGTACTTTTTTGCGTTGGACTCGGAAAAGTATCACACAGATAGACATACATTTTGACTCGTTTTATGTGTATAAACTGATGAGAAAGACGCGTAATGAATTATTCAATCTTTGTCTATCATTGACGCATGATGATTATGATGATGATAACGATAATGACAATACGCATATTGACATTTTAGTCTGTCTCTCCATTAACAATCAAAACGTATTGACAGATGAATCGACTACTTTCATAGCGTTTTACCTTTTTCGTTCATTCTCTCTTACTCGCCGCAAAGATTCATTCAACAGGGTAGTTGTATATAATTGAATATCGAACATGAAAGAATAACAGTCGGTTCATACAAATAGATTTCATTTCTTTCCTAACTTTCTCGAGGGTGTGAACATATGGGATTGATGATGACAAAGAGAGAAAAAAAACATGTTTCATTTACCTGTTTTCGTAGATCACGAGTTTTCGTTTGCATTATCTGAATCTTTTCATTGACATTGTCTTCTGAACTCTTCTTTTTCGACTAAAACAGATGAATCAACAATTCTAGTGAAGATACCCCCTAAGATTTGAACAAGTTACTTACATATCGGATGTATTCATCCAATAATTCTTGCAATGCTTGTCGAACTGCGTTACATTCTTGAACAATTCGATCACGACGTTCTTCTCGTGTCGAGAGAGAGTCTGCTAATAGAGCAGCGCCTGAGATGATACTTTCCAGATGTTCTTCGAGCTGTGGTCGAACAACTTGTTCATTGAATTTCTGTGGTTTCATCATGACTACCCGCTAGAGGAAGGAAAAAAAGATAATTTTCTTTTTAATAAATTTGTACGAATTACATCGAATTCATTCAATGCTCGAGTGAGATCTCCGACAGTATTCAATGCTGCATCTTGTTTTATCGTTTCTGTGTGCCCTTGAGTAATTGAAGAAATTACGTGGACCGCCTCGCGTAATTGATTGTAGACAAAATCACGATTTTCACGTGATGATGGTATCTCCGGATGACGTAAATAAGTTTTTGCTGCAGTCAATAACATCATGGATGATCGTTTGATTGTAGCGCGTGCTGCTGCTAAGCTTTCCTGTTCATCTCGATCCACTAAATCCTGAACGAGAGATAAATATATTTTCAAACCTAAAATCGCACCGGTTTTTTCGATACGTTACTTGCTGTCTTCGTTGAGCATGATAACCCAAATTGCTAACATCTTTTCCATATTGTTTATAGAACTGGATCAATTCATCCTGATTCGCTGCATCATGAATTTGTTGTAAATCATTTTCCACCTAAATCAATTCGTCAGAATCTATTTGATTGCTCATAAAATCTTCTTACCAAACGAATAGAATTCAAAATAATTTGCACATCCACATAATCAGCTAACATCAGTAGACGAGTAACCGATGAAAGTAAACCTCGAGCGGCGACAATCATCTGCTCGCGTTTAGATTTTGAACATGGATCATCAGCAAAGCCCTTTGATAGAACAGCCATTTCGTCGCCTAAATCATTTCAAAACGACGCCTTTAAATCGCGTGAATCATCTCTTCACTTACCTGCTCGTTTCACTTCATTCATACTCTCGATTAATTCATTTCTCATACCAGGATTTTCATGAACGATCTCGTCGGCCTTGTGGATGAAATTTTCCGTTGCTTGAATAACATTTGCGACTAGAAGATGGGCGCGCTTTGAACGACCTTTCTTCATAGCTGATGGTTGTTCCGATACCAACGAACTGACCTAAAGTCAATGGCAAAAAATCATGAACTTTATCTCGAAAGTTGACATTCGCATTGGAAATGCTGGCTAGACCTTTCGTATTAGAGCAAAAGCGAAGCATTTGACATTAATAGAATCGTCATTCAATGAGAGTCTCAGTGAATTTCAAAGCAAACCATTCATTGGTCATTTATATTTCAAGTACCTCGAGGCCTTTCAATTGCGGCGTTTGTTTCCTTCGAAAACTTATTCAAGCATGCATAATAACGTCACTTTTATATGAACTCAGAAACGATGTTGATCAATTAACTAATGAATTGTCCAACGCGTCATTGTTTAAATGAAGAAAACAAACAAACCTCTGCTATTAATGGATCCAACGTTCGTTGTACCGACCATGTTTTAATTTGCATTTTGCTTGGATTAAATTTCGTATACATGATTTATTTATTCAGAATTTAGAAATGAGCATTCGAAGCACTCGTTTTCTTTATGCCAAAAAATGCCAACTTTGACAAATAGACAGAACATGCATGCACATAAACTTTTTTCTCTTTCTGGACCAATAAAATTCCTCTTTCTCAATTTCACTTCCAATTGGTTCATACATTTAACCTGTAGATATCCCTGATGATCTCACTCATTCATTCATATTCATCTATCGATAGTATGTTTCTCTTTCTCCTCTTCTTCCACCATTGCGTTGTCGAGTGAACGTGTACACTGAGTTTTTTCCTCTTCGCTCCTGTTTAGTTACTTTCGTCATAAAAAGAGAGAAAGTCTTTCTTTCTGCTGCTTTTTTCTTCTTCTTCTTCTTCTATTCAAGTATGTCGACGTCCTTCAAACACTCAAGTCAATATTTTTTTGTTTCGTCATTTAATTTCTCTTTGAATTTAAATTAGAAAATTAATTATCTCCTTTATCGTTCTCGTTTTTAGATGAATGGTTATCGAGAACGTCTTGGTCTCAGTCGACGATTCGAACCATCGAACACATCGATGGGTAGGTTCTTTTCGAATCGTCTTCGAGATTCATTACACGTTGGTGGTGCTCTAACAACAACTGTACGAGGAAACTTCGACCAAACTCTACCAGATAAGGAAGCAACACCTGAGCCACCGATGAGTATATACGATGTCAATCGTTCGATTATCGCACCGATTCCGGCAACAAACGAGTCGTACTTTACTCAAACGACGCCTGATATACAGAAGTTTTCTTGTCGAGTTGAACTATCATCAGGCTACAACATTCTCAAGAATCGAACTAGTTCACAACCAACACGTTTACCGCCAGAATTGCAAGGACGTACTCCTCTTGCTCAATTGAATCCGTTACCAACGACGACAACAACAACATTGACACCAAATAATCCTGGTGATTACCGTCAACGACGTCTTTCTTTCACTGATCATCATCGTACACAACAATTAGCTTATCATCAACATATCTCACAACAGTTCAACACTGATGGTACTCGACGTCCGTTTTCATCCGACAGTCCAATACCACCAGCACAACCATCAACGGGTTTAACCTCGCATTACATATCATCTGCACCGCCTTTACACAATCGTACAACATACGAACCAATTGAGCCGTTAAAACTCGTAACGGAACAAGAGGATAATTCAATGGCTGCATTATCACGCGAATTACGTGCTGCTGCTTATCCGACCACACATAAATCATCGAATCATTCGCCAACACGCGAAACATCGCCAACAACAACACGCTACACCAGTCGATTGAGTTCGAAACGAGCACCACCGCGCGCATTACCAAAGATTCAAACCAATGATCAACAATCATCTCTTTCGACTGCCAAAGTTGTACATCATTTTCATCATTCACATCACCATGAATCAAAAAAACATTCGGCAAACAATGAAGATCGTTCACAGAATTCCTCGTCGACAACAATTTTACTCGATCAATTTTTCCATGTAGAACAAACATCACCAAACAAAGAATCAATGGTACAAACACATGAAACCGTTCCTGTTAACAGCGAAAAACTAAGTAAATCAGAAGAGTTTATCAAATAGTCTTCTTAACGTCATTGTTTTGTTCTAGTTCGTGAGCAATCATCCATTGTACTACTCAAAACTCCTCCGCCATTACCGGAAGATGCGACAATATCATTTGTTTCGAAGTTCGCTCGTCTAGCACCCATCATTACTAATCATCCAACAAATGGGACTACGACAGCCGTATCTGCTGATGAAAATAACAATAGTGTCAATCGTCCGATTCATTTCGATATCAATCTACATGAACAAACATTCGATACACTCCACGACATATCTGGATTCCACACAGCGAGTGCAACAATTACAGATGATTTACTTCCGATACTCGATATGACTCAAGATGATGATGCAATCGAACAAGCAGATGAAAGTTACTCATATGTGCCATTAAAAGAGCAACGAACAGCAGTAGATGACGTTCCATTGCTCGAATTGGATGAATTGGAAACGAACAGTGATATTAGTGAATCGCAATTAGTTCCGATTATTTATGCGAAAGAATTGGCAAATGAAATCGAGTTGTTACAAAGAGCACATTCGTTGAAACAACAACAACGATCCATGTCCACAAACCATGAGAATGATCGACTGAACGATAACAATTCTGTTCCACCACCAGCGAACATGGAATTATTAAATTTCGAAGCATTAGACGAAGAATTCTCGACTGTACATCACTGTGATGAAGATTTACCTTTATCTTCAGCAAGAATTGCTTCAGCAACTATGGATATTTCGTCATCACCAAAACCCACACCGAATGAAATCGCAACTCCGAGTATGACTGTCATTCAGCATAGTATTCTTGTACATAATCGTCTTTCACCTTGGTTTAAATTACCAACTGAACTGTGGTTCAAAATTCTACCATTCTTAACGACAACTGAGCTACATAACTTTTCCTATGTTTGCAAACGATTTTATTTACTTGCGCAAGATCAAGCGTGTCAACATCGGATTGTGTTCAATCATCGAAAGCCACTCGAGCAACTTTGGTTTGATACTATTGCTCGACGCAAACCTCGTGCGTTGACATTCATTGAACACCGGCAACAGAGCGCGGACAGTAGTCAACAACCAATCGAACACGAGTAGGTCATTTCGAGCAAAAAATACTTGATTTGATTTCTTGACAAAAAACCTATTTTAGTACAAATCAGATCAAATGGAATGAATTTTTTCACGCCATTGGTTCGAATCTTCTTGAATTCACTATGTCTGGATTTTATCATGAACCTCTCACGCCTAACACACTTCTTCCATTCATCGTTCAAACTTGTTCAAATCTTGTTTCGTTGAATCTTCGTTGGAGTCGCATGACTGCATCCACATTGAATCATCTCGTTGATTATCCGCAATTTATTCATTTGCAAACACTGGATCTTACCGGTTGTCAAACATTGGATGACACATTATTAATCAACATGTTTATTCGTTCAGAAACACAATTTCAGTTGAAAAAACTCATTCTTGAGGGATGTATGAATATCAGTTGGATCGGCCTTGACACCGTCGCCATCTGCATTCCCGATTTACTTCGACTAAATATCAGTCGATGTATCGGTTTGAAAAATCTGTCATCCAATTCGACTTCGACCTGTTTTCATCATTGGCCCAAACTTCAGTCGATTGATGTTGGTCATCTCGTAACACTCACCGATCAAGATCTTGCAGTTATATTTGACCATTGTAAATATTTGAATGCTTTAGTATTCGATGGTTGTCTTAGCATAACTGATCAAATATTTCATCATTTAACATCGAATTTTCGAGTGCTTAGTTTAAATGGTTGCACAAACATAAGTACGAATGTCTTATTGAATCTTAACGAACAATGTCCACAAATTGAAGTTCTTCATTTGAATTCCATACTGAACTTCAACGATTCCTGTTTGTTGAAATGGTCCGAGCAACCGTTGATGAAACTACGACACTTAACGATCGATAATTGCAAACAATGCTCATTAAATAGTATCGACAAGTTTCTTAGTAAACATGTCAATCTAAGAGAATTATCATTAACGGGTGATATGGTAACAAATTTAATCGAACGAAAGATTTTAGAAGAGAAATTTTCCCATATTCAATTTGTCTTTCAATCGTGATATTTAACGTTTTGTAGCATTTGTATTCTCGGCAAAACAAAGAAGAGCACCGTGTGTATAGAAATGTTCACAATTCTTTGCATGTTAATATATTTTTTGTTTTCTTGTTTTGTATGTTAACTGATAAATTGAATATTTATATTGATCACAAAAGCAAATCAACAGTATAAATCGTCTCTTTTTTAGATTACCATCATCAGAGTCTCTCAGCTCGCTTAGGAGCAGAAAAAGCGTTGTCATGTCTATGTCGAGTTATAAAAATGTGGACTTCGATCATATTTGGCCTTCCGTTCTTGGAACTATTCACTCAGTGATCAATCGAAGTCGATATGGATCGACAGATATACCAACGTGGCAGACAAGATTCTTCGGTTTGGTTTACTAAAGGAGAAATCAATGTCGTCTTTAATGATATCTTCTTTATATAGATATTTACAATCTATGCAGTGCTACGCCCTATCCATTCGCAGAGAGATTATACGCTCAAACGAAAGCAGCTCTGGAGAAGCATTGTATATCAATGGATGAGGTGAATATTTCTATGTAATTGAGGATTAAATATTGAAAATTTGCTTTTTGGTTTAGGAAATCAACAAATCAGAACAAAATACATTGAGTGTTTACTTCAAATATTGGAAAGAATACAGTATGGGTGCAAGTTATTTGAATAATCTCTATTCGTAAGGAAGGAGATGAGCATAAAACTGAAGAAATTTGTTTCTAATGATTAGATTTTTGAATAATCAACTTGTAAAGAAACGACCGATGGTGGACCTGGAAAACTATGAAATGGCAGAATTTCTTTCCGAACTTGATGAACGATTTTTTATTGAAATCGGGGAAGTAAGTTGAAGTGGATTTTTTTGTATTTAGAGCGAAGTTATTTTCTTTTAGTTGGCACTCGAATCTTGGATAAAACTTATCATAGAACCGTTGAAGGATCGACTTGTCAGATTACTACTCGAACAAATACATCTGTTTGTATTATAATGAGATTTTTGTTGACAATAATCATCCTTATTTCGGTTTTAGGGATCGTGTCGGAGAGGGTGTCAACCAAACAACGATCAAAGGTGTAATTATGTCATTTATTGAAGCGTGTCAATATCGAAGGCATAATACATTAGGAGTAAGACGACACATTCGAAATGAAAATTGAGTAAAGTTGATTTTCGTTTAGCTGTATGAAGAATCTTTTGAAAATCTGTTCCTACAAGAAACTGGTGAATATTATCAGAAAGAAGGAGATCGTTTAATAGAGAAACTCGATCGTGTGGAATATATGAAAAAAGTAAGTAGCTTGTCTGATCTCCTTGTCTGATTTATTCAAATGATTTTGTATAGGTTATAAATCTAATCGATGACGAAGAATTTCGCAGTCGGAAATATCTAAATCCAACATCTTATCCCAAAGTCTATCACGAATGTCTTCAACGTCTTGTTTGTAACCATTTAACCTTCATAACAGATGGATGCGATGAGTTTATTCTCCAAGAAAATCTCGATGGTATGAAGAAACCGCTCTACATCTGCGATCTTATTTTTACTGAATATTTCTTTCAGCTCTGAGAAATATGTATAAGTTATTAAAACCGACACAGGCTGGTTTAGACCATATGGTGAAAAGATTTCAAGTGAATATGACCAATATTGGACATGAACGAATGCGGTGTGTCAAAGGAGAAAATGTTAGTCTGTTTGACGAAATTGTATTGAGTTGAAAGAAATATTGTTGTTTGTTGTAGTTATCAGCATTGTTTACTCAAGTATTATTGGAAATTCATGCGAAATATCTGAATATCGTACGTGATATTTTCTCTAATCATGCTGATTTTATCTCAGCATTTGATAAAGCTTGTGCAAGCATTGTGAATACGAAATATGAAAATCGATCGTTAGCTAAAGCATCTGAACTAGTAAGTGTGATCGCATGAAATTTGATCGTAAACACGTGTGCATTGATTTAGCTTGCTCATTACTGTGATAGTATTTTACGCAAATCATCGAAAACAACCTGTGAGAGTGAAGTAGAAGAGAAATTGTTGAATGCGATAACAATATTCAATTACCTGGATGATAAAGATTATTTTCAACGTGTAAGGTTCAATGAAAAGTCGTTGAAAGTATAGTAAATCGAGGTATGAATTTCAGTTCTATCAAAAGATGCTCGCGCGTCGGTTGATCAATCAACAATCGACTTCGATAGATGCAGAAGAATTTATGGTTACAAGATTGAAGGTAAATCATTTTACTAGGAAACGTTCAGATCGAAATGAGGGTGTTTGTGAATAGGAAATGTGCGGTTACGAATTTACTAATAAACTAGCACGCATGTTTCAAGATATTAAAGTGAGCGAGGATCTATGTATGAAATTTTTCGAATCGCTCAAATCGCAATCGAATTCGACCATCAAAAATCAAACAATGACACATCTTCTCGGTTTGGATTTCAATATTTATATTTTACAAGTAACGATTATCCTATTTTCCAGCGTAAATTTCATTTTTTTTCCCTTTTATTACATAGGCAAACTCATGGCCTGTTTCTCAAACTCAAAATAACACCTTCTCCATCCCACCACTATTAGAAAAATCAATTCGCTCAGTAAGCTAGTTCTTCATTTTCCATTCTAGTTCATACAGACATCCATATTTTCTAGTTCGAACTATTCTATAATGAACAATACAGCGGGAGAAAACTATCCTGGCTTCACAATCTATCGACCGGTATGTTCGATGAAATTCAGCCGTCTAAGAACTGGTTTTTTTTTAAACTTGTAGTCGATGTGCGAATGTTTTACTTTGATCGTCCGTACTTTGTTACTATGGGTACATATCAGATGGCGGTACTAATACTGTTTAATGATCATCAGAAGCTGTCATTGAAAGAACTTGAAGAATCAACGAGGCTCTCGACAAAAGAACTCGAAAAACAACTCTCGATTCTAATTGAAAATAAATTATTATTGCGCGATGACGTATGATGAATATTTGCCTTTGTTCATACACATCTACTTTCGATTCTTGTAGACGGAATTCCAACCTCAGACAATTATTTCGTTAAATACAGATTTTAAAAATAAACGAACAAAATTCAAAATATCTACAACAACTTCCAAAGAAGTTCACCATGTATGTATTCAAATGAACTATCATTTCGACAAAACAATCTTTCCATTCCAGGACATCGAAACTGCTGAGCAAGCCGCAGATGAAGATCGAAAATTTTATCTTCAAGCTATCATCGTACGAATCATGAAAGCGCGGAATGTCGTGAAGCACAATCAGTTAATTGAAGAAGTGTGTAAACAGTCAAAACAACATTTCATTCCATCGATCTCTCTCATTAAAAAATGCACTGAGATGCTTATCGATAGACAATATATAGAGCGAAACTCACCGGATGAGTATAGTTATATAGCGTAAGAGTATCTATTTTTTGTAAGGATGATTTTGACCAATACAACGAATTTTTGTGATATGCGAACTTCATAACAGAAAGAACGCCTGGCCAATGTTCAATGCTGGTTTCTTAGTTTTTTATTTTTTCTACGTGCATTTGCGAAAAATGATGCAAAACTATCATCTCTATTATACTTCTTACAAATGTTGTGATTTAACTCTTGTCTTCCTAATTTTCCTATTTTTATAAAATAAATTTATACAGGAAAGTGACAACTAAACTTGATATGATAACGTCTGTTTAACATACACTATCTATAAGCAAGGATCATAGTTCGAGTGCACAATGAGTAAAGCTGTCTTTTCTTTCACTATTTCAAGGTAACTTCAAAATTGTACCATAAATCACTGCAGATACTTATGCTTTTAGTGGTTTATAATCGATGCATGTTATGTGACGTTGTCTTTTCTCTTGATTCATTCTATTCTCATTCTGCAATAGTTGCTTGATCAATTCCTCTATTCTGAGTACTTGCCTTATGTCGGCAAGTTTACTATTTTCTGATTGGTTGAAAGATCTGTCAAATGATCTTTATCGAAACTAAAAAAACACAACACACGCACACACTCGATGATCATCATGATCAATATTGGTGTTTTGTTTTGTTTTCCTGTGCGACAAAGGACGTTTTTCGTTCTAAACTTTTCATTTTATTTTAGATGGCTAACAGCATTGGACATGAGAATGCTGTTCCACCATCTGTTGTCAATCATCACGATATCAAACAGTGGCAACACTGTTCACTATTCAATTTGGATCTTTTCACCGATGATAATAATTCATTAAATTTGACAAAAGATATCGATAATAAGATCGTTGATGGTTGTTGTTGTTCATCATCAACACCGAACGTCGATGATTCTTGTCAAAAAAATCATTTGAATCATTCATGTTCATTTGTTGTCCTACAAAAGAATTACACAACACAACTTGAACATGTTGCCGAGACTTTGTTAGCAGACGGGAATAAAACACCAAATAATTGTTGTTATTGTTGCAATCATGAAGCAAACGATTCGAAAACACAATCATTGAATCGAAAAATTCTCCTCGGCTCAACAGCGATTCTCGATAGTTTACTACGTAATAATTTAAAGTCCTTATCAGCATCGTCGCAACCCGCAACAGCAACTACCACGTTCAATCATAGTTCAAAAACAAATATGAAATCGACCGGAAATCAACGACGATGGCATTCGGAACGTGGTAGTCGCCATCCGAATGTTCGTGCTAACTTACCTTTAACACCCGCCCAACGCCAAGTTCTCGAACGTTATATGAACTATCCGTTAATAAAGCCGCCGACAAATATTCGCTCGACACGTCGTTTACATCATCATCAACCGTTAACAGGTAAAGCAAGCGATGCCACTGGCACTGCTCTCTCAGCGCTTGTTGAACAACCGACGACAATGTCCACTGCTGTTAACAATCTTCGTAAAAACAGTGCCCCACCTAATCATACTCGACCATTATCATCAACTTCATCATCAGCATCCGCCATCTCCCATCATAGTGCATTAAATAGACGATTTCTACCAGATACGATTAGATCTCGCGAAGTTTCTGACGAAGAGGAGAACGATGACGACAATGATGATGATAATGATGACGACGATGACTCAATTTCGTCTGAACTCGGTCAGACTAGTGACGAAGAAACTAGTGACACAAATCCAACCACAATAATCTCCAACCATCCTATGACAACATCGGAAACTCTCTCCGAATGTGCGATTTGTTGCGAAATGAAACGTCTTCAAAAACGATCCTGTTGCAATTTCTACGTCTGTTCAACTTGTTTAAATATTTATGTTGAACAACAAGTTAAACAAGGTATAGTACGAATACAATGCCCCAATCAACAATGTCATACTTATATGCATCGAGATGAAATTAACAAACGGTGTATATCGCCTGAATTGCGACAGAAACTGACGAAATTTTTAGTCGATGCTAACCGTTCGATTAATATCAAAACATGTCCACGATGTTCAAATATTCACGAAATTGGTAAGGAAAGAGTGTTTTTCACTGAGTAGTCATCACAATGATTTTTCCATAGATCTCGAAGTGTATCGTTCGATGCGTCGTGCGCCGACTAAAGTTCAATGTGTTGAGTGTAACTTGATTTGGTGCTTTCAATGCCATTCACCGTGGCACGATGGAATACAATGTAAAGAATTTCGTCGCGGTGATCGGATGTTAAAAAAATGGGCACGAGAAGTTCATTATGGACAGCATAATGCACAGCAATGTCCTTCTTGCAAAGTAATACTGATTTGAGTTCGAGTATGACAAATATATTCTATTCGTTTATCGCAGGTATATATTCAACGAACGAAAGGATGTGATCATATCGTTTGTCTGCGTTGTAAAACAGAATTTTGTTATAAATGTGGCGGTCGCTTTCGAGATATTAAATTTATCGGTAAGATTCTGTTTGTTGAGGAAAGTTTATCTCAATATTGCACGATTTCATTCACTTGTAGGCGATCATTACAGTGAATTGAGTGTTCTCGGTTGCAAATATCGTTTCTATCCAGATCGACCATTCAAACGACGACTCATACGAGGTTCCATTCTTTGCGGGAAGATTTTAGCCGCACCTGTTATTCTCTGTTTGGCTATGGTAGCCGGCGCTGTTTGTGCTGGAATTGGATTGCCTGCTTATTGTTGTTTCATGCTTGTTCGACATATTAAGGTATGAAAGAGAAAACGAAACGCGATGAAGAGAATAGATTTGTAATTTCCTTTCTTTAGACGAAACGACGCAGACGTCATTCGAAATTGAAAGAACCTGTTTTGATGAGTTGTAAGTCATTTACTTGTCTATTCGAAATGCGAGTTACATTCGTGTACGTAGATAAAACATTGAATGACATGGTTCCTCAATTGATTCCACGTGATCCTGTGAACAGTGATGGTGTTAAATCAGGTTTTCATTCAATTCGATCGAATATTCCATTGAACGAAACAGTCAACATAGATATAGATCCAACTAATAATGCTCCTATTGCTGTTTTTGATGGTAAGAAAAATAAGCATACCTTCTTCAGTCTTTTCCATTCTTCTAATCATTCTAGAATGTGATATTCATATTCCGACAAATCAAACAGGTACAGACTATCCGTTCAAAAGCTAAAAATACTCACTTTTTTCAATTCTTTTCTTCAGAAGAAGCAATATCTATTCCGATCTCTTCTCTCTCATCAACTTATATTCCGACAACATCACCTAACTTCCCTCGGTTGACGCCGTACACTACAACACGAAATTTGTTATCATCGAGACCTAATGTGTAAAAAAAAACAAACCTTCTCTCTTTCTCATTAACTGCAATGATACTCGAATGATTGTTGCAGATACCAGATAGTGTGTATATTTAAAATATCTTCTTCTTCTCATAACAAATTAGTTGACCCTAGTCACAAATCATTGCGCTTTGTTTGATTTTCCTCAATGAATTGTACACACACACATATATACGTAAACGTTTTTTCTCTTTCTCTCTCTCTCTCCTATTGTAGTTTGATTTTACGCAATCTGATTTTTCTCTTTCTTCTTTTCAAAAAAATCATCAATAACAGTATGTCAGCTTTTGCTGTTGTATCTTTGTTTTTTCTTCTATATTTTAAACAAATTTTATTATATCTATATAAATTTAAAAAACCACAAATACAGTTGACCGAATGAAATCGATTCGTTTGCCATTGTTTGGAGTAATATAGAAGAAATATGTTATTCGAATCGCATTGCATCGAAAGAAAAACAACTAATGAGTTTTGTTAATATCGATATTTCAGTAGATGGTCAAGCGAGTCACTTTCGACGAGAGTTAGTTGTTTTATTTAACTACAGAACGGATTAATTAGCATAAGAATAATTTGTTGGGAGGAAATGTTAGAAAGACGAAAGAAACCCTGATTAAGCTGAGAGAAAAGTACGAAACGATTAGAAAAATCTAAGTGCACAAATGAAAACAAAAAAACATCACTATTTCACAGATAACTGTCATCACGATCGTGCGGCTTTGAAGTTGTTCGCGTTGGTGCTGGTTGATTTATATAAGTTTGAGAAGGAGTTGTACTAGTATTCGTTTTTCCTGAGTTTGCAGTAGGCGTTAAATATGAGTCGCGCGGATAATACGTATCGGATGTCGTCGTCGTCGGACGGAATGTAACATCATCGGCATGATTAGCATTCCGTGCACTATCGCCGTCAAATGATGGAAGAACATCCACACCCTGCACCTCACCAAAACGTTCGACATTTTCACTCGTTGCATTTGCTTCTTGATAACGATCGTATTCCAACCGGTAGTACTACAAAGAACGAATGTCGATATGAATTGAACGAGAAGGAATTTTTACGTTAAAAATTTCTTCAGATAGCATTCTCGAGTGACATAGTAGAGCACGTATTTGTGTCATTTCTGGCCGACGATGTTCTTCAACAAGACAGTCACGAATAATTGCATAACTAAACAAAACGAATTCGATGTGAAGAAAAACGAGTACGTATGCGTTAGTGTTACATGTTTCGAGGAATTTCCGGTTGATAATCGATATATTGAAGAACACGACCTTCGTTGATAACTAGAGCAAGTCGATGGAAGAATGTTTTACCATCGGGTTGCTGTGCCATTTCTTGCAATAGCTTTTCAAAAGGACGAACTCGACCTAAACAAAAAGAAATTTCATCTAGAATGACTATTGGACATGCTTATCCATACATTTGAGAAATAATGTCCATAAAAAGATTCCAAATGACCATCTAAACATTGACATAGACAAAACAAAGATCGATGGTATCAACGGACTTACACATCGGACTTAATCGATGATTTATTTAACGCTAAATGTTCTCCTGTACTCGATGCACGTAGATATATCGTCGCAAGTTCTGGCGTTAAATTGTGTGTAGCTAGTTCATTCTAATCTCAAAGAATCTAGATTCAAACGATTTAATTCAACATTACATACACTTTTCTTTTCAAGTTGAACACTTTCATGTTGTGCCAATTGTTCGCGATAATCTTTATATGTTGTCCATGTTGCCAGACTAAATTATGGAAATTTTCCAATCGAACTTCTCATTTCTGAACTTCGCTTACCCAAAATCACATATTTTCATGATGAATCTCGATGTTACCAAGACATTTCTCGATGCCAGATCACAATGAGCTATTTGTCTTCGATTTAAATAATCAATGCCACAAGCAACTTGATAAGCAATTAATTTCAAATCATCATCTGTTAATTGACATTGTTCATACGCTTCATCAACAGTCATTTCTTTATTATTTTGTTTGGACAATGTTTGATATAAAGACGATTTGTTATGATTTGCTCGATCTGATGGTGATCGATTGAAGTACTTTAACATGGATTCTAGAGAACCGTTTGAACACAATTCCATTAGATAAAACGAATCTTCATCTCGCATCGGCCCACCAACGAAAAGAAACTTAAATCTTGTCTCTGGATAAGCAACTTTCTTTAAAGCAACAATGTTGATATGCTTGCCTGCTTTATGCATAATTTTGATCTCTTCAATCAACATTTCTGCCGCTTTCTTCTTTTGATTTTCGTGTTCGTTTAACATTTTTTCGTTCTCTTCAAGATCATGACTTTTCTTTCGTTCATCGCGACGGTGTTCTATTTTTCGTATCGTTTCCGGAAGACTCTTAGCAGCAACGAGTCCAACTTCAGGTAAATTCACTTGATACACAACACCAAACTGACCGTGACCCAACTGTTTAAAATCTTCTTTTGTTGCAGGTGAAATATCTCCATTGAGATAACCGAGAAATGTGCGAATTTGAGGTGTAGTGGCGAAGTCATCGGGCAACGGAGTTTCTTTCAATTCATGAAAGATACTTTCATGAACTCGATGCTTCATTCGAAAGTACTTGATAACGAAGATTATCAATAAAATAATGATCAGGAGAAGAAGTATAACTGATATGATCACTATCATTGCAGTGAAACGGCCATATTTCAAATATGGATTAGTACCTATTCAATACGATGGGGGAAAATGTTCTGGAAAAACTAACATTTACCTTTGACTCGCAAATCAAAGCTTCGTTCAAGCGGTTGATCGCGTCCGTTGTTCAATTGACATGTATAGTAACCCGTATCCGTAGGTTGGACACGAGTGATGGATATACTACATAGAATGAGAAATATTCGCATTTGTCTACAAAATCTATTCGCAGGAGTTATGTAGATACCTTCCGTTATTTTCACTGAATTGCAATGTTGAATCATCGTTTTTCAATGGCATCTTTCCTTTTAACCAGACTAGTTTCGGTTTAGGTCGTCCATCGAATTTGCAATCGAATTCAACATTCTCTCCACTTTTTCGATCTAGCCGTAAAACCGTTGGCAAATTTGTTTTAAATTGTAATTGTTCAGGATCTACAAGTAGAAACTCTTTCTTGAAGCAGAACAATCAATTTTGTCTGTCAGTTTACCATCAACATCGATGAGGTATGTTCCATTGGCATTCGGAATAATATCTGATCGTTTTGATAGTCCAATACATTGAAAATATCCATTATTACCTATCACTCTCAACACTGGCGTTTTAACTTCGATGATTGTACTATGAATATTTTCACTAAAGTCAAAAACAACGCAATTAAACTGAAAACCAAACAATCCTAGTGGGATTTATTACTTCACAGGTATATTCCAATCGACATCGACCTGTTTGAATTGATTTGTGTCTTTGAGACGCCATCCTTGATCGAAGCGATTTCTTTCATAGGTGAATAATTTGTCATTGTAGATCATTTTTAAATCATCATAAACTAAATCGTGAGCTTCGCAGCGGTAAGTCAAAACATCGCCTGTTACTAGACTGAACTCGGGCTTGTCAACATGAAACATGTGACGATTGTGCGCGAGAATTGTTATTCCTTTCGCAATGTTCACCAATCCGTTCTGTTCATAACAACAGAGGTACTGATGGCCAATCGATGGATCATGAAGTGCATGAGAAGCACTGCTAATAAATTGTGTTTCATAATCAGTGATACGATTCGATGCTGTGCTGATTAGTTGTTGATCTGACGAAGTTTGACAAGTCTTTCGAATGAGATTTGCCAAGCACGCGTCAAGTGAACATTGAGAATAATGAAGAGAAACTCTCAATGGTCGATTGATATCGGCACGATGACGGATTGTACAAGCAACACGATAAGATTCTTGTTGGGAAACACCATAAGGATATATGTTGATTTTATCTTTATGATTTTCATCACGCCATGGAATAGATCCAGTCTTTTGTTCAGGAACAAATGCGAATTGACCAACCGGATCACCTGAAGTTCATCGAAACGATACATTCTAAAATATCTCGAATTTGTCTGACCTACCGATAATATTTGGTTTGATTACTACTGTCTTGGCTAATGCGGATGATTTCGCTGAAATCTTCAAATCTTTTTCATCCTCGAACGTGATATTGTAAATCGTTAAAGAATATTCCAAGAATTGATTTTCTTGGTTTGTTCTAAATTCAAATCATCCAACTTCGTGTTATTTCACATGTCAACAAACTCACATTGGTGTCAATTGGAAACGTTTATCGTTGTACAATGAAATGCCATTCCGTGATAATTCGAGGATGACTGTCGAGCGTGGAATTGTGAAAATACTTATATCGTAAACAACATCTGATCCATAGGAAATCTTGTCATTCGATTCTGGTCCGCTTGGATTTACTTCGAGATCGAGTGATGGCTCTAGGAAAATATTCAGAGATATTTGATTTTCACGAAGTTTTCTTTTTCAGTCGTACTATCAACACAAGTGATATCGATCGAACGAGAATAAAGGCCTTGTTCAGAGACCCGTACACAATAGAATCGATAAACATTATTCGGTTTAAAACCACGTAATGTTATCGAAGTGTTTCGACTGTAAATTTGACTCTGAAGATTAAAAACGGGTTTATCTGTTTGGTTCGAAATTAAATTCAACTAAAGAAACAAAACAAACACTAATTCACGTCTTATGACACTACGAAAGAACTACTTTATAAATATCTTCGAACCAGAATAGTACAGGTGATTTACGATCCACTTTTGTACCATATTGAATTTCACATGTTAATCGTATTGTTTCATCACTTATTATACTTAAACTTGGTTGATGGATTTGTACGTATTCAGCTACAGAACAAGAAAATCGTATATTGATTTAACATTTGATAATGCTTTTATTTTCACGTACGGTCAGATGGATCATACGGCACACGAGACTGTTGACTCGGTGTATAGTTGCTCTTACAAGTAAATTGATTCAAGGAATTCGCGATGGTGGGATTTTCTAACGCAAAGCCAATCTGCGGATCAAAGAATACTTTCTAAAATAATCAATAAGATTCGATTTTTATCCTTCATCTCACATCGAAAAGCAATTTTACTTCGGGTTTTAAATTATCCGGTGTAAAATAAACTGGTATACATAAATCTTGACCAATACAAACAGGTATGTTGCATTTAAGTTCATCGACTCGTTGTTCACGATCATTACATTGACGTGATTGGCATTGGTTTGAATTTGGACACGAGATTCGTGAATACCAGTTCGTACTTTGGCATGGAATATTAAAGAAATGAATACCTGTTTGTTTGTAGATTGTCGGATATACGTTTTGTGTGAAAACAGATTTTCCATCTACAAGAAACATTTGTGTGAACATTTTTAACAGCGGAATGTTACCTTGGACATAAACATGAACTATTTTCTCATGTTTTTTATCTTTGACTGTTTCCGTGCATATATAACGTCCAATTAAGTCAGATGTCAATTGATTTCGCCGTAATTTAGCAGTGATTGTGTTCGTATTATAATTAGTATCGAGGGATAGATGCTAGAATAACTTCGTAGAGATGGAATTTAATTGAAAATACTTACTTTTGTTGCTGAGTCGGGAACTGTAAATTGAATTGATTTTGTCGAACCTTTACATTGTAAAAAGTAGGGTAGATTGTCTTTAACTGCATTTGTATGAAATTGAATTTCATGGGGAACAAGATAATGACGAAGAATTGAATCCAATGAATCAATATCTTTTCGAACACGTTCTTCAATGAATTCATTACTTGGATATTCGATTTTAACACCTAAAAATATTTTATGTTGACAATAATTCGATTGTGTGAGTGAAAAAACATCGATTTACTTTGGTGAAGGGTCAAAATACCCAAAAGAAGTATAAATCGAAACATTCTTCAAAATAAGGCAAGAGTTTAGTCAACCATTGAATGCGAAAAAGAAAAAGAAAAAGAACGATTGAAACTTTCGTTCTGTTTTCGTTTACGAGTGTTATGATACATTTTATGTACATTCATCATACCTGACATCTAGGGATCATGCTTAGCATTCGCTCATTCGGTCGAACGACAAAAAATTATTCATGCTGGGCTGATATGAATAGCAACGTCAATTGTTGCTAATCGCAAAACATAATATGTTGTAAATAGTTTGGATTATGAATGAAACGATCATAGTGCCGCTGACTGTTGATAATGAACTATATCCAGCTTTGATTCAATGTTTCTTCATTATCTGCTGTGGCTACATAGCCGGTCAACTGAATCTGTTAACAACTGCTCATTCCATTGGTTTATCAAGGTATATAAGTAACTTTGCATTACCAGCGGTTATATTCAAGAATCTCGTCGATGTCCAATTTCAAAGTGTTTCATGGCAATTTCTTACATCTGTTCTGATTAGTAAATCAATCTTGTTTTTAATGACAATTCTTCTGACGTATATTGTTGAACGTCCGAAAAATCTCGCTAGCATGGGTCATTATGCGATCATGACTACTCAAAGTAATGATTTTGCATTGATTCTACCTATTATTCAAGCAGTTTATAAGCAATCTCATCCGGAATATAGTCGATACATTTACTTAATTGCACCTATCTCACTTGTCTTACTCAATCCGATCGGATTTATCTTGATTGAGACACAGACACGTTTGGATGATCAACGGCGACATCGCGGAAGTACTTGGTCGTACTTTCAACTGATATCGACTATTGTTGGAAACATCGCTCGAAATCCCGTCGTGATATGTACGTTACTCGGAGTGATATTCAATCAAATATTCCATCAGCATGTGCCAAGTTTAATCGACGGCGTTCTTACACCGTTAGCTCAATCATTTACAGCCACCGCGCTCTTCTATCTCGGTCTAACAATGGTCGGAAGACTCAATCGATTGCATGCACGCCTTGTTCTAACAGTATTTCTACTCAGTATGATGAAATTAGTCATCTTCCCGTTGATTTTACGTCAAGCTGTTTTCTTTCTCGTCAAACCACTGAACGGGAACCTGAGCTATACTTTGGAATATTCGAATTTTGGATTTTTATATGGAACGTCACCAACAGCACCGTCTGTGATGTTTTATGTTCCTGAATCAATGTTATCCCTACAAGCAATAGCATCGACAGAACTGGTCGTTTCAACTCTACTATCGGGACCTATTATTCTTGTTTCAGCAAAAATGATCAATTTACGCACATTGAGTACGAAAGTGACTGAATGCTATGACATGTTATTAGCAACAACAGCTTATGATGTTAGTATTCTATCGTTATTCTGTACAATTATTGTGTTAATCGGATTCTGTTTACGGCATCGATGGTTTAAAACATCATTTATACATAAATACACATTTATTTTTGTTAGTTTACAAATGATTTTATCGATATGGACAATAATTATGCACCATATTAAAGTATTTGCATCGCTTACTATGTCACCTATATTTGATTTAGGTAAAACAATAAGAATTCAAGTTTTCATTTTGTTCTCTTTCTTTTTTTTTTAGGCACTATATTCTTAGCATTGGCTACGCGAACATGGGCAACAAGTATATCCATCGCGTTAATGTTTATCATCTGTCATTCGAATGAATTAGCTCGTCGATGTTCCTGGATGTATCATATATTTGGTTGGATTGTACCCGCATTAGTATCTCTGATCATCTATTTTTGCTCATTAATCTATCAACCAGAGGAAAATCCGGAATTAATAGGCGCAGGAAAGCTTGGAAAACTCCAAATAATTCTCTCGATTTTATTACTCAATGTATGTGTGTTGATCAACACGATTAGTCTTCTTCGTATCGCACGGCGGACGTATCAGTTAAGACACGATCTAGCCGATCATCGACCAGAAACTTCTAATGATTCGAACTCAATAATGAGTGAAGCTCAAACATTGATCGATGATAATGATGAAGAAATGGACACGCCATTCATTTCTAGAGGTATCTTTTTCTGTTTATCTCATCGGATTTTCTTACATATTGTCTTTGAAGAGCCCGAAGAAGTGAAATTTGTTGAAGGTGATGCACAATTATTTCGTCACGGCATCCTTATTGCCTTACTGACAATCGATGCTGTCATTGTAAGTGTATTCGATTGAAAAGATGAGATTGTTATTAAATTTTATTGACATAGTGTGTAGCGGTGCTATTGTGGTTAATCATATCGCGTGATCGTGATGGTATTTATTATGAATTACAGTTCTTAGACACAGTTTTACTTTACGGACAAGTAAATAGTTTGAGTTCGTGTTTTTGCTAGATGAAAGTCTAATGTTTGTAGGGTATTATTTCTTTTCTTGTCTTTGCATTGGATGCTGACTTGCTTGTGCCGATCTCGCGAAAGTAAAATAGAAAATGAAGAGTAAAGAAACGAATAGTGACGGTGTGTCGTTTGTATTTAGATTAATGAAAATGTTTTATTGTTGCGGATTCAGTCGAAATTATACACGAAATCAAAACAGAACGGATGCAACATTAGACTTTGAATTTCACATTCGACCAGAATTCATCCGTCATTCCAGGTAAGTGAAACTATTTTCAAAACTTTTACAAACATAATCTTTAAAGAACTAATATCGAATAACATGAATATGTATGTATTTCTATTCTGATTATTGTCCTTTGCTGTTCGATTGATTTTCTATAAATAGTCTCTTGTATTCAATTGAATAATCATTCGAATTTCTATTTAGTATGAAGCAATCGTCGGAACCAGTGTTTTGTGGAAATGAATTTTGTCAGTGGCTGATAGAACATGATTACATGGCTAATGAATCAATGGCTCGAGCTTATATACAGCAGATAGAAACAAATCAACAAATTGTTTGTCTCAATCGAAATCAAAACTCTGACGATGTTTACGATCTTTTAACGAATTGGTATGCTTTTTCGAAATAGAAGAAACGGCTAAGCAGTCTTTCTTGTTTTATTTAACCAGTGAATGTTTTTTTAATCTTTTTTTCCATGTTAAGAATAAAATTTTGCGGGAAGAGAAAATTGTCATTGTTTTTCGTTTGTGATGAACTGTCAATGTCCGTCGATATGTATGCCTATCTGCTATGATGAACCGATCTTACAGGTAGATTTCTACTGGGCCGACGAATGATGGGAAACTTCTTCTTAGGCTCATGTGAAAAAAACGGATTTGAAACCGATCGAGTGTCTTTCGAATAAATGTGATGGTTGTTTGAATGAATATCTCAGCAAAGCTCTCCGACGTAGTCATTATCAGATCTTTCATAGTCACCAAGATACATTGGACATGGGTAGGCCAACAGCTGTTGTTTCTTCACCATCGGTTACAATTAGTGACGAAGAAATGAGTAAGATGCAAGATGAAGCTATTGAGAAACTAGATGAAATCCGTAAACGATACGCACTGATGCAAATGAACGACAAAGTTTTTATTTTGGGTGGTTACGCCATCGATAGTAAAACTGGAAGAAAGAGAATACCAAAACATGATTATTTGTAAGTAAGTGGAGATGATAAAATGCACGTAACAATCACGAACATGTAGTTACGATCATGATAAGAAAGAATTGATTCCTATTCCTGCATTGCCTGGTCATGGTCGAATGGGTTTCGGAATAGCCGCAACTGACGACGACAAGATCATTGTTGCTGGTGGACACAATTTCGATTTTGAATCAATTTCCAATGTTACTATGCTTGATACAAAAGCGGAAGTATTCCAGTGGCAAGATTTACCAAACATGCCCAGTAAATTTACTAATTTGAGAGGATTGAGAAATAAAAGTTTGATCACCTTTTGAGATGGTACTATTGGTTCTGGTACAGGCATTATTTATAATGTTCTTTACATTATCGGTGGATTTGATTTTGTCGGATACGATATAGTCTGTCATGGTGATGTACTTGCGTTGGATTTGGATAAGAAACAATGGAAAATATTAACAAATATTGATCCACCTCGAGCTCGACCGTTAGTTAGCGTCAATGATCATGTTGATCCACCGTATGTTTTCCATCCAACAAAATGCTCAGTTACTAATTTCTCATTCACAGCACATTATATATTGCCGGTGGCTATAGTTTTACTGAAAAAGGCCAAGTTGTTCCATGTAAATGACGAATATTTGAGTATGTTTAACTTATAAATGTCATTTATTGTCTAGGTGGTAGAATTGAAGAATATCACGAAGAAAAGAAGACGTGGCAAGTGATTGCTGATATACCGCATTTCAAGACAACAAACGGATTGGCGACGAAAAACAACAAACTGTAAAAATATCTATAAAGACAAGTATTCTCGGCATCTCCTCTTTTGCATAGATTCCTGATGAATGTCGTGCCCGAGACTGGCGAGAATCGTGTTATTAAAGAATATAACCTCGAAACGCATCAATGGAAGAGCTTGCATGATCTGAAACGATCATCCTCTCATCATCTTAAAAAAGAATCATCGCGAATCAAACTCGCTGACGAACAGACTGGAGAAAAGGTTGACGAGTAAAACTCTGCTTGTTCATATTGTTTTCAATCATTACCATGCTCCTCTTTTTCGTTCTTCTCCTTTTTCTTAGCCTCGATTGTATCGAACGAAAGAAAAAACACGGTCGAGTGTTACATTTACACTTTCGAAATAGTCACACATGTTATCAATAAAAGTTATCACATCATTTCTTTCTCTCGCAACACACCAAGCGTGCTCTTTGAAGTCAATGTCGATTAAACGGGATATAAACTATGTGAATGTCGCATGTTAAGATCTCGTAAACACCTGCTATTATTTTTATACTACACTTTCCGTTAGCATACCAAAGTGTATGATAATCAAGCGTTTCTGCCAACTTAACAGAACACAGTAGACTTGTTTGCCTTTGACAGAGAAACGCATATGCGTAGTAAATCTCCACGTGATTACAGCTCAGTTGCGTCGTGTAAGGCTTGATGAAACTATTTAATTATAATAAGTTTCATTTAAATATGAGTATGCGTCACTTCCTGAGAAGGAAAATTTTCAATTTCTACACGCTGCTTCGTACGTCAAGTGTTATACGAGCATACATAGCTATTCTTTGTCGTCACAGTGTTCTCTCTCCCCTCCCTCCTCTTCGATTTTATTTATCATATCTAAGGTCTAAACATGCATATGTTGTCGTTTCACCATTAATATTTTCTTTGAGTAATCACTGCATTTTTTTCTCTCTCTAGTCATTCTTCCCATCTTTTTGACGACTTTCCGTTCTGTTAAAATAATAAGTGAGAAAAACATGATTGATGTCAAGAAAAATGTGTGTTAAACAGAAAGAAATACTCTTGTCACTTCAGATTGTGTGGGAGTACTAATTGGAAGTGCACTGAGCAGGAAGAATTAATCAATGGGCTCGAAAGTAAGTCGTCATCATTTCAAAAATGGTGAGCAATTGAGTAAGAAAATGATCGATGAACTCTGCGAAGAGACAGGGTTTAGTGAAGAAGAACTACTCAACTGGCATACGTAAGTGCAAATTTGAAGTTATCTTGTGTAATAATGAGTCATGTTGCTTTATTTTAGAAACTTCTACAAGGATTGTCCAGACGGGCGTTTAACTTTGAAACAATTCGAACATGAATATTCAAAAATCATGGGTCGACCGACGCAGAAAACAACTGATTATGTCAAACACATGTTCAACGTTTATGATCAAGATAAAAATCAATTTATCGATTTTAAGTAAGATGTTCATTGCTGGCAAGCGAAACGAACTCTTCTTTTGTTATTAAGAGAATTTGTCACGGCATTATCAGCTGCGTCAGTGATGAATCGTTTGCGTTTAGTTGAGACGATGTTCAGTATGTTCGATTTAGACCACGATGGACGAATAACCAAAGACGAAATGACCAAAATGTTACATACCCTCGTCGACGTGACAAACTCGAACAAAAAGCGTCAGCAGAATCACTCCAATAACGACAATACCAATCAACAGGCAAATCTACAAAAGCGTATTGATGACGCATTCAACGAATTAAACGCCAACGCTGATGATCACATAACAAAAGATGAATTTATCGAATGGTACATGAAAACAGGTTTATTATCTGACGCCAAAGTCACCGGTATAAATATTCGTGATGCAAGTCGTGTTCAAGAACTCGACAAGAAATCGCGGAAAATCAGAAAGCAACAAGTTGATCCAAGAGATCGTGTCGATGAGTACCAGTCGTCGCAAGAAAAACGACATATAACACGTATGACCGAACAAAGACCACCAACGAAGTCAACAACGGATGAAAGTGACGATGATGATGATGATGATGTCGTGATGGGAGATGATGACAGTTTACGTCAACAGACTTCGTCGGATGATACCGATTCTCATTATTCGAAAGAAAACGAACGTTGGCAACACTTGTTTAATTCCGTTCTTGGACAGATTCGCGCGCAACGTGAATACAATCAAGAACAAGAACAAAAAGTCGAATTGAACGGACAAAATCGCATCAGTCATTTCAATTCATGGAAAAAATATGGTGAAGAACAAATGAAAATCGAATACTTTCGACAGAGATCGACCGAAGGTGTCACATCACCGTCGGATGTCGTTACAATTCGATTTTGAGACGTTTTCTCTTACTACTGTCTTCCAAAGATTGTTCATTTACTTTTTCTGATAAATAAATCGGGTGAACTTCGGATAATTCAGAGAAATACATAAGCGAAGAAACAATCTACTGATTTATTAGTGAAATAGCTCATCGAAGCAAAGAAAAAGAAAGTGAGCTAATTAGATTCGAGCGAGAAATTCGCCATTTTTCAGAAAAAAGCAAATATTATCATTAGATAAGAGTTTTTCATCTGAACAAATATCGTCGATCCATTGATGTAAGATAGATTGCGAATTTGAGCGTGGAAATGATACGGATCGAGACTTGCCGGATGGTTGTGAACGATGCTTTTCGTGCGATGGCGCATGAACAGAATGACTACGTGACGACGTTCGCGGCGTTTTCGGAGGTGTTGCTGCCAGATCATCGCGAGAATGGTAAGCGATGCGAAGCTTTTTTATGTAAAAATCTGTATCCGGATTGGTATGAACGATAATTTCTGAGCGAAATTGACCTGGCTTGGTTGTATCATTGACTGTAAAACGAATTGGCTTTGTTTGGCCATTGATTTTGACTGGAATTGTATGGATAAAATGTCGTTGCTCGGCTTGACATTCTATACGGATAGGTTGTGGTGCAGGGAGTCGAGAAGACGCTTTCCGCTCTCCATTCGTCTGTGGAGTCGGTGAAATAAGTAATTCTTCGTCGGGAACAGTCATCTGTTGATCTATAAAGCAAATAAAAACATTCGTTTTTTATTCGATATGAAAACCATTCTATATATAATACTTTGTAATCATACCACTATCGATTCTAATACTTCGAAAAAGTAAATACCATTCGTTTTCTCACTTATCAGCTATTGACACTATTGACAGACATATATTTATGATCTTATCCTTCCTCTTCGCTCGCCTTTTTTTTTCAACATCAATCACCTGTATACAAGCATAATATGTTTAAAAGATTTGTCTATAATGATGTTTAACGGGTTCTGTTTCTTTTTTTGCTTATCGAATACTACCTGGTACGGACAAAATAACAACATCTATACGATAGTGGTACCAAAAAAGAAAACGAGAAAATGAAAGTCTAGCTTGTGCCATTAGAACATCCTTTTCGTTGATTTTCGTTTACGATTGCCAATCAATCTTCCTCGCCAATTTCTTCCTCTCCCTCTCGTTTCTTTCATGGTTCGACTAAGGAAGAGAGAAAGAACAAAAACAACCCACCTTTTTTAAAACGAAGAACGAATAGAGAAACTTGAAAGAGACAGTTGGCCTTGGTGCGAGAATTGATGCCCTTTTATTTGTTGATTACACGTCTAATATCATCTTCTCTATTACAAATCGACAAAGACTACACATTCTATTTTCATTAATATTAAGACAACATTTATAATAAAATAGAAGACTAGAGACAATATACGTATATATATATGCGTGTGAGAAGGAATAAAGAGTTTTCCTATGAGCCAAATACATCGAAGAGATCAGTAAATGCCTGTGTGCCAGGTTGTGGTGGAGCTTGACGGGTCGGTTCCCATGGCATTGCAGATTGCGGTCGATTGACTGCTGGTGCCGCCATTTGACTAAAATCACTTCCACCGAACATATTTGCACCAGGAGTTTTCGAACGGTTAGCCATAGATTTTTTTATTAGTTCATGTGCCGCATTGAAATCCACCGGTCGGAATGGATCCGATTCGTCTAATTTCTGATTACCACCACCAGTTGATGCTGCCGAAGCCGAAAAGAATGGATCATCCGCTCGACTAACTCCGAACGGATCGGCTGTCGTTGGAAATGCATTGAATGTATTATTCGCATTAGCAGGCAAACCAAATGGATCAGCAGACGTGCTCGTCGGTGATGTGACTTGTGATTGTTGTTTTGGAGTAACAACTTTATTAGCTGTAGTTGGTGAAACTGCTGTTTTAACTGGACTATCAGCCAACTAAGGAAAACAATGGATAATCAATGATGAATGGAGAACAAAATGTGATCCTACCTGTTTGAATTTTGATGTCAATTCATTGATTGCTGAAAGTGAATCTTTTTGTTCACTCTTCATATATTCTTCAATGAGTGCACGTTGACCTTCGACAACATTCTGATATCGCTCGAGATCAAGTTTAACTTGATTGAATTGCTGTTGTTTGTTTAAAAGTCGACTTTCAATGGTATTTTTTTCATCACGGATTCTATTTAATGTTTGACGAACTTCTTGCTGAGCATCGGTTTCAACGGATAGTTCATTGATCTTTTCTCGTGCCAACTCAATTAAGCGATTTTCCTCTTTGATTTGCTGTTCGATATCATGAATATCTTTGATTGCCTTTTCCTTACGGTTTTGTATATCGCTCAGTTCGCTCTGCTTTTCGGTCATACGTTGTTGACGCTCAACTAGCGTTGCATTGACTGTCCCGCATCGAAGTTCAAGGGATGCGAGTTCAGCACGTTTATCTTTGACCGCTTGTTGTTTTTCATTGAATTGGATTTCGCATAGACTTTTCTCGCTGGTTAACGCATTGACTTCGCTCAATAATCGTTGCAATTCAGCGTTGTCACTGTCATTAACTGAGAATGTCTTCGGCCGAAGCGATGGTGGAATCATATCATGTGAAAGTTCCATAGGAATTTGGTAGTTCGGTGCTGAAAATGATCAAGAAAAAGAAGTTATTTTCGTATAAGAAAGAAACGAACCTTGCAATTTCAGTTGAATGAAGTGCGATGCTAATGCAAACTGTTCAGGATTGAGTTTACCCGTTTGACCGATATCGCACAGATTCCATATATGCGACAGTACAAAATTAGGTAGGCCACTTGTTAAAAATGTTTGAAAAACATCATTGCCTGACAGGAATCCATCTTTATCTAAGTCAAGTTGATGAAATAGCACATCGAATTTTTGCTTGTCTTCGAAACTAACAATCCATTGATCGTCCGTTCGTTTCGATGGTGAGATTTGCGAGGGTGCTAACGATGCTAATGCACCTCCTGTTGACATGATATTCGGTAGACTAATATTGATGTCAACACCCGATACTCGACGCATGCGTATCGGCATTAGATTTGTTGGTAATCGGTCGGGTAATTCGCGAATAGTTGCAGTTTTTACACCATGAATAAGAAACATTGCAATTGCGAATTCATTTCGATCTAATGCGCCATCTTCATCAATGTCACTTAAGTCCCAAATCTTATGCAATTGATCAGCTGATAGACCAGACTTGAGAAATATGGGCTTGACAGATGTACCTGGAAGTTTACTCATTGTTCCACTTAGTTTCTCGAATGCGACATCAAATGTACAACGAGCTGTAGGTCCAATGGTCCACATATCTGCCACGGCAAGACTTATGCTTTGTGGAATGTCACCACCTAAGTTCGGCGGGACAATATCTTTCGTTATATTTGAGTAATCATTGAAATCGAGGTTATTTTGTGCGAGAGCAATAAGTTTCAATCCAATATAAAATCCTCGCCGATCCAAATAACCTCGACCGTGCGGATCAGCTAAATTCCAAATAATTTTCAAATGTTCAGGTTTTAAATGTGCCCGTTGAAAGTAATTATTCGCTTCGATGGAACTCACGATACCATGATCGTGAGGGTCGGACTGTGCGAAATGATATTCATACAAAGCATATTGCGATTTGCCGACTACGGTATCTAAATCGATCGTGTCAAATTCAGACATCTGAAAAAAAGAAACAACATAAAAGTGAATGTTTTTTTTTCTTTTTTCTTTTAAACACCACCAAAGAAATGTCAGTGTAGGAGGAAATGTAATAGTATATACAGAGACAGAAAGAAAAACACTAGATAACCATGCACATCACGAAAGAAAATTTGACGAAACTAATTGTCTAATTCGAAAATAAGAGGATTAGTAAATTGAACAGCTGATTTAGTTGTTGAGGCATTTCCATCTTCACTCTTCGACGATGCGATCCCGCTGGCTTGCCGAGCGATAACATCTTGAAATTCCACGGGATTTTTATATTCATTCGATTGATTGGCTGACTTGTTTTTCTCCGATGTCGAATCATCTGGATCACTCGACTGAGAGTTGAGAGAGTCTTGCCGTTTACGCTTTTTCAATTTACGTTGTTGATGCGACGATAATTTTCTCATACCTGAAACAGGTCCACCTGGCTTAAATGTTTTTCTTGATACTTGATTGTTGAATGTCACATGTTTGACATTCAGCGACGAACTTGGTGTTGTACATAAACTACTACTACCACCGCTATCTGGCGATGTTACAATACTATTATTTTCATTACTACTAGTCAAATCATCAACAGTTGAACATGCTTCGAAAACAGGTTCTTCGTGTTGATTATCATTGTTCGAATTATCAAAATGTTCACTGAATGATGCTGAGTACGAACGATATTTTGTTGAATTTTTCAGTATACCCTAGAAAAACGAAGGAAACTTAGTCGAAATGACTGAAAAGATATACTTTTAGTTTGAATTCTCCGTTTGATGTTATTCCCAGCTCAACTTGAGATTCTGACATATGGCGACGATAGACTGTTGGACGCGTAATACTTTTAGGCATTTCAGGAAGTTTGTCTTCCTCCTTTTCTTCATCGGTATTTGATTGAAGTGATATAGACGAAATTTCATTCGATAATTTATCGTTACTATCCGTTTTAGTTAACGAATTCTTTCGTTTTTGCTTGGCTATCTTTTTCGCTTGTTTCTTTGTTAATTGCTTCTGCTGGTCGCCATTCAACGAAGTAGACGAGTCCGATCTGGACATGAGAAAGTCGTCCTTGGTCATTGCTTGAGTAGATGAAGTGTTGGCTTTGTCAGGAGCGGGTGTATTCGATACAGTTGAATAATGCGTCTAAAACATGAAAAAAATATTTATCGATAATGAAAACAAATACCGTGCACAGCTGGTAATGTTAGACATGATTCAATATTTGCATGCATGACTTATGAGGGGTGTTTATTTACCTTCATATCGTCGCGATTAACACTGCTTTGAAAATGATCGATTTGTTTATTGTTGGAAGTCTTTTTCAAAACAACTAAAACATTGTCATTATTGAATGTTATGCTCGAAGAACTTTCGGCTGTGTCGAAGGTCATTGGTTCGTCGAAATCAAGACAAAGTTGATGTTGAAGTGGATAAAACCCAGAACCTAACGAGGATAACTGAATGATAACGTGTTGACCATCATTGTCTAGTTTGAAACTTGATTCATCAACATTTTTCACGTAAATAACAATTGCTAGATGTCCGGAACCTTGTTTGTATTCAAATGGAATTGATGTATAAACTACATTCGCAGGTTTCTCAATCGCTGCTGCAGGTTCTGCCGTTGGAATAGGTGAGTTGACTTCAGCAGTCTCTTCATTCGTCTCTTCTGGAGGAGTATTTGTTTGCATTTCAATGATCGTCGAAATTTCTTTGATAACAGCTAATACAACGAGTAACTTCCGCTGTTTTTTGTCAAAACGTGCATGACTATCACTCTCGCGAACTGGATAAGATAATGGCAAATCAAGTGAATATTTTGGTGAATCACAGTGAAGTTTAAGTGAACGTTCACATACATCTAGATCGACATTACTCGATGATGCGCATAATGGTAGATCGATTTCCACGAGTAATTCTTTCGGACGCATTGAATGTACTTGTGGAACGAGAGAATTTGTGCAATCTTGCATGTCGAACTCACCGCGATGAACTATACGATATGTCGGAATCGTAAAACCATTTTCATCTGTACGAGGTGTGTTCGTCTCAGGCGGAGTGATACTGGCTGATGGAGGAGAACTGTTATTTGTTGAACGATTATGACTCGAAAGGATAACTTTATGGTTTTGAGCAGAAGATAGTGCCTTGTCGATGATTTCATCGCTAGAAAATGTTATTAATCGATGAAATGAGATAGCAAATAGTTGCAAACACTTACGTTTTATCTTTTAATTGTTTTTCTGTTTCTTCCACAAAATTCTCTTGCTTTTTCCTAAGAATTGTTGCTTTTGGTATCCCTTTGAACTTCATTTTCAACCGTTTCACATTCTTTCGATCCAATTTACAATTGTAATTCTTTTCGACTGAGTCTAATGCTGATTCGTCGATCATATTCATGAATTTCTCGTTTGTTTCACCCATTCGATAGGTATCCGGAGAGAAAATCACATCGTAAACAGTACATGATTTCGATTCATGATCGAGATCTTCGTGTGGACCAGCTAGACAATGTGGTAAACTCCACTGTGCACCTTTTTTTCCATTCGACCCATCGGTTTTTGCATAGGAAGGTTTATCTACATGTTCATTCATTGCAATGTTAATAAAACATTTGGTCTTATCACCAATTGTTGTTTTTAGTACATGACCTGCGTTCGGATGTATGAATGTCACATCCGAGCCACGTTGTTGCTCGGCAGCGCGAATTTCTTGCTCGTATAGCTCGCGATTCTTTGGATCATTGAGTTCTTCGGCGTATTGAATGAACAATTTGCGAAATTCTGCGTTTTGAAAAGCGTCCGAAAAGCGTTTCATTTCATCACCAGTTAAATTTAAATCTTTTAATTTATCTTGAAAGGTACTTGCAGTCATAATTGTTATCTGAAACAATGAAAATGTACAATTTATCATATTGCTAACACAAAGACATAATCAAATAGGAAATAATAACTCCGTTCCATATCGCCTTCACATAAATATGGTACACGCGTTAATTTTTCTAGATGAAAACCTGATGGCTGAATGACGTTCAGCAGAAAACTGTTAATTTGCTCCTCGGGTAGTTCACCTTCAATTTGTAATGATTCATTCGGCCGGTGATGACTGTTATATTCAAAATAGGGTTTGAACGGAAGAACAAGACTAAGAATTACACGACCGATCTGAGGATTTAGATGATCGCGAATCTGCTTGAGTAATTGCACAGGATTTTCACAACGATCAAGGACATTTAAACAAGTAATAACATCAAAGATATGATCTCCCCAATGGTTCGTATCGAGCACTGTGTAACCATAAGTTGATAAACGCCAACGCATAGTTGGAGATAGTTCAGTAACGTAGACTTTGTTAAAACTATTCGCCATGCGTTCAGTTATTGATCCATCGCCCGCACCGATGTCGAGTAAGGTGGCGAATGGTGATTTTCCATCTGATTCGATATCGAGTAAAGTTTTAAACTGCGCACTTGAGTAAACAAACATACGACCACGGCCGAGTAGACCATTTGCTAAGAATAAATACCATAAACTTTTATCAGTTCGACGAAAAACGAAAACTTACCTGATGTTCGTGTCATAAACAATGTTAACAAAGACGCAAATAGGGTATGAATCATTTGTAAGAACACATTTTCAGATTTCTCTTCACTTTGTTTGAGAAAGAATTGGGTGTCTTCATCTTCATTCAATTGATAGAAACGTTCGCGATATTCATCATGCAATAAATCACTTCGGGATAAGCGATACCATTTCGTTCGATCAATGCTTTTTAAACATCGATCATTTTCAATCTTGATCAACGCAGCTCTTGCCCATGACGAACGCACCAATGGATATGATGATTGGTGACAATTGGTACAGTATTCATTCATCGTTCTATCTAAAATTTATTGTTTGTATACGTAATTTTTTCGTAAGAAAACGAATGATTAGAGAAACGAAATCACAGCGAGGAGTCGAGAGAATTTGTTATTCAATTATTACGAATTTCTTTTAATGCATCTCGTAAATTTGTCATTTCTTCACTTAGCTTCCAGAGACGTTCAGCTGATTGTCTATCTTGCGATGTTTTCGATGATGGACATTCTTTACATTCCCTGTAGATATTCAAATCTCGATGGAACAATATTTCAATAGAATAGCTAATACTCACGAAAAATATTTGCCAGTCACATGATCTAATTGCCGATCCGTTGCAAGATAGATCGATGTCTGAGCGCCTTGTTCGGGAGTTTTCGTTAAACAGTACCATATAGGTGTAATCAACAGAATAATACCATCTAAAATACTTTGATAATTCCCCAGGATACTTCGTGTGACTTCCGTTCGAACAACGCCTATGAATAATTGATGAAATAAACTCAATCAGTAAGGATTTATTAATACCTGGGTGGAGGCTATTGGCTGTGATATTCGTATCTGAAATTGAATTTTTGATGAGCTGAGAATTCATTCGATGACAAAATGTACCTTGTAACCGCCGCGCTAGTTCATTGGTAAATAAAACATTGGCTAATTTACTATGAGAATAGGCATTCATTCTCCAATATGGTTTTGTGAAGTTGATGTCATCCCAATTGATTTGGAGTCCCCAAACTGAATTTCACGAGAGAAAATGAATGTTTTCCTCGTGGGAAAGAAGAAATGATTTACAAGCATGATTGATTGATGAGACATTGATAATCCGAGCTGATGGTGCTTTTTTCATCAAGTCCAAAAGAAGATTGGTTAGGAGAAAGTGACCGAGATGATTAACAGCAAAATGAATCTCATAACCGTCAACTGATTTTCCTGATGCCATCATAACACCTAAAGAAGCGCTCTGTTTTATCCCGAAATCATTTCGATGGTCTACTCACCGGCATTGTTGATTAAAACATCTAATTTTGTTAATCTGTCGCGTAACCGTTTAGCACACTCTCGAACTGACTGTAAGGAAGCAAGATCCAGCATTTCCATTTCAACTTTCTCACTCCCGGACAGTCGACGTATGTCTCTTAATGCTTCTTCCGTTCGTTTCCGATCCCGACACGCTAATATCACATGTGCACCTATTCCACAATAAAGACAACCATTCGACAATCTAACTTCAATGATAAAAGTCTCTCACCTCGTCTAGCTAATTCAACTGCAGCATATTTTCCAATGCCTGTATTACTTCCCGTAATCACAACCGTTTTTCCATCCATTCGATCTGACGATGGACACCGTGTACCAGAGACATAGTAGATATTCACCAAATAAAGTAAAACTATAATAAACGAGGAAAAACAACAAATGAGAACTTTCAAGCGACTGATATCTCGTCGTACACAATAAGAGCAGCTTCACGTACACATGACAATACTAGCGAGGAAAATCCACATGAGCCAAGTCATCGTGAAGAATTTATCTGAAATAAACAGAGAAGAGTTAGTTAGTCTCATCTACTGATTGATGCTGCGTTGGTATCCATCGTTGAATTTCGACTGTTTTTATCTTGACATTCTCGAGAAACTCTCCGATATTATTCGAATTTGTATCTACGTTTTCAACATGAACTAGAAGCAATACTTTCGCCGCATTCAGACATGCTCGATTTAGACCGGAGAGAAATGACCATGTCGAACTGTTGATCTGCCAAAAATTCTCAATCGAAACGCAATAAACAGCGTGATTGAGGCTTGGACCAAATTTATAGAGCACTACAAACGCGAAACAAACAATGTTCAATGAATACAAAAGCAGTTAACTCACTGTAGTCGCAACCAAATTTCAATCCACACTTGACTATCCATCCGCTACTACGAAAATAATAATAAACAGCATATTTCAATGGAAAATTATGATCTTTCAGAGTGAATCGGTGCCATAAATCATCTGGAGATAAAATCTACCATGAATTACCATAATGACATGTAATTTTTAGAGTTAACTTACTTGATTAGTTTCATCTTTGACACTCAAACAGCCAAGACCATGTTGTAAAAAGATTGTCTATCAAAAATCGAAGGTCATTTCGGAGCAGAGATAAAACAATCCTACTTCTTCAGGTAAAAGATATACACGCTCGTAAAGGACTAACTTTGCCGATGAAATCTCCATATTGTTATCTGAAATCGATTGGAATTCGAGCGGAAATGTCGACGAATAGATTCGTCTTTCTTCCAGAATATTCTGGCATGCTTGACGATTCTCTTCGCGAACTTGGTCGACAGATGACGCCAACATTTTTTGATTCAACTCTTGAAGAAATTCTTTTTCGAAGTCGGACATCGTTTCACTAAAAGTAAATTCGATCAAATCCGTTAAGAGCAGAAATTCTGAACGGCAAACTTTATTTCAGTTGATTCGACAGTTCGTAAACGATACGGTTTCTCATATCTTTTCCTGCTATTCGGAATTGTTTCTAAGAGTAACGATGGCGATGCTTGAGTAGTTGTCCGTACAAATTCACATTTACCAAAACTTCCCTGAAACCAAAGTAATGACACTTCCCGAAGAAATAGATGATTCTGTGCTTACATATCTGAAAAGTTTATCACCTTGTTCAACATCGGGTATCATAACAAGATCGTCAACAATCTTAGCTTCGTAACATGGCCAATGCTCGTCATTTTCTTCGACCTTTACTCACAAGAACGAATATCGTATGACAATCCCATCGATTCTTCTTACTCGATCAATATCATAGATAAACAATGGAAATAGTTTCAAATATTTGATTCTGTTCGCTCGAACTTTACTAAAATGGGCCGTTCGTTTCATTGAAATCTACAACAAACAAGAAAAAAGATTCGAACTCACCCATCTCCGATATCCTAAAGGGAAAAATTAAAGCGTTTAGATCAATCACTAACATACTCGCCGATTAATTTAATGCTTGAAATCGTTCTACATAAAGCAATGATGCGTAATTTCGTTTTTCGATTTGTGGTTTATCTAACTACGTCATTGACATAACTACGTCATGGTCGGAGGCAAGCTTGTATTCAAATCCGAACTGTATTTGCTTTTCAATGTTTAAACTTGTTTGATCAATGATCAATTCTGTGTTCGAGAAACAATTCATGAGTCACTTCACTATATGCAGATGATCGAACGAGCAACCAGTTAGTTGCTTAGATGTACCACACGAATGAGAACAGAAGAATACATGACTGGCACACAGCGACCTCTTAGTATGTATAGACAGTAACATAATGAACCAGCGTGGAATGCTCTATCTTGGAATTAGTTTCGAAATAACATCGATTCCAGGATTTCATGAGTATGTAATCATGCTGATCTGCAAAATTTCCGTGTAAAGGTCTCTGGGAACAATTTTTAGGTTGATTGATAAAAAGAGCATAAAATATCGATTAATGTTGTTGATTTATCTAAGATTTCTTTTCTAGGTGAAAAATAATCAATTGTTCATGTTCCTTTGAGAGATAACGCAATGAAAGGCGAGATGTGATTTTTGTTTTTCAAAAAAACGAACATCAACAAGGGATTGGATTAATCAATATGAAGAAGTTTTGTCGAGAAAATTTCTTTCGATCGACTATCTTTAACTTGTCAGGAATGTCAAAATATCCGTCGACGTCTATTTAGTTTTTTGTGTAAATAAATAAAGAACAAAAAGAATAGCCAATATACTATTAAGAAGGATAACGTTGAGAATATCGAAATGAGATTTGTTTTCCTTACACTGTTATGTTATTAGGAGAGATATATATGTCAACGCGAAGTCTTAATGAAAATTCTGTTTGTTACATTAGAAGAGCCAAAGGAATTATTCTATTTGTCTTTCTTCTCTTTTCCTACGAGTAGTGCCAGCGACTGCTGTTGTAAACAGCTAATTAACGCTGAATTACTGTTAACAAATCTGTAACGAGATGAGAAATGTATTCAATGAATTAACGAGTGGATGTTTGCTTGTCGGATATGGCGACAAGAAACGGTATAGGTACGAGAGTGTTCTCTTTGCTGTTTGCATTCGCTGAGGGAAATTAAACAATTCGTGAGTTCCTCGATTCATTCGATAGTCGAAGCGGTGAAAGTTGATCATGAGAGAGAAAATAAACATCATTCAGATATCGTTTATTTACATCAAATGAGACAAATATAATAAACAAATAGTTTCGTCCGAGATACAATCTGCTAGAGTTGACGTACAAGATTCGATTATGATAAGGTCATGTGCAAAGTTGAAGATAGAGAGAAAGATGATCTGCATTTTTTGCATATAAATCGAAAACGTGATCATCGGGACTAACACGTAAGTTTTGTAGAATTTAGAAATCGATCTATTTGTTTCGCTGAATGCATTTTGAAAACTCACGGCGAGGAAGAAAAGATATCGGTTTCTGTTCTAGATGCATACAAATCATTTATTATTTAGATGAAATATTTTTCTTTGTATACAATAACAAAAGGTGGTTCTCTCGATTCTCATGATAATATCAGCATAGAAATAAAACATTCTGCATCTTTTATTCTTCTATAGGATATTGATTCGATACTCAATGGCGTTGAGTGGAAATACAAACCTTATATGTAAGTTATACTCGTTGATTCTGATGGGAGTTTTTTTCGTCTTCTTCTTCTTCTTCTTCATGATAAATCTCAAGGATGAATTCTTTTCCTCTTTTCATATCCAACTAATTCTGTATCACAATGAACCTAAAATTGGCTAAAGAGTCCGAACGAGAAGGCTTTTCTTATTTGATTCTAGTGGGAGCTGCGCATTATCATAACCCTCAGCCTCATTCAACGTTTCATCATCAAACGTCCATACCTGAAACACCTAATCTTCACGCAATCAATCGTCTAGCCGTGTCCGATCAGTCATTTGATGATACACTTTCTTTAACGTCTCCATGTACATCATCATCGTATCCGTATCTCGATCAGTTCGCCTTACGCAATGCCTCAGTTTTCGCGATTTCAACATCGGATTATAAAGATCAAAAACTGTTCACTAGTTTGAGTCGATTGAATATGATTTCTTCAAATCCAAATGTACGCTCATCCAAAATTCAAACACCCGACGATACAAACAATAAGTCATCAGATGAAAATACCAGATCTACGTACGTCTCCAATATGACAACCATGATTCCAACGGATATTACACAAAAACAACTTCCAATCGAAATTCGTGCTCGCTGTATTTTCCTACGCGTGGGTGAAATCGATACACTCAATGAGCGATTCACCAGTGAGATCTTCTTCGAAGCCTCGTGGTATACGCGAGATCACAAACATGGATCTAAATCTGACTCTCATCCAGGTCATTTCAATCCACAATTAGTTGTCCTCAATCATATGGGAGATTCATTGAGACACGAAGTGAGTTGAGCTCTGTTTTCTTTTGTGTTGTTCAAAGATGTAGAAATGATTTTGAAAACTAGAAATGGTATTCAACTAATGCGACAGCAGAAAACGGCCTGTTAGAAGTGACTGAACATCACAAATTCAAAGGTGTTTTTTGGGAGCGAATGGAATTAAATCATTTTCCATACGATGTCCAAGAATTGTCAATATCGTTAACAACACCGTTGACTGTAAATGATATCTACTTTGTCGAGAATAAACAAAAACCTTCCGGTGTGAATCGAACTGTATTCAGTGATCAACAATCGTGGCATTTGTACGAACATGTCGAGTTCCAATTCGAACAATACCGAGAAGAATATTCTTTGAATTACGATCAAATACATCCAGTTCTTGTTTGCACCTGCCATGTTGGAAGAAAATGTGGTTATTATATTTGGTAAAGTGAACCATTGTTTTCTGAGCTGAATCATTCTCGAACGTTTTGTCTAGGAATGCATATTTTCTCATATTTCTTATTACATCCGCGGCCCTCTCAACATTTGCTATTCCACCATCAAACTCACACGGACGCTTACAGATTACTTGTACTCTTCTTCTCACATCTGTTACTTTTCGCTGGGTTGTCAACAAATCTCTGCCGTAAGTTTCGCAAAGTCACTGTCGAATTGCTTAATCAACTCGTTTTTTTCTCTCAACTAGAACAATATCCTATCTCACAGCATTAGACGGTAAGGAAAAGCAATTGCTTTACTCTTTCCAGACCTTTTCTCCTTGTTTAGTTTACGCAATCGCGTCAATCGTAGCTTTGTGTATAATCAATGTATTTCATGGCGTTGTTAGTTATATCTATTATAATCAAATTTATGTAGCCGCTTATTTAACACCCGCTGCAACCAATGCACTTCATCTGTCTCTTTATCCGGAATACTCTCTTTGTCGTTTAGATCGAATCGGTTTTTATGTCTTGTCAGGTGCATTCTGTCTGTATCAAATTTTTATCTTATTATGGACTTTTTGGAAGCCATATAAACGGCGTCGAGCAATGAAACGAAAAGACGAGAAAAATCGAGAAGATTTTTTGAATAAACTCGGTAATGGCGAATCATCCAGTGGCAAATGACGGCAGTCAGCGGAATGCTTTATTCGACTTTTCTTTTGTCAATGTCAAGGCAACTCCACATTGTACTTGTATATCAATAAATATCTGTATCGATATGAGAGACACGATGACACCTTGTCACGGGGGGCAAAGCAATCGGTTGATTGGATTAAGTGCATTCACAACTCATTCTTGTTTTGCGAAAGAATGATCGTCAAAATCAATTATATTTTCATTCATTCAAGAATAATAATAAAAAAAAAGAGAGAGAGAGAGAGAGAAAGAGAGACAAAAAAACTTTCAATAGATACATAAGAATAGTTGTAAAGATATTTAATAATACATCGATCATGTATCACATTCAAGAAAAAGAGAGGCAATATACTGTTCGATGATGATCATTACATTGAAGAAGAAGAAAAACACGAAGAGGGAAAACGAAACAACATCATTGTATGGTATTCGTTGATAGATTTGAACAAGAAAAAAAGAGACAACTGCACTGTTGCTTTTCCTTCTTAATTGTGTGTCACTGTCAATTATTTTAAAATATATTCAACATGCATATTGAGATACACCATCCTAGAACATGAGAAAGCAAATTGTCTTGACAGATGAATTGATTTCGAAAGCACACAGTTCTTACCAGTAGATAATATTAAATACAATGAAGGCAACAGGAAACAGAACTGCTGAAACAAGATCGACCTTAATTAAACAAGCAAGTGAAAGGATGAAAATATGATTTTTCACTCACAAATTGTGCACTGTCACGAACAGGTTTAGCAGCTTTTGCTAACTGTGCTGGTTGTGACAAGACAACCTGTGGTGTTTGTGAAGGTGCACTAGTATTTGACATCGTAGAATAATGAGTGTGTGAAGTGGTGGTGGTGGTAGTTCCACCACCTAGATTTCTCTCAGCACCACTTGTTTTATGAACAAGTGTTTCCATTGTTTCAGCGTTACTATGATGTGCATCATCTTTCTTGTAGAAATGCACTTGAGCAAGACGATTGCCAATAACCTTGAAGACGAATATGAATAAAAAATGAAAATTCGAAAAGGACAACAACTAGTATGAGCTAATATAGATGTAGAATGATAATGATAATGATAATATTGTGAAAATAATATATATGTACGTATATATATATATATGAATGTGTACGTGTATATGTGAGAAAAATATAAGAAGAAGCTTTAGGGAAAATAGTCTAGTGACCACTACGTAAGAAAAAAAAATTCAATTGATTTACTCTCTCAGCAGCAAAAGATGAACCATTCTGTAGTTTTTGTATCAGAGTGACTTTTGGTGGTCTGTCTGGATTTTTCCTCTATAACATATTGTCGAAATATTTGTATCATACATATAGGCTAGATGGTCAAAGCAATGACATGGCAAGATGAAGAACTTACTTCTTTGGAGAATCGAACTTGTTGTTTGAGTTCGCCTTTCCGAGCAATAACATTAACAAGTGCATATTCAAGCAGGCCAGCAAAAACGAAAACAAGACATGCTGACATCCAGACATCGATGGCTTTTATATATGACACACGTGGCAATTGTGATCGAATACCTAAACATGAGAAAAACTTGGTTACATCGAGTTCGCCTTTTGGCTTTCGACGCGGGGCGATGAGGGTCAAAGTAATAAGCAAGGTCTTTAGGCAGCAAGGTGTGTTCATATTCGGAGAGGAAATAAAACATGTCTTTCTGCCTGAAACCCATAAAAATAAGCAATGAAGCATTGTAGCTGTGTATTTGATGAACAGAAGAAGAAAGGAAGCAGTGAGCACGGTGTGAACAGGTGTAAAATGAATAGAAACGATTTGTTTTCATGACGAGTATTTGAATTTTGTGTTTTTTTTTAATAAGTTTTTCGTTACCTGAGCTTTGAGTAGTAACTGTAAGTACAGTTAAAAGACCGACTGAAATTCTCGCTGGAACCTGAATATAGTGAGTAGAAATACAAGTGTGCTAGTCGACTTGGATTGTGGGACCTTACCGACTTATGATCGATCCAGAATGAAACAAAAGAAAGAATCACAATAAGCATTGATGGAATATAAACTTGAACTATAGAAATGTACCTTGCTCGAATGCATACTCGCACAAAACAAAGTTCACTAAACTCACCAAGATAATAACCAAATAAACGTTTCAAATGAAGAACAACGAGAAGGCATGTGAAACTGCCTAGAACATCGATCGTTTAAGTGAATAAACGAGTATGAGATTTGAAAAAACTTTCTTCATTTGTGTATACTTTGCTGCTAACTCAGTCTAGGCAATAATTGAAGTGCATGGGAAGTAGTTGTGTGGTGAATTTCTCGAAAGGAAAAGTACAAACAAACGGACAAAGAGTGCAAGCAGAAAATGCGCGCGCGTGTGTGTTGATGAGCTTGGACTACTCAAGATAAAGGTTCAAGGAAGAGAGAGAGAGAGATAGTTAAAAAACAATAAGAAAGAGAAGTTTTTTTTGTACCTTCAGCCTTTGTTGTTACAGTAACAATGCTGAGTAGACTCAATAATGTTCGTGCAGGATGAGATTTATAGTCGATCCAGAATGCGATAAATGATAGAGCAACAATTAACGTTGATGGTAAATAAAGCTGTTGTAAATATAAGTTGATGTTGCGTTGGAGAGCGAGATGTACTTCGATACAAGCGAATTTTCCTACGAGTCAGTCGAGGAGAAAAGCAAACTTATTACATAAGAAAAGACATATCATGAAAAGTAACTCAAATGAAGAAAGTTTTTTTTTTCTTTTGCCTTTGTAAATCAAATTGACAAACAAAGAAATAGAAGCAAACCTGTTGCTGTCGTTCGATTACAGTATCTTGCTTCATGATTACTCAAAACAAAATCGGGCATTTCAAGATCTTCGTTGACTCGAATAGCACTGACATTTTGAGCTTCTTCCCAGAAAAAAGCCAAATCATTTGTAGCAAAGCCATCTAGAGATAAACAAATTATTTGTCAAGTACTATTAACATTCGCTTTTTAGTACGTACAACTGCCTATGTTAACTACACATGTCTGGTTATCAAGTGGGAACTTTTGTAATTTCATTTGACAATCAAGTTTAAGTAGAAGTCTACGAGAACGAATCAAGAAGCAATCGATTGATAATTGAAACATGAAAAGACAACCAACCTTTGACTATAGAGGACTTTGCCATCGCGATGAATACGAATCAACCGATTGGGCACCGTTATGTCGCTTCGTTTACCTTCTTTGGCATTCCGAAAGAATGAATCCGGTACCCAAATACGGTCAATCAGCGAATAATGTAAAGTGATTTGTGGTGATTTGGTCGCCCAATCTGTTCCAGTGTAATTCAACCTTGGATCGTACCACGACTGGCGAAAAATGAGATCTGTATTATAATCCTGCAAGTTAATCATGAAGAAATTTCGTTGACATTGTTATGCTAACCTTACCATATTAACTTCATTAATCGCTGATATGGTGTTAATATGGATCGTCATTGTTACATTACATGCTTCTATAAAGAATAAGACAAAGTAATGAATGTAGAGATCGTTTGTAAGAAAGGATTTACTTTGTTGATCGAAGAACGGTCGAATACGTCGATCGTAACGACTTGAATTGATCAGTGTGTCAAGAAATTCTTCGACTGTATTTATAGTTGCATCATGCCGTAAATAATTTGTACTAGAAACAAGCGTAAAAAGGGTTATCAAGCACTGTAAATCCAAATAGGAATGCATGTCTAGTTGACGATAAACGCGAGATGATGGCTGATGGATCGACTTTTAATAATGATGCGTAGCATCAACCAACAGAAAATGAATAATGTAAATAACTGGCAAACACGAAGAATCTTAACCAAAAATGCAAGAAGAACAGCAACATCGTCTTGTCTCATACATAGATGATGTCCGATGTTCTTGATACGTGAATATTAATACCGATGACATTTTCAACGAAGAGAATATAAATAAATAGTTGACAAACGTATGGTTGTGAAATTTAATCTATTTTTCTAGATGTTTTTTTGATGAAAAGAAACAGACAGAAGTTTTCGACGCTGTTTATCAGAGACATCAATACGCAACCTCGAAGAGAGACGACATCATCGAACAAGCTGGAGCCAACAGTAGTAGTGGGCACAAACAACTGACAAGTGGTGAAATAAAAGAGAGAGAGAGAGAGACGAAGAAAAGCGGAAGAGAAGGAACAGTCGGCGAAGAAACGACGTCTTCTATTTGTCGTCGGACAAGAACGCTAATAGTAGAAGATCTGTCTAGGGTACTTGGCTTTGATGAAATATTAAAAAAAAAGTAATTGAACAACAAATTAACTCTCGATTTGACATGTAAAGCAATGCTCTCCTAGTGTCTTTGAATAAAGCAAATTTTTATTCTACTCAATCAATCTATCTTATACATTATGTTTCCGATTCAACTCAAGGCCAATGAACAGGCAGCAGCATCAGTAGTGCTTCACATACTCTCATACACTTCCTATTGAAACAAGTTCTTTTTAATCGAATATGGACTTGAACCATATTAATTAAATGTAGACACGGCAGGAAAAGAAAAGAATGCTTTATGGAAAATTGAACAGGAATTTTTCAAATGTAATGCGCTCAGTCAGTAGGAAATTGCTTACATGAAACTTTCTCTCCTGATACGAACTAATCGATCCACTGACGAGAAGCAAAGGAGCAATCAATTTCACTACCACCCACATCTTTGTCGATCTTTCCATAGATTTCTTTATTATTTATGAAGTATGTTCATGCAAACAACTAATATTAACTCTCTTCCTATTTGTATATACGGGCAATTCGTATTCATTCTGGTTGTTACTTATTAGTTCCACTTATCAATGCACTATTACTATCTTGGTATCTAGAGAGATAGACAATGAAGTTTGATAATCTCATCTTCGCCGAAAAATCATTTAACTGTCATACTATCTCTTCTCTATATTAGTTTAGAAAAAAACATTATAAAGTAGAAAGACAATGACAGGAAAATCCCTCCGGCAAGGTGTTTTTTTTTCTATGTAGATCAATTTACTCTCGACTGATGAGGGACGACAACAAAGCGTCTATACATGTATGATCTGAATAGGGGAAAGCGCCCATCAGATACGTATTGACAAATTTGAAAGCAGTTAATTAGCAAGTTTTCCACTGTTGTTACTATGATATACACTCGAAAAGCACACAAACAAGATTTTATGCCTTAAAACGATTTTCTCTTATGCACTCGACATTTCCGCTTTTCGCTCTATTCTCGGGAGCTTGTTATTTACAAAATTTGAACTAGAAAAATTCAAAGGTAGAAGGCAAATTAGTGAGACCCACCTTTCCACGGGCTCTTCGTGGGTTTTGCTCGCCCACATCTCTTGAGATGCGACTGGTTGATATAATAGACAAGTGTTCAAGACAAGTAAAATCAAAATGTTGAGAAGAATCATTGTTGTCGATGATTAACATTGCCACTCCGAAGCTTATGTTAAGACATTCTCTAACTATTCATTACTGTTGCTGCACTGCTGCTAACAACATTATTTCTTCTATATTTCTCTCTCTACCCTTCATTCCCTTGTTTCTCCCTTTCTCGTTTCTCTATTCATAGCCACCGTAGCAAGTTTCTTTCTTTTAGTATCACTTCTATAATATGGAAAAAAAAGGATTTTTAGACGTGCGTGTCGATCAGAGCTTTGTTTTTGCTCTCCTCCATCGTTTTCTCTTCGTCTTAAATAGCTTTTCCTCTCTCTCTATCTCCCCCCTTCTCTCTCGTTTTCTTTTCTTTTTGTAACTTTCTTCTTTTTATTATACTGGAACATCAAGCTCCAAGTCAATGTACATCCACACACATTCTCTTCAGCAGTTTATAAACAAACAAAAAACTTTAAATAACGATTCCGTCGTTCTCATACAACGTTCACTTTCTTTACCGTCTTAATAAAGATTAACATTAACAATTTCTTCTGTTTAAACAAGGAAAACGATCCAGAGAGAGAGCAGACTTTGGACTCGACATTTGGGCTCTTTAACAAATGGGAAGAAGATGACGTCGACGAGAGAGAACGTAAATGAATGTAATAATCGCCTGTAGAGGAGATTGAGCGACTCATAAACAACATCTTCTATATGATTTTCCTATTCCCTCAAGGCAAATCTATTTTATACGCCTGTGCTTTCACCGTGATTAGAAAAAAAAGATAATGAGTTTCACAATATTCGATTTCTTCGACAACATGTATATGCACACAGAATAATCATTGTTGTTGTTAAACAAACGAAAGCATTTTGAAAGATAAATGAAATTTTCTTTGATCTTCATTGCTCATTCAGATTCTATTCCATAATCGAATTTCGAGTTATTGATGTTGTTCTTGCAATCACTAACCGGATGTGGAAGCTTTCTGTTTATACATTCTTGGTGTAAGATATGGCGCCCTTTTTCTTTCTTATTTTTAGTACTTTGATTAGCATAAAAATGTGTATAAAGACGTATTGAAGACTCACAATTGGTTCAATGTTAAAAAGAAAGAATGAGAAGGATGGATGTCAAGGATATATTGTGAATCTCTTGTGCATTTCTTCAGATTATCAATAGAAAGAGTATATTGGAGAGAAAACTTTTCACAAACAGATCTCTTTTGTCCGAAGATCATCGAGAAAAGGAGGTAAAGGCGGGAAGAGGAAGAAAGGATCAATGCAAACTATTCACGCTCCCATGCACACATTGACTGAATTTCTCATATAATTGTAATGAAATGTAAGTCTCATGTTAAGGTGTACTTCTTTTTATAATAATAATAAAAAAAAAAGTCGAATGATAATAGTGCATCCAGTTGCAATTGCATGTATGCTAAATGAATAAAGCTAACCAGTTAGACTTAATTGCTAGTTTGTCTAATGAGGAAGGATGGATTGCCGCTATTAGATTTCATGTTCGAATATCTTTCACTCTCTTATTAAGGATTAGTTTAAAAGAAAAAACGACAAGATAGTGTGTGTGTGTGTGTTCAATGGCGTTAAAATATCCTGTTTGCATGCATGTCATCGGCCAAGCAACAATCGTATGAAAGGAAGAAGTTTCTTTTCTCACTTTATTCTTTGTATTATGATTATTATGATTACTTTAATTTGACATCCTACCTAACACTTCAGCTAATTCTGGCAAGCAATTGTAGTTCTACTACACAGTATATCTATCGTGTAATTAGACATATAGAGAGAGAGGAAGAAGCCGATCTCGTGTTGAATTTTAATATTAACAATCATAATGATATAAGAACAAGATTAGACGAAGTGTTGCTATTATTCTCTCATTTGACTTGCGAACGAGTTATTTATGACAAGTTTCTGACATAACTTGCCGATAAAATTATCGACAGTATCAACCTTGTAAAACATTTTCTTCTTCTTCTTTTTTTTTATTCCTATTAGTTTAACTAAGCCCGCATGCCTTAGGCACACAAGAATATTTGTAAATTAGATCAAGATTTTAACCTACCGATCAGATGAAGGAGACCGGCTCGGATCGACCATTTTCCTCCAAAGTTGGTGATTTGGATGACCGTCTTCTAGATCAGGTGTGTCCGTTGCGGTCGCTCCTACCATCGTTGTTGTTGCCTTAGCAGCAGCATGTGAACAAAAAACGAAGAATTGATTGTGAATCCAGAGTGTTAACGTAAGAATCAATTGTATGAAACGCATGGCACATTACAACAGTAATAATGACTGACGATTCGTCAGCCTGGAGATGGATCATCCATCCATGTCATTGATAATGTTCGTCCATCTAATGAGTGTTTAAAGGAATTTATGTTTATATATACCGTGTAAGGAGTCGTAAAGCTAGTAGATGTGAATAAAGAGAAGGGAAGAGAGAGAGAGAGGGAGGGAGACGCATACACAGAGAGAATGAGAGAAAGAAAAATGAGAAGGAAAAACTGAGAGAGATCAGAAGAAAAAGGAAAAGAACAGAGACGAGCCGTAACGATATATCACGCATTACGTGGTAGATTTGTTATTTTTTATTTTCAGCTTTTTGTTCATTTCCACATTTCTATTCTCTCGGTTTTCTCTAGCACTCTCTTTCTCCTGTCTACATTTTTCTCCCTAGATATGTCGCGACTCATGTAGTAGAAAAGAAATAATCTTCCTTCTTCTGCTTCTTCATCTTCATCATCTTCCCCTTTTTTCTGTTGCGCCTTCTGCTATCAACGCTGTTAATGATAATAGGCGGATGGTGGTGATCCGTCTTTCTTATATAAATATAAACGTCTAGTGTCATCAAAGTATATCTTGTCTTTCTTTCTTCGTTATCGCATCGATGAGTTCATATTCTTTTACTTATTATTAATTATTCGGACAAAATATTCCATCACACGTTGGCTTTTTTATGCTCTGCCTCTCTCTCTCTCTCTTCCTTCATCCTTATCTTATTCATCATCTTAGCAAATGAATACATGAGAGATTATATTTACCATTTAATTTCCTCTCTTAATCTCGACGTAATCAATAACACAAGGGAAATTTGTCCTATTCACCAAAGTATAACAAACAAAAACCTATTGAAATAATATTCGAAAAAGAAAGATCATGACTGTCCCTCGAAAGTCAATGTAAACATTACTATGATTAATTGAAGGAGATATATCTCTTTCGGAAGGAAAAAGACAAAAAGCCGATTGTAGAGATGAATAACAAAAGGTTTTACTCTTCGATAAGCGATTGATAACTTTGGCATGTTGCCGTGGTGTTTTTCATGAAAAGATAATTAATCATCGTCGTAATGCTAAGAAAAACGAAAAACGACAAATTTATGACACTAATTCATATTGAATATGACAGAAAATGTGTTAAAGTAAGAAAAAGAAATCATTCCTAAGTCTTTGATCAAAGGACTGACGAAGAGTGTTGTGCAGCATTGCTCTGCGGGGAACGCGTCAGATAATTTCATTGCGAGAACAACGTGTGAAAAAAAGAAATCGCTTTCATTTCATTGCCGCATCATATCTCAACGATCGAAGTCAATCGTTTGTTCCGTTTCGCTGTTGCTCGTGCCTGTTGAGTTCAACGGAAATCAATAGTCGTTGCAACAGATTGAGAAGAAGCAGAGAGTTCGGATTGTTGCAATTGAAATGATAAGACGTTTTCTTCTTCTTTACAGTCAATGACAATTATATCTCGTCGAACTATGCCGTTCCAAGAAAACTTTTTTTTTTTTCATTTACCATGTTAATCATTCAGTTGAGTTGTAATTTACTAGTCGATCCCTTAGGGACTACAAACATCAAACATAGTTCGAGTGGACGATTAACATATGATTATCTCCATTCGAATGAATGTTCTAAGTATGTAATAGACAATCTTGATGTAAAGAGAAAGTCTTGTCGAGATGTTCACAAATAACTTTCACAATCATTCTAATCGAGTAGAAATTTCTATCGAAATATAACGACCTTCGCGAAACGATCATCAACCATTCTTTCTTCTCCGAACAATTTGTTGTGTCGTTCGTATGCAATCAATTGGAAGACACATCTGGTTAGTTTCAATTTCAAAGACAAACTACTGGCCAAGCTGTTTCATCTAACTTTCTCGGGTATTGACATTGAAAAGCAAGTTATATCCGGTGCTGATAATAATATTGTACTACGTTCATGTAAATAGAACAAGACTAATCTTATCCGATGTAATCTTTCATCTCCGAACTAATGTAATCCCATATTCAAATGATATCCTGTCGATAGTATCTTTAACGAAGGAGAATTCGAAGTTTCCAGATGTGAACATATTGAATCAGTTGTTTGTTTTAGGAATATTTAGCTAAGCATTTTTCAGTCAAGTTAAAAGAGAGTAGCATTCGAATTGAATATACAATATCACAAAAAGAAAAGAAAACGAGATCAGTTAGTTTTGATGTTGTTGCTCGGAGGAGTCAGTAGAGGTGGCAGTCGCATCATTATGTGTCGGTGCATGAACAGTTTGTTTTTTTATCTGCATTCGGTAGACATACGTATCCTCAGTGGATTCAACTTGACCAGAATTTAGATCGAATGATCGACCTTTTGTTGCTAATGGCGATGCAGATGGTGCAGGACTCCACCATGACATAAGGTCTAGATAAAAAAAAAATTAACTAGATGAAAGGATTCTAATCGATGAAATCTTACTTGACACTAATGGCAACTGGCGTAGAAGGCCATCCTGAGCAAGTAGTTGCAGGTTTTCATCCTCGAGATCTTTTTGAGCTTTGACAATACCTTCTTTGATTTTTTCGGCCATATCTTCGATGTATTTCAAGGAGGTTTCAATTTCCTTTCCAGCATGGGCGATTTTCTGTAACAAAATCTCCAGATCTTCACGTTTGCGGATCATACCTAAACGCAAGTAGAGCATTGAATCCAATTCATCTGAGCCGCCGCCTAGTGAAAATGCCGAATCATTGCTTTGTAATTGCCGTGCTAGTTCCGATTGAATACGATTGACTTCATACATCGATGTTTCATTCATATCAGCCCGGTTGATTGTACTTGGAATATATCGAACAGCGCCAATACCTGCCCAATTTGGTATGGGAATGGCGACCAAGTTTTCATGTTTTGCAATCGATGTTGATAGATTGACACGTGCTGCGATGGTTGCGAGAAGAATGTCAGTGAAGCGTTGAAGATCGTCGAGAAATGTTAGCATGTCATCCTGATCAATATTATCAACAAGATGTTCTAATGGTGCGAAGCGAAGTACATGGGCGGGAAGTTGATTCTTTGATTTGACACTTTGAAAATGAATACTTTTAAGTAATTCTAAATTCATCTTCGAATATTGTTGAGAGAGTTTATCGAAAAGCCAGAGAGTTAAAAGGTCGAGGTAACCAATGAAATCGTCATTGTTTTCACACTAAAAATACATAACCGAGATAATATTGTGCTCATTGTTTTCTCTTTCAAATCGATAAATAGGAAACAACTGTCTCGTGAAAATGAGTTCTAATTGAGTAATTCTATTGTCATTCATTGCACTTCAACATCGTTTCGGAATGGAAAGAATAGAACAAAAATGAGTGTCTAATTTAACAGAAACATACACAAGGCTATTGCCATTCCGAAACGACATTGGACTGTTATTTCCTCAAATCAGTGGCAAGGTCTTACTTCGCCGAATAAACCATCGGGTTGAAAACGAAAAACAACGACCGATCGCGGTAAACCATTGTCTAGCGCGTCGTCTGAGCAAATACGTGAATATGTATTGTATTCTTTTTCACATTCATCATTCAGTATTCGTATATGTTTTGTTTGTTTCAAACGCGTTAACAATAAGTCTGCCAGTTCGAATGATAACTTCATATGATGGAGAAGATTTTCATTTGAACAACGTTGACTAATCGACCAAACGCTAAGAAAACTGATCGATGGACTATGGAGAATAAATTCATCGAGTGGATGGACTTTATTTGACGAATCATTGTCTTCGGCTTGTTTTTCATTGTTCAATGGTCGAAGAAAACATGTTAAATAAGGGAGATTTTGTATACCTAACAATTTCATTATATCTATTGTTAAACTATCACACATGATGCTAACGTTGTCTTTCAATACTGGTAGTAATGCTAATGATCCTAGAAGATCGCCGATAACATGCACCCAAACGTCATATTGTTCGCAAAGAGCTTTGATCTTCTTCAGATCATCGCATCGACCTAAGAATGGTGATCCTGAAAGTAGAAGACAGCATACCGATCAAATGTGTTCTCCTGCAAATGAAATTTACCTGCATTGGCGATGACCATGAAAGGATAAGATAAAGTATCATTTGCATCGCGTTTGATCAGTTCTTCTAATTGTTGAAGGTCGATCATATCATCATGTGAATTTCGGTTTTGGACATGTTCGAATTTGATATTGGATATCGACGATGTTAAATCGAATTTCAAATTCGGCTCGAAATCCGTTGCGATATAAATAATCGCTTTTTTATATTGATCAGTTTTCAATGCATAGCGAATGACGCGCTGAAATGCTTCGGAATAATACGTTGAACAAAGAATGGTCTGACTATGAATATGAAAGAACTTTTCGCACCATTGAAGAATTTCGTTCTGATATTTTGGTAAAACCGATGTTTTGACATGATACGGAAGTGTGTCGAAGAAAGCGGCTAACTGAAATAAGACGAAGCAAATGCGTGAAAAAGATTTGTTTATGTTTTGTTTCTAGTTACCACTGCGACATCGCCAACACATTCTAAATATCGATTCCAAACAAGATGGACACATTGCCGAGCTTCTTCATCTTCATGGAGATAAGATAAACAATGGGACATAAAGTCAGTTTTCAGTCGATTGTTCAATTCAACGATTTGTTCTTCATTATCAACTGACAAAGTTTTATTTTCCATCTCGGCTTGTTCGGATGTCATCTGAAACGACGGCCTTCTATTACTTTTTGCTTTTTATTGAATGAGTGTACACATGCACCCATTTAGTTGTTCTCTTTTCTCGTGTTAGAGGTAGAGAGAGAGAGAAAATGAGGACGTGGCAACTGAGAGAAGAGCAAAGGTGACAAATACATGTGTCTCCATTGGAAGAAAAAAAAAACCTATCGTTCATACAGAGTAGACAGTCTTCTCCTACAATTTGTTATATATACGCACCAACCGTAAGAAAGAACGAATAAAAAACAATGAGTAACCTATAGAAAAGTCTATTTTACTGTTGTTCTCCTGAGCTAGAATTGAAAGAAAACAATTTAATTTATTAAGGGAAGATTTTCGAGCACATATCGGCCATTCTTAAATAATATCAATTTGATTTGATGATATTGTCGAAGACTATCCCGATGGCCAATACTGATGAGAGTCAAGTTTTTTTCGATCAAATAATTGTACATTTTCGTTTCCATCTGTGCATCAAGTGACGAGGTGATTTCATCAAGAAAAATAAGACTAAGGTTCGATGAATCAGCCGAAAGACGAAGAATCAATCGTAAAAAAGATAGACGTTGTAATTCACCGGGCGATAAGATATCTTGCCAAGGATATTTTGGACACACAAATACACTGCATTCTACACTATCGAGAATATGAGAAAGATTCCAGTCATGAAGGAGTTGTTCAATTTCTGTCTGACGCGCGATCAGTGGGACGTTCTCCACATTCGGATATTCAAGTTCATCGTGAATGGATTGATTGGTGAAATACGGACGTTGTGGAAGTAAAAAGGCACGAGATGGGTTGTAAGAAAAATCACCATGGATGTTTACCGGCCATATGGAGTGGAGAATACGGAAAAGGGAGGTTTTTCCAACTCCACTATCACCTTAAACGAGACTTTAACGTTTGAAATCAATTCTCTTCAAGTTCATACCTGTGATGAGCAATCGTTGGCCTTGATATAGAATTAAATTCAAATTTTTCATAAGAACATGTTTAGGTTTGTTTGGAATCGAATACGAAAGGTTTTTTATCGAAAGAATCTCATTCTGTTGATTGATCGGATTGATGGATTTCTCTGCCCATGTTGTATCGATATTTTTCATAAACTCAACAAATGTTTGCACACGATGTGTATTCGCAGCGATGACTGTGACGCGATCAGTTAAATCATTCAGTTGACTAAAACGGTATATCAAATACATAATCATAAACGACGTTTTACTAATCTTATCCACTAAAGCCGCCGGGGACAAATTATCGTAAAAATGAAAGACAAAGATCACTAATGCTAATAGAAGATAACTTAAAATACTTCCGATATAATCGAATAGATTCATGGATAAATTAAGGGAAAGTTCTTGGAAATTTCGGCGGTAAAGAATTGGTGTAAGACTTTGTAGAAAATAATTATCGAATCGTTTGTGTTCAAATGCTCCGCCATTGTAAAATGCAATCGATTCATTATATGTTCGCACTTGAGTGTGAAGAAAACGGAAAGTACCTTCGAAAATATTTTGAGAGAAGATTGTTCGAGACACGGCTGATAAAAAGATTTTGTTGATCGCTGTCCAAATCACAAAGTAGAGCACGATAACTAATGGACCATAGTAACCTGTTACTTCCCATGTGCGATATGTGTAGTAGACAATAGTAAATGGAGAGATAAGAACGATTGGAAGAATAACAGATAGAGATCGGCATAGAGCATCAGCATCTTGAGTTATACGTTGATCGGGATTATCAATCAATGGCTTCGTTGTGGATAATAGACGAGGAGTAGTCGGAGAAATACCATCAACAGATTCGTCATCATTGTCATCGATATCAGTACTGAAAAGAAAAGAAATAGTTCGATTGGAGATTTCATATTCAGTATAGACACATCTTTGTTTTCGATCGGTGGAATTCTTACGTTTGTACTGTCTGATTTTCATAGACGCTTGCTTGATCATGATCCGATCGATTGTGGTTCTGTTGTGTTGTATTCAATAAATGATAATATCGTTGTTTAGTGAAATAAATGGAATGTAGATAAAGAACAAGTCTCATTCGCCATTTGACATAGAGTACCGATGAGAGAAACGTTGACAAAGATTTGAAAAATGCATTTAAAATAACTAGACCGAATGCTCGAATAACTAACCAACGAAACAGAGAAAAGTTTCGTTGGTCAGGTGCTTTGATCAATTCAACATAGAATTGCGATGGAAGTAAGCCGACGAAATAGATCACAAACTGGAGACCGATCTCGTTGGCTAATAGTAGAAAAATAAGTACCAATGGATGTGCATAGATACCCTCCTTATAAGAATTTAATGAAAGACGAGAGAGTGGTAAGAAAATATGAAGAAGATGAGCAATACGTTTTGCAAATAGGTAATTAAAACTGTTTCTACCGCTCATGGTGATCTAAAACAAGCAGATGGGATGAAGAAACTGGAACATACATGCATATGTGCGTGTAATTATGTCAGGTATTCTATTAAATATATGTAAGAGAATAAAGTGCGAACTTTTAGCCGAAAAGATATGAAGAATCTGTTATTTTCTTTACTTATCTTTGTCCTTTGAATATAAAACAATAAACATTTAAAAAGACTTATGAAGATTTCATTTAGTATGATGAGACGAAAAGTTTGACATGAATAGCGATTCGGTACATCGGTAATATACCAATCAATTCTCTAGCTGAGTTGACCTCTCAGCAGATGTCATTATTGGTAAGTTACGAATCAGACCTTTTCTTCTTTCTCGCGAAAGAAACAGGACTCGTGTTTAGTTCTCATAGATTATCTGATGCTTCGTACTATTCTGACATACGACAATAACATTGAAGGTGCTGGAAATCTAAAGCGGACATGAGTGAATGTGTATATCGAGTACAAAGCCTTGAAATCTTGACTATCAACAGAAATTTATCAAGAAGATTTGTATCGTATGATGATCATGAAGTTATCTGCATACTCGTCACAGAATGTGCGTGACGGTCAAATTGTTATCATTGTACGAGTCTAAAATTAGTACGGTGTCATGGCTTGGCGTTGCTATTCGAGATAAAGTTTCAATTCTAAGACGAGCAGCAAATAGACATTAAAATCTGCCTTGTTATTATTTAAAATAAAAGTGAAGTTGAAAAAAATGTTATATTGGAAATAAACTCAAAAGAATAAGCGAAATGATTCAGAGAAAGAGAAAGAAAATGAAAAGAAGGTGACAAAAAATAATTCATTCACATCCATTGTTAGCTTTGTTGAATATAAGTACAACAAAAAAACGCTAATGGAAAGGATATTCTAATGTTTTTTGTTTTCATTGTAAATATGTCTACGAAATCTCTTTTAAACATATTTCGAGTAAGCTGCCGATTGGCTTCCATTGTTACCACCTCGACCACTTTGATTTGTGTAAGATGCACGATAGGTTGTTGTATAGGCACCTAAAAGACAAATATTTACATGTTGATCTTCTCGGATATATGTGAAAAGCAACAACACACTAACCTGGGTAATTGTAAGTTGTTGTACGATATTGTTGTGGTGGTTCAGTTTGACTTAACTGTTGTTGAGGTGCTTGTTGGTATTGATCGTAAATATTTCCGGTTGATGATGACAAGCGTGGTTGACCTGTTTGAGGACGGCGGTTGTTCAAATACTTGGAATAGTTCACGGGTAAATCGGTGATCTTGTCAACAATACGCACTTCACTGGAAAGTCAAGCGAAGAGTAGGGAAATTTGAGAAATTCGGAAAAAAAGATTTTACCCAATGGTACTTGTTGCATTGTGTGACTGAGGATCGGCACGGAATACACCTTCATCAATGATAACTTGTTCATGATGAGCTCTGGGTTGTTCGTATTCGATGATTAAATTCTTTGGTGCTCGAATTCTAAATGGTTATTCAGGAAATTCAGTCTAAATCACTCGAACTCTCCGTATACATACACTTCAGCTGGTGGTGCTCGTTCGACAATCACTGGTCGTTCTTTGGTTTCTTGATAAGGTAACCATTTTTCATAGATTACATTACGGGGCTTTGGTGGCGCAGGTGGAAGACGTTCGACGATGACCTGACGAGGTGGAGCTGGTGGTGCTGGTAAGATTTTTTCGATAATTTGTGGTTGTTGTTGAACTGGTGGTGTTGGTGGGCGTTCGCCTAATAGTATTTTAATTGAAGAGATGTTTAGAATTCCACGTCTCAATGTTTATTCTTACGGATGATAAGTGGAGGTGGTGTTGGTGGAGTTGGCGGGCGTTGTCGAATGACTACGGGTGGTTGCGGGGGTGGAGCTGGTGCTTGACGTTCCTGGAATATTTCGTATATGAAACGACGGATAAAATCAGCGGTGAAAACGTACCTTGATGATGATTGGCGCTGGTTCAGGTCCTGGTGGTGGTTCCAAGAAGCGAACATTCACTTGTTGTTTGTAGTGAATGTTTTGATCTGTTGGTTTAACAACACGAATCGGATCACTGTCCGATTGGATATGTAAATTTTCCAAGCGAGCATCAGGTGCAATAACTGAACAGCAAAGAAAACGAATAGTCGTTAAAGAATTACTTCGAAATCTTTTATACCTTCGTGAGTACGATATTCCGGACGTTGGTATTGATGACTTGGACCAGCACGAGCAAGAATTTCGTTGCCGAAACGTTCATCATGAATTACGTTTCCCGTGGCACGTAATGTTGTTGTATCAACATTACCATTACCGCTTTGCCATTGTTGTGATGTCGATACATAATTGTTACGTTGTTGGTTACTAATTAACAGGATAGAATGTTATTCATTATTCATGCTTATCGATTTTTAATAGACAAGAGTATCTACTAATTTCAAGAGCAGGAAAGCGAGAGAGGTTTGGTCTTGAATCTCTTTTTTTACCTGTTAGATGTATTACACTGACTACAACTAAATTAAAAACAGTTTGGGGATTAAAACATGACTTCTACGGTTAAGCACTGTGAGATTAGAGGATGAGCATTACTACGACTTACTTTGGATCATAAGTTGCGTCGCTATACAAAGTAAAAAGGAATTTCGTTTTCTCAGTTTAACTAATAAAAACACGCGTGCGAAGCGATTGTCCTTGAGAAACTTAGACAATACGTATGTGTGCCGATCGACTATGTTATCAACCTCTCTACTTTATTTCACCTGTCTTATCGTGATCATATCTTACCCGCCGCGTGAATTTCCATCGGTTCGGTATTTTTCAAGGAATGAATTACCATAACCATTGTGTCCCCGATTAGCAGATGTAGCCATTGGTGATAGATTTCAACAACAGTAGCCTTCTATCTGAAAGAGTACGTTTGCCTTTGAATAATGTTATATCCAAATGATTTTATAAAAAGTCGCGAATACAACCAATGTTGGTAAAAGTGTTGTGGGGACTGCAATTGGTTGCTATTCAACGAAAGCATCGTTTGGAGTTTATACGGTTACTAGGCGCCGGCCTCTATTAATTTTTCAACTTTGCTACACTTTATGTCGGATTTCTTTCGTTACTAGGCAATGAAGAGGCGAGTAGCGTTTCTCTTGGTTTCCTTTTCTTTTTTCACAATTTAATTTTCAATCGAATTTTTCTTTCTCATGTGCAACCATACAGAAAGGAGAGAAGAGATCATAATTACCTTTTCTTTTTCTTGTCAAACGACGATTAAAAACGTCTCTGGCGATAGTGACAGCAAGGAAACTACAAGAGAAAGAAGAAATGTTGCTGAGCAACATCGCATACCTACTACTGTGCTGTAACTAGATACAAAATGTGAACTTGAACATATTCTCTTACGACAAATATAGAGAGAACAAAAAAAGTGCAGCGACAGAGAAAAACAATGAAATGGTTTTATTAAAACTGAATGGCGAAACTACTATTTTTAACTTCAATGACTTTATTACACTCGATGATCTTGTGATGTCTTCTTTATATGACATTAGTTGAGAAAATTATAGTAATTTCAAACAATTTATAATTTATTTATTGTTTCTAAGTAAAGTAAATGGTACAAGCAAAAAAATACTATATAAATATAAGCATACTTTGTTCACCGAAGAATATTATTTACTTTATATTTGACCAACAAGAATAGCCAAAGTCAATGCTAATCCCAATGCTACTAAGATATGAATAACGAGTAGGATAATCTTGATACGATCTCTTGTTGGATTATTTTCGATTTCTTTTGTTTCATCCGGCGGGACCGCGTGTCCATTTGTATTGCTTAAATCATAGGAATTTGTAGCTTTTTGCCTTGATTCTTGCCGTTTAAAGTAGAATTCTACAAATTGAAATGAACTAAATATCACTGGTAGCCAGAGTGTCCATGCTAATACAATGCCCCATCGTTTATTGCCATCAGGATTAATTGCGGATAGAAACATTCCAATAAATATTGCCACAACTGAAAGAGTGAATGCCAGAAAACCAACAGCTGCATGGACATAGTTAAAAATAAAACGATATTGTGCGTCCGGCGCACAACGAAATAGTGCCATGATGGGTTGAACAATAGCGAAACAAATAACAAGTATCCCAACGATTGAATGAGCAAATTCTCGTGTTTCATTTCGCGGTATCCATTGTCCGCTTTCAAAAACAAGAATAAGAACGAAAGCAATTATTGTCAAGATCGCCACACTAATCATAACAGCACGATGGATCGCGAACCACACGGCTTTACCACATATTTTTCTTTCTGGCCATACTGTTTTGAAATAGCGAGCGATAAGGACACCTGTTGAAACAAATAGTATCCAAGTAAAGATCATAATGATGCCATGTGCTTTCATTAGGGAAGTATTGCTGGAATCATCACTGTCAGCATTGTAACTAAACGATGCTGCTTGATTCAGTTGAACAGTTTGCGAAAGTGGTGTACGCGATGTGTGTTGGATCAAATTATCTATAAATAAGTAGATCGAATGCTTTATTTTTCGACTTTATTCATCGACTTACTCGAACTATCTAAATTTCCGATGGCTATCAATGGATAGTAAGATGTTGTTTGAGAAAGTGAAGCTATTGCACATCGGCGACGTTTGGAAGATGTAAAACCCGAAAGAGTAAATTCACAAGAAACCACACCATTCTCAACCTTCTGTGTTGTACTATTAAACACACCACCTGTGCCTCCCAAAACGGGTGGAGAGTAACCACCTGAGTTTATACGACGTTCTACTACCACATTGTATGTCGACAAATATTTACAAACAAAAACATGATCTTCACCCTATACAAAATCGAAATTGGCATTCATGGAATTTCTTTCTATTCTTTTTCTTTTACCATATCTTGATCAAGTGACAGACCGAATGCACACCACTGTGATGCTTGTAAATTAGTAATTTGCATTTTCACTGAAGTTACGCCAGATGTGTACGTCCAATTGACAGCAACCTGGACGCCAACAATCTGTTGGACAGTAGTTGTAGTAATAGTAGTTGAGGTAACAGTAGTTGAAGCACCAGCAGTCGTGGAACTTGCTGCTACCTATGACATAGCAAAATAGTTGTATATTAGAATGATGAAAAAAGAAACAGTTATACGAACAGTTGTTGCATTTGTAGATGTATTCGCCTAAAAAAGTATTCGAATCAAAATTCTTATTTCAAGCAAAATTCAATTCGCTCTCGTACTTGCTTGGCAGTTAATGTCACATTAAAGCAATTGACAAAAAACGTTGTATATACATTAACAATCGTTGCTCTAGAGTCGTTGTTAAACGTCTGATTGTTTAGAGTAACTCACAAGAAAAAATTCGCTTTACTTTATCACTGTTGTCGTCTCAGTGATAGTCGATGGTGGAGTCCAGATAGCTTGTACCGACGTTTTATCAGTTTTAGAATTATGAGTTATAGCTGAATTTGTAACACTATTACAAGTCAGTGCTTGAGTTGTTGAACTGACGACTGTCCAAGTTCCGATAATTTGATTACCATTTAGTGTTCTCGCTTGCAATAAAATTCCTCGAAATGTATTACTGCCTGTTGCACCGCTCACAGTAACTAGACGACAAGGTGCACTGCAATAATACCGATATTTTCTAATAAAGCAATCACTTACTAAGTACAGTATCAGTTGGGTAATATTGCGTTTTATCCGTTTGAATTGTGTAGATCGCTGAACATGATTGTGCAGTATTAGGTGTGTGACCGGGTGTCATTGTTGAACAAGCATCCGTGGGCGCTCCAGTTGAATGATTGTTCCCATATTTAGTACAAATTAAAATGAAAACAAGTAGTTGATAAGTAAATAATTCCATCTGAAAATACGTAAAAAAGACTCTTAGGCTTTTTCACTCAGCACGACGAAAAGAAATTTCCTAATCGATTCGATTCATTGCCACTAGCTCCATTTAAAAGGAAATTTGTTTTTATTACTCATCCGAGCACTTAGCTTTCTATGACATGTTTGGTAAAAAGTACATTTCACCATAGCTTGATAAAAAACAGCATCTCTCAATGATGTTCGTTTACTTGACAGTCAAGTAATATGCGTCGTCATACACAGACTTTCCCTCTATTCATTGTGCACAATACACTCCGTCATTCATGATCCATTAATATATCTTTTTCTTTTCTACAAGTTTTTACCTTGAAAAGTTGTTTTTTGTTCGTAGTATTCCTGTGTTTGTCCCTTATGATGATTGAATATTCATTTATAACGCTATTCCTATGACTCATAACGTTAAGCAACATTGAGTAATCATACCAGGCGTTTTTGAGCTGCAGAAATAAAGAAAATGTCACGGTTGTTTACCTTGAAACACTGGGATTCGATCGCATCCTGCAGTGAGGTAACTAGTTACGTGGGTTTTGATTTGGGTTTATACGATCTGATTACCAGGCCTCCTTATATGAAGAAAAGTTTTCATATGCTTTTTTTTTCTTTTATTTTTCTTGCCTCACGAAGCGAAACTAACCTGAAAAAGTTAAAAAGCAACCAATGAGAAAAATACCTGTTTTCAATAGTAACTGGCAAGCGTATGTCAATCTTCCCTTTAGTGTGATACTTCTCACAAAAATTTCTTCTAAAAACTTAATTATCTAAAGAATAAAAGTTTTTAAGAAAAGGTAGCTTCTGTTCTTTATAAAATATTCTCCTGAATGTTATCATCACGTTCAAAAACGCGTGTGTGTTAAGCGTTGCTATCTTTTTAAAATTCAATTCTTGTAATGTATCCATTGCAATGAGTATTTCAAGTCGTTAACGCAATCATGAAAATAAGCAAAACAGGAGATATGTTTTGTGTTGACATGTACTATAAGAGCTGACTCTTTCGAAAAGATGTCAAATGAAAAATGATTAACGACAAGAATGACGAGAGAAAACATAAAATTGTGTTTACATACCTCAGGTGAAAAAATATCAAATAGAATTTTATGTTAATTTCTTGCACTGACACCAACCGGTTTATTTGAATACTTAAATGAAAGTCATAATGGAATAGCAGCAAGTTGAGCTTCCCTTATTGACATCACAATTCTTTGTAACGAAGGATATTGGAGAAATGTTCACAAGTCCAGTTAGTCAATGGTCGAAAGCCGAATATTTTCGCACGCTCTCCAGTCTTCGTTCCGCGCGCTTCTCTGCACCGCATGCTCAGATTCCCAGCTGCTCTAATCTGACATCTCCTTCAATTTCCGCTAATAAAAATGTCATCACAGAGACAAATCATTCTTCATTACATCCATCGCTGGAGAAATCGTATGATGCAGCAATACGCTCAACTGATGGCGATAATAAACAAAAGCTGACCTTGGAAATCTGGTTGCCCAACACACAGCCTCACAAAGACGATGAAAATGTTCATCAAACAACAACAACGAAAGTTGATGTTGTCGAAACTCTACCAATTCTCACTAATCCTGTACAGTCGACACCACTGGTTGCATCGCATCAGGAACGAACTAGTTGTTATCCAACAATATCATCATATTACAATGAAGAGACTCATACTTTCAAGATTGTAGAAAAATTGATGCCTTCAAACCCTTCTCCAGTCGTTACACCGAGCTTGAACAATTCAAAACCGATTAGTTCTTTTCTACGAAAATACTCTTCGAAGAGAAAGGCTGATCCTCCTCCCATGATGAGTATATATCTGCAAATTATTACTTGAAGTCGAGAGAATGCATGTCTACTCCTTTTCTTAGATATTTCAAAACAAATTCAATTACCAATCCTGCCTGACAAAGCGCCAATACACGTTTCGCGACCATCATCAGTGATTCGTCAAGCGAACACAAGCACAACATTTCTTGCACGCTGTCCCTCATCTATTAACTCATCTCACACGGATCTTCAGCCTCAACTACGTGTATTTTCTCTGACAAATCAACAACCTTCATCTATTTTCCTAACGAGTCTGTCTAACAAAAAAACTAATGAAACATTTCACCCACTAAGACGTAGTCGAACGTTTGAAACACTCTTCGATTACACCACCTCTGTTCGCGTACCATCATTTAATGAAACCTTGGAGCCAATCCTTTCTCTTACATCGAAACGAATGTCGTTTACCTTTCGTGCGAAACAATAATCACTTTTATTCGTTTACGTCTACAATTTATATGGTTTATTCGTTTTGGTTCCTTTCTTTTCTTTTCTTTTCTTTTCACAACATCTACACAGACACAGACATAGAAACAAGTAGAATCGAAGACACATATACACAAACCAAGTAAAAAAACCTGTACACAACATATTTTGTTTATCCGAAACTGAGAAAATAAGTGAATTTAGTTGAGAGAAAACCCTGAGAGTTAGCACGAACAAAAAAAAAACGTCCACACATCTAATTGAGAATATCGATCATATCGAGTAAAGTTGGTACATCAACAAGAGTACACACAGGTGATTGACAGCGAATTGTATTCTCCAAACCACCATAATAAGAAAACATATTCACACCATTCGTTTGTTTCATAATCATATGTTCAATACGTTCGTCCATTGGAATAAGATCATCAAATGTATCTTGATTTGAATGATTCACATGTGGAAGATCATCTTCCGGATGAGAAGGTGCCGTTTTCGAGATTGGCTCTTCTTGTTTAGTATTCACATTCTTTAGTGCATTCATTCGGGTGAAATCATCACTTGAGACAACGCGAGATATATGATTACTATTGTGATTGACTAAACCTAAAGCGCGACGACGTTGAGTTGAAACAGGTGTATCAAATTTGCTCTTATTAAAACGAATTGGTGTCGTTGTGGATTCTGAACACATTTGTAGATCATTCATACTTGTTGCATTAACAAATTTCAAGTGTTTATTGGGATTATTATTGGAATAAGAGGCTAAGTCGTTCAATGTTGCCGAGGATAACATACCATTACGTACTGAAAGTTAATTCGTTTGATTTGATTTACTAACTTCTTTCCGAGATGTGACTTACTTGGTGTTCGTAATGGATTACGAAGTGGTGTTTTGAATAAAGAAAAATCGCAACCATTCTCTTTTGTTCTTGCCGCTGCTGTCGTCGTCATTCTGTGTTTTCAACTATTATCTAAATAACGCTCAATCTAAAACAATAAAATCGTCTCGATCAACATCCAAGTTCATACTCATATTCAAACGAGCATAGAGAAAAAAATCTAGTTAGTTTCGAAATGATTTACAGTTCTTCTTAGTATGAAATTTAGATTAATAGAAAATAACTGTTTGTCTAACGAAATTTACAAGCATAATATGTTCAATCTCGTTTCTTTAATGAAAAATACAATAGTTGGGTATTACAAGTAATCCTTAGACATAGATACACACACACACTCTCTCAAGAAATCTTTTTAGTTATTTCATCGGTAATTCCCGTTGATCTAGTGATTCATGGGATCTGGCTGCGGCGAAGGGCCGGTGGCATCGGAATTTTGTGTTGTTGGAACTGTTCCTGCTTGTGCTTCGATGGCTTCTGGAGCGTTGATGCCTTCACCAGGTGGGTCGTATGAAATGTGAAATAATTCTCGAACTTCAGTTGATGATTTTCCACGAACCATATTGGCAATTGTTTTACAACCAACAGCTAACAATGTTTTGATACCTAAGTAGTTAGCCGCCTATACGAAAAACAAAGATGAACTCGTTATTGCAGAGCAAACTTCAAGTTTGAACGTACCATGATAACATCGAATAGTGTACCTTCGGAGACGGTGAATTGTTTGATAAAGTTTTGGTCCCATTCGCTGATGTCGTCGGAACTAAGAAGAAAACCAATGTTCACATATGTCCTAGGTAAGGTCGAAATTTAGTACCGTTTTGGTTCATAGATATCTTTGTTTGGGTCGTCATCCTCCTCTTCTTCAGCTGATTCTGGCGTTTGATCGTTTTTGTGATGGTTGCAATATTCAACGATCTAAAGCACGATTGAAACGAGCATTGACACGAAAATCAATTGAGAAATCAATACGAACTGGGCCCAGGATGGATGCTTTCACGTTAGGTAGAGGAATAGGTACATCGCCAACATCCACCACTGAAACAGTCAATCATTGAAATTAACACTTCCTTGGAAAAAAAGAAATATTTACTAACATTCAGCCAACGTTTTTATAGTTGATGACTGCTCGACTACGCCTTGATCGATTTCGAAAATTTGGTCGTCATTTGACTTGATTTTGATTATTCTCGACGGTGCATTTTCCGCAGCATTTGTGGCATTAGTCGATGCATTAACGTCAGTAGTCGTTGCCATATCTTCTATTTAGTCTACAATAGAATAGTGAAAGAATACGAGACGTGACGCTTCTTTTATAAGCATTTGGCTTTTTCCGCTGAGTCAAATTAAAAGAAGGTGACGAAGAAAACGGACTCATACGTCGAAAGAAAAGACAAAGACATGGACATACTTACTCGTTATTGATGAAATTACAAAAGGAAGAAGCCCGTTTAGCGAAAAAAGGTAATGACTCAAAAACAAATAGGACTGATGAAAGAAACCGTGCAACGCAGTGTACATTTAAATATAATAAGCATTCATAGTCGAAACAAAGCGTATACCGTGGCCCTGTGAAATAGACGAATGATATTGTCGTATAGTATGATTTATTTCTTTATCTCTTCTTTAACCAAATATAGCAACATAATCGACGAGAAAAGTCACATAAAAGCAAGGCAAACATTGGAAGAATTGCGAGCCGTGGCTTTATAAAAATACTTAACAGAGAAAAACAACTATATATTTTTGCGCAATAGATGGCGCTAGACAGCATCATGACCTTCAACAGATGCTATATCAAGGAGACCGTCGGAAGGAAAGTCAGTCGGAGACACCCTTCAGGAGTTCAAACCGAAAGAGTCTTCTAGAGAAACGAAGCATGAACGAGAGGCCGTATGTCTTTGAGTGAACGTCGCCCGATCGAATATCCGTCGTGTTTACTTTTCGTATCCATAAATAAAATGTACACGTTATTTTAATCGGTGACAGAAGAAAACAATAGACATACAAGAAAAGATTCATTCACTGTCTTACAAATATGAGGCGAAACAATAAATCGTTATTTTTATTCTTTCGCTTAGTTCCATCGAGAGAAAAGACAAGTAGAAGGAATAAAACGAGACTATTTTACAAAAAAATAAAATAAAATCCAAAACGAATAAAAAGTTTGTTATGTTGAAATAAATCGTTAAGGAATGTATTTATATATGTAGATGCGAAAGAGTTTGGATCGAGCGAATCTGTCATGAAACATCAGCGTTGAATCGTCGTTGAATGGATACGGGAGTTTTGGGTACGCCGAAATTGATCGACAGACCGAGTAAATCGTCTTGAGGATTACGAATTAAACATGGCTCTGATTGTGAACGTTGTGTACGTGGAAATATGAATTCAAATTTTGATAAAACATCATCAATCTAAGATAAAAAGCACAAGTTTTATCTGCACAAATATTTTATATGAAAGTGTACTTCAGGTGCAAAATCCGGCCGTTGTTCTCGGTCAAATTCTGTGCATTGACGTATTAAATCTGTTATTGCTTCCGGTGTATCATCACGACATTGATCAACTTTGATTTTCAATTTACCTTTGCCAACAAGCCACATTATCTAAAGACGAAAATGATCTCAAGGTCGTTTCTCGGTACAACTAACCTGTTCTTTGTTATTGATTGGTGCGTGCGGTAGTTTTCCGCTAAACATTTCAAATAAAACACATCCGTACGCATATACATCCGAGCTAGTTGAGTAACAATTGGGATCTTTCTGTTGAATAACTTCAGGCGCCTACGAAACAAAGCAGTTAAAGTAAAAAAACTATCTCGAAGAACAAAATAGAATTTACCATCCATAAAACTGAACCCGTAGGTTGAAATTGTTGATTAACACCTTCGGCAAGAACGGTTTTAACAGCTGCCAAGCCAAAATCACCAATCTTAACACGCCAACAAACACCCGCATCGTCAGGTTCAGCACACATATCAAGAAAGACGTTGCTCGACTTCAGATCTCGATGGATAATGCCGCGATCATGTAGATATCTATGGAAAACATTGTCCGGTTCTGTCTATAATGAACTTGCTTCATAGTACTTACGACATTCCTTGACAAATTTGTCGAGCAATATCAATGAGTTGATTGATTTTCCAATGCCGATCGAGAATGTGAATATGTTTGTACAATGTTGAGCCCTTGCCAATGAAAAGTCATCAAACAAACGTGAGAAGAAAAGGCTTCATCTCAATCTTACATCACACCATTGTGTTACAATGGCGAAACGAGGTGAAACGATATATCCATAGAAGTTCAATGTATTCTGATGTGTAATTTTTCTAAATAATACCCGTATGTAATGTCGAATATGTGTCAGCGAAACGGAGATACAAACTTTAATGCAAAAACTTCATTACGAAATGCTTGAAATTGACTCGGAGTCGGTGACACGAAATTCAATTCTTTCAAGGCCACATCACCTATTTCGAAAAACATTCAATGATGATCAGACATCTCCCTCCAATTTAGTATCACTTCCTACCATGTAATCTCACTTGAGCTTTATATACAGTTCCATAAGTACCTTTACCAACCATTCGGCCATGGTCAAGTAAATCTTCCGGTCGAATTTTCCATTCACTGACATATTTCTAGCGAACGAATGAACATGAATATTGTTGTTTCTGTTAAGCAAAAAATAGGAAAATCACACTTACAGGCGAGGCTTTCTTTGCGTCCGCGAGAATGTCACTATTTGGCTTGATCAAACTCGGTCGAAGCTTCTCCGGATTAGTTACAATCGATCCATTGACTACTACAATGAATAAGAAAAGAAATGGTTAAAAATTTGTTTTACGGATGTAAATTGTAAGTGACAATGAAAACAAGAAGAAGACGAAGAAGAAGAAGAAAGAAAATCATAAAGAAGGTGATGATCGATGTCAATCAGTGTAGCTAATCAAATCACGTTCGGAAGTCTTACTCAGTAATAACTGAGGAATGTGAAGTATGGGTGATTCGGTTGATGGCAATGATAATGACAGAAGTGTTGTAGACGGTTGAAAAAGTGTGTTCGATGATGGTGATGACGATATGTTGATCGTCGACAGAGTAGTAGTTGGACAGGTGCCAACATTTGATGCTGTTGTTGTTGGGAGTGAATCTTGACTAATGTCCTTTTGTGGACCTGTCAAGGTACAAATGGGTTTATTGTAGGAGGGAAAAACGGGAGGGAAAGCATGTGAAAGAAAACAAAATAGAAACCATGAGAAATCGAATGCACTTCTTTTCATCGAAATAAAGCCAAAACTGCATAGATCTACCTACGCCGCATATGCAGCTATATCTGCAAAGACGGCCAAATATGGAATATGGATGGATAGAGAGAGAGAGAAACGAAATCAAAGTCACAAAGAATCGAATGCATCGTACATACCGACTACTTGGTTTGTTGCAATGCCTTGTCTCTATAAGAAGACGAAGAATAAAAGTTTCCAATGTATTTTTCACGGTTATTTCTTACGGGTAGTGGAATTCGTGGCAAGCTACGTGATTGTTCCTTATTTCGTGCTTGAACATTTGGTCGATCGGCGTTAAAACGATCAGGACCAAGATGTTTAATATGTCTACGATAAAGATCAATTTAAAAGAACATCGAAACCATCAATAGATTGACAACATACTGAAGAATCGGATGAGAACAAACAGGTGCTTTGATACAACACTGATTATGATAAGTATTTCCACATGAAACACAACGTTTATACATTTCACGAATACGATGATGACAAAACACACAACGTACACCCATAAATGCGCGAAAACGGGGTGTTGGAAGCGTTTCCTAGATGAACACATAGACGAAAAGCTGGACGACACATAGACAAGATATATCCGAAAGCAGACAACAAATTAAATACCGATAGAAATCTCGTCTAACAATGGTACATATATGTAATTTATGTATACATCGAGTGTGTATACGAGAGCCACACACAAGACATCGAAGTCCTTGCAAGAGGATTTTATGACAACTGTCACAATAGGTTAGAGTAAAAAATCTTTTTCGTATCTACAGAAACGAAAAGAGATTTTGTCGATACAAATCTTTTCGATGCATTTTCCACACTCAGAATAGAGTACTTACGAATGAATGATCAAAATTTGGTTTTTCTTCGAGTTCGATTTCCGTTTCTTGCAGACGATCGAGAGTGATATCCCAAGGGCATGGTTGTCTATGCACATATGTTGATTTTAGTCCGAAAAAACGAGTAAGTTTTATGAAATACCTGGATATCATATAGACTGGCGTATATGCACGTATATTAGTCACCGAATGTCTTGAAGCGCGTAATTGAAGTGCCGTTTCAAGTGTTTCATCAGTACGTGGCGCAAGCTAGAAAATTCAAAGTGATGGAAATAAATATAGAAACTAATTGATTTACCGCAGTTGTGTGTTTATTAGGAAAATGAACACGGATAAAGTTGTTTGACATCATAGTTGGACTACGCGGTCGTTGAGTTGAGTGATGCTCGTTGGCTGTTGAATGTTCATTGTGAGAATTATCTTTTGAGTTCGAATATGTTGAAGAAATGGATGATGTATGCTGATGATGAGATTTTTCCGATGGAGACGAACGGGGAGAGTGGGACATGGTGGGAGAATATTGTAATTGTTGTTGAAATTGACTATGCATTGTCGAAACATCATTAAATGATGACGAATGAGGGAGATTTGTATCGATTGTTTGACCTTGAAGTTCACGAAGATATTCCGTTAGTGTATCTCGCGCTTTTGTTAATGTATCAATTCGATCAGTTAATCTTTGAAATTCCTGAAAGGAGCAATATTAAACGTGCGAAGTTTTCATCAGTTAAATCGAGTTACCTGCATATAGAATGAGGGTCGTGTTTCACGAAACGCTAGGTTGTAATTATTCACATCTGTTGTCAAATGTTTGAGCAGTTTGAGAAAATCATCAAGTATCTGTTGACTTTTTTCAACATTTCGACATTGTTTGGCTTCTTCGATCTTATCAAATATCTTGCGATGGAAACTATCTTCTTGATTGTTTGATTCATGCAGCTGATTATAAGAATCCATAGGAACCGTGCTGCTGTTGCCGCTTGTTGCACGATTCGCTTGAAGAACCATAGCCATCCAAACAATGCTCCTCTACGGTCTGGTCACCTGAATCCACGCAAACAAAAGCAGAAATAACTCTTTAGTTTTCTAAAAATAAAAAAATCCTACCGTTTGAAGCAAACTATCATTTATATGTGTATCTAAAATAGAACAACAGTATCGCGTAACATATGGCAGGAACAACAGATCAAGCATTGAACGATAAAATAATAGAATATTCTTCTTCTACCAGTTCTCTCTCCTGTCGCAGTGCAAGTTCATGACAGGCAAAAGTACATGAGACTGACGTTCACAGAAATTACAAAAGTAAACGACATAAATATGTTCCTGATACTTTGCAAACGAAGAAAACAAAACAATGTCTGACGTCGTAATCGAACTATCAATAAAGTCTACTTACTTGAATTTCCTTACTCCTCTGTGTGAACAAGTGTAATAAGTGCCTGAAGTTGTCGACAAAGTTGTTTTTTTTTCTCTACTCTAATGTAAGCCTGTCAGTTTTTTCTCTTCTTGAAAAGGATGAGAATACGTAAGTAACAATTGCTAATTAATAATTCATTATTATATTGAAGAAAAAAACAACATTCATGCATACATTTGTCTTTCTCTAACGAAGAAAGTCTAAATACTTGAGAAAATAACATCGAATCTTTGTGAAAACATCTCGTAAGAAGATCAATGGAAGGCCGTCGTTAAAAAAAAAGATTCATCCAAATTTGCTTGTCATGAAATATACAAGCGGTTATTTCTTTTCTTTTTCAGCACGCTCTACTCTCTTTTTCTCATCAAACAACTACTAATAGCGTACTGATGTTTTTTCGTTCTTTTCGAAAATATAAACGACAATTTTTCTTTCCTCCATACTCTATATTTTCTCCTATGATAATTGTACAACATACTCGGCAATATCGGACTGACACGTGACTGACGAACATTTAGTTACTGAAAGGTTGGAGTAATGACCTGTCAGCCATCCAGGGGTACTCAAAAGATGTTATTGTTCTATCCTTTCGAATGAATCATAGACGTACGGAGCCAACACAGTGTCTCGGCAAAGTTGTTTTATGTCTTGAAAACTGATTTATATTTTAACTAATTAAAAATAAAGGAAACTTTCTAAGGCGATTTGAGCTCATTTCCGATAAGTTAATAACATGTTATTCAACGATTAGAAATCAAACTATCTCCCGCAAGAAGAGCAATATCCAGTGAAAACTTACGGTTGATTAGACATTTACAATAAGAAAAACGAAAAAGGAAAGTAGGGATCTAGTCATGATTTTCTCAACTGGTGCTTCAGTTAATTAATTATAAGCTCACGGATGAGGAAAAAATAATAATAACAACAACAACAACAACATAGACAGCATAACAACACTATTCTTCAATGATTGATTAGTTTAAAAAGAGACACCAATCGGAATGGAAAGAGTCTAGAGGTCGTGAGTGAATCAAACGAAGGAGAGTCGAGGAACCAGTCTTTTCGGTGAAAGTGACTTACATAAATTGTTGCGAGCAGCAGTTGTTTGAAAGTCGACACTGGTAGAAACGGTTACAAAGTAATCGATAGCTATATCTCAGCACAAGATAGTATTTAATTTGCTCGCTTTTTTCTAATCTGTTTTAATCGAATGGTTAGTTTCTTTTTTTTCTATATGATAAGGATTAGACGGGAAGCCAGTGAAAAAAAACTGATATTTCTTTCTGAGAATATATATGTTGTTTTCGAACGATATGCGATAAGAGAAGAAATAGTAGATCAGATCGTTAATTTATTTTTATGAAATGATGATTCAGGATTATGGAAATAACCATTTGATAGCTGTAGGAAATTCACGTCTCCAAAACCATTCTTGGTGTTGACCGTCAGCAGCAACGACAAGTTTTAACTTAGTTGGATTTTGTTTATACTCAACGGTTGTATTTTGCAAAACGTTGATCATTCGTTGCATATTACTAACCATTGTTGAACTCTCCAATTGACCTCCGACAAAATAAAGTCGTGGCGGAGAATTTCGGAACGTATGCTTTGCAACATAAGTGTAAATATCATCAGAAAACCAGAATGATGGACTGAATATACCAATCAATCCAAAGATATCTTCATGTCGAATACCGGCATAGAAACTACACAGACCACCAAGTGAACTACCTAGGATAGCAGTATTCTCACGTTCGGGTTTCGTTCGAAAGTGGCTGTTGATATACGGACGAAGTTTGTCTACAATGAAATCCAAATAAAGATTTGCTTGGCCGCCACCGTAGTTTGCATTTGAGTATGGTGTTAATTCATTCAAACGTTCGGAGCCTCCATTGTCAATACCGACAACGATCATTTCTTGGGAGAGATTATCTAAACTTTCGTCTACACCCCATTCACCTGAAAATGATGTGCTGGCATCGAACAAGTTTTGAGCATCATGCGCGTAAACCACTGGATAGCGTCGATTGAGATCAGTGGAATAACTTCGAGGAAGATAAATCCAGATACGACGTGTGCGTGGAAGATGATTCCACATGGAAAAGTTCGAATCTAAGATGTAAACTTGATTCGTAGCAGTGTGAACACGGCCAGCTGTATCCGACCATTGTTCAATAGAAACATCAATTGACTGAGGATTGTTTGACTAAACATGAAATAGAAAATCCTATCAATGGTTATTCGATATCAAAATAAAAATATTTGAAAAATGATTAGAACTAGATGACCTCGATCGGGGCACATTTTCACATACTGTAGTTAACTTTCGATTCGCTCGTGCTGTTCCATCTCCCCAGGTTTCAGCTGTCGACCAACTTCCTCTTGTTATCTTGAATTCCACTGTAGTCGATTGCGGCAGATCAATTGTTAACGATTTCGTAATACTATTGAATTCATATCGTTGATCATTCGGTATCCATTGATTAAATGATCCAGCTAAGAAAATCTTATCATTTAATGGCGTAAAGAATCTCGGTAGCTGTTTCAAATTGAATCGAACAGTTACACAGTGAAGAGAGTTGAAAACTAAAGTATTGGAGACATTCTACTGCAAAGCTATCGAACGATGACTTACGTGCGCATAGGACAATGATGATTCGAAACATTCTCCGTTGATATTTCGTATCAAAATAGAACTAATCCTTGGTTTTACATGCAATATATATACTTTTTTATTTTTGTTATTCATTTGATAATGGAAGAGAGAAAGGAAACAGAAGAACAGAAAACACGAGTTGATCATCTGTTAAGGATTCGTTTTCTATTGTTTAGGATAACAGATTAGACATTGTTTGTGTTTGATAAATAGAAAGAAAGGAAAAGGAGAAGAAGAAAAAAAAAGCAGAAGTCTAATTGATTAGATATGCTATTCAATAGAGAATTGATCTCGATATACTAGAGAAATGAATAAAGTAGGTAAAGAGATAAACATACACCTGAGTAACATTGTTGGCTCTTTGATTTTACAAATACAAGAATATATACACATGAACTCGATAGATAGCCGTCGGCGTGTGTGCGAGCGCGAGAGATAGATGAGTTCGTTTTTAAAGGATCTCTTCACTTGAATCCATCGGTTGAATATCTTGAAGTGAACTTTGAGATTGCATTTGACTATTATCATCTTCAGTTACTGACGAAGCGATGTCTTCCATGCCTAGCAGAAGATCTTCATCTTTCGAATAGAGTTTATCGGCATTTTCTTTCAACTGATTGTTAGCACCTAGGAAAAATAAACAGGACTATCGTATGAAACTGGTCGATGACAGACAACTTTGTTTTACCTTTAGGGTCAAGATCCATACTCCATGACATGTACATATATGAGTAATGGAAGTTCTTCAAATGTCGATGAACCTGAACGAATTAGCATGAATGAAAACCTTTTGAATCAAAACTTCGCTTACTTTACTAAGTAAATAGTAAACAAGTGACTCTTTCGGCGCAATTTGCCGCAATTCTTCAAGTTCACTCAATGCTTCGTGATACCGCTCGAGGTGTAATAGAAGGCCAGCTCTAAAAAACAAAAAAAATCCTCGAATAAATCATTCTTTCCTAGAAAGTATTTTACTCACTTGTGAAATTTACACAGCGCATTTTTCGAATCAATTTTCAATGCATCATTCAATAATGCTAGTGCATCAGCGGATTGATTACATTTATGTTGTGCCTAAACGAATGTTTCTCATCAGAGAAAATATACGAAACAAATAAAAAGTATTCTTACCACTGCTAAATGACAAATTAGATCTGGATTGGTACGATATATACTCGTAGCTTTCGTGAAATGAAATGCAGCTGATTGAAATTTTTCTTGTTTCAAATAAATCATCGCTACACCATTCCTATTCGAACAGAAGCAACAATTGACCAACAAAATCATGTCAGTAGACTCACCAAGCTTTGTAACTGCGTGGATTCAATTGTATAGCTTTGCGAAAGCATGCCATTGCTCGCTCAAGTTCATCAATGAGAGAATATTCATTGCCTAACAGTGTGTATGCATAATCAGATTCAGGTGCTAGTTGAATGGCACGTTTAAATGCTTGAATTGCTTTATCATATTCATGATTCAAACTTAGACAATTGCCCGACGCACACCAACTCTAAAGTTAGGAAAACGAAACGTCACAGATATCCTATCACAGATTTCCTGAGAGTGACTTACAGCTGGATGCTTTCGATCAGTTTCAGTTAATTCGTGTGCTAACGTTGCTAGAGCAATATCGTCTTTCAAATGCCATAGGACAGTACTATAATATTCTAGTCCATCGATGTGATATGGATACTTTGTACGCAATTCTCGATAGATCAAAGAAGATTTCTGATAATCATGTAAATGATAATAGCAATTGGCTAATCGTAATAGAGCCCAGGGTGTATTAAGATGCTTTAGAGATATCGACTCGAATAATTCAATTGCCTGTCGACATTCAAATTGGGATAAGTATTGAAGGCCTTGGCCAAGGAGTTTAAACACGTTGATTATATTTTCGATAATTTCTGCAAAAGATAAAAACGAAACGATCAATATTTTCAATTGATGACTAAGGAAAAACGAACCAGATATGCGTGGAGTTGATTGTGATTTCTTTTGTCGCTCACGTTTATTACTAATATCTGTTTCCATCGAGGAATTCAAACTGGTATTACTTGACCGAACTTGCGATCGTGTTGTCATTTTATTTGGAGACTCGGACGATGATATAGGAGTGATACTCATATCAGCACAGGGTGGACGCGGCTTTGTGATGCGTGTCGTACGTTTCGTTGGAGCACGAATGGATTTGTTCTCCTTCAATTCCAGAACAATCGTTCGAGCATATCAAATTTGAGCGAACAACAACCTACCTTTCGTGTACTCGCTGTTTTCTTCGCCTCACTAATGGAAGTCGATGCCATATCATGCTTATGTATAAGCGTAGCTGTTGAGATAGGTGTACTCGTATCATCAAATCCATACTGTTGCCTAGAAAAACAAACAAACTGATAGTTATTCAAACTGATGTTCATGATGAATTCATACAGCATTCGCGTATTTTGTCGTTTGGGTGCTAAGGGTGGATTACGTAATGTGGGAATATTATCAGGTGGCTTGATAGTGGGTGGAGTGTATTTATCACCATCTTGCAGTTGTTCAGAAAGTAAGCCAATAGGCGTTGATGTAATACTTGCTGAAATGTTCGCTGAATCAACATTTAAAATCGAATCTGTTAATTTCATAACATATGCCGGTGCTGGGAATAGACGTTGTTGAGGTCGTTCTTTGATAGGAAGACTAGTACTTGTATTTATCGACTAAAACAAGAAGAAAGATCAACGATTGTTTCAGATGAATTTCAAATCGAAACGAACATTTTCTATAGTTTGATTTTCACTTTGGATATCTTTTATAGACTCTGCATAGGGAGTGATACATATGGGTGATTCTGATATAGATCGAGCGGATTTGATCGTAGATGAGCAGAATATACTTGTATCAACACGTTCGCCTAGAAAAAAAAAGTGAAAATTAAACCTGTGTTTTGAATAAACAAACATTTGTTACCTAATCGACAGAGAGCTTCGAAGGACGACCAGAGAAATGGATTGATTTTCAATGATTTCCGATAGCATTCACTCGCCTTTTGATGACGATCTGATTTTCTACAATTAATTCAATGAAATATTCAAATCTATCCATCAATCGTTGACTTACTCGCAAATTTTAGCTAGTAATTGTAATGCAAATGCTGCTTGATCTCCATGATCAGTGGTAAAATCATCAAGTACAACTGTACTAATTGACGAACAATTTCCCAGTAGCACTGATTCTGCTTCATGCAATCTTCGAAAGCGACAACGAGCGTTTTGTTATTTCGTCGTTTTCGAAAATTCTCTCAACTTACTTGTCTATATCAAAACAACATTTTGCTAAAAGAAGTTTAGCAGTGGGTACATGTTCAATCGATGAATGTCGCAATAACCAATAAGATTTGTTAATATCACCGCTGAGATAATAAGTTCGAGCTAATAAATAAGTTGATTCATCATTTTTGACTAAAAGAAAGAAGATTGCTTTTGGAATTATTCTTCGGTGTGCTGTACCTTCGGCATAGAGACGTTCAGCAAGAAAGATCGCATCGACATAATCGAAATTTTGGATAAATTGATTGATATAAACTCGAACAGAATCGACTGTGACCGACATTCAAAGAAGATTTTATCTAATTAAGACATTAAGAAGACTTCTAAAAACCAAAACAAACAAATATGCGTTATTATTCACTGAATTATCGCGAAAATAAAACTATCCATCACCAAAATTTAAAAAAAAGAAAGAACAAAATGATTACTGTTATGAAAGATCACGGCACAACGTTAAGAAAAAAAAAACAAAACAAAGATCTGTCTGAGAGAACAGAAAACGGAAGAATCAATTGGAATGATCTATGGATTTTCACGTTTTTGCGTATTGATCGCTTGTCGATGTCGGCGTCCCTGAGATAAACGATCGCATGCTTGTTGAATATTCATGAATGTTGCTTCGGCTTTTTGTTTTTCGTTGGGATCCTAAAGAGTAAGCAATTGATGAAACGAACGCGAAATGGTTGTTCGATTTTCTTACGCGATATCGATCTGGGTGCCATTTACGTGATAATGTTTTGCATTGAAGTTCGATATCTTTCTGTGAAGCATCTGATTTCAAGTTCAATGCCTGCAAAACAGAATATGTTTAACTAAATGTTTAGATTTCATACGAGAAATTTACTTCAAACGCTTTCTTATCACTTTCGGAACTCAATTCTGCCCAGATTTGCGTCCAGATTCCTTTAAAACCATAAAGTTGATAGAAGGCATACAATTCTTTCATAACATGTGATAGTTGCTGATAAAGTTGAATGAATTCTTGCGATTTGAAGAAATCTGCAATGACATCTTTGACTTTTACACGTTCACCATGAAGATCAACTTGTAAATTTTGATACACCGCTGATGTAATCAACAATCCAAATAGAATAGCACCACATCCAAGTATTAAACAACGTTTTACTATATGACGTCGTGGTTTTGATTTCGTTTTTGATTCATCGGACACATACTCCGGATCCCAATCGATTTTCCATTCAAATATCCAACAGGAGATGAGAGCGGCTATGTTAAATGACGGCGCTTTTTCACCATTTGTCAGAAGAAAAGGTATTCCAAGCAAAGCACCTACCAATGGCCACACGAATGAGCACTGTCGAGGACCAAGTGTACCCGCTAATTGCGTACCTAGAAAAACATTTCTAGTAGATTAGATGAAATTTTTCAGAAAAGATTCTTACCAAACGCGATGGCAACTGCAGAAGAAACGACCACAATGAGTGATAGAAATCTACTCTCGAGCCATGTATCAGGAAAGGCATAATATGCAATAAAACCATAAAACATGGCGACAACATATTGTCCTTAAATAAAGAGAATGTTGTCTTTGTCATATACCAGGTTTTTTAGGTTACCACAAAAACGAATCAGTTCAAATGCTGGTGACTTTTGTTCTCGCATTTTCTTTTCGTAATGATCATGAACTGAATGATCATTATTTGCTTCCTGAACATATTTTTTGATTGAAAATATCAATTCATAGAGCAGTCCAACGCCGAAACCGCCCAATGTTGTGAACCATAGCAAGGCCTGTTGAGTGCGACCCAAATACAAATGGTGTAAACCAAAAAAACCTCCAATAATTGCAAAAAAATAAGCAGTTGCTGTTTTCTTCATCGATCTGTTATCTAAAAATGTTCATAAATCTGATTTCACACGACTAATTTCGTTTCTTTCCAATTGAATAGTTAAGGTCAAAAATCAGAACGAATAAGGTGAGAATAATAATATATCTCGAGGATGATTTTGTTTCTCTTTCGAGTATCGTTGGACTAATTGAACAATTGTCGCTAGAGTTTTACTTGTTATTGACATTGAAGGTAGCGATTAATCTGTCCTTAACGATTTCTTCCTCTCGATCACAAACGACATCTAACTGAATCGCTGTACAATAGAACAAATGTGAATACTAGACAAAACAACAGCAGTCGAATTGATTGTTTCAACCGAAGATACAATTCTTCGATTTTTTTCCAAGAATCTAGTTAACCTTTACAAGATAATTTCGAGCCTAATCGGTTTTGGTTACAATTCTAAGGTCAGCATTTACAAGATAAACTTCGATGACATTTTGTTTTTAAATTTATTTCAGATTATCCATCAACAGAAACGAGCATTTGGACACGCTGCTGTACATGGGAAGCGTTTCTCTTAATCACGTCCGATAGAAACTCAAGGTTTTCGTGTATGACGCAAAGAATAGGTCATTCGATGTATACAAAGTGCCAATTCCAATAATTCATGAGAGGATAAGCGGAGCGATGCTAGTCAAAATCGATTTGTTGTAATTTTGTCTGTATAATATCCCGAGAAAAAAAAATCTTATCGACATTAATCTTTTTATATTGAAGTTGTAATGAAATACGGATTCATTGAAAGCAAAATGTCGCGATTTTGTTTGTCTAGTTATTTATTTAATGAAGTAGACAGTATGAGCACAAGAGAAGTCATATAAACAAATACAATAACATCGAATCCCAGCAAAGAATGGCTAAAATATCGTCAGAGCAATGTGTCTGTTCGACGATTTTTATCAATGAACAGATGACGAAGTACAATTACGTCGTCTATTATTTAACCATAACAGATTCCTATCTAAACGTTGAAATAATTAACTTTTCTTGTTTGTTTATATAAATAGCAAGTGTAAATGGCTTTCTCTCATTCATTTCATCGAACCATGTTATATGCTGTGTATAGTATCAACATACATGGCGATATATGAGCATATGCATTCGGAGAGGAGAGTATCTTTGTGTGTATGATGTATATATACATCTATACAGTTGAAGGCGTTTGTTCACGTTTAATTTCAGATTATCATTACAGTATATATGATTGAGTGGGAGATTGGACATTTATTTATGTTATTGTCGTTAAGGAGAGGGAGGGAAAGAAAAGGTTCGTTTATACAAAAAAAAAGCAACGAAGGCGATTATAATGTAACTCGTAAGTATATTTTGAAATATGTATCAGTACATGAACGACAAGCCGATATGAATCTGTTCGATGCACACGAAAAATCTGAAGGTATGTTGATTGCATAGAGGAATTGCTCTATAGGATACTTTTCCTCTCATGTTCATCTACAGAAAGAAGAAGTTGGAGAGAGAGAGAGAGAGAGAGAGAGAATTTCGTTATCATTAAGTATTGTCAAACAGAAGAAAAATTTGAACTTCTTTGTCGCGTCGTTAATGTTATTAATGCTATCAAGATTGTAATCTATACTTAAATATATACTGGACGTGTGCGAAATGACAATATCTTTCAAATGAACAAAATGTAACTATCGATTAGTTCGCATATGTCATGTTAAAATTTCTCCTTGAATAAATCTTTCATTCGAAGCCATATGTATCGAAGAAAATTTTTAATCCAACTTCTACCTTTTGTATACCTATAAATCTTAGTCCCGCCTTCTTTACTTTCGATATCATAAGGTTTCACTTCAATATATATTATATATACATACATATTTATATCTGCACAATGCTTTTATTAACACTTGACAATTTTTAAGTGAACATTCTAGGTTTCAGTTAAGTCAAGTATTCATTCAACTTAGCAAATCGAGACAAAATAGACGAACAGACCTTCTGAGAAATTGTTTTCTTTCCATCAACAAATCAACACATAATGAATGAATTGCTTTCGAATTGTATATGCAATAGGAACGAAGAAGAGAGCACAAGAGAGAGAGACAGAGAGAAAATGTGATTCTCTTCTTTCTTTTTCCTTCAGTAGGCGGCGTCATCACATATACAGTTTTGTTGCTCTGACATTTACAAAAAAAATATCATACAACTCATTTGAAAGAAGACCATCGGATCCTCTTAAAGCTAAAAGTTATTTTACTTATACCCCTGTTTTTGTTACAGATTTCAATCATTTTGCTCTATGCTCTGATAACCAACAGCCATGACCGCCCATATAACGACCACATCTGATCAGCAACAGCAACGGCATATGATTTACAATAATCGAACGTATGTCCGTACAATGTACACTTCGACAACAAATCAGTTCTTTCATCCATCGTCGAAATCTTTGCCCATGTCATCAGTGAATGTTTGTGACTATCTCCTATACGAAACGAAATTAGCTGAAGACGTTGGCTCAGCTACATCATCATCGTGTATTCGTAATAATGAACTTTATGATAACGCTTATTCACATACATATGATAATCCCATCGAATGTCTTGAAAGTGTAAGTGTATACGTGATATGACGAGAAAAACAACAAGAAGTGTTTCTCTTACGCTCGCTCGTACCTTCTATTTGTTTTTTTGTTTTAGTACAATGTAAAACAAAGTTTAATCAACTTGCCTCAAGGTAATAGAAGTCTGAGTGATAACATCAAGGATGAAAACATAACTAATGATGATGAGGACAAATATGGTTCATCAAATTCACCTCATAGTACTTCACCGATATTATTCTATCTGGAAAATCGACGTTTAGCATTATATGCCTGTTTAATATCATTTCTTCTCTTATTTCTTCTCGGTATTGGAATATTTCTACTATATCGCTTACTTCGTCCGGTTGTAATCACTACGACTGTGAATAATCACTATGCGATGATGAATGCGTCTACGATATCTCCTACTCTGCTTCGAATATTAACACAATCAACGACACAGAAATCAAGTACTAGTGTACCATTTTCATATTCGATGTGTCCACCAGATCGCTGGGGGATGTATTGTAAGAATATTTGTAAGCCCTGTGGACTTGGTGTGTGTCATACAATAACAGGCCAATGTATTTGTCCAGATGATATCTACGGCGAATTCTGTGATTTAACCAAAGGTAAATAAACGAGCGGAGATCGACCTGCTAATGTATCTTTTGTTTTCTAGTCAACGATAAACCCAAACGTGGCGACATGATGAGTTAATTCTTCTTCATTGATCGTGTACATATATTTTCCAAAAGATGATGTCATTTCGTGTTTTTTTTTATGTCGATAGAAGAACGAAAATCGAAACTAATAAATAAAACGGATAAAATAGTCGGTCTAGTTACTACTTACATTGGTTAAATACTCAATCAGTTGACCTTAATCAATCGATTATGTGAAAAATACTTCTTAGTTGGTTCGTAAAACCAACTTATTTACATCACGGGCGCATTTACAAATGATATGGATCAGTGTCTATTAGATAGGAGATGAACTTGAGTATGTCTATGACAAGAAATCGATGTGTTATGATGAATAATATGATATATCTAATAAGAACATGGCCTTGAGAAACTAAAAGACAATTATTCGGTAATTTGAATAATTTCAGTATTATTTTGTTTAATTTTCAAATAATGATTTGCAAATTTGTGCTAAACACAAAAAGAGAATGATGTTAAAGAGAATATTAAATTAACCTTGCTATGCTTGATTGATGTGACAGGATGAAAAGAGTGGGCACAGGAGGAAAAGAAAAAAAAATGGAAAAAAACGAAACGTTTAGAAATGATATGGATAGTTGCACTCATTCTGACAACGTCTCATTTTTCAACCTTCCTTTACATTCGTTGATGTATAAGCAACCTTGCGACCTGAAGGTTTCATATACATTTTTCTCTTTCTAGTATTCATTTGTTCGAAACGTGTGTACGTCTGCGTTAATAGCCATGTTTTGCATCAACATAACAGGCAAATAGAGATTGCAACGAAATAGTTTCGCTCCATGGCAGGTCGACGCATATCTGTTCGTGGTACAACTTATCGGCTTGAAAACCAGATTGGTCATGGTCTTCACAGTCTCGTTTATGCTAGTCGAGATCCACGTACTGGCCGACCAGTAGCTATAAAGATAATTAATTTCCTTCATGGATCATATTCCGTGAAAGCTGATACGGAATCTCGACGACAATCGTACTGGAAAGAACTTCAAATGCTTTTATACTTACAGCCTTTGAATCCTTACATAATTCGAGTTTTGAATCACGATCACAACGATCGGCAAGGTATCATTGTCATGGAACGTGGTGAAACATTGCGTGACACACTTATCGAGCACGTTCTTGGTGGCAAACCATTACCCGGCGCAACTGTACATCTCTTTTGGACACAAATGGTTGAAGCTATCTACTACATGCATCAACTTGCCATTGTCCACGGCGATGTTAAACCAGAAAATTTCATTCAAGTTGGTGCGGATGGATCAGCACTGAGATTAATTGATATGGGTATTAGTTTTCGATTGCCACCGAATGTGACTAGCCGTCTGAAGACAGCGGCTGGTACACCAGGTAAGTTTGTTCAATGTAATGTCCATTCGATACTCACTGTTGCTCGTTTTCAATAGATTATGTCTCGCCAGAAATGGTCAATTCTCGTGTTGGTCTCAGCTCCAAGTCGAAATGCGGCTATAAGGCGGATATCTGGGCTCTCGGTGTGATTCTCTTCGAAATGGCGTTCGGTTATCGTCCGTTGCAATCTCTACGTAGTAACGAAGCAAAATTGAACTTTCTGGGCAAACTACGTCGCGATATATCAATACCACCACATCCTGATAAACAGTTACGTGATATTTTGAAACGTTGTTTACGTTCCAATCCTCGTCGTCGCCCGAATGCTGAAGAAGTCTTTAATCATCCGTATGTAAGCGGTAGACGTAAATAAGACAAAAGAAAGATTTTCTTTTGTTGTTCACTTATCGCGCTTTTATATTTTTGCCCTTTTTCTTGATAATTTGTTTTGAAAAATTCATATTTAACATCGTTCGAATGACGAATATTTTCCAGTTTAACTAATTGAATGATCACAGGTGAGATAAGTAGCGCATGTTTTCTTCGTATTTTTATTTTAGTCACTAGGCTTCTTCCTCTGATTTTTCGAGCTTGTTTATCATAATTATTCGAGCAGTGTATGAATAATTTTCTGGTGTCAACTTGTTGATATGAAGGATATATGATGATCGTTCGCGATAAGACCTTGAAAAGAAAATTAACTATTCCGAAAGAACAAGAGGAAGATTCATTAATGAGTTCGGAATGAGTAAGTCTGTTCTTAGTAGCAAAGATGCGTTCGTAGACAAGAAAATATGAATGATCAGATAAAATATTGATTTTGTTTTAAATAAGAAGAAGAAAAGAAAAATACAAGAGCATCATTGAGAATAAAAAAAAAGACGAAAACGTTCGCGCACACCATATTTTGAATAATAAGTGAAACAATTTACAAAGTAAAATAGAATATGGTTAAAAATTTCATTCACACAAAACAAAATAAATAGATTCATTTCTTTTTCTTTTTTCATTCATTCCAGATGAGATTAGTCTAGATGATGATAATCGACTAGAGTCAATCGACAGCATCAATGAGTAAGAGATGTAGAAATCTTATCACAACAAGAAAGCGAATCAGCTGATATTTTCATACACCGCTTGTAAAACTTATGTAATTCTCAGGGATCAGACCAGTTCGACCGTTGATGGTACCGATTAACTAAAGAAATAGGAAGGAAAGTGAAGTCATTTCGTATAGAAAAAGAACATTTACCCATCCTGGCTCACGCGAGGTCCGAACTAAACATATAGAAGTAGTTGGGATAAAATTATTGTGGAAGTTCATGGAGAGCTTACCATCGGTAACGATTTCATTGGGATTGAAAGAGAGTTCTGTTTCGTTATCAGCCACACACGGATACAATGTTATCGCTCGTGTTGGCCTATATATAAAGATATAGGAAATAAAGATTTCTGCTGAAATAGTTTTTGTTAGTTACGAACACTTTGGGTGTTGGATGGGTGATGGGTGTTGATCGTATAGAGGACGATGATGGACTTATAGGTTCGATGTTTGACGATGTTGATAGACTTGTCGATAATCGACTTTGACTTTCAGGTAGCGATAATTGCTTTGTAAACGAAAATGACGAAATTGAGCGCAAATGGCTACTGATACCACTGAATGGATTGGAACCTTGACGAATACATCGCCAATCAGATACTGTAAGACTGATAATAGTCTAAACTTACTGTGCACCGATTGAGTGTTGGCAGTCGAGACATTACTTAAAGATTCTAAACTACTGCTTGAACTAGCTATAAGAGCAAACGAATAAATTGGAATAGTTTGAAAGTGAATATGTTTTGATAGTTACATTCTTTTCTTAAATTGTCTTCGGACATCGGCGGGAAAAGATGCTTGTTAGTTTCGGTGATGTAATAATCTGGATTGTATAAACCTCGTCGTCTTGCATCGGCAGTAGTTTCGAGCATTTCACTTGTTGGCGGTGGTGCTCGTCTTGTAATTGACTTGAAGAAAGAAAAGGGAGGAGAACATTGATGGTGCAGGAAGGAAAGAAATTTTCTTACAGTCAATGATGATAGTGAATTACTCAAATTCACAACGGCAGATTGATCATTTTCACTTGAACCAACCATTTCATCGATATCTTGCTGTTCAAGTGTCGCTTGAAACATTTTATCATAATGTTCAATCAGTAGTTCGACAATTGCATTACGAAATTTGATATCATAAATCGATGAAACAGTTTCAAATTCAGGTCGAAGTAGTGACGGACCGAAACAAACACCTAAATTAACCGGTGTCATGAGATTCTTGTCTTTATGTTCTGAAACACTGCAAAAACAAAAATAACAGTCAATTTATGTGACTAAAATATATTCAATCAACAAACTTATATAAATGTCGCATTAGAATATGCAACAAATCATAGTTTTCTTTTGGCAATTCTTTCATTAGACTATGAATCGTTCGTATACGTTCGGCTTTGTCATCCATCACTAAAAACAATCGAGTTTTAAGAGAATGGGATATTCATGAGAACGAATTATCATACTCGCAGCTTCGATAAATCGATTATGAAGTTTAAATGTAAAAACTGGTTCAGTTAACGTACGTAAGTAAAGTTTAAGTGCTGAACAAATTGTTTTTAGTTCCATATCTTCTTCAACAGGTGTTGCTAATCGTTGAGCAAGTGTTTTGTGAGCATCTGACAAGATGATAACAAAGAATGCTTTGTTCTTTTGGATTCGAAACGGGAAGAAAATTACCGAAATGACCAGCAACGAGAGAATTGACCTTCGATTGCATGCCAACGATACGATAGAGACCTTGCTCATCAAGACCTCGTCGTTCGATAACTTGAATGCATTTTTTAACGAAATCGATACCCGAATCATCCAATTCGTCTATACAGAAAGCAAATTTTGCTATGATTGTTTCATTTTCAAGTTCACTTTACTTTGTAGTTCTGTCTTCGATGACGACTGTGGTTTCGAAACATGAATCTGTCCGCCACAGATCGCTACCCATCCTTCGAAGTCTTCCTCGGTCGTTGCTTGAAAGGTAAACAGGATCATTTTATCTGTTGAACCACCTTTCTCAATCGCATGCGCATCGAACATAAAACGTTTATCTAATTTTTCATCTGCTGGATGAACAAAGCAATGCCGGACAAATACATCATACGGAATTAGCTAAAATTCGAAATGAGCAATGTAGAAACATATATGTTTGTCAATGCTGAACAAAACATTGTCATTAGGCAAATCGATTCGACATCATCTGTACCCTGAAGACTAAAACTAAGTAGAAGATCGATAACTCGACAGCAGAAGGTCGCACATCCGACCGACTCGAGGGCATTCGATAACTGAATAAGATTTATCATTTACATAGATACTCAGTCCTGAAACGACGAAGACATTTCGAGGTTTGCCTCTTCATATACCTGTTTTGTACTTGTCTGCGTAAAACTAGTCATTCGGAGTAAACCGATATCTTTTCGATATTGACAGTAATGTTTTGTTGTTGCCGTTGTGCCAATGAGTTTGTCTAAGAGAAGAAAAAAACACATTTTCATACTAAATAGACTTGTTTTCGTTTCGGTATACTTCGTTCAATAAGAAACAGGTAACCTTCACGGTCAAATTCTTGATTTTTTAATAGATGGTCTTCTGGTCTCTGAAGGAGTAAAGAAAAATATGTAATTATGTTTTGATAATGTCTGTTTTGCATCTCACCATTAACATTTTCCATTTCAATTCCTCCCCTTCGCGTTGAAAACAATCGAAATTCTCACGACACTAAAATCACGGAGGAAGATGCGTGAAAAAATCAAGTTTTGTCGTTACTTTCAGAACACGATGATGTAAAAATCGAATGAAATAATCGAATTCTTTGTAAATTTCTTGTCCTAAACAAAACCCAAATCATTGTGAACTGGGTTTTTTTAATTCGTCACGCATTACCTGCATGATAAAATGACAAGAAATTGAGCATCAATGCCAAAAGCTAAATAAGTCAATTGTTTAACAAAGAATTCAGTCAAAGTGAATGATTTTACTGTTTCAACAAAATCAAATTTTTTTCTTTCTTGCACTTGTTGCAATAAGAAGACATATTCGAGTGTTTCTTCACGGAATTTTTTCGTTTGCATTTGAAGATTTGCATCTGCCTATGGAAAAACTCGAAATTCATTACGACAAATAGATTATCACCAACAATTTTCTACCTCTTGAAATAAATCGGATCGCTTTGTCGGTATCTTAGCATTATTTTCAATCATGGCACAATAACGTTGAGTAGTCTTGTCGAATTCTTTCTTCTTATTCTAAATTAACATGATTATCAATTGAAATCGTTGACGTAAGCGACTAACTTTCGCTTTGCCAATGGTTGTTTTACGGAATTCATCCAATTTTTTCAAATATGTTTCCGATGATGCATTCTAATCGAAGAAGAGAAAATCAACGAGAAATTTATTGATTACAACGTACAAGTGCATCTCGTGCTTCTTCGATTCGATGTAAAACCTCACCCATGTATGAAAGCGATGATTCTAAAGTCACGATGTAATGTTTAATGAGATTTTTATGATAGATAACGAACCGATGTCTCGTTCTTCTTCGGTTTGTTTGCTGCCAACAATAAAAAATTTGAAACTTTTCAATGTTTCAGCAACACTTCTCGATGCTTTCGACAAAGCTACAAAGAAAATGCGACTTTGCTCGATTATTTTTGTATGGAAAAAAAAAGTGTAACGTACTCTTATTGGCTACCATGACTTCATTAAGTTTTTTAATTAAGGTTTTGATCGCATTTGATGTATTCTCGAGTTCATTCTCGTGTTGCCGTAATTTTTCACGAAATTCAGGCGAATCTGTTAGAGCTTCAGTGAATTCGAGTGGCGGTAATTTAAGTACCATATTTGTTCGTGTTCACAGATAAAATCTGGTATTAATTAAAGAATCTTGAATGATAAATATAAGATATCAATAATATCGAAGAAACAGAAAAGGATAACGAGTAATCAATTAATTCGTCATGCTCTCCTTTTTCTTCTCTCTCACGTTTCTTTATTCAATACTAACATCCCGAAACAAAATAAGCTTCGTACAGTATGCGAACAACTATTATTGATGCAAAAAGAGGAAAGAAGAGTAACAAGTTGGAAGGAAGGAGAAGGAATTGCGCACTCTCTCTCTCTCTTCGTGCTTATTTCTATGCGTATAACCCTACAACTCGTCATTGTCTCGCAACGACTGCTTGTATTCGCGTTATCAGAGAGCCCGCTTACAAAACGAGAAGCGAACAAATGGCACAGTAGTGTTCCTCTGTGCGTACAGCAATTATGGACAACACAAGTCGTTTGTTGCCGACCTACCACGATCACCTCTTTTTTTGCTTAAGTTTGCCTCTTGATAAAAGCAAATCTATATACACATATCCACTAGTATTATTCTATGTCAAACTGTGTCGAGCTGATAGTATCTCCTCGAAATTCTACTTGTCTTGGTCTTACTTTAATCGACATGTCATGTTGATCTCACGCATACATCCGAAATGATTATTAGGCGACGATGGTATTATCGAACGGCAAGAAAAAGATTTCCACAAGTTTGACTCCCACTACTGTTGCTGACGTCATCCATGGCCTCGAAATATAAGTTAGATGCATACGATCTGTCTTCTACTCCTTTCTATCTAGTATAGCAAGGCCATTGAAACTATTAGATATATATATATATATATTCTCTTGAGTTGTATAAATCAAGATGAGGAAGACTTTTGCAGGAGATTTGTTTTCGACATTAACAACATCTTATATGATCTGTGTTATCAGCTAATCAAATCGTTTACTTTTCTCGATCAAAAGCATTGAATTGCATGAGAGATAAACAAACAAATTTGAACCTCGTTTTATTTAGAAATAATAAAGCTATTAAGAAAGAAAGAAAAGAATCGACAATGCTAACTCGTTCTAATTTAGATAAGCAAACTTCGTATTATCCACCTAAAACAATGTATTTCTATAGGACAACTAACCGGGTAATTGGCATGTAGTACAGCATCTGAAACGTGATGATAGAATTGCGCAGAACACTTTTCGAATTTATGCAAAATATTCTCTTGATAATCATCAACTTACTGAGAATATCGGTAAGAATGGAGAACAGGAATATAGATGCGTTAACACGCTGATACATTCAATCAATTCCAACAATAAACCTTTTACAAAAAAACAGAGTTCAAATAATGAAAAGTTCAATAGTCTTGTTTTCGTTTGACACTTTCACATAATTGTTCATGAAAAACCACCATCGAATAGAGTAACCACTATACTCAATGATAATATCCGTGTTTTTGTTTATTTGATAGATAGCGATTATGATTTTATGAATGGTCGACTTGATAAGTAAACATTTTTTCAGCATTTAACGTAGTCGGTTGCGGTCAAATCAAGTTCTCAGAAGGTACTTCATAAAATGATTAACAATGATTATATTTTTCACTTGCACATATTTCTATATTTATTAGTTTTGATCAATTAACTACCTCTATTTCTTTGTTCATTGAAACACATAGGTACAATCTAGTATGATGGATTTCAAATCAATTTCCATAAGTCAATGCAAAGAAAATATTATGTCTATGTACAATTCACATAAATCTCTAGAAAATTCGTATAGAATCCTAGTGGAAACGATAGATCACTGTGATCGATGTATTAGCTAAAAACTTTTTTACTAAATAAATCTCGTCTCGGAAAATTATACCATTCGACTCACGGGACAAACTTTGGGAAAATGTTTACCTATATCTTTGTTTCTTTCCTATAGGTCTATTTACGATCCAAATAAAATTTTTTCAAAGTTCGTTTCGTGAGTAGAAACATCGTCATTCGATAACAGTTCGACACTTTTCGCTTGGTTCAAATCAGACGTGATTGTTTGGCAATTCATTTCGAATTTCATTCAGACAAATCATAATGATCGCTTTGAATAGACTCAATAGCTTCGAGACTAATTGATTTCGAAAGTATAAATGAAGATTGTAGCAGAAGTGTTTTGCCAAACAAACGAATAAATAAATATCGAAACGATCGGTGTAATTAACTCTGCTTTAACGTTTTCATCAACTTCATTGGTCAATTCAGTTTTATCTCATTCTGTCTATTTGAGCTCGAAGCGTGATATAGATGATTCACCCATTGAAACAACCAACCAATACGAGAATTATTTTAGTTTAGATACAAAATAATCCATTAAAGAGAATTCTTTCAATTATATTCATTGATTTAAATTTTTCCAAAAGAATTCCCAAAAATATTTATTATATTGAGACACATGTTCGTATAACACTCACATCTGATTGGAGGATTATTATACCTTCCAAACTGTATATATGTAAACATCATCAGATCCATTCTTTAGTTGTTTTCTTTTTCTTTTTGATGATTAAAATTGAATTGTTCAGAAGAGAAACCAATGCAACATGTTATCTTTATCTTTTAGAGAATTGAAATTCAATCATGTCGACGCCATCGGCCAAGACTGCAACATCAGGTGGTAAATCAACAACCAAAACGACAACTACAGTTGTTAAAACAACAACCACCACCGTAACAAAAAAACAACCGCAACAACTTTCACTAACACCCCGTAGTGTTAGTTCAAAAACGAAAAGACCAAAAACAAGACCAAATGGAAAGAAAGCTATTAGTTCACACACAAATCGTGAATTAAATGCTGGTGGTCTGATGCGCTTTTCACGTGGTCGTATGTTCCAGCGACGTGCATTACACCGTATAAATAAATGGAAAGGCGCTCAAGCTAAATTACAAGGAGATAAAACAAAGAAAACTGCTGGTAGCATTCAGAAGAAGAAACAACGCAAACCAGCATCGGTTAAGAAGCCTGTTGGTGGTGAACGTAATGGCAAACAACGTACCGTATTGGCAAAACGATTTGTATGACCATTAGAGCCCGTACTGATTGATATATGATGTTATATATTTTTTCTAGCCTCGTTATTATCCAACAGAAGAACGACCAAAGAAGTTCAGTGCTAAACGTAAGACATTCGGCAGTCATGCACGTCGTTTTCGATCAACACTTGCGCCCGGTACTGTTGTTATTCTTCTCGCTGGCAAACATGCCGGAAAAGTAAGAGATCATCCGAATTCGTTCATATTTACAAAGATGGATTTTCTAGCGCGCTGTGGTTGTTAAACATTTGGCATCTGGACTTTTATTGATCACTGGTAAGGATTTGATATTGATGATTCTTTCATTAGAACTTTATTCAGGTCCACACAAATTGAACGGTGTACCCTTACGTCGTATTAATCAAATTTACGTCATTGGCACAAGCACCAAACTCGATTTATCAACAGCTAAATTCGATAATTTAGATGATAAATACTTCAAACGTGTTCGCCCAGCTAAGAAAAATGCCGAGAAAGATATTTTTGATTCAAAGAAAGAGGTAAAGTTGCTTTTCTTTTCTCATACGATTGCACAGAACATCGATCTCGAATGACGAGAAGTCAATGTCAGAACATGACGTATATTTTCATGTGCTACCGAATCGCTTTTGTTGTTTTCGAAGCATAACAACGGATATTTTCTTTTCTTTTTCAGAAAACACCACTTAGTGATAAACGTCGTGAAGTTCAACGTAGCACAGATGCCGTGGTTCTTAATGCCATCAAAGCAAGCGCTGACCGACGTCTCCTTCGTCAATACCTTAAGAGCCGTTTTCAACTTTGGAATGGTGTTTTACCACACAAATTGAAATTCTAAGAGAAAAATCGCTGAAACAAAAGAAAAGTAAAAAACAAAGAAAACAACAATTCTTAACCATCTGTAATAGAATCATCGTTTTGTTGTTTGTTTGTTTCGATTTCATAGGAAAACTATGAAAAAAACATAAAATAAAACTATGGAAAAAAAAACTTGAAATATCATTTCGTTTCATCTTTTGGACAATTATTTCTTCTCTTCATCGTTTATTTTCTTAGAGACATTAGTCAGTGCTGAATGAAGTAAACACTTTTTTACTCCGGCTGATTTCTTTTTTTTTCTCCTTTCATTTTCTCTCGTTTCTCTTTCTTTCTCCCTTTTTATTCCATAGTCAGAATAGAGTATTTAAGTGAATTTCGAAGGTTAGAAACATCAACACAGACAGGTTACTTTTCTTTCAATTCAACTATGGATGAAATTTGCCCTTTTATATCTCTATCAAAAACTTCTTCGCTTCGTTCACATCCAACCTCTAGCGCTGTTCTTACATCATCGAGTAAAACTAAATCTGAACGAGGTCTTCTGCAACGTTCACTTCTTTACTGTCTTGGAAAGGGGTATTTTTGTTTGATTCGTCACTTACTACAATCCGGTATAGCCGATGCTCGAGAACGTGACTCTGAAGGACGCACCGGCCTGATCTACTGCTGTTTTATCGATGACGACTGTTGGGCAAAAACGACAGCTATGACCTTACTTGAAAAGGGGGCTCAAATTGCTGATCAAGATCACCGCGGTCTCAATGCTCTGCACTACGCGATTATCACACAACGACTAGTTCTCATTCGTCTCTATTTGGATTCGATTGACTTCGATTTTAATCATTCAGTTGACATTCATGGAAATACATGTTTACATTATGCATGTGCGACAGGAGATGCCAATATTGTCCGAGCACTTCTCAATGCAATGAAGAGATATTCGGTTGATTTAACGCTGCAAAATCAAGCTGGTCTAACTGCTTTTGATATCACATGTCAATTCAATTTTGAACGTTGTCAGAATCTTCTACGAAATGAAATGGCATTGCAGCAACATACAAATTCACTCAAAGGATTAACGAAACTGAGAACTCTCCAACGGTGCTCGTCCACGTCCGGCCGACTTCAATCGTTAACTTCGCCTGCGGATTTAGGTGAATCAATTCTATCGCTTCCTTATTTCGTTCCAAGTTCAATGAGTCAACGTCAACGTTGTAAAAGTACAACAACAACAACACCTAAAACTGAGCTTCGCCGTTGTCAATCGGCCAAATTGATCGACCTAACAGAATCACGTACAATGCTCTTTAAACGTAATCCACATTTGGATCAAGTACTTGTTAAGCAAGCAAAGAATCGGGCGGATTTCACTCCATCAATATTTGCTAGTTCAAGTGAAATATTTAATTCTACATCAACATTGAATAGCCCAACTGATGCTTTTCATTCGGCGTCGACGACATGCTGGCGCGAAAACGTTCCGAAACTCTTCGATCAAGTACAAATCTTACGTTCACGCTCGTATCGAAAAACTATTCGTCCGCCATTGAGTACAGAACTATCGCGTGAATTTCTCGAACGTTTAGCTAATGAACATGAAAATGAAAGAAATAGATCGCGAGCATTATCAGCACACCCAAGTGATTCTGTACAAAAACTTGTACGCAAACACAAAGCGAGCATGAATAGTGTCAGAATGTTTCATAAAATGAAAAAATAAAATGATTTCGTTTCACTTCTTCTTGATTCTCTTTGTTTACTGAGTACAAGAACTCTTGTGTTTTAGATAAACTTACGACAGAAAGATGTCTACAGAGACGAAATCGATCTGGGATCATGTTCAACCAATATCGATTGATGCACTCATCAAAACATCCGGTTATCTTCTCAGTTATCTTGTTTGTCTTTTCCTTGCATCAAGATTTCTTCCGAGTATCGAAGCCAAAAGTCCGAAGAAAACCTATCAACTAACTGGTCTTCTCATTTACTTATTATTAACAGTTTTAATACCAATTGGTTACTACACGAAGAAGCTCTCTCTCTTAGTCATCGTTGAAAACTATGTGTCATTTTTCATTGTGATAAATATCTTTGCAATTTTGTTCAGTTTTTATTTATTCAAGCGATCAGCAGCTGTTCGAGCTGCTCCGAATGCCAATCGTCCAATCGATTATTGGCACGGTCGAGAAAAAGATCCCATGCTCTTCGGAGTCGACCTAAAAGTGTTCTTTTATCAACCAAGTCTCCTAGGATTAGCATTGATCAATTTAGCTTTGGCCGAAGCGCAAATCACATATCATGGCGGCTTAACTCCAGGCATGATTTGCTATCAATTATTTTGGTATTTCTATCTGTTAACACATTACATCCGGGAAGATTTTATGCTATGGACGTTTGACATTATCGAAGATCATTTCGGATTTATGCTTGTTTGGGGTGATATGATTTATGTTCCGTTTCTTTACAGTATCGCCGGATGGTTTGTCGCTGACAATTATCGTGAACCCCTGTCAATCCCGTGGGTGATTGGTACATTACTGCTACACTTTACTGGTCATTACATATTTCGCGAATCGAATTGGCAAAAGTTTGATGTGCGAAAATATGGTTCGCAAGTGACTATCTGGGGCAAAAAAGCAGAACTCCTCGAAGGAAAACTTCTCATCTCAGGCTTTTGGGGCATTGGCCGACATTTAAACTACACTGGTGAAATACTTCTCTATTTATCAATTGCATTATGTTCTGGTACATTATCATTTGTGCCTTATATCTTACCATTTTCACTTTTGATTCTTCTCTCGCAACGTGCTAGTCGCGATGATCAACGCTGTCGAAAGAAATACGGTGATAAAACATGGAATCGTTACTGTAGCATCGCTAAATTTCGTATGATACCATTTATTTACTAAATGAAATACTAAAAACATAAACTTTCATTTTTTTTTTTACAAAACTAATCCAGTGATTTTTGCGATTGATTTTCCTTTTTTTTTCTTATACAAAATAAGCTCCACTGTTGGGCCGTAACAAAGTAATTATAGATAATGAACGAAAAATAAAAATATAGATAATCGGATCGATGAGAAATGTTATCAACTGTGTATACAAAACAGTCGTTCGAATTTGTACCTGTGTGCTTGGTATATGAAAGCATATGGTCAATACAATAAGAAAGAACGACCAAATAAGTAGGACATATGATGTGCATTGAAAACGTAGTTTTTCACGTGTAAGATTGGGATCATCGATGGTTAATAAGGCTTTCGCCAAACGACAATGAATTTCTTTCATATGACGACGGTGCGATATGAGCAGGAGAATAAATGGAATTAAACAAGTCAATGTGAGCACAAAAAATGTGTAGGAATAATTGAATGCGTAATTGACAAGACAAATTTGCAAAACTTTATCGAAAACAACCGATGCCCATTCGTTGCTCATGCTTGGGAGAGTAAATAAACATAAACATATGAAAACAAATATAAGTAGATATGAAATTCGTCGATAGGTGAGTGTCTGCCAAGATTTTTCAAATATAAAACAGAAATGCCAGAATAGTCGTAAGCCGATTGTCAAATGTAAATGAAATAATGTAAAAACATGGAGGAAAAAACTTTGTATCGTGCAGTATTTTGCTGACGCACTTGGATAAAACTTTGGAAGGAAATAAATCAGTATTAAACATAGCCAATTTGTTAGAAATGAACATGTACATAAAAGCACACTGAACGAGCGAATCGTATGATTTAGAGTCAACTTCGTTTCCAGACTATCTTCGGATGTTAACGAAGAGCACGATGAATGTGTCTCATCTAAAATATGAATTTTCTATATACATGGAGAAGTATCGATATCTTCTTACCTAAAGTCACTGGTTTTTCATCCGTTTGCTTAAACCAACGAGTGAGTAAGTTTCGTTTCGAGTTGACGAAGATGGTTGTGAAAAACATGATGTGAAGTAGAAGATTGACAATCAGATACGATAAACCAATCGTTATGATTAATCCATCGTCGTCCATCTTGCCTGCATACATCCTAATGTTGACGATAAGTTCCTATCTAAAAGAGATATGAAGAAAAGAAAACATCTCGATTTTGACCTAATACCAAGTGTTCCCATATGAGACAAGATATAGCGATTTCTTATGTGGGCTGTATATCATTCGCACGCCTTGATCACAATCGATCGGAAAAAAGAGAGAAAAAGCAAATTCACTCGACGTGATGTCCTATTATTTATGACGTGCTATTGTTTAGAATCAATACGCACACATACACACATATCGATCGTTATTGTCAAATGAAACGTTTCCCTTTTATTTATAATTATTACCAATTGACGGAGACGAATGAAATTTGTAGGAAATTTCACGCACGACGAAATGTTGCACACTCCTATGCCTTTCGTTCTTTTTTTTTGTACATTTTGCATCTAAAGAAAAGAACCAGGGTGTAAAAGTTAAGGATGAAAAGATTTGTTTATCTCGGCTGGTATTTTTTTTTACCAGTAGACCTCGATTGCAAAAAAAGATGTACTGCCTGTAGAAAGAAGGCAAACCAATCAATAAATACTAAGGGAATTACACCTTTATTATTAATTTATCGATAGATCCTCGGAAATGCTCAGAAGAGGATGAAAACGAGAAACGGTTAAGTCGCGGAGTGCATCTTTCTGTCGGTCGTAGTGACTCATCACTGCATGTAGAGATGGAATACCTGCGAGAAGAATAAGGTTATATGATAGATTTATTCTTAATGTCATTAGGACGAGAGCATCTATAAATAACCTTTTATTGCCTATTCGATGCATGATAGTGAGCTCGAGAGAAATGAAATTTATGTGAAATAATAAAAAAGAAAATCATTTACTTCCATGTGTGTATATATGGGCATGTTAATGTATGTATTTTTTCCTTCTATTTGGTCCAGATGACAAGAAAAATCAATTGAAAGAGAAAGAAACTAAAGTAGACCTTCGGGACACTTGATGAACCTTGAACTGCGAGGAAGAAAAATGTTGCACGACTTCGATTCTATGCTATATCATTACCCTCTTCCATCATCATTAGCACGCCCTAGAAATGATACATATTGTTCAACACTTATACATTAATTGAAGATGTGCGTACAAGAACAAGGAAACGTTTAAGTTGATCGATGATGTAATCGCAGAGAAGAAGATTTCTTCTAGTAAGCAAGAACGACAGCGGATTTTGTAATGACATATATAAATGGAAGAAAAATATGACGCGAAAAACACACTTTTTTCAACTTCTCATTTGGACGAAGGAAACATTGCAAATGTTCGAATTTAACCTAGTCATAGTGGTTGTTGCAACTACCGATTGCCTTCTCTCTTTCTCTGTTTCGTTGCCAGTCGTGTAAACAGCTGCTTAATTAAAATGTAACATTCTTTCCCATTAAAACAACATCACTCTACGTGTTTATAAGTTAATAATCTCAAGAGTTTTGTTTCATAAATAAAATTCGATCGTTTGTACCCATACTTCAACATGTTTTTATTGCTCATCGAATGTCTTGGGTACTTCTTCGTGTGACATGGCTGTTGGAAGGTTTCATCTGAGTTCATACCGATGATTTATCGTTCTTTCGTTTTGCCACAGATCCTATTCAAATAAATTTGTTTATCGTCATTGTCGTGACGACATTTTACAAGTATTCTTTCTATCCATATGTCATTTTGTACTACTGAATGTCATGTGAATGTACTTACATTTTCTTCCTACTATCATTTAGCAGATTCTTCGTCTGACTATGAAGTTCTAGTGAGCTCTTTTCGTTTCTACTCACGCAAATCATATGCTTAGCATTTAATAATACATAAACTTGATCTATACCACTTCCGTTTACTGATCTGCATAATTATAATCTAGCGGCAAGCTTAAAACACTTTATGCTCACATAGACTGATATTTAGTATTTGTATGTCTTTAGATGTAGAGCAAAGCAAATATCTTCGCTATTTTCGTCAATAATACTTACCAATCGTGAAAAATATGTCACATGTAAGGTAAAATAGAACGTCAAATTTTCACCCTCAAGTGTTATATTTCAACGTGTTTTCGAAAGAGAGTATAATGATGGATTTTCTTTTTTAATTCTTTGTTAGTCGAACGTGAGCAAAGCATATTCACATGCGATTCTCATCAGAAATAGAAAACGACAATAACACAACGGAATCAAATAACTTCAAGGTGATTCAATCAAACAAGAGATAATTTTTCAATTGATAAGATCTATTATCTCGATGCAGACCGAAAACTACATAGAAAATATCAAGAGAGACCCGTGACGTTTTTCCTACAATCTAAATATCTCGCATATCACCAACCATTTTGAAGTGTGCGAGCTGCAGCAGATGGAATAAACATAACTTTAATTCGCTGGTATGGATTCACAAGTTTTTAACGATTTCAAATGCTTGAATTTTAACAGAAAGTAAAACGACTATGTATGACATCTAGGCAATCTCTATTCAACAATTGGCTCCAATGCTGCGTTACATATTTGCATTTTTACTCTATCCTATCCTATCGTTGCCAAGGGGAATTTCAATGTAATTGCTTATCACATCTGCATTTTTGCTTATGGAAACATATTGATATCTTCCACTGCGTACTCGATTATAAAAAAGCCAAAAAAAAACAGTCGGTTTCTACATTCAGTATTTCTGTATCCGTTTGTTTTTCAGATCATAATAACTCATAACCAGTTGTCAAAACGGGTTCCATAAAATCAAAATCGAAATCTCAACCGATGGCAAAGTCTACATCTAGCGATGAACAGTCGCCCACATGGATCTTAGGTTCAGCATTGAATTTCATGGAAGATTATCTACGCAAATCATCCAAAGCGACTGACGATGAATTAACTTATCTGAAATCGATCTTAGATCTTCGAATCAAGAAACGTCAATCAACCGAAATCGGTCGAGCATCGTACGGGTTTCCGTCGGTAGTCATTGATAACTTTCTTTATCATGGCGATTTAGGCCATGCATCCAACATCGGTTTACTAAATCAACTCGGTATTCAACACATTATCAACATATGTGACTGCAAACTAGATCAAATCATTGTTGATAAATACAATGTCCTATGGATAAACTTATACGATGAATTACAAGCTGACATCAAGAAGTATTTCGATCGCACGAATGAATTTCTGTATAACTGTAAACAGAAGAATGAAAAAGTGCTGGTTCACTGTCAAATGGGAATCTCTCGCTCATCATCCATCATTCTTGCATATTTAATGAAGTAAGAAAAGAAGTATTGCTGATTGGATCCAATTTCCTTGTCTTTTCCCATTCTTATGTAGATACCATCATGATTCATTGTATAAAGCATACGATTATCTATTGGAGCGACGTCGAATTGCTGCTCCGAATCTTTCGTTTTTTCTGCAATTGATTCGTTACGAGAACGAACTACGTAAGACGAAAGAAATCGATGAGACGAAAGACCAAGACGACAAACAAAATCCCATCGAGAAACTCAATTCATCTATCTGACTTGTGCAATTTTTGAATTTTTATGTTTTGTAAAATGTGCGAATATGTCTGGTGCTAGACATACAATCTCTCGATGTTTTTGATTTATTTTTGTTCACAATTCTGTCTACGCGTACATCTATTTCAGATGAGCGACGAACAAATCGTTCTACTTTCCACAGAAGTCGACGCCTTCGCTGAAGCTTTAGAAGCAGTTGAACTCGAAGATATCGGCAAAACAAGGTAGAGAGATATGTTCTTTCGTATTTTTCATACTATTGGTTATTCTGGCAGATGGCAAACACAACATGAGTACGTCAATAAATTGAATATGCAGGCAATTCTTGAAGCCAGTCGAAATATACATGAATATGTACGTGAAGCGATAGTCAATAACGATAAAGTAAGTAGTGACTGTGTGTTGAAGTGAGAGAATAAATCGATTTACTTTCAGCTTCCAATTCTTGTTTCTCATCTGATCACAACGGAGATTTGGCGAGAGAAGATCTTTCGTGAATTAATTGCAATGAAGTTCGAACCACGTGTGACGTTTTCTATTTACATAATCGTAGGAGAAGATGAGTCGTATTGTTTTGATCAACCGAGTTCATTCTAGTTTTATCATGAAGCATCGCTGGTTAATCTATTGGAAACGTTGATGTATCATGAAGATGTTTGTACAGCATTTGATGATCAAATACTCGATCTAGTCGATTATTGTTATCGATTATTGACAGAGGTGATCCGGAAAATCAAGCATGAGTAAGAATACGAAGATAATTATAAATTTTTATCAACGACGACTCGATCTATTTAGAGAACAGCGAGCGCGTCAGAAAAAATCTGATGGAGATGGGAATTCGACGAATGATCTTTCTGAGAATATCAAAGTAACATATTTGAAAAGATACAATTCTCTTGTTTCATCTAACTAGTCTCGTCTAGGAACTATTAACTCAAGAAGAAACTCTTCGGTTTGACATGGCAATGAAAATGTTAAGTATCATTCGGTACATCGCTGATTGTTTACATAAGTACGAATGGATTGTCTTCTTTATCATCTGTTTCAGCTTGTTTTCTTTTGTTAGACTACCGATTAGTGTAACAACACGTTTACTGGATAATTTCGATTTCATCTTATTACTTGTTGATTATATCGAAATGAAGCCATGGGAAAAGATGCTCGATGATGGTAGGAGATCTCAATTATCTACTCGAACAACTACAGAATGTCTTTCTAATAGGAACGTTCATGCGACATATCGATGGGAAGTGGCAAAGAATCTCCCCGGAAGATCGATATCTGATGCCAAAAATAGAGGGACAAGTTTGGCTTGCACTGTATCAATTGCTACTCAGTCCTCATTGTTTACAAAAGTATGAATATACTGATTTTAATAAAAATCGTATCACGAAATTACGGGCTCATCTCAACGAAGTGGTTCTTGATCAAATGCCTCATCTTGTTCAACTGCAACGTTTTCTGGAACAATTGAGTTTTATGGAACCACCAGCTGTAAAAAAGCAACTCGTTTTAGAACAGGTATGTCAAGTATACATAGGAAGAGTTTCACAACGATTAAAATTTTTCTCAGGTAGCTGAATTATACGATCGAATAATACGTAAATATAGAAACCAATGGCGTGATGTTGCCGAAAAACAAGCGAAAACTGTTTTAAATCCGACAAAAGCTGAAGCACAACAACAAGCAGCACGGTAGATCATTTCATTGTTTTCCTTTATAAATCACCATTAAAAACGTGCATTAGATGGGCAAATACGATGAACTTCGATATCCTCGAGACGTTTATGAATGAAGCGCCCAAATGTGCAATGTGTGGTGAGCAAGCAACAAAACGTTGCTCACGATGTCAACGTGAATGGTACTGCCGACGGTAAGGGATAACTAGTATTGGCTCTCGGTTATATTCTTCGCTGTTATTTTCCTTATCTAGAGAATGCCAAGTGAAACATTGGTCGAAACATAAACCCATGTGTGAAATGCTAGTAGAAATGGTCAAAAATGAACAATCGATTAATTCCAAATGATAATATGTCTGATTATCCGTCCAATGAATGTTTTGTTCTCTAGAAAAATCCATGTCATTTTACTGATTTTTTTATATTGTTTTGTTTCAAAACACATGCACTATCGAATAAAAAAGGCGTTAAAACGCACTAAAATGCGGTATGAAAGTCTTCTCAGAAATATGTGTAATGTGTTCTTGCTATCTACATAGCTTCTGGTAGAATGTAAGAGATATCGTCCCATGGATGACGATAGAGACCTTGTCGAAGACGTTTCTGGTCGAGAAAATGACCGATGAAGCCGAGACTTCTTCCAAGTACAAAGAGACCATTTAATGCACCATTCTCAATAAATTCCGTGGCTTCTTCAAGAGTGAAACAACCACAATGACGAAGAAGATCAACCATCGCTACACCGATACAACCATCAACATTGAGAATCAAGTTTGGTTTCTAGAGAAAGACAATTTTCATCACAGGGTATGATTTGATTAGTGAGCACATACCTTGCTAACAGTAATCTTTTCAACTTCCAATGCATAATCAAGTAGTGGAGATGCTGGAAAGTGTTCTTTAACATATTCTTTGAGAAGAACAACACGCATATCCGGATTGTTTAGCTGAAGACAAGAAAACAAAGTATAGATGAGACAAACCCACTGTTGTTCATTACCGATTTAACTCGATGGCCAATACCCATAATCAATTGTCCTTCTTTACGCATCTTATTCACAAAGTCAGCTGGATGTAAACCAGTATCGTATGCAGCACTAAATTGTCTTGCAGCATCATCAAGTGCACCACCAAATCGATCACCCTAAACAAACGACAACATCAACATTCTTATGGAGGTACTCATTGTTTTTTATCTTTCTCACAATGGTTAGTAATCCTGAAGCTAAGCATGAAACTAAATCTTTTCCAGCACGTGCGCAGACAATGGTATTGTGTGCACCGCTGACAGCTGGACCATGATCAGCTGTGACCATAAGGACCATTTCTAAGAATTTGGTTGCATATTTCGGTAAACTAAAACACAATACTCTTTCTCGATTTTCCTACTCAAGATATAAAATTCAGACAAACCGTTTTCGGAACCAGAGTAAACTGAGTACACCTCCGATACCCATATCCTCTTTGATAACATCAGTGATAGGCATGCCGGCATACAATAATTCTTGACCTCGATCGTCAACAATACTTGTCATAAAACTGGCAGGTTTTCGGATCAAGCCAAGTTCCTGGAAAGACAAAAGTATACTATGACTAGTTGTTAGTGCTATGTTTTCTTCTATACTCGAGCCCAATCATAATCCATCGGTACGGATGGTGGCAACAGATCAGGTTTTGGAGTTAATTGTCCAGATTGAACAAGATCGACGAACACCGAACTAAAATATCGCAATCAATCTGATGTAAGATTATATTTCTTTTCTCATACTGAATTAAATCTCCAAGCTCATCGAAACTGTTTGGTACGAAAGCTCCAGCTGCTTTCAATGCCTTATTTTTCGCTACTGCTGTCTCTCGATCATTATCAGCATGCGAGCCAGCGTGACCAAATTGTACTTCGGAAGTGAACATCGATGCGCATGTGCCAATACACCAAGCGATCAATGGTTTAGTAATTCGTTTGGATTTCAATGCTTCACAAATATAATATTCTTCAATACCACCCACCTATCATCAAAGAAAAACTGTAGACAAGTGGTTTCTATCAGAAAAGTCAAACCTCGCCCAGAAGTACGATAACTTTCGCTTCGGGATCCTTTTCGTAACGAAATATGTGGTCTGTAAATGTTGTACCTGGATAACTGAAATGAATTGGGAGCATTTTTCAGTAATGACCTATGATAAAACGCGAATAGATGCTTACCGATCACCACCGATTGCAATACCTTCATAAACACCGTCAGAATTACGAGAAATAATGTTGTTCAGTTCATTGGACATGCCACCCGATCGAGAAACGTAGGCAACACTAAAACAAACGCAATTATGTGTTCTACTGTTTCGAATACGAGTTAGCGGATACATTACCTTCCAGGTCGATAGAGTTTCGACATAAGAATATTGTCCAACATACCACCAGTATGACCTATCTTAAAACAACCAGCTTTCAAGCCACCAACCTGAAATGATACGAAAATCGAGTACGTAATTAGTGCATTCGAAGAAAGTATGACATACTGTTGCTGGTCCAATAAGGTAGACACCTTTCTCATTTGCCAATCGTATCATGCGTCGTGTGTATTGTTCTGGAATGCCTTCAGCAATGATTGCAATCGAACGAATCTACAATCGAGTTCATTTTCACAACGAATACCACCACTACCAATTTTGATTTACTTGTGGATATTTCATTGTTTCAATGGTACTTTCATAAGCTGATCGTAACGATGCAAAATTGATCAAAACGTCCGCATCGGGGTGTCGTTTCATACAATCTGCCATATTTTTATAGCATGGAATAAGAATTTCCTCATGACCCCAGTAAAACTTCTGTTGATGGTCACCAGTGAATGGATAGATCATAGCGACCACCGATGGCTTTGTTCGACGGCAGACATGATCGAAATCAAGCATACCTTGCACAGCCTAAACAATATCAAGTCTTGCAGTTATCTGATGCTTTCTATTCAGATCGCTTACCTTAGTTTGCATACCCCACACAATTGCTCTGGTTGTATTTGTAAAAAGTGGCCGATTCATATTCTTTTCAACACCATTGGATAGTTTATGTGCGGGTGTGGAACTGACACCATTGACATGAGCATCTTCATTCTGGTAGAGTAGAACAGATACTGATTTATACTAAATAATCAATGATGAAGTACGAACCGTAACTGGCGGACGTTCCTGCGATGTACTTGAACTTCTGGTGGTTTTAAGTTGTTCATTGAAGTTTGTTTTTGGTTGCTATACAAACATTAGATACAGCTCTCGAACATTTTCGTGTAGTAAATCTACTTACATTAACACTCGTTGAAAGCAAGAAATTTGCTGTTGTTAATTCAGCTTGTTCAGGTGGAATAATCGGACGTTTACCTGCATAGATGGAAACTATGTAATAAAGGTTCATAAGAATCATTTTTTACCGAGCGCCATTCCAACAATAGCTGTCATATGTGTTTCAGGTCCAAAGACATGGATAGGTACACCTAATGATGCACCAACTTCGCGCATAATACGTAAACCTTCTTGATAGTTTGGACCAGCTCGTCGTACAAAAATCGATATTTTATATTCAATTAGACGTTCACGATACTCTTGCAAAGCTTTGACAATGCCCTGAAATAGAATCGTTATCACTCATACTGAAAACTACGTCTGTTTTCTTTCTTCCACATACTTTAAACGTTGCTGCTACGTTGGTGAAGTTAGCAATACCACCACCAATGATTAGAATCTTTCCATCAGCATTCTTGTCTTTTGTCATCAATGATAGAATTGTTTTGGCATATTCATAAGTCTGCTGTTCACTTGGCGCGCCTGAATATTCACCGTAATTGGCCAGTTCTGCGGAAAATCCAAGATCACAGATAGTATCACTAAAAAAAAAGAAAATAAGCCTTTCATTATTGAACAGTATTCAATTAACCTGTAAATGACCGATGCACCACCACCGGCAACCATAGTCCATACACGACCTTTGGGATTTAAAACAGTTAGTTTTAATGAGGCACCTGATTTAGCATCAAGTTCAGCAATGTAAGCTTCCTAGAAGTCTACTTAGGATCAAGAGAATTTGAATATAAATTCTTCGTACTTCAGCATAGGCATCTCGACCGAATGGTGGTGGAAATTCGATTTTACCCCATTTCGAAGCACATAAATAATCAGCTGTTTGATCGAGTCGACTTGCCAAATCCAAAATGTGAACTGACTTGGATGTAACTACTAATGGATTAACTTCTAAGTACGTAAATTGTAAATCCATATAAACTGCATATAATTTAGAAATAAATTCTGATAAAAGTCTAAAATCGCAACAAAATAGTCAATGAAATGAAAAGATTCTCGTTTGCAAACGTACGTTCGTCGATCATTTGGTACATTTTTCAAAAGAGTGTTTTCCATAGTTTTATCATCGAATGGATCATCGATAGCAACTAAATATTGCAATGCTTTGGAATCAACATCACCAATGTCGATACCACCTTCATGATGAAAGAGTATAACTTCACCTTCGCGATTCGAGTAAATACATATGTACATTTCATCCGCATTTTCATGACTAAGATACGGTTCAATAATAAAATGTTTCAATTTGCCTGTTGTGTGTCCAATCTGCATTTCAAACATGTGGTTTTTTTTATTGTGAGGGATGGAATACAACTACTTACAGATATCTCTTTGTTGAGATTTTCTGCAATAAACTCTTTCGCTCCTTGAAGGTCTACATTTGCTTTGATTAAACCAAGTTTTCCACGTCGTTTGATCAGTTGATCAGGCTTGGCAACCAATCTCTACAAAGCAAATCAATATGTTCGAACTGCCATCAGCGCGAATCTTTTCCTACTTCTGATTTTAACCAGGCATTGCTTGCAACTAGCTCATTCCAGTCCGTGTCAGCATCAATACCAACACATCGACATTCGGCTGCTGTTGAACCGAGATATTTATTCAAAATCTTTTTACCAGTAACTTCGTAAATTGCTTTTGTTGACATTTTAGTCGATTATCTGAAAGTCAGTTTCAAAGAAAGAATATTTTCGTGAGTGATATATAGTCAATTGATTCGGTAGTAACAAACAATGCATTTGAATCCATCTGTCGCCAGACCCACTGTAAATAACCTTTACTATTTTATCTCGAGGAAAGAAGAAAAAATAACGAAAGGCGGTCCATTTTGACTTCGACTATGATGTACTTATATATAATCGACGCAGAATGAGGTGATCGTGAGGTGAGCGTTAGGGGAAGCGTATGATCTTGGGGGTGATGTGTATTTGAATGTGCGAATGATAGCAGAAAGTCAACATTTGTTTTTGTACGTGAAACTGATAATATGCGTACATTCAAACGCGATCGTCGACTGATGCCATCTGTAAGGAGAATCGGTTGTCAACGAAGAAAACAGAGAAATGAAGTAGAGAAACAAAAAAGTAAATTAATAAAGCACTCATCGCGTGGATGGAATATGGCAAGTTCAAAATCGAATCAAAATCGTCAATCTTTGACTAAAAAGACGACAACTGTATTTCCTTTACCTAATGCAACCAAACCACGTTATAGAGTGGTGCATAAGACTGAAATCAATGAATTTTCTGATGATTTAATTTTGAGTATTTTTCGTTACCTGTCGCCCATCGATTTGCTCAATGTAGGCATTATCTGTCGACGATGGTAAATTTCACCTGCAAACCTTGCACATGCCATAATTCTTTGTTTTGCATCTTGTTAGGCATGCCATTTCTCAAGATGAAAGTCTCTGGCGTTCATTAGTTCACTCCTATGGCCTTCACCAAACTGTATCGAATCTAACAAGCAAACAACTAGTTCAAAAGTATCTCAATCGTCAAATTAATATTCAATTACAAAAGCTTTTTCCGGTTAAATTCGATAAATACAAATCGTATACCGGTGTACTTGATTATGAGACGATATTCCAAAAATATTCCGATCGGTTTCAGTTTTGTCTCGCGTTTTGCGATGACAAGCATAACGTCATCTGGTCACAAAAGTATGAGACAATTAAGTTTTTCGATATCAGTATGTCAGTCCGTTGGCTGGAGATAACAATGCCAGATTTATTAACTCGTATACATTTTCTCCGACTTTTCGTCAATGTTTCCATCAAGATTAACACGCGACCGAATCGTACTCGTTTACCGCAAGGAAATGAACAATTAGCAGATGTCACGGAGAAGCCAATTCAGTGCACTCAAACGATTCAATCGTTGTTACGCGAATATAAATTCGAATGGAATTTGTTTCGAACTCGATCTGTTCCATTAACAAAAGACCCTAAATCTCCTATACTTATATCCAGATTAGCAAATGAAGATGATCTTCTAATTGGTTACTACGAAAAAGATAAATCTATTGCTTTTGTCGTCTTCAATATTAACTACTTGTCATTTCGCGAACTTTTCTTTGCCGGTCTTCGTACAACAGATTCCACGATGTATCGTTCGTTGTCGAATCATATAGTTGGCTCACAGTTTCCAAGACCAAACGATATGGAAGTGTCTGTGTTCATCTGTCTTCGAAATATGACCACCAAATTCCTACGGCATCGGTTTGTTAACTGTCGAATAAAATATTCCCCATCGCCAGTCATTGAAATGATACGTATCACCGATATGAACAATGAATTAGGACCTGAGTTGTCTGAATTACCCAAATTCAACTGGAAAACCGGTATTTTCAAAGGAACAATCACTGATATCTTTCTCATTGATGTTATTGTATTAAATGAAGACAAAAATGTTTCATTTAGTGTCACTCTCCCTGCCACATTAACTGCAGGCAACGTTGGCGAGGAATCCAGTCAAGGAAGCGATTATATTCTTTCATCAAATGTATGGAATATCAAAGCAGCATCTCAGTGCAATAATACCATTCAACTCAACGGAACTATTATGCGGCTTGACAGTGAATATTGCGCCTTGGGACGAGATTCACAATCATGGCATTTACAAAATATGACTTGTTCTTTTTGATTCTCTGTTGTATGAAATGTTGATTCATTGCGTGCGCTCCAAGATTTATTGCTTATTTTTCACTTTGATGATTCGGTACTTGCACAACGTTGAGTAAAAGAAATACGTTATAAAAAAACACATTTGTTCTGTCTTGTAACTTTTGAAATGGAATGAAGTATGTCGATGGCATCAGATCAATACATTGCATACTTTCCCGACTACGCACACAGTCTTTGTCAACGATTCGTTAAAAATACAACACGACGTGATGCACTTCCAGATATCCAATTTTTCCTTGCTCACTATCGAGCATTTCCATGTGTATTAAAATGCACCGTTGGAAAATCTAATGATCTATATCACAACGCATCCATTTTACACTACTTGCACAGCGAATTCAATCATGAACCCAAAAATGACGTCGTTATACAAAAATTTCATCAGAAATCGAAGCAGTTCTATGCGACGTAAGCATTTCTGAAAAGGAAGATCTAAGTTCATTCGTTTCTTCATCTAGTCTTCGTCTTTGCGACCTTCAAAATGGTATTATAATATATATGAAACATGCAAACTTAGTCTTCGATGTTGACAATCCGAATAATTGTATTCCAGATCTTATGGATGATTATTTTCTCGTATCCAAACAAATTTTGGTCTATCACCTTCCAGATGTCGAGAAGCAAGCGCATGATGTCGCTCGTGAGATTACCAAACGAATTGTATTCCTTAGAAAAACGCTGCGATTGCGTTTAATTTGCAGTCGACCACAAGCAGGATTGTGTTTGAAATGTATTCAATTAAGGAAACCCTTGATTTATGACTTGGCATTACATTATGGAGAAAAGTTTGTACAAGTTCACGAAAGTATTCTGAAGAATTTGAATAAAACTGACGGACACGGCATTGTTCTTCTACATGGATTACCTGGTAGTGGTAAGTGACAAGCACTATGTAATGTAGTCCTACGTAATTTCAGTATTGTATAGGTAAAACGCATTATATTCGTTATTTGATCGGTGAGATAGATGATAAATCACTAATTTATTTACCCCCGGACATGGCCAAAGATCTGACGAAACCGGAAGTATTAACTTTTTTACTTGGGCATCCGAACTCGATATTAGTTATCGAGGATGCTGAAAATATTATCGGCGATCGGAGTGAACAAGTTTTGAATATGAACCAGGCTGTTGCGAATATACTGAATTTATCCGATGGGTTACTAGGTGATGCGATACATATGCAAATCATCGCCACGTTCAACTGCGACTTAACTGTGGTTGATAAAGCATTGCTACGCAAAGGAAGATTGATTGCACAGTACAATTTCGGCAAACTCGATGTAAATAGTGCGAAAATTCTCTCGACAAAATTAGGTTTCGGAGTGGAAAACATCACCGCACCGATGACTTTAGCCGAAATTTACAATCAAGAAAAAGAAGAGGAAAACGATACTCTTGTTTGAAGTGACATAGTTTTGTATTAAAAAAGAATGAAAATATATATTTTAAAAAAGATCATTCTAAAATATAATTACAATTGATATGATAAGCGGAATAAGAAAGATATGAGTGTATGTCATTCGGTGAGAATCTTTGATCACAGATAAGTTTATCAGATCCATTTTTTCTCAAAATTGAAATTGAATGATTGTTTTACCGCTGTACGTGGTGTGTATGAAGCAGGACCAGGCTGTTCAGCAGCTGTAGTGGTATCAATGGCCCATCGACTGGTGTTAGAGACAAAGGCTGCTGAGGACATATATTTCTTTTCGACTTCTTTAAAACCACAAACTTCATAAGCGCCCGGACCAGGGAATGGTGCTTCAGGTGCCGGTGGAATGGCTGGCGCTGAAATGGTTAAATACGGATGGCGTCTAAAGGAAAATATAAGTTTAAACGAGCTTGTGTGATAGAACATACGGAAAGATTTGTCGGTTTGGTTCTTCAGTCGGCTTCTGAAATGGTCGGTAATCAGCTGGTCCTGGCAACTACAATAATAGAAGGTCGATGCTTATCTAACCTAGGTGTGAATTAGACATATACTTCAGGTCCGGATTGTGATCCGAATGCATCTCGTTTTGAAGTTGATTTAAAGCTGGATTGATGGATAGGTCGTAATGTTCGTGTAGCTGTATCGTCGACATTGTATGCATCTACAAACGAAAACTTCGTTCTTTGTTCACATGAAGCAAGAGCCGACACGAACCAGGAGCTGGTGAAATAAAGTGGTTGTTTGTTTGAGCGGATCGTCTTGTATGTGAAAGGAAAGCTGCTCTTGCTGCAACGTTGTTTGCTTTTCCCGTTCGCTTTAAACCTCGTGTAACCTGCAAGAAACAATGGAAAATAAATTTCTCTTGACAAAAAAAACGGTATGAATAACCAACATCATATTGATTCGGTGCAGGAAGTGATGTTTTTGATGAGAGTGGCCGTTCGGCAATGGGCTTTTGAAACATACTGGAATATTTTGCTCGATTGAAATCATGGTAATTATTGCCGAATCTGGATGAAATATTATAGGTTGTAGGCGCTGGAGCGCTTGACACACCATTTGTAAAACCCTCTCGTCTACTCTATATTAAAGATGTCAATACACTAACAGACATTCATAGTATTTCAACAAACTTTCGAAGCGAAACCGCCGGAGCCTTTTTTTGAATCGGACGTTTTCTCCAATTGTTTATCGATCGCCTGTACAGTTTGATATTGGCCAGGACCCGGTGTGAAGCTCTGCAGTAGAAAATTATATCAAACATGCAGTGGAACAATTGAATGTTTTGTTTTACCGTTTCGTATTGAAAACGCTTAGCAGTCTGGTAAAAGCCTTTTCTCTCATTATTTTTACTAACAATTGTTAGATAACGTGATGGAATCGATGCAACACCAGCAGATGCAACAGTGAATCCTATGAAGAAATTTCAATTGAGAATACTATTTGAAAAAAATCAATCTTCCACCTCGTTGAACTTTGGCGCCTTCCGATTGCACTCGTTGAGGTTTCTGAGGCATCTCACCTCTCACGATACTATCCGTTCCTGAAATGGTCATATCTAAAACAGCAACAGGAATATCATTTTATTTAATATCAAATGGATTCTTTTCGCCTGTCTGAGCACACTCATCCATCGACTTTTCCCAATTTTCGCCATCAAAGTCAAGATATTCAATCGATTTTATCGTATCACTATCGATACAATGTGGCATAACACCATAACAATCGGGATTACTTCGTGGTTGATAGAAGCTCTGGACACCACATACTCGACAAAACATATGTTGAGCTTTATGCGTATTGAACGTGTATGTTGTTAGATGATCCGCACCAGTTAACAATTTGAATTGCCGTTTTGGAATAATAAAATGATTATTTTGTTTCTTACGACAAATGGAACAATTACATCGAAATACGCGTATATCAGCAGGTGCTTCGACTTCAAACTTAATTGCACCACAATGGCAACTGCCTAGATGTTTAACTAACATATCTAAAACGGCAAAACAAACAATTAATTGACTAGTTAGATGGTATGTGTATTTATTAAGAAAGAAATCATGTTCTATTTATCGTCATCTTTTTCTTCCTTTTTAGCTCGACGTTCAGCACGTATCTCCGTCCATTTCTGACGTTCCATTGTTTTCATATGCTCCATGAAATTCACACCGAAACCTTTAGTAAAATAATTCGTTGTATCGAAATAATCACCATCAGGTGCATCATAGTTCGGATTCGGAAGACTATAGAGAGGTCCACGACGAATAAATGGAATTAACTTTTTATCTACCTGAAAATATAAGTTATGTATCATCGATCTGTATAGAGCATTTATTCATTCATACTTGTATTGCTTGTTCGTAAAGTTGTTCACTTTCTTGTTTCAACTGTTCTAATGCACTTTCTTGGGATTTGATAGCGCGAGAGATGAAAGTGATCTCTTGTTGATGTTGTTTATGCTTATGTTTAGCCCAATCACGATTTAACATCAGTCGACGCGTCGTTTCTTCGGAAGTCAATTCAGTAGGTGCACGTTTTCGAACGCTAAAAGCAAAGAATTGATACAAACCACTTTTCTGATCGTTCTTTCATACTCAAGTTCCTTGAGAATTCGTCGTTCGGGTTCGTACTCATGAACAGGTTTTAATTGAAGTTTGAATTTTTCTAATTTACTAATCACTTTCTCATACCGACGTCGTTTACGATCTTCTCGAATCTTATCCGACATTGGATCGGCTTTCTTCTTCGCTTTGGTCGGCATGGCATAGTTGATCGCTGTCGTATGAATAGAGCGGGTCCATGTATTTCTTAAGAGAAATATTGATGTCGAGAGAATATTCCTATTCATAGTTAAACTAAATATAACAAAAAAGCGTCGCTTACGATGGTATCTAGAGGAATTTTGTCTGCTGGTCGTTATGCACCAATCAAAATAACATTGTATTCGAATATTTGATTGGTTAAGCGATTGCGCAATACGATTACACGAAGTTGAAATAAAATGAATGAAAGTTTTTTTCGAAATTTTCAATCATGGTTCGTCTGACACCTGAAGTTATCGAAAATGCTCCTCAGTATCTCAATCCCGTCGGACAATATGAACTTTGCCTGCGAGGTAAATACAACAAATCGATCGAACACACTTTTCAATGTTGCATCTTTAGATCTGAAAATTCCACTGATCGAAAATTTAGGTGCAACATTGAATCAATTCGACACACTCGATCTGACCAACAATGATCTTCGGAAACTCGATGGTTTTCCATTTCTACCCAAGATTAAAACACTCTATCTGTCGAATAATCGTATCACGTATGTGATTTAATCAAATGCCACTAAAATCATGAATTGTGTTCTAGTTCCATTGCACAAAATCTCGAAGAATACATTCCGAATTTAGATACGGTTATCTTAAATAACAATTCCTTGCAAAACTTAGCAGATATTGATCCGTTATCAACTTTACCAAAACTTGCACATGTCAGGTATGAGTTTTCATAAAACTCAAAGAAAAAGATATATTTCTCTTCGGCAGCTTTATTGGCAATCCGATTGCGATGACGAAAGATTATCGACTTTATATAATTCATATGCTACCGAATTTACGTACACTTGATTTCAATCGGATCACTAACAAAGTAATGTTACAGTAGAAAAGTTTATCATACTTTTGTTTTTATTTCGATTTTTCAGGAACGTGAGTCTGCTAGTAAAATCTATAAGTCCAAATCAAGTAAAAAGAACAAGAAGAAACAAAATCAGACGAATACGTTTGTACCCGGTGAACAGTTAACACAACGGCCAGCATCTCGATTGACAAAGAAAGATGCAGAAGCTATCAAAGTTCGTACATCGCTCGCCGTTGTTTTCTTATCTCAATTTTATTGTGATCGTTTAGAAAGCTATCAAAGAGGCAAAATCTCTTGAGGAAATGGAGAAGTTAACAGCAATGTTACAAGCCGGTCATATGCCGAATCTAAATAATGATGGAAACAATGCAAATTCGAATACTTCAGGTGAAATTTTGTTAAAAAGAAATGAAAATTGTTAATAATTCTTGTCCCCTAGGAACGAATCTCATGGAAATTTGAGACAATATGATTTTAACTACCTGTTTATGTTTACTACGATTGTTTATTTTTATATAAATAAATCGAGATAATGGAATAAAGAGTCGGATCAGTTGATTACGTTTCTATTTTTTCAGATAACAATGGCAACTGAGAACGATATTGTTTCGACACCCGAATGTAGGTGAACTGACAAACGAACTAATCTTCTCAAATAACATAGCGGGCACATATGAGTTCTGTTTGTTTTGTAGTGATACATATTGCGGATTTAGCCCATGCTCGAGCTCAGGAACTTCAGGCACTTTTACACGAACTCGGACAGCGACAAGATAAACATCGAACTGCTCTTCAAATTTTGCCACGCTATATGCGTCGTCGCGCAGCAAGTTACAATATCAAACGTTTACCACGATCACTTCGTCCATTAGCTGATCCGAAAACCGTAATTTAATTCGTGAAAACATTTTTGCTTTTCTACTCACTGTTTGTCAAGGGTACAGCCAAGACCAAGCGACCCTCTCGTCGTTATCGTCGTCGACCTCGAGATCTCCTTTCTTCGTATACAAATCGACAACGAAAAATAAAATGGTTGAAAACGCATATTTGGCATGCAAAACGATTTCATATGAATACATTTTGGAATTATCGTCTTGCGGAAAGATCGAACTTGAAATCTATTCGACCAACTTATAAATCTTTACATGAACGTTGTCTGATACATGTAAGCTTCATTCTCTTGCTTCACAAAACGTTCTTCAGTAGCACTCATTCAGGATATGTCGTATTATGGATGCATTGAATTAGAAGGTCAAGAAGACGAAATCGTTGAAAAGTTAAAACCGCTATTTTCATTATCGAAGACTAATCTAACACCAAAAGCAAAAATGTATCTCAATGGACAATTTGAAGGCCAATGTCTTGTCTATAAACCGAATACTCAAGAATGTTTGACACCCATTAGTTTCATGTGGATGCCGGCGAACGACAAACAACGTCGAAAACTGTGGCTATGGTGTCATCCGGCATCATACGATGCATTAGCTGAAATTCTCTCTTCACTCTTCAATACGTCAGTTGATAAGTCAACTGATGAACCACCGACAAAGAAGCAGAAGAATGACGATGATGCAACTATTACGCTGCTAAGAGATCAACAAAAATTAGCTCGTTTTCGTCTTATTGGTCCACTTGCAATGACTATTCTAAAACATGCATTACACCCGAGTCTGTTACCTGGCAATCCCATTGAACGAAGTACAGCTCCAATAGCATGGTGGTGTACTGATGCTCATTCATCTGATATACATCAGCAGCAACTACAGTTTTGGAATAGCAATGCAGGAAACACATCGACTATGATGCCCAATCGAATTGTTTCAATGGTTGTCCGAGATCCACGCGTATTTACACCGACCAAGCCCAAATTAACAATTCATTCAAAGGCGAATATTAACAAATCAGATGTCACTCCTCCTCCAGCAACGGATCTTGCTAGTTCACCTCTATGGAATGAAAAACATCGCACACATTGTTGCGAACATATACTAGCTACTTATCAAATTAACCTTCTACGATCAAAAGCAACCGCAACTGATAGTAAATAGCCAGTATACAGTTTGATATTCGCACATGCCTTTGAATTTAGATAATGAATTGCAGTTAAATGAGGAAGAATCACAAATTCCACTGATATTGATTCATCATCATGATTTACTTTCACCGACCGCAAAACCTGGATCAATGCGGAACGATTTAGGTAGTGGATGGGATATTATTTTGCCCAATGATTGGGCACAGATATTTTGGATTTCATTCATTTACAGTGGCGCTAGACCTATTGGTCAAAAAGAACTCTCGCTAGTTGCACATGAAACAGGTATACTGAGCTAACAATGCACTCCAGTTGTAAGCAATCTAATTCTTCTAGGAGAATTTCAATTTCCCCAAGAATATCCGGATACAGATGCTGGTATTAGTTGGACATCGAAACTTGAATCGGAACAATTAGCTCACTTTTCTAAATGTCCACCTTCGAAACGACCGAATTTCTTTCTCAATGGTGTTGTTAGTCCATTTCGTCCGCTCTGGTCAAATATCGTACGCGATTGGGCAAAGGAACACGATCCAACAAGCACTTCAGCACCTTCGGATCGATTCTATGTTTTACGCGACCGTCAACAACACTCAATTGATTTTCTCCGACAACATCTTCATTCCTTAATACCCATTCGCATTAGTACGAAAGGTAATAAAGGTGTCATTGATGATACAACATTGATTTATTTACCAACCAAAGACGATTTGAAGAATAGTCAGATACCAGTGGTCGAACATCAACATCGTGATCAAGCTCGAATTGAAGAACGAAAAATGGAGAAGGCCAAGCGACCATTTCGGCGAGGACAAACAATGGTGAAACTGATCGAAGAACGAGCGAAAAATGTCGAAAAAGACATCATTCACGAATGCGATCGAAAGTTACTAGGTTCAATAACAAGTGGAGCATTTCAATTATCTCATGCCTACTGCACAGGAAAGGGTTTTATCGCAACTGCTGGATTGTTGACACTTTTACAGATACAAGAAGCGAAAAAACAATCCGTTCGTGTACTTATCCGCACAACTACATCGCAATACTATCGATGGGCATTGTTAGAATTTTAGCATCTAGGAAATCAATGCTTGCTTTTCTTTCATAAGTTGTAGACAATTTTGTTAATACTATACTACCGTGATAGGATATCTAACGAAAATAAATTTACACTGTTATTTCCCAGTATTCGTTTGTATGACAGCGACGCCAACCTTATACAGGTACGTTTTGGTGAATGCGAAGATCTATAAATAGATGTAACCAAAGAGCGTCTTTCGTTGAGAGATTAAAACGTGATATTTTCGACTATATCGATATTGATTGCATTTATCGAAGCGAGAAAGTGAATAAAAGGTGTGCATTGCTTGTTTTTTTTTCTATCCGTGGAGTATAGAAAATGGTCTACACAATAATTGTCGTAAGTAGAATGCAGATTATCGAAGAATTGGTCTTATGAATTGATTTTCTAGCATCTTGTTGCTAAACCTGAACATGTTGATAAAGTAAAAGCAAAATTAATCGAAGCTAGTCGAGTTTACAAAAACGACAAAGAAACAATCGACTGGCATGTTGCTCAAGGTTTGTGTCTCATTCTCGATCAACTTTGCCTACTAACTATTCTATTGTCAGATGTTCATGATCCATGCAAATTTTCCATTGTGGAACGGTATGAGCAAGAAAGTTCACAATCTTATCATTTAAACAATCCCTACTGGAAAACATTTGATCCGTATGTGAAGCCATTGCTTGCCCAACCGATGGATTTAAGACGAGTTATTGAATTAGATACAAGTGAAGATGTCGACGTACCTAAGCACAATATTACTGAAATAACTTATCAAGAATAAACTGAGCTTGTGAAAAACGTGTGTCTTTTTGTGGTATTATTCTATCAAAAAGGTTGCAACATGTTTATTTTCGTTCCGAAGATTGTGATAAAAAAAAAGTAATGCGCGCAGGAAAATTAGAAAAAACATACACATCACAAATCAATATAATTCCTTATGTGCTTTTTATAATTAGGACGAAATCGAATCAGCAAGATGTTTTCGATGTAGTTCTTCACATTTGACTTTCAATTTCGCGAATTCATTTTGAATTATATCAGTTACTGCCTTCCGTATTTCTTGCTGAAAGAACAAACGAAATAGAGTTTCATAGTCTGAAGAATCGATTACACTATACCAATGATTGGTTTTCGCTTTTCATTTTTTGTACAAGTTCATCGAAGACTAATGGTTCCCCGACATAAATGCTAACTTTTTGGCCCCTTTGAGGAACATATGGCTCTGTATTCGGTAGAACTGAATCCATCCCTAATGAAATCGAATTCTTAGTCATTATGATTCGACTGGGTTTTTTTCATACCGAGATGATAAAATGGAACAACCAGAGGACATATAGTTGCCTCGGCAATCAGCCGACCAACACCTAAATTACCACTCGTGGCAATGCTGATTCAATTCCGATTCAACCTTACCCCATTTGAGCCTCATAAATTCTTTTGATAGATTTACTTTTCCTACAATACAACAGGAGAGGATATGCCTCAATTGTATAAATAAAACCGTTCACCTTCTGGAAAAATGTGCACCCATCCACCTTGATTGATTTGTTCTAAAGCAAAATCCATCGGCCGTTGATACACGCCATCACCTCGGGTCACGGGTATTATTTTTCCCAAACTGAAAAACAACTGGTGTCTTGGCAAGGTGAACACAATATCATCAGCACCAATGCCCCAACGCATTCGATGACGATTCCAGAAAGTGCGCAATGGTAAAGTCGCTCCTAGACATAGCAATAAGAAATGATCATGCATTGATATAGATCTCGATGAAATCGAATATATGTAAAACCAGAGAGAAGAAAGAATACTATTGTCTCATATACCGAGTAACAATGGATCGTCCATACCTATTTTAAAAACAGAATAGAAATATGGCATTGAACATGTTTTGACAAATCTTACAACAATGATGATTAGCAACGGTAATCAAGGGTCGATCGGGATCTCGATTTAATACAGCATTGACAAGAATTTCACCTTTTCAAACATGAAATGTTATATAAGGTGTATGAGAAACTCTGTGAACCGTTTACCGTTTTCTACTTGAACTGAAGTTAAGTATTCTACAAATGAGCACAAAATATCTCATGGTTTGCAATCGGTGTCCATTTATTATAATTGACTCACTCATCCAAGCTTTGCTTAGTGACCCGGCAAGTCCAATCGTGACGGCTGAAACTGCTTTATAGAATATCGATGGTTTTTCTGGAAATGGCCAATCGAATGAAAGAGGCATGATCTAAAACATGTCGTCATGTCCTCGATATAATCATCGTCAATTACAAGTGAATGGCATACAAGCAATCTGATTTATTTCCATGTATATATCACAGCAATGCAAAATAAACAGAAAATTGAACGATCGTAAAAAAATACAAATTGATCACTCATTAGTTCAAACAAACATTACAATACGCTAAAAACCTGAAATGTTCACATTCATCAAAGTTCTTGACGAACATTTGTCGATTCTTCTTTTTGCTCAGCCGTAGCTCCATTCTCATTTGTCGTTTCTCGAAGTGATTTGAACGAGAGAAGAATACTCTCACGTTCTACTAATTCTTGTTTCTTCTCCTTATTAACCTAAAACAAACGCATTGTTCGTTACTTCTCAATTTCAAATAAATGCAAACTCTCAGTGTGTGAGATATTGAGCTCATTGAGAAAGAAAATTTACAGCAAATATCGTCATTTACTCTCTCGAACAACTCATCAATATAATCGTATATTTATTTCCGTAGACCGAAGAGTTCAGTATATATAATTTTGCTAACCATACCAAACTATTTCATGAATACAGAATGTAATACACTTTTGTAAAGATTCGCATTTGAAAGAGTAAACTTCTATAGATGCCGGAAAAGATTTCCCTCAGCATTAGCATGGCAGGTATCATCATCGAGTTTGCAAATGAGATCTCATATATGTACCTTTCCCTTGAGAAGATTCTGAATGCGTCGTACTTCACGATTGAAATAGTCGATGCCATTTTTAACAACCGCTTCCATGATTTTAACATATACTTCACCACTAAATTTCAAAATCTAGTCGAGCAACTTGTCGGCGAACAAATTCTCACCTCGCCTTCTCTTTCTGATTATCCATACTTGCCACTAGATTTCGTGCTTTGTCTAATATCGCATCTCGTTCATTGTCATTCTTATCAAAGGTTGCATCAAAAAAGTCGCGAGCAATCCCGTCCAGAACTTCCACTGTGCCGTTCAAACCAAGCCAAACATCTAGAAATATTCTCGTTAGTGAAAACACTCAGAAGAATCGATTTTACTTGTATGTCGTAGAAGAAAGCGTCGAAGATCATCTGCCGATCGATCGCCAGTATAATGAATTGGTTTAGGTTTACCCTTAAGAAATAATCTGTAGATGGGAAATTCCGGTTTGAACGCCTGATAATCGAGCGCAAAGAGAAAATTCTCTTGTTCATCGCGGTCAGTCACAGGAACTTCGGCGATGATGAAATCTTTCGACCTGACGACACTCAATGATATCGATTTGAAATCATCTTGTAAACCGCCGAAAGCTAAACAACAATATGAATGCTAAGTTCGATGCATATTCGGATACATACGAAATTTATCATCGAATTTAATCAGAACGGCATCGAAGCGGTGTAGAATCTTTTCGAAAGTAAGCACGTCGATTGTCAATGTACCTTGTGTGTGTCCAAGATGTGATGTTGATGCTGATGTCAAGACGAAACAGCAGATGACAAGCAGTAAACGCATTCTCTTATCGCCGAAATTTCAATTTCAAACGAAAAATGAATGAAGGACGCATTTGTTTGTATTATATACACTTCGTTGAACAAAGGCAACCAATGAAACAATGCCGCGCTTGGACGTTTCATCGATTGTGGTGACGCCGATTAAAAAAACAAACTTTTCCGCTAAATATCCATCTATAATGAATGGATCATGTGAAGTTTAATGGATCAAATAACAAAAAAGAAGTTTGATTTGAGGAATGTATGAAAAAAAAATGAAACTAAGATTGTCACACACGGTTAAACATCAAAAAGAAAAGAGTCTCTCACCAACACCAACACTCTTGAATATCACGCGGTTCAGTCGAAAAAAAAACTTGTCTAAGAATCAGCAAAAACAAAATATAGAAGAGAGTGTTAGACTAGCACATGGGATATTTAATAACGAATGTAAGTTTGTATCCTTATAAATCGAGTTTCTTTCTAGCATCTTTGATGAGTTCTTCGGCTTTGTCTTTGCCGGCTTCGTAGAGTTGGCCAGTTTTTTCTAGAGCTTCCTTGCCATATTCTTGACCAAGCTCGACTGCTTTAGCAGCGAATTCTTTACCAGCTGAAAAAAAATCGAGTCAGCGTGTCATGAAATCGAATGTCAATGTACGATGTTTACAAACCTTCGAGAGCAACAGGTACTTTCTCTTGTAGGATTTCACCGGCTTGATAAGCATACTCACTAGTGGCTTTCATCGCTTCAGCTGCGAATTCTTTTGCACCTAGAGTAATGGAATTGATGTTCGAAAAACACGAAATCCTACGTTAAAATCCATTTACTTTTGATTGTTTCAGCAGCTACATCTTCAAAAGTTTCTTTGGCGAGTTCGGTGAAGACTTTTCCTTGTTTCAAAGCTTCGTCAGCATATTCGCTGCAATCAAATAATAAAAACAAAATGTTGTTAACGACAAAAAATAGGAATTACGTGGCGTATTCTTTAACCACTTCAGCACCGTGAGCTAAATATTCATTGCCAGCTTCAGCGGCGTTGACAGCTTTCTCACTGAGTACTTCAGCGTATTCTGAACCAACTTTGGCAGCTTCAGCAGCTTTTTCTTTGATAACATCGGTAGCTTCGAGAACTTTTTCCTGAAATGAAGAAATTCTCTTGAAAAAAATCTAGCCGTTACCATCGCTGTACAAACTTTGACAATTTCAGCACCTAAATTCAACAAAATCAATTGACAGACATTGATTTCAAAGATATCCTACCAGCGGCAGCCGTTGGGGCAACGTATTCTTTGAATACTTCTTGAGTTTTTTCGACGCTGACATGAGCAGCTTCGACAACTTTTTCAACACCAACATGAGCAGCTTCAACAACTTTTTCTTTGACCACATTCAATGTTTCGCCAGCTCCAGCAGCTTTGTCTTTGACAACATTCAATGTTTCACCGGCTACAGGAGCAACCTAGACAAAGAGTATCACATTCATCCATTAACATCGTATCGATTTTTTGACATTGTCTATCCTACATAATCATTGATAACTTCTTGTGTTTTTTGTGCACCGGCAGCAGCGAAGTCTTTTGTTGCTTTGGCAGCATCAACTACTGCTTCTTGACCGACCTTAGCTGCTGTTGCAGCAGCATCGGATATATATTCACCTAATGAAAATCAAACACAATAGATACCGTTGCAAACACTATCAAAAACGATTAGAAACAGAAGAACAAACGTTGCTTTTGTTACTATTAACTGACAAAGCCCAAAATCTCTCTACTTACTACCGTCTGCTTCTACGAATTGCGGAAAGAAGTTTGTATATTCTCTTTTCCAATCATTCAATTTTCCTTTTCACTTACTAGCAGTTTTTGCAGCATCTGCAGCAACTTTTGCTCCAGTGGCAACACTTTCGGATACAGTATCCTTGATATGACTTGCTCCTTCGACTACATTATCTTTGAGATGTGTAGCGCTGTCAACGACTTGATCCTTCACTGTTTTACTTTTTGCAGCGGTGTTCGACACGTAACATGCAATAACAATTAACAAGAAAATGCTTCGAAGAAGTTGCATTGTGAATAAATGTATTTGTTGATTGAGCTGGATCTATAATACGAAATAAAACAAGATAATGATGTTATTTGTTTCAATGGATCTAACAAGATAAAATTCGAACAATTTTCTTTATTTGTATTCTCACGAGAAAGAAAGAAAGAAAGAAAGAAAATCACACGTGGTCAGACAAAAACCAAAAACTCCAATCCATGAAATTACTGAATAGTATCTAGTCTATGTATATGTCAATCATTCCCAATAATGACTTGCGAGTTTAAAAAAAGTAATATACACACATAAAATAGTGATGAGTTGCGCAAAAAGAAACACATAAAAAAAAGAGAAGATCTATGGAATGATGTATTCCGCAATGCTGATATGAATAATACACAAAGGAGGTTAAGCTGGAAGTCAGTGAGAAGAAAAATGCTTGATTAATTTGTTTTCGTAAAGTGTAGAGGAGAGGAAACAACAAAAGAGGATGAGTAAATACTGAGAATTATAAATGTCATTCTATTTTGACTGATTCGCTTAGAGATCAACGGTTTCCTTGACTTTCTTCTTGGCTTTTTCGGCCGTTTTCTTCGCTTTACCGGATACTTCATCGAATTTCGATTTAGCTTGATCAGTTACATCGGCAGCGGCCTTTGATGCTAATCCGATAGTTTCTAGAAGGAAAAACAAAGAGAAAGTATTTGTTTGTTCTAGATGAAAGATAATCTTGTACCGAAAATCGAGTTTTTCACATCGATGAGGATACTGAAGAGTTTATCGCCGAGACCTTCACTTCGTTTTTCAACTTGTTTCTTTGCATCTTTAGCAGCCGATTTCAACTTTTCACCAGTTTCACTGGCTTGACGTTTGAGTTTTTCACCATGTTCTATACATCAAATCAAAGTCAATCCAAAGAACAAGAGGAAACTTACTTGCAGCTTGTTCGGCAACGTTATCAGCTGCCTTCTTGGCTGCTTTCGCGGTTTCACCGGCGGCATCTCGTCTAAACAACACAATTATCCACTAATTTACTCTTTTTCTTCGAAAAAATACATACAAATCTTCCACACTACCACTAGCTTTCTTCTTGAGCTCTTCACCAGCTTTCTTAGCTTCATCGAGTTTTTTACCAGCAACATCTTTCGCTTGTTCTGCTGCTTTTTGACCGGCCTTAAATGCTTCAGCTAAACATTATCAACGATAAGCGAAGTTTCAAGAAACTTTCTTTCAATGTTTACCAGCTTTATCTTTCAGTACGTCAACGTTCTCATGAAGTATTTCTGACGCTGAATCAGCAGCAACTTTCGCATTGACGACGCCTTCATTCACAATATGAGCGACTTTTTCCTAGAAAATATCCCAAACATTATTTGTAAATAACCCACATACTTTCGCATACTTTAACTTTTTCACCTTGATGTAATGCTTCGGATGCTCTGTCTCTGATGTCATCTTTGATATTACCACTGACAATGACGAAGCATATGACAGCGAATATGATAGCTTTGAACATGATTGTAGAAAGAGAAGTTTTCAATAAAACAATTGACTAATATCTGAAATAGATGTACAGACGTTTGGCTGACTATTTTATCTTATGCATCTTTATTTTGGAAACCATCAACATATTCCGTCGAAGTGTCGCCACATGTCAAAATTGCGAAAACGTTGATGTTACCGATGACTATCTTTTCTAAGTTCACGTGGCGATTTTTTTCAGATGATTTTGATGGCAATATCCATTGAAAAATAATTTTTAATTAACAATTCAGTGTATCGACTAATTCAATTAGTGAATTTCGATGAAAGCAAAAAAATTCTTTCTCATCTCTCATTATTTTAGTAGTTGGAGGCGTAAAAGAAAGGAGTATGACTCATATTCAATACCACTATCTATTTTGTTTCTAACAGTCGTCCACATTTATATTTAAAAGATAAGATTATATCTCAACTAAGACCACAAAAATCTTCATTTCTCTATCTCTTCTTCTTTTTATAAAGTGAAAGCAAAACATAAACTTTTTTTGCATTTTAATTCCTTTCTTGTATCTTCAAGATCATAAACATGGCGGGACAGTTGCCGATTAAATTCCAAGAGCATTTACAAGTAAATGAACATCTACTCAGTCCAACATATTCGAATTCGTTTCTGTTCTAGCTTCAAAATGTCGGTATCAATGTTACGAATATCGGTTTTAGCTCACTTACGATGGAATCCGATAAATTTATATGTGTACGAGAAAAAGTTAATGATACAGCGTTCGTTATTATCATTGACATGGCTGATCCAAACAATCCGATCAAGCGACCAATTACAGCTGATTCAGCCATCATGAATCCAGCGAGTAAAGTCATTGCTTTGAAAGGTAAGTTAATTGAATGGATTCATTACGGAAACATCGCTGAACTGTGTTTGTCTTGTCTTCTAGCTGGTAAAACTTTGCAAATTTTCAATATTGAATTACGTAGCCGAATGAAAACGTTTAATATGACAGAAGATTGTATTTTCTGGAAATGGGTCAGTGTAAATACCATTGGTATTGTGACTGAAACATCGGTATATCATTGGACTACGGAAGGTGACAGTCAACCATTGAAGATGTTCGATCGCCATCCGACTTTACAAGGCTGTCAGATCATTAATTACCGTACTGATGATTCGTTACAATGGCTTCTCGTAAACGGTATGCGAATTTTGTTATTTGAATAGATAAGAGTAGACTTTTTTCTTCTATTTATTCTTCTCAAGGTATCCAAGCGCAAGAAGGCCGTGTCGTTGGTCGTATGCAACTATACTCCATTGAGCGTAAAGTTTCTCAACCAATCGAAGGTCATGCTGCTGCATTTACTCAATTTAAACTCGAAGGAAACAAGAAATCATCTACACTATTTTCCTTTGCTGTGCGAGGACAACAAGGAGGAAAAGTAAATAGATCTAATCTTTGCACTTTTTTAACTTTGTCTTTATCTTCATTTCTAGCTTCATATCATTGAAGTCGGTACGCCAGCACCTGAAAATCAACCATTCCAGAAGAAGGCAATCGATGTGCAATTTCCAGCCGAAGCGCCGAATGATTTTCCAGTGGCGATGCAAACATCGGCCAAACATGGTGTTATTTATCTAGTCACAAAATATGGTTATGTTCACGTTTTCGATATCGAAAGCGGAACATTGATCTACATGAATCGTATTAGTGCTGATACAATGTTTGTTACAGCGCCCTATGAACCAACATCAGGCATCATTGCTGTTAATCGTAAAGGACAAGTAACTGATGATAAATAATACAACAATTCGTTTCATACTTTTTCTTTCTCTAGGTTCTGTCAGTTAGTGTTGACGAAGAGAATGTCGTATCTTATATTCAAAACACACTAGGCAATGCTGATCTTGCTTATAAGATGTCAGCTCGATGTAATTTACCAGGTGCCGATCAACTATTCGTTTCAAGATTCACACAGCTATTCCAAAGTGGAAACTACGGCGAAGCTGCCAAAGTCGCCGCTACAGCACCACGAGTAAGTTGTCAAGTGGAAAACAGAATGAAGTTTGATGATAATGATACCCTATGATATCATTCCCTTTCGATCAATTTAACTCTACATGTAATTTTATATCATCTTCATGTCTTCAATGATAAGAATAGAAGTGTATTGTCTACGATTACATGTATAGTCAAAGCTTGATTGAATGATTGTAATCTCGAGAGTTCAAAGGAAAATGAGCATTAATCTGTGTCCTTCGCATGAATGTTCACCGATTAGTTCAAAATTCTCCAGAGATTCGAGACAGACGGGCATTTGATAATCACATATGATCGAATGTTTTGTGCTTTCAATAGGGAATTCTTCGTACGCAACAAACAATTCAACAATTTCAAACAGTTCCACCTCAACCGAATCAACCATCACCTTTACTTCAATATTTTAGTATTTTACTAGAATCAAGCAAATTAAATAAGGAAGAATCAATTGAATTATGTAAACCAGTTGTCATGCAAGGAAAAAAACAACTATTAGAAAAATGGTTGAAGGAAGATAAGGTAAATTTCTACCCAAAACATCGTTCATCATAATCATTATACCTTGTTTTCTCTTGATAATAGCTCGAATGTAGCGAACAACTAGGTGATCTTGTTAAATCAGTCGATCCAACATTAGCTTTGTCGGTTTACTTACGTGCTAATGTACCTATGAAAGTCATCCAATGCTTTGCTGAGACAGGTCAATATCAAAAGATTGTTCTCTATGCCAAAAAAGTCAATTACCAACCTGATTATATATTTTTACTTCGAAACATTATGAGAATCAATCCCGAGCAAGGTGTTCAATTTGCTCAAGTAAATTTTTCTCTCTCGAACTCCACTTGTACATTCCTATGTGTTGGTTTATTTAGTTACTTGTTCAAGATGAAGAACCAATGGCTGATTTAACTCAAGTCGTTGACGTTTTCCTTGAACAAAACCTCATTCAACAATGCACAGCATTTTTATTGGAAGCATTGAAGAATAATCGTGAAGATCAAGGCCATTTACAAACGCGATTATTAGAAATGAATCTAATGCAAGCACCTCAAGTAAGGTCAATCAAATTTCATTCTTTTGAAAACAAAAATATTCTCATCTCAGGTAGCCGATGCCATTTTGGGTAATAACATGTTTACTCATTACGACAAACCACACATTGCTCAACTATGCGAAAAAGCTGGTTTACTTCAACGCGCACTTGAACATTATACAGATTTGTATGACATCAAACGCGCTGTCGTACACACACACTTGCTTAATCCAGATGTATGTATTCAAACTTGTTTGTACTTCAAATGAATATTCCGGTTTTTTTCCTTCCAGTGGTTGGTAAACTATTTCGGACGATTGTCCGTCGAAGATTGCGTAGAATGTCTCAAAGCAATGCTTCAAGCTAATATTCGACAAAATTTACAAGTTGTTGTTCAAATCGCCACTAAATACCATGAACAACTGGGAACTCAAAAGCTAATCGAATTATTCGAATCATTCAAAAGCTATGAAGGTATGTATGAGAATCACACTCCGGGTTTCATTTCATATGCCGCTGATCAGTAGAAGAAATCACTTCAATCTAGTCGAATTGATAAAGCTACACGCTGAACGAGTTCGAGTCCGCCTGGTATCGCTCGTATCATATCCTTGTTGTGATACGACGAATGCCCAGGCAAGAGAAGACGGATTATATAAACAGCTCATTAAATTCCATATTTAGTTTAATGATCCTGAGAATTCGAACAGATTTCAAGTCTTTCTTTTTTNCAATGGATACTCATCATGGATTGTAACAGATATAATCTCACTCATCTCGTTTTTTCTATTTTAGTCAAACAACTTCCGTTAGTCAAACCATATCTACGCTCAGTTCAAAATATCAATAATAAAGCAATCAATGAAGCATTAAATAATTTATTAATCGAAGAAGAAGATTATCAAGGTTTACGTAATTCGATCGATGCTTATGATAATTTCGACAATATATCGTTAGCACAGCGTTTAGAAAAACACGAATTGATTGAATTCCGTCGTATTGCCGCTTATCTTTATAAAGGAAACAACCGATGGAAACAAGCTGTGGAATTATGCAAGAAAGATCGATTATATAAGGTAAATTTTCATCTACTCGACCACAAAGATTTGATTATACACTTCCTTTTCAGGATTCAATGACATATGCTTCCGAATCGCGACAAATCGAATTAGCTGAAGAATTAATCGCCTGGTTTCTCGAGGAGAAATTATACGAGTGTTTCGGCGCATGTCTATTCCAATGTTATGATCTCTTACGACCTGATGTTATTCTTGAGCTCGCATGGCGTCATGATATCATCAGTTTTGCAATGCCTTATATGATTCAGATAATGCGAGAATACATAACTAAAGTAAGAGAATAACAAAGAGATAAGTCTCTTCGAAACCGAAAGTTTTCTTTTGATATAGGTGGATAAACTTGAACAATCCGATCAACTTCGTACAGAGAATGAAACAGCCAATGAACAAAAACCAATTGATTTTAATTGTATGTCAAAACCGACTCTCATCGAACGAGCATTGCATTGTTTTTTCCTTCTTCTTTAGCACAAGGTCCATTAATGATTACCGGACCTGGTATGGGTAGTTTTCAACAACCAGGTTTTGGTGCTGGTGGCTATCCTCCATACGGTGGAGCACCTGGCTATTCAGGATACTAGAGAATGAAAATCAAAAATCCGAATGAATGACGAACAAATGAATTCTTCTTTTATTTCCATCATCTGTAAATGTTTATTCGTCTGTCCGTGTGTTCTTTCTTTCTTTTTTTCTCACAATATTTATGACGATGATATAGAGTCGCATTCCTTTTTATTTCTTTTCAATGTTGTCACACCTATATGCTCTTATTCATTCTTCTTTCGATTTATCTTCTTAGGCAAAACACCGCAAACAAAGCAATACACACCTCTAGGAGAACCATTTATTTATATAACCCGTGATTTTTCTTTTTTCGCCTGGCAAAATAAAAAAAAAAATTTTTCATCATCGTTTTATTTTGATTTCTTCTGCATATATATAAATATATATTTAATTGTTGTCTATCGTCGGAAAACAAATTTATTCGAATAGGTTAAAGAGAAAAAATACATTCTATTGTCAAGATTCTTTTTTTTTGTTAGTGATTCTTGTGATCGTACATGTAAACCTTGTCTTCTTTTTCTTTTCCGTTCGGTTAATCGTAATACAAGCGTATAGTTCTTTATCTTTTTCTCCTCCGTCTGTAACTTGCATTTCGTATCATCATTTAACATAATAAATTTGTGCAACTTTGTTTCTTTAAAATATTTCGTCTACATGCGTGACTTCAAACGAGCGAATTGATACACACATCATTGAAATCAAGTGTCATTTGCGAGAGAACAGAAGTAGTGATCGTTTTCTGTCTATTTCAGAACATTGACTCCTGTTGAACGTAGTATTCCAATGGTTATAATTGAAAATTTATATTGAAGAATGGCTTTTCAACAGGAATATTTCGCTATACCGCCTATCACCAGGGCATATACGACTACTTGTCTGTTAACCACAATTGCAGTTGTAAGTGCGCGTGTACTATTCGAAATTTAAAGTTGATTGTATTCTTTTAGCAATTGGAATTTGTTACTGCGTATCAGTTGTACTTCAATCCAGAGTTGATCTTTAAAAAGTTTCAAGTAAGATTTCGTTCTACGCATCGAGAATTGTAATATTCTTGTTGAAAATTTTTAGCTATGGAGATTGATCACGTGTTTTTGCTTCTATGGCGGCATTGGTTTCAATTTTTTCTTTAATCTTCTCTTTACCTATCGATACTGTCGTCATTTGGAAGAAGGTTCTTTTCGTGGACGTGCAGCTGATTTTCTTTTCATGTTTATCCTCGGTGGAACACTGATGATAATCATGGCATTGTTCGTGAATATTGTTTTTCTCGGTTCCGCATTAACTATCATGTTAGTCTATGTTTGGAGTCGACGTAATCCTTTTGTTCGCATGAATTTCTTTGGTCTTTTGAATTTTCAAGCACCCTATTTGCCATGGGTCTTATTCGCTTTTTCATTACTACTCGGAAACTCAATCATTGTCGATCTGATGGGAATTATCGTTGGACATATTTATTATTTTCTCGAAGATATCTTCCCACGTCAGCAAGGTGGTTTCAAAATCTTGAAAACGCCAAGATTTCTGTATGTAATTCTTAATACAAATAAGATTTCGATCTACTTCTCATTTGAATAGACATTGGCTGTTTGATGAAAATCGACGTCCTAGTGATGACACTGATACGCGTCCAAATGCTGGTAACGATGTACCTTTTGGTGCTGGTGGTTTTCATTGGCAGTGATCATATTCTTTGTTACTGAATTTTTACTTCTTGTACATTACATGAATAAATAAAACACACCAGAAGAACTGTATGCAAATTATATCAAATAAATCAGAATTTTCATTTACTAAAATTATTTCTTTACAAATGTTTGACTATGTGTAGAGAGAATACTAGATCAATGCGATCAAGCGTAAAAAGAGATGAATATTCAAGAAAGACGAACTCTCAACAAACTATGAAAATGTATTGCATTGGATACAGTTGAAGTTGAGGGTCGATATCGTAGAGGTCAATGTGTAAGCACTCTCTTCTGTCTTGAACGGAAATCACATGATATTACAAAACCTTTTGAAAACTTCTCTTCCCATGCATAGATGCCAAACGAATGTATGGTGTAATCGCTATCACATGTGAACAGTATTAATCTATTACTTTGTATTGCTGCTTTTGTACCATACTATGACCTATTGTTTCTTCTATTAGCAAATAACGACAGGTGGAGTATCCCCCTTGTTGTTCGTTATTCAATTAGTAGAACATCAAATGATTGTGTATATCTATCTATATGTTTTAACTAGATATTCTATGCCATATGACACGAAATAGTAATAGTGTGGTAAACTCCTCCTATTGCCCGTGGTGTCTATTATAGTTTAATTGGGAACCGTCTGTTGTGTAAAGAGAAGAAAAGAAATGTGCATGTTCGCACGAGAAAGACAATCATGTCGTTTGTTTTTTAAGTTTGAAAGCGATTACGGGAATGCAATAATCATTGATTGGATTCGACTTCCATTTCTGTATCGAGTTCATCATCAAAATAACAATGAGATGTTCTGTCTGTTGGCAATCGACTCGATCGCATTAGAGATACCGTCTGCGATTTGAACTGGTCACGTAGTGAAGAAAACGATAAACAATCCGACTGATTCATTTCTTTTTCTTCTTTCTACCGGAATTTTTCAAGAGAAGTAATAGAAGATTGAAGAAGGCAAGACAGTTTAACAAGCTGTTGCATACACCTATCGGGCATAGAATAAAATACAAAAAAAAAAGATGCAGATGAAAAATAATGGTACAACAGGTTGACATGATGACGCTGCCATGTAGCACAAGGTAAATAAGAACTTTTTTCTCTGCACATAGCAAGTGAAACTATGATTGTCGAACTGTTTGAATTCATATCTGGATGATAAGTATACTTCTCCGGTGATGCTTCTGAAGGCTAAAGAAGGTATACACTTCCATTATCGTTCGCATGCGAAAGAGAAGACGAGGTACATTTGTTTATCTTTTCTCCTTCTGTAAATGGCAACACCATCGGTATATATATATATATATATATATGCATATGTATATGTGCGTCTTCAATCTCTATCTATCTTGGGATGCCCTCGAACGTATGTATATGTACATCAGCTATCTCATCATCTTTCAATCATAAAGTAAACGAAATATTAGATGAGTTTTCTCTTTAAGAAAAATAAATATAGCGAAGACAAATGATTGTTACATCGTTGCATGCAAGAACAAAAGGTATTAATGATGTAATATGGAAAAAAAAATTCTCTTTGTATTCTGAAACGGCACCAGGTGTTGAAAAGAACAGAGAGATGATAGAAAAAACAGGAGAAAAAAAACAGAGAAAAGAACGACTGATTTGTTAGAATACATTTGTACTCATTAGATTATAATAATAAGAAGAGAGGGGGAAAAAAAGAGTAAGTCGCACATACGTTACACATGCATAACATCTAGTAGTAACATACATATAAACACTTTTTGATGTCGCCTTTTCTTATTATTTGGCAAGATAGACATTTTTTATGCTAGATAGGTTTTTTGCTTTGACACACACGGACAGGATGCGACAGGATGTACAAAATGTATTTAAGAACAAGCAATTCTCAGATAAGGAGAGAGAGAAACATACCGGATATTCTTCATAGATTCGTCATATGTGCACCTATCAGAGGTGAGTAAAAGAGAAATATATGTCTCACGATTGGTGCAAGTACATTCACGTATTTCTTTCTTTTCTTCTATTCACACGTTTCTTTTTCTCTCTCTCTCTCTCTCTCTTATACACGCATTTTATTTCAGTATAAGAATGAGATATAGAAAGCATGTCTATCTACATTTATCAATACTTTCTTTCTCTTACAATGGAGGTAGAATATCATCCTGCTGTTATTCATTTGCAATACGGTATATCCATCATCATCGTCTGTATATAGATAGCAAACAAAGGCACATTTGTAGCATAGTACTGTGTGTGTCTGTTTTGATTCATCTATGAGTGACTTTCTTCGTTTTTTTTTTGCGATTTTTTTACGAATTAGCAATGCTAATACGTGTCGAAGGGTAAACGACAGATTTGATAGGTTGTCTTTTTACATAAATGAATGCCGAGCTAGGTTGACTCGGATTACAGAAGAAGGAGCTGAAGAGTAAGAAACTTCTTATTTTGTTATCTGTTGTGTTTTGCCTTCGAGAAGACGAATCGTTTCCATTCGTTTCGAATAGGTGTGAGAAGCAATCATTGAAAATTGTCATCTGTTTTCGATTTTCATCTCAGTTGGATGAAAAAGAAGAGAACTATGTAGTCTTCTGTTTATGTAAATCAGTGTTCGGTCAATGGTCGCGTAATGACGTTAGTTTGCAATAATAATGTGCATACATACATACATTCGCATCTTTCTCTATCATGTGTATAACGCATCGTAGTCAGAGATCGATTAGACAAGAGTATGCTACTGTTATTCTTCATGTTCTTCTTTGAGGAATAGGAAGATGTTCGCCCTTCCCACATGGCGTTCAGATTAATATCATCCTATTTTCAAACGCGGCATGTGAGTGTCTACATTGAAGAGATATGATTGCATTGAAAACAGGTGAAGTAATCAACTCATTTCACTTTTCTAGATTGACTGTTTCTTTCAAGTTAACCCGAAGATCCAAGTCAATATGATTGAAATGCATCAGAGTAAATAACACTGAAGGAGAATTGATTCATTATGTCTCGGATTTTTCTTCTATTTAGTTAATGATGAATGTGATAGCGGTTCTCATTCAGCAAAAACATTACTTGATGAAGACATGCTCCCAATAAAGAATGAATCTGGTAATAATTGATCATTGAAGGAAGATATGTCAATTCATGAGAGCAGTAACGATTGCGATTGTTTTCTTTTGATAACGAGCGATTCTCTTTCCTCGATGAGAAAATACTTCTTCGTACAAAGATATTCGTACATATATTTGTATTCTAGAATCAATTCTTTCTCAAATCAACCATTTGAATGAACTGACTGAATGTGCATCGGAAGACTTTCACTGCAGTCATTGCAACGCTGTTCTTACGAATAAAGTACAGTTGATTTACAAGGCAATGCATTTGATATCTGTGTTTATCTTTTCTCTTCTACAGAATGATTTACATGAACATGAATTAAATCACAATGCAAATCAAGTTTCTTGTCATATATGTCAGAAAATCTTCGCAAATACGTATCGTCTTCAACGGCATATGCTAAGTCATGAAGTCGATCCTCAAACTCGCAAATTTCGTTGTTTACATTGTCCGAAAGCATTCAAATTCAAACATCATTTGAAAGTATGCACATACTAACGCGCGTTTAGTATCAAGACTAAGACAAAGTTTCTCTTCATCGTTTAGGAACACATTCGTATTCACACGGGAGAAAAACCATTCGTTTGTCCGAACTGTAACAAGCGTTTCTCACATTCGGGATCCTACTCGTCTCACATGGCATCGAAGAAATGCTGTGCCAATAGTTCTGAGCTTGAAGAAGGTGAAATCTTACCGCTGAAAACCGAGCAGAACGCAGGAAAATCTCTGCCGATGAACGAACAATTCGTACAGTATTACTTTCATCTTCTACAAAATCTTATTTCACAAACTGAACCATTGGATTTATCGATCAAGAAATCCAATGAATCGCAACTGGAGACCGAATCATTAAGTCCAAATAGTTCATCAGAAGTCAGTTTTCTTTCGAATGACGATCCATCCAATACGAAAAGATTATCCTGTAATATTTGTGATAAATCTTTTAACAAACAAAGTTCATTAGCACGTCATAAATATGAACATTCAGGTAGGTTTACATGAAAACCTTCCTAATTCCATTAGCGTTTCTCTCGCTAGGCGTTCGACCGTTTATTTGTGATATTTGTACAAAAGCATTCAAACATAAACATCATCTTGCTGAACATCGTCGTTTACATACTGGTGAAAAACCGTTTCAATGCACGAAATGTTTCAAACGCTTCAGTCATTCAGGTAAAGATTTTCACTTCGAAAAGCAAAAAATCGGAAAATCAATCGCTTTAGGCTCATTCAGTCAACACATGAATCATCGGTATAAGTATTGTCATCCATATCAAACCGATGGTGGAGATGATGATTCGAATCCACCGGAATCGATGGATGAATAATTCGACAGTATGGCAATGCTCAGCAGTGTGTTTCTAATATACCTCGAAGAAAAGAAGAAAATGTTCAATGTGCATTTCGTTTATTTAATTGTATGTGACAATCATTAGCTTTCTTTTGAGTTATTTACAACTGACAAATGTTCCGTGTGACTGAGTTTCTTCCGTGTTGTTGTTGTTATGGTCGAATGATGTTTTTTCTCTTTCGTTTTGTATCAAACGCGTGCTTTATTGTATTTAAAAAAAAAGAAGATAAACCGATTCGTATTTACTAAAAAGTCATACTTTTTCCTCGTCACGTTTGCCTGATTTCGATTCAAAACGAGATTATTGGTCTGCTGCGTCATCTATCGATGTGGTCTATCGATCGCCTGTCGACTAATAACCATCTATAATTATGAGTTTGTTTTTTGAATCTTTCTTTTCTCTCCTGTACAGATGTAAATTGTACATTCATTTCTTCATCATCGTGATAAACAAAAATTGTTGCGTCACAGTATTTAAATGAGAAGGGTTACATCATGTAGACTGTTCAGATTTTCAATTTTAACGGTGTTCTGCAATGCCGAATGGTAACCAGGCAGAGGCAGAGGAAAAGAACACATCAACAACGTGACTGAGAATTTGAAAGTTTGCTTCAATGTGAATGTTTCTTTGTTCTGTTATTATTTTAGATCGTCGTTTGAAATGGCAAGTCGAGCGCCGAGTTTCGTTGTAGTTGGTCTCGTTCTGATCACATTCCTAGTGGGATTTTTCTACATGTCATGTTCGTCAAGAACTACTGAACTACAACGAACTGTCGATGACTTTGAAAGTCGGATACGAACGGTAAATGTCCATCCTTGTCGATCTTGTAGATCATGTCATTTCATTACTAGTTGATGCTCAAAAATAGTGATAAAGACAAGCAACTTGATTCGTTGAACAACAAGAAAACTGCTTTGTTGGAAGAAAAGTTGAGTCTGAAGAAACAACTGGAGAAAAAGGATGCGGAAATCAGTGATCTCAATACGAAATTAAATGAAAGACTAATGGAACTTCGAACTTTGAAAACGGATAAACAAATTCTCGATCAACGATTAGTAAACGATGATTGTCTTGAAGAACTTCAACAAAAATCGATGTATTCTTTTAGAAAGAATTCCAAAATACAAGTGATATGCTGGCGGCGAGAAATTTTGATATTAGTCGATTGAAGGAGGAATTAGATGAGCAAAAAAGTTCGTAAGATTTCCTATATTGTTCATATAATCAATTGACACGTTTCAGAATCTAATAAGGCGCAAATGTCACGATTCGAAAACGAAATTGACAGTTATAAAAATCGATCGTGAGTTATATTTGTCAAAGGAACATGCCGAGTAAATAATGAACTATTCTCTCAATTTAGAAAGTCTCCAGCTGACCAATTTCTAGAGTTTGCTAATCAACGTTTCAAACCATTATTATCAGTTAACGCAACAGTCAAAAATATTTCAACAATTGCTCAAGAACCTTTAACAAAAATTAGTAATTCGGCCAAAGAAATCAAGAATAGATTTGCTCCAGTCGTCTCGGACATAAAAGAGAAATTCTCAAATAACTCGAATAATAAAAGTGATCCAAGTGTTGATCAAAACATTCCAGCACCACCAATGGATAACGACAAAGAACATGCGAATCGTCGATTTGGGAAAGTAGATGATGTTGACAGTAAGTTCGAGACATGAAAGATATCAACAATCGTCGCAATTGCGTGAATATGCTATTCAACGATACATTTTCATTTAGATCAACAACAACGAGATATCGAGACTCGTCAACGTGTAAGAAGATGTTTGAAAGAAGTTTCATTGAATCATTTGATAACATATTTTATAGCGACATCGATCATTGAATCGTACTGATCGTGATACTGAACAAGATGATGGTAAAAATAATATGCAAAAGGTGCCATCTCGTTTTCGTCGTACGTTTTCCAATAATGCTAATGTTGCCAATGGATTAGATGAAGAGCTTTCTCACTTATCAAAACACGGTCGAAAACCTCGCATTCCTGGACGTGAAGAACGTCGAAATCGTCTGGTGGATAATGAAGATGGAAATCAAGTAATACCTAATCGTGGTCAAAAATCGGACGAGTAAATCTTTCGTGATTCATGTGTATTTATTTCTTCAGTTTCAACGCTCTTTTTTTTCTATTCTTATAATTTACATGTTATTTTTTGGCATTTATTTTGACTTGCGATCAGCCGGTATCTATTGTTCATTCTGGTATCTGATCGCTTTTTATGTGTGTCTGTATACCTTCATTCTCGTGCTACTACTCATGTCAACCAGTTGAATTAACAATCGATCTTTTCTTTTCATACAATTTTATTAATAAAAATTGTATTCTAAATTTAGTATTGGATAAAAGATTTAGAATGTGTTTTTTTTTCGTATGAAGAGCTCATGTAAGACATTGAGGATGTACTGATTCTAGTCTGTAATCGAGACAAGCGGGTTATCGGTATTTAAAAGTCCAAAAGTTGAGATAAGTGAAAGCGAGAACAAAACACCATCAGAAACCTGTTGAATCAATAATCCAACACATCGCGCTGATTTCGAAAGAAGTAATATGAGAGAAAAACTAATATTAGTTCGCGATGAATTGACTCTTTATTTTGTTCTTATGTGACATATGAGTGTATATATACATATGTATGGGTGTGTATATCATTTTACGTACATTCATTAAAATCTTTATGTTCGTAGAGAATGAGGATCTTGAATCCAATTCTTGTTCTCCTATGGTTAATTTTTCATATAGACAATAGTATTGCAGGTATGTGAAACGCTCTGTAAAAGGATATAGTTCGTTGTACTGTTGATGAAGCAATTTCTCATAAAAAATTATCCGACTCTTCTACTTTAGTTTCATGTGATCGACATAATGTCACCCACACCGTACAAGATGATTCTGTGATTATTAACTTTCTATCAAATGCTGTATTAAAATTAGATCGTAGTGTTCGATGTTCAGCAAATTCGTCATCAGAAACGGTGAATGGATGTGCTCATCAATGTGCGAATCTTGGTTATGGTCAAGATGGCGAAATTTTCCTTAATTTACAGTATCCTAACGGTACCAATGAAACTTGCACGACAGCATACCGTATCGGTATGTAAACACAGAAGATTGTTTCACTCTCTAAAAACTTTCTTTTTCAGAGTTACAAGCAGCGAAATTTGATTTTTTTCATGTTCCCGGTGATCGAATTCGTATAGGGGTTATACGTCCAGAAGGATCTTTTGATTATGTTAATGTTTATTGCTCAGAAGATGAGCCTCAAACGATTTTCAATACCAGTACGCCAACGAATGATTCCATGCAGACAGTTGATTGCTCGTTTATACCGAATCTGCCATTGACAGACATTTCACTCGAAACGATTAAGACAGATTTTCGTTCAGCACTTACCAATATCAATCGAGAAGGTATGACTGAGTATAAAAATATCATTGACATTGTTTATTTCCATTTCAGTTCCATTACCTATACAATATAGTACTTCTTTTAACTCTCTGTTACTCACCATATTCGCCAACGCACCACCAGCAATGAATCTACGTAGTACTTATGAATTACATTTAAGCTTTTCTGACAAGAATAATCAAAATCTCATCTATGAAAGAGCACGAGTAGTAGTCAATATTGATCCCAAGCTTGGCAGAACATTCAACTATAGTCTTATACCCAATTTAAACCATACGATTACGTTCAAGCATGTTGTCAATTCGACTATCTACGCTATTTCGACTTCCACAGTGTTGCCAGGTTTTGACAGCCACGTGTTTCATTCTGAGATAACCATCACTGGATTTTTCTTTTAGTGTCTACTAGTCCATATCCATACGAAGTGACAAATCTTCGTGTCCGAGAAGAATTTCAGAATATCATCGTCAGTTGGAATCATATGCATCATTCTGATGATCCAATTGAATTTATTGTATCATGTAACTCGAATAATAATGTAACAGTCAATGTTAAGCAAGAAACAATGTATGTTTGTGAAAATCTACACTTCAATGAGACAAATAGTATCTCAGTGGAAACACGAATAGTAGTACCTAATTATCGACACGATCATACAACGATTGTGACGATCAATAGTAATATTTGAACGTGTAGTTTACATAAATTTTCATATTTTGTATATGCTTTATAGTTCCACAAGTGCCCTGGATACCAGATTTAGAAGTTTATTACAAGACAGAAACTGATATCGCCATCCGATGGAATTATAGAGATGATCTATTGCGAACAGATTCGTTTGAATATAGAATTCAATGTGGTTCCAATGGTACTTTGTTTCCACTCTACATTCAAGCGAATGAACACCGATGTGAATCACTGGAACAAGGTGCATTGCATCTGATCACCATCTATGTCGTAAATACGAATAACACGATTCAACGAAAGAAAAGTATTTTAGAAGCAACATGTGAGTGATATCGAAATGAGAACCTCAGACCAAACATCTGTTTTCTCTTTTAGTACTCCCGAAATGTCGGTATCGAAGTCATTTCTATTCATCTGATATGAACGGCACTCGTTTTGTTATCATCGAATGGAGTCCACCCGAACAAGTGTTCGATAAAATACATGTTCTATGTCCGTCTGCGTATATTCCGTTTCAGTACCATCAAATCACGTCTTTGATGTATTTTAAATGTGAAGTTACGAATGGTTTGCCGTACGACATAACATTTCATACTATGAAGAGCGGTTTTCCACTAGCAACATATCGGTTTACTGACACCGCACCAAGTAGAAAACAGACTTTCATACTTATCAACCTGTATTTCTCTTTTCTAGTGGGTCCTACGACAACTACAACGATAGCAACATCAGCAAGCTCGAGTATCACAAGCATTACTAGTGTTACAACGTCAGAAACAACATCGTCAATTAATTCTGTACAATCATCAACAACAACAAAGACAACGACGACGACATTTGCTATAGAAACTTCAACAAGTTCCACACATCCAGATTGCTCTCCAGACACCATCTCAAACATACGAGCTGATTTAACACAATGGCGAATTGCTGCTATCATCGCTTTCATTATAGCTGGATTTCTGGCTCTACTGATCATTCTCTTGATTATTTTCTCTGTAATTCTATACTCGCGAAATCGATCTGACGATCAGAATGAATAATAATACATATATGCATACATGGGTTGAGTCAATATGTACATTAATTGAATCATAAATATTACACTTCGAGAGAAAACGAAAGTCAAGTATTCATGCCCTTTTTCTTTTTCATCACTACCCGATCGGAATATTTTAATATCGCACCACTACCTAGATTATGATCTATGTAAAATAAATAACAACGAATCAGTTGATCTTTTTTTCGAGAAGAGTCCTTCTATAAATGATTGTGTATTCGATACTGGCGCACATTAGACCTAAAAAAACAGAATGCAAAATCGTATTTTCGTTGTTCTGCTATTCTCCTCGATAGTTCTCGTCGAGAGTATTTTGTTCAGTTGTAAGATTCGATTTTGAACTTTTGTCTTCACTGGGAGTTCCTATTTCTAGCGAAACCAAAATGTCCGATAAAGAAATATAAATCCAACACATACATTACCGGTGATCAATTATTACTCGATGAGAATTTTCACGATCGTGTTAAACCATTAGAAAACGTCGCTAAGACTTGCAAAGTACGTTTAACTATTCGTGGATCGTATTATCAACTACAACAAGCAGATCAACAAGTGCTAGTGACTGATGCGGATCTGGTTATTGGCCATGGTTTTCGTTTTGAACTTCGAGATGAAAACAATGGAGTTCTATGCAATAAAATATGTCTCTCGAAAAGTATCGCACGCTGAGAAACAGTCCGAATACTTGAATACACTATTATATTTTTAGATCCAACCGATATTCCAGAAGTGAGATGCTTTTTGGAAAGTGCGATCAACCATGGTTTAACATGGTCAAAATATAATTCCGATGTTATTAGCGATGGAACGTATGCTGCAAACACAGGTGGATATCAAGCATTGAAAACTGACATACAAACAAGGTGTCAAAAGGAAAAATTCAAACGACAACTGTTACGTATTCTTCGAACAATGTACGATGAAGAAGACAAATGACAAGACAACTGAGACTGTATCTTTTCTTTTTTGGGAACTCAAGAACGAATTGAAAAATAAATAATCGATCGTTACATTTCTTTGTAACGTTTATATATTTTCCATAACAAAAAAAAAGGATTCAGTAAGCAATGTATGAGCAGTTTCTATTACAATGAGTTCATATTGTTTTAAGCAAAAGCTAAAAGAACAATGATCATTAAAGTACAAATCGTAACAGATAGACTACCACAAGGCATTGAGAAAAAGTGACACGAAGAAGAAGGAATGACAATCGTAAAAGAAAAGCGTATTGTAGCGACCAACAGACCCGTCACATATAATTACATCAAATTACGGATGTTTTCAGCAATTCAGTGAGCTATTAACTCGGTTTCATGAAATGGCTTTTTTGGATTCAATTTTGATTGACGCATGTTCAATAAATCACCCACTTCTTCGGCATACTTGAGTACATCATCGAGCATTTCCTTGGTATGCGATGCCGATAGGCAGAAACGAACACGGCCAAGAACTAATGGCGTAGCTGGAAAACCGACAGTGACAACAGACACGCCCCGTTTCAACATCTCACGATTGAACGCTCTGTAAAAAACAAAGAACAACTATGTTATGATTTGTTTTTCCGTTATACTTACGCAATCTTTGATGGACTGTATAAGAGAGCTGGTACAACAGGTGAATGTGGATGTCCGTAAACAATGAAACCCATCTTGGAGAGACGTTGTCGAAAGTATCGCGTATTCCAAGCCAATTGGTTGATTCGTTTTCGACCTGTGTACATCAAACAAACATTCACATTCGATTCTTAACAGATCGTCTCAATCATACCTTCACGTGTTTCATCATCATCAATCAATAAATTCAATACTGAAATAATTTGTTCGACAACCGGTGGGCTCATCGATATAGCATATGCACAGGCATGCGAATTTATACGAATATGATCGATGAGTTCCTTGAAAAGAGAAAGATAAAGAAAAAACTCGCGAGGAACTTTCTTTTTCAACTTACTTTCTTTCCAGCGATGTAACCTCCAGCCGCTGCGAAACTTTTTGTGAATGTGCCCATGAGAACATCTACGTCGTTTACGTCACATTTCCAGTAATCAACGACGCCGCGACCACGCGAACCCATTGCACCAATGGAATGTGCCTCATCCAAATAGAGGTATGCTCTGTATTTCTTTTTCAATTCGATTAATTCCGGTAATTTACATAAGGAACCTTCCATACTAGAATTCCACATGACAATGCTATCAAACACTAATCGAATTATCTTTTCGCTTACCTGTAGACACCTTCGACAATAATGAGGATTTTTTGCCATGGTCGATGAGTTCGCGGTTGACCAGAGACGATAGAATCTCGTAATAATCGTTCCAAATGTTTCATATCTACATTACATAAATCAATAATCATCAACAGGCAAACCAAGACACCTTACCATTATGTTTATAAACCTTAATCACAGCACCAGATAAACGAGCACCAAGAACAAGTGATGTATGATTAAGTTCATCACTTAAAATCAAACAACCCTAGACAAATCAATCGAACATATTCGTTTGATTTAATTCACTTTCTCCTTCACCTTTCCACAAAGCGATGAAATGTTCAGAGCGTTTGTTGCAAATCCCATACCAAAGGCAATCGCATCTTCAGTACCGAGAAATTGAGCGACCAACGATTCGAGTTTTCGATGTTGTTTCAAATTTCCTACAAAAAACAGATCCATAAGCACATCTCACACACATATCGACAAACATACCGAATTCCTGAGTTGAACTTGCTGTAGCAAGACCATTCTCTTTGATTGACTCGATGACATTATCTGCTATTGGGCCATTATTATTCGCAAAACCAAGATAATTATATGAACCAAGATTGATTGTTGTGATTTTATTTCCCGTAAAATTAAACGACCAGTTGTAGTCCTCGGTAACCCGTTCCATCAGATCAAGTTTTCCACCCGGCACGCCACCAATGGGTCGATTGAAGCAATCGGCAATCCTTTGGTAAACATTTCGAGTATAGAAACTTTCATAACTTTGATATAACGGTACAAAACCCTATGTAGACAAACAAGTTAACGATTATCATTCATGAATATTCATCGATTTACCGATGGATTATATTCTGCTGAACCTTTGCGATTTTCGATTCGTGTTCGTCGAAGAAAATCACGAAACCATCCGAAAATATTCAAAATAATATAGTTTACATAAGTCCAGAATGCTTCGGAAAACGGCGTTGCCTCATACACTTCCTCTAACGATGGATGTTCAGGCACAGGTGTCGGATCACGAACAGTCATTTTGCAGATCTCGGTTTAATAATCTAAAATTAGACCAAACAAAGTATACTTCTATTCATCGTTACATGCAACTGATAAATAAATGCACGTATATTTTTTGATCTACGCCTTTTTATTATCTTTTCTAGACTACTAGGGCTTTTTTTTCTCTTTTTTTATTTACAGAATGATAACAAGTCATCCATTGTGCATCATATCTTTACTTGAGTTGTTTGCCAAACGAAAATTTCGATAGATAGAGAGAGAGAGTTTCTGAAATCAGTGAACTTTGGTATGAGAGAACGAAAGAAAAAAATCAGTCGAAGACTTTTCTACATAAATATATATATATATATCGATGATGGATGACATAACTGCTTTACTGAAAGAATTAAAAGGAAGCCAATCAAAGTTTTGACTACAACAAAATCTAATTAAATTATGGCATGTGTCGACATCTCAAAACTTTCAGTTACAACAACAGACAATCCTTCACGATACACATAGTTGAATAACATTAATCATCAAAATACATATACAAGACTTCAATTTCATCCTTTTTCGCTTGCAGATTGTTTCCAGCAACGAAATATTTGTTTAAGATATCCGTTCGAAGTTAAAAGGTTATCTCGTGAAGTTTTTCTTCGTACATACTGATACTGAAGATAATACTAGAACTATATTGATTCGTAGAAGATAAATGCTCATGAAGTATTCGTTCGTTTCTTAGTCAATTGACATAGTAATCCAATCAAAGAAAGTTTACTTTTGGTACGCTTGTTCAACTTTGTAATCGAGCAATTTGTCAAGGTGATGCATGCAAAACGTACTCAATCGTTCCTTTTTTTTCATCCTTAAATGCATAACTCAAAACAATCAATCGTTCTTCGATAAATACAACATGACATTCTTTGTTCATTTGCTAAAGCACAAATGTGAATCACGATTTTAAATATCGAATGTTGTCTTTTAATTTTCCTAAATACATATCAATTTTCGAAAAAAAAAATCTGCTCTTTCCTTTCGCTCTACGCACATCGAAGATTTGTTTTTATATCCAATATTTTTCTTTATGAAGGTGGAGGATATAAATATCCTTTATTTCAATACGCCCCGTATATGAAATTATATATATTCGAATCGTAGTTATTTCCTTCAGGTGAAATTTCTCTTCAGTAGTTATGAGCAGAGATGCGAAGGACGGTAGAAGATTATAAATGGATATCGATTTTTTTCGTTCTCTTACTTCTCCTTTTTATAACTACTTTTTCTTTCGGTGTTCTTTTACCAACGATAATTGTGCATCTCAATATCGGATGTGTTATTACTCGTCCGGTCACGTTTCGTTAAGCATTTACTCTTCTTTTCATTTGTACGTGTTTTTTTTTTCTTCATTGGAAATTGCGAGCAAAGTGAGTTGATCCTCTTCGTCATCATTCTAATCTTTTTGCAAACTTATGATCATGTACATGTTAAAGAATGAGCATAAATATTGCGTGTCTAACAATGTAAGAATCAGGTTACCAGTGAGATGCAAAGAAAATTATTGTTTTTACGAGGCACGGTCGATACTGACAGTTGTGTTGCTACTCTTCAAATGTTTACTAATGTTCTTCAAGTATCGAGAAAGGTTTTTTTTTTCTTTTTTTCATTCTGCATCGATTCTCGAAGGAACATTCACACTCTTCGCTCAGTCACATTCATTATGTAAATAAACGTTGCTTGTGCGCTGGTGGTAAGTCGTGATGGTGACCGAATAGTTTAAAAAAACAATCTGACGTCGTACTTTTCTATAAGAGAGCGAGAGAATTTTTTCATTTTATAACATTTTCTTTCCTATATTGACAAATCTACTTCCAGATGACAGCAACGAAAAAGTCCGAACAGAAATCAATGGTAAAAATGCATGAATCTCGCTGTGATATTCCATTGCTGATTTTGATCTTTTGCAGAATCCAACACATACCGAATCATCACGTGAAGAATTTGAAGAAACACCGACATGGACAGCTGTTGTTACCGTACTTGGCTATGCAATTTTAAGCGCACTCGGATGGTTACGAGATTTTCTTCGCAATGTTGGTTTAGAAGAGAAAAAAACATCTCAAGATCCCAATCCTAAAGTACGAAAAAGATAAAGTTGATCTACTTTCACTTAATCGGTTCTTTTTCAAAGGACTTCGTACCACTCTATCAAAGCTATGAATGTTTTTATACACGAAATTTATATACTCGTATACGTGATGTATTCAATCAACCGATCGCTAGTGTCGCCGGAGCTAAAGTCGATGTGATGGAACGTGTTTCAGATGATTTCAATTGGACATTCAAGTACGACGACAACACAACGAAAAGCGATGTAATTAGAATCTGTTACGTATGTTTAGATTTAGTGGCAAAAAGATACCGTCGATCAATCTAGGCTCATACAATTATCTCGGTTTTGCCGAAAACTCTGGCCCATGTTCGAATCAAGCGATTAAATCGATTGAAAAATACGGTCTTACAACTTCGAGTACACGTCATGAATTAGGAACACAAAAATATATGGTTGAACTAGAAACCTTAATGGCGAAATACTTGAGCGTTGAAGATTGTATTGCATTTGGTATGGGATTTGCAACAAATGCTTTGAACATTCCTGCTCTTGCGGGCAAAGTGAGTGTTCGATTGTTGATTAAAAATGAATCATTAAGTTTGTGTTTTTCTCTACGTAGGGTGATTTAATTATTAGTGATACACTCAATCATACGTCCTTGATTCTCGGTGCTCGTTTGTCGGGAGCAGTTATTGGAAAATTCAAGCATAATGGTTTGTAGTTCAGATGTGCATCGATCTTCTCTATATAGAATTTATGTCTGGGTTTAGATATGGAAGATTTAGAAATTGAATTACGCAATGCCATCATTCATGGTCAACCACGCACATGTCGTCCATGGAAAAAGATTCTTATCATTGTCGAAGGTGTTTATAGGTAAAGATTAATACCTATTTTCTCTGTTATTGTATTTTGTATGAAATTGATTTCTAGTATGGAAGGTTCACTATGTAAATTACCAGAAATAATTGCATTGAAGAAGAAATATAAGGCATATTTATATGTTGACGAAGCACATTCGATAGGTGCGATTGGTTCCCATGGTCGCGGTGTTGTTGATTATTGGAATGTCAATCCTGATGATATTGATGTTCATATGGGAACATTCACAAAGAGTTTCGGTTCAGCTGGTGGTTATATTGCCGGGAAAAAAGTAAGATTACTCGAATAAGTCTTGATAGGAATAATACATCGTGTTTAATAATGATTTTAGTCGTTAATTGATCATATTCGAATCCATACGCATTCAGGTTGTTATTCTCCTAGTATGTCAGCACCTATTGTATACCAAATCATATCAGCTTTGAGCATTATTATGGGTCTTGATGGAACTAATGATGGTAAAGCAATCGGTTTTTTTTCCAAAGTGAATATATCGAAAGATCTGTTTTAGGACAAAAACGTATTAAACAATTAGCTCGTAATGTACATTATTTTCGTCGTCAACTGGTTGATATGGGTTTCATTGTCTATGGAAATGATAATTCACCTGTCGTTCCAGTGATGATTTTCATGCCTGCTAAGATAGCGTATGATGAATTTGACTTTGTTGACAATTCTCAATGATATATTTTAGTGCTGTTAATCGTGAGATGCTGAAACGTGGTTGTGCTGTCGTGACAGTTGGATTTCCTGCCACTGCATTGACTGAATCACGTGTACGATTTTGCCTCTCTGCTGGCCATACAAAGGAAATGCTTGATGATGTAAGTCGAAAGGAAAGCCACGCTTTTTGTTCTATGATAATCTCCTCTTTAGGCTTTAAAAGCAATGGATGAAGTCGGACATCTAGTATCACTTCGCTACTCGAAACGCAATCCTCCATTGCGTTGGAACGAACTCAACCGAGCTGATTATGAAAACGAATATTTCTCCAGCTAAGCCGATGGTCCTTTTTTTTTCGCTGGTTACATATGACTTTGTTCTCTTTTTCATCCTTATGGAAAGATAACAAATGATACTGGCAATTTCTTTTACATTTTTTGTTTGATTTTGACAAATCGATATACCTGTGATAGATCCGCAGCTAATAATCTCATTACTAATTCATGAAAATCTGGTTTTTTTTTCGAATAAAACAACACTAATGAAGAAAGATTATACACTGTTTGTTTTACATTCGAAGCAGTTCGAATTGACAATTAACATCACGATCGATTTGCGTATTGCCATTGTTGCAATACTCATCTTCATCGTCGTCATCGTCGTCGTCGTCGTCGTCATCATCATTATCTGATCGTTTTTTATGTAAACTTTCATTCGACAAAACACATGTAGACGTTAACCGAACATTGCGATTGGAATCGGGTATTAAAATCTTTTGTGACTGTTTCGTACAGGTCAAACACGTTGGAATTATACCGATAAGATCAAAACAGAAATTGCGATTCAATAATGCATACAAATATGGATTCAAACACGAATTAAAATATGCCAATGCGTGGGCGAATGCACGAATTGTGTAGAGAACTTTCGGATGAGAACGTGCAACTATGTAAAGTATGGATAGTTTCGAACATTTCATCAGTTCAAGAATATGTATTGGTAGCCAACAGAGAGCAAATACCAAGGTAACGACAATAACCTAGAATAGATGTACTCAGATGAGTTCAATTTATCTTTATGACAGCAAAGTAAAGAAACATTCGTATCGTTATGTAATTTTGGATTAGGTGTAAAGAAAACTGTCCTTACCATTTTAGTCACTTTCCGTTGTTTTCTTTTCAGAAATTTTGGCATACTTTTCTAAAAATAAACACATTCATATCTCTCAAGGGAATTTCACTCAGTGTCTTGCTTATTACAGCGTTTAGATGGTTGGCAATCAACTGGTTCGATTGAATGACATGCATTGCTAATTTTGTATAACAGACAATGATAATAACAAGGGGAATAGCATAATAAGAACAAAAGACAAGAAAACAAACGAGAAAATTCTCGTAACTGTCCGGACCACACGTTTTAGAATTCGAAGCGATAACGTGTAAAATAATATGATATGGAACAATCAATGCAAGTGAACCTATAGAGAATAAAACACGGATTTACGAATAAAAAGATCATCATTGTCGTGAGACAACATACTAGCCCAAATAATCAAACAGATCAACATCGCTGTATATGGCGTGCGCCAGTATAATTTGGATTTTGGTGAAACAATATAAAAATAACGATCAATGCTCATTGCTGCTATAGTATTACAAGTTGCAAGAAGAAATACCTATATTGGAGTAGATCTGTAATCTTTCATCACGGAATTCTTATCGACTTACATAGGCGAGATACATGTGAATTTTACAGACCATTTCACTGAATGGATAGTTGTTAACTAAGCCCAGATATGTTGTGTATGGAATAGAAACGATTAAGAATAATACATCCGCCAAAGCTAAATTTATTACGTAGCAGTTCGTAACATTCAGGTATTTACGCTTTCGAATAGCAACAAAGATGACTGCTGAATTGCCTACAAGGAAAACTTCTTAATTATCTGCAGCAAAAATGGACTAATCTCTGTCGACATACCGAAAAGACCTAAGATGAATATTAAACAGTAAAATACAATCAACAGGTGACCAGCAAACCAAATGGAAACATCATGTTGAGCATTGGCGATATCTACAAGCGAATTATTAACAATGGCGATTTGAGAAGACTGTATTTTCATTGCTTTGTCTTGCGTGTTCATTGCGCTCAACAGATCATGTTCGTTAAGTGCAAATAGAATCTAGAAGAGACGATAGGGCATCTTGATCACTAGAGAATCCTGTATAAAAAAGAACTTATTCTCTTCATGTTAACTCTTCATTGGGTTCAATAAACGAGATAAGGGAGAAACACATCAATCCGGTAATAGTCCTTCTGCTATTTTAACTCACACTGAAGGTGTAATGAGATTCACGCAAGCTCTATTTGCTCTTCTGCGCACATCTTCTATCGTGCTTATTTTGCTTGCCAACGGCAACGTCGGAATGATCTAGATGATTTATATATTTGTATACTTCAGAAGTTCGCAATCATACATTATCGAACCACTCAGTTACTAAGGAAGCCGTTGTCAAACTCTACATCTGGATCAATGAATCTATTCATTAAAGGAAAGAATCGAGAAGGAATATATCATCTATGAAAAAGTCATAGACGCATCGCTTCACAAAAGCGGACAGGTCAATGATGTTCATTTGTAAAACGCTAGGTGGTACTCAGGATATAAAAAAACAGTTAATTTACTAAAAATAACACAAGCAGACACTAGTTGTCGAAAACATGATGAGTACAGTTGTATTCAAGAGAACTATCTCATCGAACTTCGCTCGAAGGCTGCTATATAAATTAAAGAGAAGTCAAATTGATTTGCTTCAACTACATCAGCAATAACTATTTTCCCGTCGGCACTGTTCGTCTAAATACAGGCTTTTCCAAGGGGCGAAAAACGCGTGCCTTACCATGAAAACTTCTCGTTTTGTAAAAAAGATACTCAACACATCTTATTTTTCCTTGTTGCAAAAAGAGAAGAGAACGATTTGCCTTGATAGTATAAAAGTTTAATGCTTTCAGGCAGTACAACTTGTTCTCGCTTTTATCATTGTTTATATCATAAGGATAAATTAATAGCTTTTGTCCTTGTTGCAAATACATCTAAATTTACCCCCCAGTCGTCTCTCAGTGTTGACATTGCACACGACGAAGGAGCTAAAATACGAAAAACATATTAATAGATGTGCATGTCCTAATTGACGGTAGTTGAAAACGCGCGTTTTCAGTTACAACAGATGTATCATTTGAAATAAAAGCTTCATTTTGTTTTACTGGCTTCCAGTGATAAATATCGTTGTAAATAAGTTTTCTGACAACAACAAAATCTAATCCATTAACTTATATGTCACAGCTGTTGGGAAAACGTCTTGTTTATTGCACTTGTCGCCGGTTTCTTCTTTTTTTTGTAGAGATCTAAAGAGAAAAAAACTCAATCATTTGAAAATTGCAATTACATCACACACGATGTAAACATCCAGCGACAATCGGATTATCGTTGCGGTTCTCTTTTTATGCAAATGAGATTATTGAGATTCTCTAATGGTACTATTAGCAACATAGACACAACTAGAATGAATGAATCCCTTACTAGTCGATACTATTATATGCCGAGATAAAAAATTTAAGTAATCGTTCCTACTTTGATGGATGACATCCAGTGGAACGACCTGTCAGTGACAAACATTCCGAACGAATAATGTTGAAAATAGATTGCTGTTCCAATAATGTTTTTATTTTACATGATCGTACGATCGATTTGGAACCCACCAATGTACTTCTCATGTAAATATCAACATGGCCTACTTGTTAATCACGTAGGAAATACTAGGTAGACATTTCCGGAAAGGAGCGACAGAGAGAAAAGAAGCGTGAGATAATGTTTCTATTCGATACAGTTTGATTTGTTTTCAACACGGGAAAAACGATATTGTCAGTCTATCATTAACTACCGGCATATTTATGCAAGATTACTGGCATGGTTTGATTCGAGAGGAAGTAAGACATATGTGGACAATTTCCGACTAAAGAATTGAATTTTTAATTATTATTATTCTACTCAGGAAACAGGACTTGCTTATTACACGGAACAAATCGAATAGATTTCAAAAACGTTATTGCTGCGTGTTCTCTAAGTGGAAATAAGTTCGAATAGACCGTAGAGTAATCAAAGAACAAAACAGAATTGATTTTAGCGCAAAAGAGAAACAAACGTTCCGAAATCCTTAGACTATTGAAATTTGTAGCTAAACACTTTCCGACATGATTATACTTTGCCTTGAAAGAACATTATTATCGTCGGACTTCATTGTTCCGAAAAAAGAAATAATCTCCGAGCTTTTTGTTGACAATTTTGCAATCATGCAAATAAACAGGAAGTGCTCAGCGAGAAGAAATTTAAACATGAATGCAACGAGCTCCATGTGTACGATTAAATATTCTATCCAACGTCTTTAATAATATAAACATCTGACTTACTAGATGCCTAAATGATGAAAGCAAATACGGGAGAGAATTTCTTTAGAAATCGACACTCGTTTATTTAGTTTTCTTGATACTCACATGAGATGTGAAAAAGAATGGAACAATAGTTCTGTGTTTTTCAAGTGGAATAGCTATTTCCGACTAGATCTATTCAAATAATGCAGTTTATCTTCATATGAATACTTGAGAAAAAACTCTTTCATGTTTGATGTAGCTAATAAGAAGCATTTCTCCAAACGAGCCACGCTGTCCCTTGCAAAATTATCGTGTGATAATGATGTGTAACATTACTGCTTGATGAATGAAAACTTCTGCTTATCCGTCAATATTGTTTTACATAGGATAGTCAAAAAGTTTTGTCACTTTGTTATGTCTATCGAGAGACATGATATTTTATCCATTTCTCTACACTACATAATCGAGATAGATGTTGTGATATTTCATAGAAAATTTCATTTCTTTAGTTCCTTTTAAAGATACTTTTTTTAAACGAAATACTAGATTTTTTAAAGCATCTCTCGTCGCTGCAACCAACTTCATTAGTGAAGTTTCTAAGCATACGCACTAATTTAAATAAATTTAAATAGATACAGATTGTTAAAACTCAGTCCCAAACGAGTACGCGTGGCGAGTTTAAAATTGATTTTTGTCAAAATAACCTATAAGCAGCTTAATGTTACATGATGTTAAAAAATGTCATATGAGAGGCTAATCCATAATAATGACTTTTTCGTTCGATAACTTTTGTCTGTATGAATTCAAAGATTTTGCACCAGTATCGTTAGTGTTACACGATATCACATAGAATATTAATAAATAGGAAAAATGATTTGAATACGAAGAAAAAAGTCATGTGTGCTGCGTTATTACATAAGGCTCGCCATGGATACCGTTAAATAGACTAGTTTCCGTTTTTATATAAACTTCTCTAATGATTTCAAGTCAATACTGTGTTGATAAACCTAAGTCTGATAGCCACTGATAATACCACATAGAATCAGCTCTCTTTACATACACTTTCACTCGTTTTTGTGGGCTCGAAAATCAGTAAAATTTCGCTAGTGACGAGAGACACTTTAGAAAAAAGCTTCTTTAGAAGGAACTAAAGAAATGAAATTTTCTATGAAATATCACATCTCTCAATAGATATAACAAAGTGACACAACTTTTTGACTACCCTATATACATATGCAGATCGAATTATAAGAAAATGAAAGCTTAGCAAGATCTGATGTAGCTTATTTTAATCTGCTAATTCTTTGTCATGAGAGCAAGAAAAAAAACAAGACAAAGTGTGACATAGTTACCTGAGCTCACAAACACAAAACTTTCATTAGAAACATGAAACTCTTCTGAGAATTGTTCGAACTAATTCTCAGCTTCGCGATTAAAAATCTACTTTTCTCATAGCGGACCTACTCATGCCCAAACAATCGATGGACTGGAAAAAATAAGTCTTTGACAGAACAGGATATGTCTATATGATAAGCCCGGAGATTAGCTGTAATAGGTATATTTTTTCACTGATAAATATTTTAAAAGAAACACGATCAAATATTCAAACATACTAGCGTCTTAAAGTGAATTGCCGTCAACATAAAAGGATCTCTTGAGAATATGTCATTGTCACTTGCATTGACAACCATTGGATTACGTGTATTGAGAAAGGCAAAATATCTCGCTGTCAATTCTATTAGAAAAGAAAAGAAATTGAATCTATTTATGTCTATTCCATGTTAGAAGCAATTTTGTTTTTAAAAGAAAATGTCAACCACAATTGACACAAAAAGAGAATACAAGTGATATTAATGTTAATTGACAAAAATATGAAAGGTTACTTCAAAGATTCTTTGGTCCACGATGAATTGGAGCAGGCGTTAGTGAAATATTGCCCGATGCGTCTTGTACTTCCAACGAGGAACGAAGTTTCTGTTGAGAGATCGAGGTCTTTGGTGGTGCTCTATAAATCATCAGATCTAAACCTTGACTATTTGCAATTGTTGTTCGATTCAAAGCCAAACAACGGCCAATCAGTGCAATTAGAAAGAATATGCCAATAAAAGCAAACGCGACTACGGATGCATTGGGAGTGAATTCATATCGTTCAGTCGATGGTGGTACAGTTATTGACATACCGAGAAGTAGTACGTTGAATTTGTGATTGTGATTCCATTCTATCATAGTGAGTAAATCGTATCTGGTTTCGATCAACTGTCATGAACATCGTGTGCAGTCGATGAAATAGATATAAATAGGTCTGTTTAGTTCTGATTGTTTAACATCAAACTGTCCTTGAATAACTTTTGTAGGAATATTCACTGCTGAAGCAGTGATCGCATTTTATTAAATAAACAATCTTGCTTTCTAAACGTACAGAAGTATGTGAGGACGCTTCAATACGTCTCACATCAATTCTTCACTTTCAGCTTCTCGCTTGTTCGAGAACATAGTTGAGCAGAACATTATGGTCATAATATTCAGTCGAGAATGAGAAAGATATGTAACTTTTTTAGATTGTCATTTTTAGAATCTGTTCTAGATGATTAGCAGCTTAGATATGTTTTTCTTCAAGTGCAAAGTTCGGTATCTTTTGATATGCCACGAAGCATCAGACAAATCTTTCACATTTATTCGAAAACAAGAAAAAAAGAGATTCATTTTCTATCTGACAAAGATTTCAATGCATAAACCAAGTAAGATCAAGATCCTGATAAATCATTAACTCATGACAAAGTTCAATGGACGACGAAAGACTAAAACATGTGGTTCTAAAACCAAATATAACAATGAATTTGAAAGAAACGAGCCATTCTCAACATCCATACCTGGATTATGGTGCATAAAATGAATCCATCCAGCAGACATTTGTAAACCTATATGAAAAGATAGATTATTTTTCTACAAAAGACTTGCTTTCTTCGTTACCTAAATTTCTCCATTCAGTTTCGGTAAGCAAATGAGTGCGAGGAACGATTTGTGCTTGTTCTGCTGGTAAAATCACATGTCGATATTCATATATATCATCCTTATATGATTCACTATAGAAGACTTCTTTCACAGACATTCAAATATAGAAATATCTAAAGAAAAATTTATTTCTTAGTAACAAAACAAAACCCATGCGTTATATGAAAGAAAAACTGTGTTATTATTTTGCGTAACAAAACTGGAAAGATTAAAAAAATGATAGAAAAAAAAAGCAACAATATAAAATGAGATTCAAACATTCTCGTATCTTTTATTTATAATAAAAGACATGATGGTTTGGATACTTTGGCCGTTTTGGGTGATAATACAGCGCGAACAGCATCATCAAAAACCTTCGAAGAAAAATAAAACAAGTTAGAATAACAAAGATTTGATGAAAATGCAGATATACCTGTTTAAGACCCTTTTGTGTCAATGCTGAGCATTCCACGTATTTAAAAGCACGAATTTTTTTACATAATCGTTGTCCTTGTTCACGTTTAATGGGTTGGATGTTTTGCTTTTGCAACTGATTAACAAAATCTCGATCTTCGCGTAGATCGATTTTCGTTCCTAGAAAAAAAAAACACCAACACATTTGAGTTTTACTAAAAATTAAGAAAATAAAGTCATTTACGAACCACATAGAATAACTGGCTTATCTGGGCAATGATGTCGGATTTCCGGCATCCATTTATTGATTATATTTGTAAATGAAGTTGGACTAATTACACTAAAACAAAGGACGAATACATCCGTTTGAGGATATGACAGTGGTCGAAGTCGATCATAATCTTCTTGACCGGCCGTATCCCATAAGCCAAGTGAGACTTTAACATTATCAACAATGATATTCGATGTGTAATTATCAAAACTAAAAAGCAAAATATGATAATAAGAAAACGATCGAAGGATTCGTTTGCTTCGCTTACACGGTCGGGATGTATTCTTCCGGAAATGTATCACTTGTAAATGAGATTAACATACAAGTTTTGCCAACAGTTCCATCGCCAACAATGACTAATTTAATTGGTACACTTTGATGAGGATTGAGTTTATTAGCCATCAACACAGCAGTTAGTGATACGTCTGGCCTTTCCTTTTCTTTGTATCGGTTGCCCTAATGCCAATAGCGATGCTCGAAGGAAGAATATCGCTTACAGCTAAAGGCAAGGTCGTGAAAAAGTTTGCTCAAGTATTTTTTTTTTGCTTGACAAGTTTGGATATATGGGCAAAACGAGCACCAATAAAAGTACAACTTGATTTTCGAAAGGAAAATTTCGAATCTAATATGAAATATTTGCTAGAGGATCTATCGAGCAATTTTGATTGGTTGGAAATCAGCCAATGAGATTTTTAGATGGTCATCTGAGCGAAACACTCAGCTGCTTGACAAAATAATTAATCTCGCTAAATGCGAAGATTTGCAATCATAAGGTAGAATGATCAATTTCATGTTGACTATCGAACGAGAAAGATCTTTATCGTAGTCCAATCGACTACTTATCGAGTAAAGACGATTCGTCATATAATCAATTATGCGTATCTGTGAATTCTGCTGCGTAATAACTCTTCGGATAATTTCTTGCTTATTTTCGCATTATGACGAGAGCAGAGCCAAATGAGTGTTTATCGAATAAAAACAAACATTTTATGTAATGTAGTGTACGTCAATGTTTAGTTTCATAATCAGAAGATAAGAAAACAACGAAGGAATTTAGAAACATTATCTAGTCATTTCATTTTCGAATCACCTGAGCCACGCATTGAATCGATGTTCGCCTAGAACAATGTGTACTCTCTTCATTTCAGATATTTTTATTGTGTCAATGAACAGTTTTTAATATGGACTATCGAACAGTAAAGAATGAAGAGAATGATGGTTCTGATGAAAATGAACAAGTATTATCTCCATTTATACACTTCGAAACGCATGAGGATGAAAATAACAATGAGAAACGTATGCAACAGTTAAGTGATGTTTTCGATGGACAATTCTTCTTGTTTCTTCTAGAATCCAAGTGGAGTCATCAGCAAGATCTCGATGATTTCTTCGTTCAAATTTATCAATATCATCAAAAACATGGATTCTTTTGTATAGCTATTTCCGAAATCTTTGGTCTTATGTAAGTTGAATTGCAAATGAATTTTCTCTCGTCAAGATTTCTCTTTTTTTCTTCAGACAATTTGTATTTATTGTTTCATTTACAATTCTACTTGTACAATGTGTCGACTATCAGCTTTTATTTCGTTCCAGTCCAGCAGCCCGAAATATAACGGATAAAATACAAATCCATCAAGTCATTCAATCGCCTAAACAATGCCTTCATAAGTAAAACCTGATTTCTCTACCATGAACAGCATTTTCTTTACCGGCATTACATTTTCAGTATGTACCGAATAACAATTTGGTGTTTGATACTTTCAATAATCTACTGGATATATCGTTTTGCTCGTGCGGTGCACCATCTTGTATCGTATTTTAATATACGATCGTTCTATACTCAGGCCTTAGATATCAAACCGGTGCGAAAAGCATATCAATTAAAATTTCATAGAATCACGAGAGATTTGTTGTTTGTTTCAGCATGACTTACCAAACATGACCTGGCACGAAGTTCAACAACGATTACTGATCGCTCAACGAACACATCATTTATGTATACACAAATCAAACTTAACAGAATTAGATATACATAATCGATTGTTACGCTTTAAAAATTATGAAGTCGCTTTAGTAAACAAAGGTGTTCTACCATTGAGAGTATATCTGCCATTTCTTGGCGATATGTAAGTTGATATATGAAGATAATCCTTCGATCCACTTCAGTTTGATTTAGAATTTCATTTACAGCTGGATTCAAATTCAATCTACGTTTGATTCTTTTTTGTAAGCACTCTCTCCATTCTAATTCTTATTACTTGACTTCTTTTTTTTGTCAGGGGGACCATACGCACCTTTTGATCAACGATGGCATCTGCGACAGGAGTATAAAATTCAGAGTCAACGTGAAGCTCTGGCAAATCAGTATGTTATCATCGTTGGAGCTTTCTTCACATTATATGAACAATATTTTAGGCTATCACGTTTTATCTTGCTCTATGGTATTGCTAATCTCCTGCTGTCTCCCTTTATATTCATCTGGCAAGTTCTTAATTTATTCTATGGTTACACTGAAGTAAATAAACATTTGCTATCGGAGAAAAAGATTTGATAAATTTTGAAATGTGTAGATTGTTCGACGTGAGCCAGGTGTATTGGGTAGTCGTCGTTGGAGTAACTATGGTCGATTGTATTTACGACATTTCAATGAACTTGACCATTCGTTGAATCAACGATTAAATCGCGGTTATCGACCAGCGATGAGTTACATGACATCTTTTGTGAATTACAGTATTGTTGAAACTGCAAAGTAAAACTTTTCTCTTTTACTGAACAAATCTGGATCGATCTGATTCTTTTAGATTTGTGAGTTTCACAGCCGGTGCAATTCTTGCTGTTTTAATTGTATTAACAATTGTTGACGAAGACGTACTTAACGTTGAACACATGTTAACATTGATGACTGGCCTAGGAGTTCTACTTGGTGTCTGTCGATCTCTAATACCTGACGAAGTAAAATCTTCAAGTGATAAGTTCGACTTTTTTTGCTAAAAACACTTCTGCTCTAGAATGCCGTTTTCGATCCTGAACAAATGTTGCAACTTATTCTTGCACATACTCATTACCAACCTGATTCATGGAAAGATCATGCACACACTGACTATGTACAAGCGGAATTTGGAAAAATATTTCAATTGAAATATGTACGTTTCGATCACTCAATTGGATCGAAAATATTTTCTTCTTTCTTGATTTGAGGTGTACTTTCTCGAAGAACTATTCAGTCCATTTGTGACACCAATCCTTCTGTGTTTCCATTTACGTCGAAAGTCATTACAGATCATTGATTTTCTTCGAAACTATACAGTCGATGTACAAGGTGTTGGGGATGTCTGTAGTTTTGCACAATTGGATGTTGCTAAACACGGTGACTTAAAAGTAAACACACGATCTTGCTCGCATTAGAACAGAAACAGGAAACACTTTTTACTTTTTAGTGGTTTGCACCGGTACGAGCAAAACAGGATAATGATGCCGGAATAACAAATGATGGTAAATTAGAACTATCATTAATGCACTTTCACCATACAAATCCCAAGTGGCAAATGCCAAAACAATGCGAGACTTATTTGGAAAAAATACAAGAACGAGGTACGAACATCGATCCTATCTTCACCTTATTTACACACGCTTGCTTTTAGCCGTGGAAAACATGCAAACCTCATCCGTTCTACAACAATCACTTGGACAAGTTCAACGCAGTTTGTACAATGATGCACAATGTAAGATGCTCACTTTCTTGACTTGTAGTTACGTAAAATTTGATTTTTAGCAACTTCATCAATAGCATCTAAATCACGGAATGATCCAAATACATATTCTCATTTTGCTTCGCCAAATCATACAACTATTCAAATGTCCAGTCAATATCCATCTACTTCCATGGCTCAAACGAGTGCATCTCAAGCTGATCTACCATATAGAAGTCCTGCGCCATTCGGTGTTCTTTCAAAGTATAGAGATTCACTTGATTTACTTTTTTTCTCAACTGTGCTTTTGTAGAATTCATTCACAAATGTTTGATTCATCAAATTCAACTTATCTCTCCGGTTCCATGGCACCCTTGCAAACATTTTCAAGTGCTGCTCAATTAGATATGAATATCTCTTGTTTATTTATGCACGAAGTAAATCCTCAACTAGTCGTTTCATTAACTTCTTTTTATAACCGTTCTTTTCATTTAGTTGCGACATAAATATAAACATGGTGAATATGAAGAACTTGAACATATTAACGAAGATCATGATGATGATACAAAATGTTGATCGCTAGCAACCTTTCTTTCTTCGCATGTGATAGTTTTCTTTTCTCTCGCTTATACATGTAAATGTTTAATGTAAATAAAGCTCTAAACTATACTTTCACAGCTTACTTTCCTCCAATATTCTGTATAGCTTCGCATAAGTCTTCTTTCTTATAATGTAAGCGTTGTGTGTGTGTGTGTGTGTTTTTACTACATATATTTTTTCCTTTTGAAAATAAAGCAAAGATTTCTGGAAATCAAATTTATTTCGATGCTTCATGATGATTTGATTTACTTGATTTCCTGTTTGAAGAAAAGTAAAAAAGAGACTGATTTGATGTAGCTGAAGCGCCTTACTTAGTTTTCGTTGCTGGGAGAAATTCAGTGTAGAGCGTTTCTGGAATCGCTTTCAATGTCTTTTCAAACGAATCTCTAAAATATGAGAATTTTTTGGTTATTACGCTCGAAACTCGATTGAATACTTACGGTGGCAGCATCATCGGCGGTGGTAACTGTTGCACAACAAGTGCCGGTTGTTTGCTAGTTTGCGGTTGTTGCCGTTTCAAACTGGATGATCGTTTCAATGAAGATTTCGATCTGTTTTCGTCTTTTTTCGATAGTCGTTCTTCGTTATTTTTATTCAATGCATCCATATTCTCGTAATCGATGACTTCGTTGTATGGATTACCTTATAGAAAAGTATGAGAATCAATCGAACAAGAACAGAGTAGTCCTTACTTGGATCAGCACTTGCATGAACAGTAAATCGTTTTGGTTGTTTTTCCGGTTTCGGAAGTTCTTCTTTGACGTTTTCTCTGACAACTTTACACGCTTCGTCCACTGACAAATAACTTTGTGCAACTGGCTTGTTCCCATTATTCCATGTTTTCACACTCAACTCATACGCTTGTTCAATACATTCGACCTAAAAGAACTTTTTCAAATGAAATGCACAAATTGGAGAGCATTTACCTCTTCGTCAGTACCAGGTTGGATTTTTCCTCGATAGATCTCGGCGATATTGTCAAAAATGCTGTTCATTTTGCTTCGAACATCCTCATAACACTGATATTCTTTTTCATCGAACTTTTCGTTAGAATTCTCGCCTTGTTGCGGTAAACCAAATGTTAAGCATCTAAACAACGAAGTTTCATGACAAGAACAATGAGATATTCTTTCATCTACTTCGCACAACGAATAGTAAATTGAGTCAGTGGCGAAAGTTCAACCATTTGAGTTTTATCACTGTCGAGGATATATGCTAAAACCGTTTTTGCCACACAGAATTTTTCCAGTTTAATCTGCGCTTTGAAGTTCATTAAATCAATTGGTAAATGTGTTTGAATTTCGATGTCAACAGGAAATTCATAACGCATAAGAATCTCGGGAAATGTGAAACTTCCACTGTGATTTTGATACTGGTTATGCAATTCATGATCTCTAATCAACGTTGCGAAACGAAGTGGAACACCAGGTGGAATGATGAATTCATCGTGATTCGTAGGATCTTCAATAATAAAAGCTTCTTTCGGTTCACTAATCGATAGTTCACCTTTATCAGTTTTCTTCACACGCGATTGATATTTCTCGCGCCGTATAACATTGAAACACGCATTCTTACTGAGAACTATCTTCTTCCATTCACCATTACTTGTTTTGATATGTGCCGGTGTATGACAAAGAAGTTTTATCGACCGTGGCAGCTCGAAACGATATAACTCGAATGCACCTTGGAAAACCCACCAGCGTTTTTTCAGTGTCGGATTTTTCGACAGGATACGACATTCGCCTTGAAACCAATCTGGGATAAGATATTTTTCCGGAGGAACACCTTGTTTATTTGTTAATGGCGAAGCAACAATTAAATAACGATCATAAATGTTTTGCAAATACAACCATTGATCTTTCGTCAAGTTTGTATTCCAGACTTGCTCGACTCGAACGATTTGAGGTAATTGAAAATAATCGATAAAATTGTGAAAATAATATTCGCCTTTCTCCCATTTGATCTTCGATAAATCTCGAATTAAATTTTCAAGTTTTGTCTTGCTATCTGAAGGCAAAGAAATAGGTAATAATGATGATTGAAGCATTTCGGTGACAACGAGTAGATTGATATGAATGAGTTATCATATTAAAATGAGATAATAATCATACTGATCACGCTTGATTTGTTACACAAGGTGAAAGTTTAACCTTTTACTTTCGATTCTTTGTTTCGCTTGATATTTCACGATTAGACGAAGAAAAACTTGGTTGAAAATCTCTTGAAAGAATCGTCTTGATTTGTCATATTCATCGATTATTTATAAAAGTGTCAGTTCACACAGAAATACACACGTATACAGATCTGAATCCAATATATATATATATATCTTTCATAGAAAAAGAAAACAGATAAATTTCAAGGATAAAAGATTGAGAGAAAGAAAGGTAGACAATGAACAAATCAAAAAGATGCAAAAATTCCATGAATGACCATTTCAAACATTGACCAAGTCGATTTATTACAGTAAATGATATCAGAAAAGAACAGCACTTGGTGATTGATCTAAGCAACATAACTATACATTTTCCTAAACAATCCAAAGCAAATCAATCGAATAAACATTGGTGATTTGTCAATTTTACCTATCATCTATTGAGCGAGACAAATAATCTCGTTCAATTAAACTTTCAATTCGTTTTTTTATGAAAACAGGACTAGGCAGGAATCTTGCTTTGAGTTGATGTGTAACCTAGAATGCCCACATCGATGTCCGGACAGTGGAAAACAATAATAACATACCTCAGTAATTAGCTGTGTATGAGTCATTGTCTTTCTCGTTTTCATGATGCGTACAACAGCTGCATCGATAATGTGTTTGCGATCATCGTCGACTTTATTTCGTGTTTCTTGTCGTTCAGGATCGCTTTCGAGTTTCGCTGTCACTGGATTGATTTTTACACGAAATAATTTCGATATAAATGAATCATTGACACAGAAACGATCCGATGGATGAATTTCTTTTGTCTTAGGCTCTTTGAGAAACACACGCTGATTAATTTTACCCATTGATAATGATAACAACGCACGTTGTAAATCTTTTTCATTGATATCTGTTTCTTGTTGTATTTCCTAAAGATCATCGCATAGAAGTGAAAAATGAAAGTGATGTGAAGTGATTTACCTCAAATGACCAAGAGTCTTTTGAATTGAATAACATTAATATCACCATTTGGTATGTTGATACTTGTAATGTATGTTTTCGTTCTTTTGTCGTGATTGTTGTGGTTGTTGGTCTCGATTCGCCGTCTCCATCATCATCTTTAGGTTTTCCGTAGAAAATCGCAGTTAAATCTGCTGAACCTAAACTTGGCTGTAATGTCAACTGTCTTCCGCTATGTTTATCCAGATAGAATCGATGGAAACATTGGTATGCTTCTCGAACTATCGTTGGCAAATTACATCGATGATTCGCTGTTTGTGTTTGCCAAAAGCCAGTGGTTAACACTCGAACAGTTAAGTCAATTCCATTCAAATTAATCTATGCAAACGCAAGAAGAACTCATATGGAAAAATCATCGAAAACTTCTTCATATTTACGCGTTTTTGTGAGATATATAAACGGAAATCGTCAGCAGTTGTATTTGATACGCAAATATCTTTGAACATTCCTTCTAATTTACAAGTAAATTGACAACCACATTCAGTTTTCAATCGGGATATCATATTCTTCTCCGCATCGTCCGATGCCGATTTGTTCAATAGTAGTCGTTTAGCTAGATGTTGTTTATAATACCGTTCGAAAACATCTTTCTCTTCCAAGTAGCGAAATAACATCATGGCTTTGTCAAGGACAACTTCGACTTCTTGATCGCCGATCTAGCAAGAATGATTCGATGTGAAAGTAATCATCGTCAAACACCTCTACGTACATCTTTTGCACATTTTTTCAATTTGTCATCAATGAATAACGACAAATATTCCGGACTGCGTTGATTCAAGTTAACAAAGAATTCGAAGTCCGAATTGATTCGTTTTTTGAATACCTAAATCAAAAGAATTATACCTAAATTCGAGATGACAAGACAAACTTTGTCCTCATTGAACGCATTTTTCAGAAAATGATCAAATGTATCCTTCAAATCGAGTAAATTCTAAAGAAGAGAACAGAAATGACGAATCTTCTTCCATATTTCTTACTTGAACATAAGAAATCGCGCTTTTTCCTTCATCAGCATTCTCCGCTACGAGAGCACGTCCTTGTTCACGGAGATAACTGCTCATACAATCCACGATAGTCAAATGTCCATTGGGTACACGTTCAAATAGTCTATACATCGTCGTGAGATCATCGCATTTATTGAACTTGAGCATATAGCACACGCCTGAATTCTCCATTTCAACTATGGTTTTCAAATGCTTTGTTATTAATTCATCTAAATCAAGAAGAACATTGATTTTTGCGGAATAACTTCATGTTTTTCTCATCTCTAACCTTCAAGTACTCGAACAACGTGTTCTTCGGTTGATTTATCCAGATAATGAACTGCCCGTTCACCTTCTTCACTGATTCGTGCCGCTACTTTTCGTATGTAAACCGAGGCACTATTCTCCGCCAATAATTTTTGACTTTCAAGCTGCAAAAAGACAAAGCAATCAAGTTAGAAACATAGACGCCATCGTTTTCTTCTCTTCTTCATACGCGATAGAACTCCGCTGATTGTTGTAGAAATGGTATTTCGAAATCTTCAGCATAAACTGAACGATTGTCGATGCCTAGATTCATTAACATCTGACAAGCATTTTTCACGGCGCTCCTAAAAAGAGAAATATCATATTTGAAGATGTGCTTGTGATTTACAACTTCATCGTTTAGCTTCTAGGCATTTCTTTCTGCGATCAAACGTGCCCATCAATGCGTGTGGCTCACTTGTTGGTTTTCTTTCCTTGTCTCATTCTATTAACTATCATTGCGTTAAGAGACAACAGCGATTGAAAAAGAAAAAGGAAAAAAGCACAAAAAAAAAGACGTTTCCATTTCTCCGTTTGTCTTCTTCCATTTTTTTCCTTTGTTTCCTCTCGAACAAACGATCGGAAAAAAATAAGCTTGTTAACAAGCGTCGTCGTTCAACATATAAATCTTATTTCTATAGGGGACACGTTCAAAAAAAAACGAGAAAAAATGACAATATTTCTTTCTGATTTTCTCCTATTAATTCTGACATTTAAGTTTATTAATGGTCAATTTTGTTATACAAATCAATGCTCTGTCCATGCAACGTTAACTGGTGATGTACAAAATTGGGCTCTCTTGATTCAGAATTACATTCTGAAATTGGCATCAGATACTATGCATCGTGAAAAAACTCAAGAATATTTCGATCTAGCTGAATACAAGGAAGAAACGAAACATGGAGATAAATTATTGGACGAAATGAAAGCGACGTTAGAGAGATATTTCGAATACAAGCAACACGCTGCTAATCGAATTGCCAAACATGCGCGAGAATTACATGATTCCATGTATTTAGCACGTGAAAAAGTTTATTTACAATATTTAGCAAATAACTCAACTGGTCAATCGTCATGGCGCAAATCGAACGGATCGCTTGGGTTAACTCAGCATAAACAACTACTTCATTTAGACGCTGATGCGTATAAGGATGCTGATATACCGTTACGTTTACCATCGAATATGACATTTCATCCACATTTTAAACGAAACGTTAGCCTTAAACATAGTGTTGTGAAAATTAGTGATGAAATACCGCGAAATAATGTCGAATCTATTTGGACAGTCGAATGGACACACGGACTCGAATCTACATTTGTTCAAAACCGAGAAGAAGATCCTGGGATACGTTGGCAATACTTCGGCTCCAAAGTTGGTCTCATACGATTGTATCCCGGTCGTGAATGGGATCAGAACTTTGCGGGATTTTACAATGATTATGATCCTCGTGTTCGCCCGTGGTATATCGGTACGACAAGCGGACCGAAAGATGTGATTATTATAATTGATTGCAGTGAATCCATGGCATCGAATGGTAAATTTGCTATTGCACGATCAGTCGCTACAGTTATTATCAATACGTTAACGCGACAAGATTATGTAAATGTCATATGTGCACACGAATCTCATTGGAACGATATTGGTAAATGGCATATTTATAAAACGAAAGTTCTAAGTTGTGAGCAGGACAAGATGGTCAAAGCCACATTAGCCTACAAGCGTGATTTGAAAGAGAAAATCGCAGAATTGAAACCAGGTGGAACATCCGAATTCGAAACAGCGTTTGATACGGCATTTGATTTGTTTCAACGTGAGCCAAGAACGGGTTGTCAGTCGATTTTAGTCTTTATCACCGATGGACAAGATACCGATGGAGAAAAAGTACGTTGCGGAGCTGGACAATATACACGTAGTGGGTATGTGCCAGGGCCGATTTGTAAGTATAATTGGACACGATATTGGACACAAGTGAAACAACGACAACAATTTCATCCACGAGCAAGGGTGTTTAGTTACCTCGTGAAAGATAACGGACAAATATTTCCTGGAAAACTCGGTAAGAAACCTTCTCATCGATTGACACGATAGTTTCGTTTTATTTGCATAGCGTGTGAAAATGATGGACATTTCACTATTTTGAACGACGGGGAGAATTTAATCAATAAAATGTTCAATTATTTCGATTATCTATCCAAAGCTTCGCTAGGCACGAACGGCAGTTGGACATCGCAATATATCGATCAATGGGGTTTAGGAATCATGTTAACCTATGCAATACCAGTCATTTCTAACATAGATGGACGTTTAATTGGTGTAGCTGGCGTTGATGTTACATTAGACGATATCGAACATGTGATTTCAAGTAAAAGTTGGGGCAGTGTCTACGGCTTTCTCGTTAATCGTCTCGATGGTGATGCAATTATCCATCCAGGTTTAAAATCTACAACCATTCCCATCGAAGATCCTATCTCGACACATATTAAACAGCTGGAAATGTCAAATAATAAGCCTGAAAAATTTCTCACTGATATTCTGCCATCGATGCTCCGAGGTGAAAAAGGCTCGCTGAGATTAGTAGACGCTTATCGAGCGACCATGCGACGAGGATTTGGTAGGAAGTCATTTCATCACATCGTAATTGCTTTTACTCGTTTTTGTAGGTGTTGGAACATATTATTGGTCTCCGATTGAAAACACAGATTATGTCTTTGCGTATAGTTTGGGTGAATCAGATGAGAAATTTCGTGAAGTCCGACAACCCAAGGATTTATCGACTTATGAAGAAAGCTTCTTTAATCTATTGATAGAATACAATAGTAGCAAAGGTCGAGAAGTTTTACCCGGCAAATTCGAGCATATGCAAGTGAAAATTAACGATCCGAAATATAAAGATTTACGTGTGAGTTATTTGTATTCGTCGATTATGCTGGCACCACGTGTTTACTGTGATCCCAGCGAGTATTTCTACAATGATGATCTCGCACAAAAGACCATCAATGCGCATATTTATATTAATCAACGTGGCGATCCAAATGAGAACGATAAAGGTTGTGGTGAGGCAAAAGTCATGTTTCATGAAAACACACGTGCTTATGTTTTAATCTCACAACCAATTGAAAGAGTTTGGCGAGCGAGACCATCGGAATTAACGAAAGATATTATTTGGACGTATGTGGGGATGAGAACGGGTGTTTTTCGAACCTATCCGGCACATCGATCAGTACGAGACTATGACCATACAACACGTGGATGGTATAAACGAGCCGTTTCGCTTCAAGATCGAACAACAGCATCGATGCCATATTTGGATTTAAGTGGAGGCGGAAAAGTTATCACCATAGCACAAGTACTTTTTGAAGGTATGATTTCAGGATGAAGTTGTTTGGATTGGTGTCTTCCTTTTCCTTCTTCTTCAGGTATGCCATCAATATCGAATGAAACATGCCAACAAAAAGCGAAAGACGGGTCTTCCGAACGAAAATTTCCTGGCGGTTGTCCATGTTCTAATGGTGCTGATTGCTTATCTGGTTATTGTTATCAAAGCGCAGCACCTGGACCTGAACATAAGCAACTGCGTTGTGCTACGGAACGGATTATTGGTGTTACAGGTACTGATATACGGTATGATTCATTTCATTCGGAAATTATGAAACGTATGGTTGCCTCCGATGATCATCGGTCATGTGGTTCGAAGTATCCCTGTCCAGGAAATCAATCGAAAGAATGTTCAACACGTTGCTATCTCGTCGATCACGGCGGTTATCTAATTGTTGATCCTGACTTCGTTGATATACCTGCCATACATGAAAACCGTTACAATCAACTAACCCTCGGCCACAAAGAAGGCGAAGTCATGGCAGATTTGATCTATACCCATCAATTATTCGATCGAGTTGAAACCATCACCTTTCAAGGAACATGCCATGTGACAAAACCGTCAGCGAAAGTTACATTAAAAGGTATACCAGCCAATCCCGAAGAATTAGATAACAAATACAAAAACAAAGGACCAATTCCACAATTCATCAACGAATACGGTTGTATACAAGATCAAGTACGATATCGAGTTAATCCATCGAGGTTAAAATGGTCGGAACTATTCATTGGTGAAGTCAATGGACCATGCATGAGTGGACAGTACTATGTCACACCATTAGTTAAAACAAATCTCATTCTCGTTGTTATCGAAAACTATTATGCGGAACAATCGAAGAACTTCTACAACTTCAATTGCAAAATCCAACGAAGTATTGTCGATGCTGGCGCATTTCGTATTATCAATGGTACATGTGCGCATAAAACAGAAAAACTAAGTAGTCTCTATGGCGAAAACAAATGTCCAGCGTTACGCGAAGTGGAAATCGAATGTAAATATAATCAAACAAGCAGACCTCAATTCTCTCTCATTTTCATTTTTTCAATACTTCTATGTTACAAACTACTTTTCTAGTTAAATAAATTCTCTTGATAGAAAAACAAACACATTCCACTTACTTTTCTACAACTTCACCACGTCTTTCTTTGGCGACCATATCAAGCAACGTTTGTCTCAGATGATCTCGTATAGGTGCATAACGGACGACATTATCACGAAATAAGATTAAACCCAAATTGTAAACAGGTTCGAGTTTTTGTGCACTGACATAAACTCTATCCATGTACATAAGTATATCACGTATCATAACCATAGCTGTTCGATGATCATTCCATGCTGAGTTTAAAGTTGATAGAAAGTTATTATTCAACGAATCAACGATATCTTGTCGAACCTAAAAGTTTTCTTTCTCGAATACGTTTTAGACGGAAATGGTTCGGCTTACTTTTTGTACAAGATGCTCTGTAACAACATCACGTGTACCTGTATACAACTTCTCTCCATGTTTGTGTAGCACCATTGTATATGCATTTCGATAGAGTTCTTCAAAACTTAAACCACTGTTGTTCTTCTTTTGGATTTCTTGTATCGCTGTTTTTAACGACGTGTTCCATATACTATTGACATAACGATCGTCGACGGAGGACTAAATTGACAAGTTTGACGAATGAAAAAAGAGAATTTTCTGGAGAATTTAACATACGAAGAATTGACGAATACGCATTCTTTTATTTGGATCTTCTGCTTTAATGGCTGGCTTACTCATAGTCTAACAAATACTGCAAAGTTCGTCAGCAATAGAAAATCGTTGTGACAAGCTTACTCTATCGATGGCAAACCATATAGTTTTGCACAGTCTAGACAACAAAAAATAATTGTATTAATAAGAAAATACACGTCTTCGCTTACCAACTTGATAAATTTCTCAGATTTAAATCGAAATCATTGCCATTTCACTAGGTGGATTCTATAAATTAGCGCGTCAAATCCGAACTCAACTATATTCTTGCTCAATGCCGTATGAGAAAAGCTGCTGATGCCTCGAAGAAAACCGAACATGTTCTATGGTAGATTCTCAGCCAATAACTATTCGATAAGGTCCGTGATGCGATCTCTCCTCTTCTATTATCGACTTGGGGAAATCTCCTATCTACAGTGCGATACCTTTTATCTACAAAAGATTCGATACAACATTTTCTTGTGTAGATGTCGCTAGCTTTCACTTAAGATTCGATTGACTGTTTCTTGTGAACCAATAATATAAACAATCTTTTGTTCACATTCACGTTTTGAAAATTTTCAAGACGAAGAACGTCAACATTGTTGTTCGATTCAACTTATAAACAATCAAGTTGCTATTCTACTTTCTCCTCGTAACAGGTAAGTGAAAAAAGTCTGCGAAAATAAGGAAATCTTGACTATTCTAATGAAACCTTTTCTCTTCCGATGTTCGCGAAAGCAGACATAGTTAGTTGCTAAGGCTTTGTATTAATCAGGAAATGCTACCTCGACGTAGATCAGTCAAATCGCGTCACTAATCCACGATTTCGTTCCGAGAGAAACTTTAAATTAATTTTTTCTCGTTTCCTGGATGGCGACTATAGTTTAAACAACGAGAACGAGTCGCATCGTGAAGAGCACGTTCAACTCCAAGACTCTGACTGCTGGAGCCATCATATTCAGTACAAAGAATCTCGTTATTTCAAGTATATTTGCTATTTATAAACATATTTTGCTATTTCATGTCGATGATTAAAACAAATTAATTTCAATAGAGAAAATCTGTACATTTGTATCGATCAGACATTAATAGAGATATTTATATGTAATAGATTACGATCATCTGGCGTAATTGATTAATTTTTCATAGAGGTACTTGAAATCTTATTAAGATTAACCGATAATATCGTTTTTCTTTTGTTAATGAGCAAAATGTAATCGATTAGAGACAAGATTTTGTAAGTTATTTTCTTCTATTATGAAAGTACAGGTATGATTTTCTTCTTGTTTATTACTGTTTCGACATCGTTTACATTCAAATAAGTGTCATGGTCGGTTGATTAATAGACGAATTGCTTGTCTATTAAGTATACGCATGTTTTTCTCTTTTTTTTTTTCATAGATCTATCGTGTGTCAGATTTATTGTCGGCGATATTGTTTTTTTTTTGTTACGGTTTCGATCAGTTTAGTAATATTTTTTTGCTGGATTTAATTGTGAAAAATATGAGTTGCAGGAACAAGTGGAGACGAAACGAGGAAAGACAAGTAAGAGTGCAAGTGGGCGCTCAACGGAAAAAGAAGAAGAAGAAAGAAAAAGAAAACTGTCTGTCGTTACAAAAAAAAAATCATGTCACCAAAGAAAAAGGAGAAGATGAGAAAAGAAAAGAAAGGAGAGATGATAAGTTCAAGACCCTATCATTCGCATCGAACTATTCTCATGAGGAAAGAAAGGAAGAGTCAAGTGTGCAGAGTGGAAATGCATGGTCTCGCTCTCTATCCCTCAAGGTTGTTGGCGTCATCAGGTCTCTTATTAAAAGAAAAGTCAATAAACTTGTCTTAGCTTCTTCTTCTTCTTCTTTTGTCGACGAGCTATTAGAAATTAATATACAGATGGATTCATCTGACAGTTACGATGCAATTCGAAGTCACATTGACTCCTTTTCATGTGCAACTGTATAAATACCGACACTTAGAATGATATGAGAAGTATTGCCAGTAACTTTTTACCAGTGTAATTTGACTATACATCCCTGTATGTCTACCTATCTACGTCATTTGTTCGAAATCACTCAAGCATAATACATACGCAGAAGGTGTCTCTTTTCTCCTCTTCTTCTTCTTCTTCTTCTGTCGTCGTCGTTCTGGTCGTTACTGCCTTCTTCTTCTTCTTCTTGTTCTTGTCGTTTTTTCGAAGAAAATACATTACACGACGATGATAGTGATAACTGTGAAGAGTGAGTATTGATACAAAGATTTTACGTCAAAAAAAGAGCAAGAAGAAAGGAAAAAAACAACGTTAATCAATTGTCATTCTGAACATCACATGTTGAAGATAGGAATTCGAATATGAAAATTGACTTGTTAGTTTCTAATGTTTTTTTTTGTTCGGTATTTGAATATGCCGCTTCTATAACGCGAGCTTTGACAAATAGTGGCATGCTGCCTGTTTGTTTTCTTCTCGTTGTGATAGGTCTCCTTCTTGCTTTCTTTTTCTTTTC